>OY992539.1:40070298-40756456 GCA_963921195.1 Pegoplata infirma | reverse complement strand
GCTGAAAGTAATGTTTTTTGAAAATCAAAACGGAAACTAAAAAAGCGCTAACAAGGGCTGTTATTTAAATTAATTAAATGGTACACTACAGAATATTATGTTTTGTATTAATACACTACTTTACACGGTTTTTGTTGTATAAAATCGCTTAGTCGAGATATAGATAGGCATTTTAATGTTTTGTGGACCAAGCCCTCAAAACCGACAATTTTTTATACCCTCCAACCATAGAAAAGATTAGAAGGTACGCAGTGTTGTATTTGATGTATTTTTCAATATGGTGGCAAAATGCTTGTTCTTCCTCATCTTACACGTATTTAATATAAAATTAGATTCTTTGTTTTTAAAATGGTATTTGTATTTTATTTACTTAAATTAATTGTTTATTTTGCTTTATTCAACGTTTTTTTTAAAGATAATACGCACTATTCACCCAAAAAAATATTAAACAAGTAAAAAAGTTAAATTCGTCCTTGCCGAATGTAGTGATACCCTCCACAATTTCAAAAAGATTATTGCAAAAAACTTTATTTAAAAGGAAATTACTTTTGAAAAAAAAAATTTTTTTTGAAAAAAAAATTTACGCGAAAAAAATTTTGGTTAAAAAAATCCGCGATTTTTTTTTTTTTGTCAAAAAATATGTTCGTACTTGTTTAAATACCATTTGGTGTTCAATTATGTTCACATATGTCAACCAGAAGGCGAACTAAAGCATTTTGTATTTTTAGGTTATGTTGAATGTACTGAAATTTTTGAGGTGTTCTTACATTTTCTTTCATAAATGCAATACCAAACTTCTCGGGAGAACTTCCAATAAATATGTTAAATAAATATGTCCGGACAGACGGACAGACGGACATCGCTAGAATGTCTTAAAATCGATCGGGCATCATGAATATATATACTTTATGGGGTCCCAGAGCGATATTTCGATGAGTTACAAACGGAATGAAAAACTTATATATACCCTCTATCACTAAGTGGAGGGTATAAAAAATTGTGCTACACCCAAAAAATTTCCCAGTTACTGGCTACTAAATTTTTAACTAAGTCCCAGTTAACATACCCCTAACTGAGCCCCAGTTGATTTCACTCGGTTGACAGTAACTAAGTTTTTATAAAATTTAAAATTTAACTGAATGGCCAGTTACTGGTAACAAACTGATAATTAATTCTCTAAAATTCTGGAAAATAGTTGAAAATAACTGGTTTAAAAATAAAAACTGTCAATATGGATTTAAAATTTTACATCTTTTTTTGTCGATGAATAAAAGATCTTTACGTAATTAAGATTTACGTTTTATTTAAGGAAAGTATTACAATACTATAAATGATTTCAGCTGCCTTGTTTTGACTATTTGATTCATAGACATTTCTCCCACCTCCTTCACATCTTCCAACTGCCTCACATCATTAGTTTACAAATTTTTCAATACTTAGTCTAAAAAATAATAATTTGTTTTTTATCTTTTAATGATCCGAATTCGCAAAAAACTTACCGTGGAAAAAACGAGTTTTAATAATCCTTTTTTTAATTTTGTAATAAAATGAAGTTATATAAAATTATTTAATTAATTGTTTTGACAAAAAATTACTGTTGTTTGTAACTGAAGCCTTAGTTGGTCATAATTATTCCAGTTATTTTCAAATATTTTAATTTCAACTGCGAATTTTCGTAACTATGCAACTGGGGAATTTTTTCGGTGTAGTTTTTGGTTTAATTACAACCTATAAAGTGTTATTTTATATTTTACCTAAGTTTTTTAAAGTAAAAAACTAAGGTAACACTTTATAGGTTGTATACCCCATAAACGGACACAATTTTTTATTTTTTTTTTGTGTGTTGATAGCAAACCTGTACAGTACTTAAGTATTTATTTACTTATATTAATTTTTTTCAAGTATTCTTGTACTTATACTTGAAAATTTCAAGTAAGTATAAATATTTTTAATTTACTTGACGAAAAGTTCAAGTAAGTAAGTATATTTTTACTTGCAACAATTTGTGTTCAAATAAAATACATGAACACAAATTTGTTCAAGTAAAATACTTGAAAACATTTTCTTCAAGTAAAAAATAACTAAAAAGTGTTTTTAAATAAATTTCTTAAACAAAAATGTTTCCGAATAAAATATCGTCGCTGCGCCTAAAAATGGAGTCATGTGTTTTGGGGCAAGTGTTCAGGAACGCAAAAAAACTGTTTATTTTCGTCCCTTCGCGATATTTTTTAAAAGTTTGTTCTACAAAAAATTCTTGTACCGATATGCTATCCACATACTGCAAAAAAATTATGAAACATTTAGCGGTTTTTCAATGGTGTAGAAATTTTCAAAAAACATACACATAACTCCTTTTTTAAGTACTTTTTGGAACAAAATTTAAATAAATGGAAATATTTTTTACACATAACTCCTTTTGCTTATGAAACCATTCTTATTGTTATATTCTTTTCGAGAGGGACAAAGACTAAAAATAGTTTGTTGGCGGTTTAAAGCGACATTAGTTAGACAAGGTCCTTAAAATTTTGATATTTAAAAGCTCTTCACTAAACAGCGAACAACAAATTTTTCGCAAAACTGATGCTGATTTTTTGTTTTTTCTAGTAAATATTTAAGAGCTTTGACATAAATTGAGATCTGCGAAAGATGCTGTACTTTAGATACTAAAATTTACCGCCATCAATGATTTAATTGCCTTCACAAGCCTTTATTACCAGCCATTTAGGATTTAGATAACAGGATGAAAATTTGCAAATATTTTCCAAAAAATCTTGACAAATTCATTCAAAATACTTGGATGCTATGTGTGAAACTCATATTACTAAAATAGTGGTCCATTTTGTCACGTGCTGTTACTTTTTTATCAAAAAAAGTTATGTGTAGCTTAACACATAACTCCTTTTCAGACCTTTTTTTAGTATGACGAACACATAGCTCCTTTTACTAACTTTTGAACCAATCAAGATATCAAAAAACGGTTTAGTGAGTAAACGTATGACCAATAGAGGATCAGAAAGATGTAATAAAAAAAAATTTAAAAAACTACACATGACTCCATTTTTAGGCGCAGCGACGATATTTGAGCAACACAAGTTTAAACCTCTATTAACAATAAGACAATGCGCGTACTGCAATTAATTTTAGGAGGAAATACGTGTTGTATAAAATTACTGTACACGCGCATGACTTACACGGGAGTACAATGACACTACAACCCTAAGATCTTTTATTGAATTATCTCCAAAAGCCATATCATCGACACAACTACTTCTACGTTGGGTATTGCCTCACATGATTCCCAAGATCTACTCGTCCCTACCCCAAATCTAAAAATTGGACCTAAAGATACACTGAATCGGTCACACCCTTATCATTTTACTCCCTAGTCTTTAGACTTTCTCTCGGTGCCAACAAATCCGGACAGACCATAATAGCACCAACCCCCAACACCAAATTGGACGAAATTATATGCACAGCATTCCAACACACATCAAAATTTTTTGCATGTTTATCTTCCACTCCTCCAAAACCACCATTCAGCATTCCTTCCATAACTCGCCACCGTTCCAGGTCCACAACCACCTTTCAATTCCTACTCTTCTAAGTGTCCACTTATCCTCTCTATTTTTATTCCCAAGTCCATCAAACCAATAACAAAAAAAAACCAAAATTATGTCCACAACAAAAATTTATTTTAATTTATTTATTTTTTGACAAGCACATAAACAAATTTTCTAAAAATTGTTGCTTAAGTTTTTTATTTTAACAAAATGTTTATCAAGTATTTTTACTTGATGAAAATTTGTTCAAATAAAAAATACTTGAAAATACTTGTACTTGAACATTTCAAGTACAAGTTTTTTTTACTTACTTGAAAAATTATTCAAGTAAGTAAAAAATATTTATACTTGAAAATCTCAAGTAAGTAAAAAATATTTATACTTGAAAATCTCAAGTACAAGACAAGGTCAATCGTATCAATCGTACAGGCAATCAAAGTTTAAGATTTTTGAAAATTAAAAAAATAAAAAATAAATTATTGCCATAAATAATATTTATTAATTTTATTGCACTTAAAAAATTGCGCGTTTTACATACGGTCAAGAAATTAAAATAAAAATCTATTTTTTTTAACACTTTCATAGAGTTTAAGACAAACTTTGATTTTTTCACCAAAAACTCTAAAACTTAATAGAAGGGCCCCATGGGTTTAAATGGCCTGATTCGGCTTAAACTAAGTTTAAATGAAATCTTGTCTTAAGCTCTATAAAATAGACAGTGGAACAAAATTAAAGGTTGTTTTTAGAGTTCTTGCACGTAGGAAAAAAACGTAATTTTTGAAAATTTCAAATGACGATAATTAATTTATACTAATAAAATTAAAAATAATGTATAGTAAATTTTTTTTTGAGTTTTTAATTTCAAAAAATTAAAATTTTGGTGGAAATGTGGGTTAAAATTATCGAATTTGGCTTAAACTAAATTTAAATGAAAGATTATATCAAGCTCTTGAAAGGGCCCGTTTAAAGACGTATTGAGTTTTTTTTTTTTAAATTTTCCTGAACGTAGGAAAAACAGGAATTTTTTACAAATTTCAAATAGCGATATCTCGAAAGCCGTTCAACCTTCTATTTTAATTTTTTTTTTTAAGTTCGTGTTCAGTGCATCAACATTTTTTTTTTTTAATTTCAAAAATCCAAAACTTTGATCGAAAGGCGCCACGAATAAAAATTTTTCCCGAACATTTAAAATCGGAAGATAAACTTTTTTTCGTACAAAAAAGCAAACCTGTGAATTTCAGATGGGGTTTCTCTCGTATTCGCACGTTTAAAATCCCACTGAACATTATTTCAGTCATTGGTAAGCCACAAAAATATTTTACAGTATTTTTTATCACTCAAACAAATTTTTATAATAATAAAAAAAATATAAAAACAGTTTTTTACTCAAAATATAATTTTTTAACTATTATTTAAAGTTAAAAAAAAAAAAATTGGTACACTTTGGGTCGAAAAAGTACAATTTTATTGGCTCGTTGGTACAATTTTGATATCTGTAGAATAAATTAGAAAAAAAAAATTATTTTTCTTATTTTCAAAATAAATTTTTAAAATAGTTTTTGAAACAAATAAATTTTAATTTGTGTTTTTGCTGATTTATGCAAACTAATGTGAAAATTTGCACTTAAAAGATGGAAATATGCACAAAATTTGTAAAAAATGCATTTTCACCAAAATATGCAAAAATATGAGGCCATTTTAACGCAAATTTCTTGATTCGGATAGATAATTGGTCGATATCGTTTTTAGACTATCGACCGCAAACATGCATGGAAATCACATTCCTACATATGAGGCATTCCACAACAAATGTCCCGCTATAGAAAAACATGTGTTCCGTAAATTTCTGAATAGGTTGTTTGGATAGCCCTATATGGAACTAAGAAAATTGCGTTTTTGGTTTTTCTAATTTTCAAAAACTGGGCTAAGAAGGCGTGGTCAAATATTGGAACAATGGTAAAATTTGTGGCGAGTTGCCTTGTTTAAATATTTATCAAATTAAAACGGAATGCACCATAATCCCAAAAATTTACATTGTTGTATAGCTTTGTATGGGATATCGATTAAATTTTTTTTTTTGGAAAATTTTCAGAACCCGTTCTGAAATTTTCAATTTTTTAAAAAAGTCAAATTATCAAAAATCTGGCCACTTTTGTTTTTTAATTTTTTTTTTTTAAGTTTAGATGTTTGTCTATCCACACAAAAAATTCAGACATGTGTTTTTTAAATTTTTTTTAGAGAAAATCTCATTTGAATTTTGAATTTCATAACAATTTAGTAATTTGCTTGTTTCAACATAGCGTATGAGTAACATTTATTCAAATATTTAATACTCATTCGCTACGTTGAAACAAGAAATTACAAACAAATTACAAAATTGCTATAAAATTTAGTATTCAAATGCGATTTTCTCGAAAAAAAAACAAAAAACACATATGAGGCATTCCACACCAAATGTTCAGCAAAAAAAAGTTGTGTCGTGTCAATATGAAAACATTTGCAAAGTATTCGCTCTTAGGGTACTATTAAATAACAAAAATAATATTTAAGTTTTTTCAAAAAGTGGGTCAAAAATTGAAAATATCTAACTTTTTTGCTTGAGCATCTTTACTTCAATATTTATGCAAATTAAATGAAACACAGTAAAGTCTTTAATTGTAAGACAAAAGTTTTTTATAGTTTTTTGTATGGGCTATCGATAAAAAAAATAAAAATTGGAAAATTTTCAGAAGAAGTTCTAAATTTTTCAAATTTAAACTTAAATGAGTTTTTAATAGCGATTAAGCACGCTCATGAGAGAAAATATTTTGTCACGCACGATATTGTATTTTGCTCACGCTCATTCACGCACACGTTAGTAGAAAAAAATAAGTCACGGTCACGATGTTCACGAGTAAAATAAAATATCGTGCTTGAATAATTTATTTTCTTTCATTAGCGTGCGTGATCGTTAATAAAAACTCACTCACGCTCCCATCACCTCTTAAAATATTTTTTAAGTATTGATATTACTCATACGCACACGTTTTATACACCATTATTGTAAAAAATTAGCGTATTGCAATCTTTGACATTTGATTTCTCGAAAACAAGGTAAAACACATCTCTAAAAATTTCAGAACAGATAGAAAAGCACATCAACTTTTTTTTTAAAATATAAAAAAAAAAACAAATTGCGGCATGTTTTTTGATAAATAAAGTTTAAGTTAAAATTTGAAAATTTCAGAACTTTTTCTGAAAATTTTCCAATTTTTATTTTTTTAATCGATAGCCCATACAAAAATCTATAAAAAACTTTTGTCTTAAAGACTTTACTGTGTTTCATTTAATTTGCATAAATATTGAAGTAAAGATACTCAGGCAAAAAAGTTTGATGTTTTCAATATTTGACCACGCCTACAAGGCTCACTTTTTGAAAAAACTTAAATTTTATTTTTGTTACTTAATAGTACCCTAAGAGCGAATACTTTGCAAATGATATCCCATTAAAACCACTATGGTTTTTCTGTAGTGGAACAGTTGGTGTGGAATGTCTCATATGTATAACCTTCGTAACTTTTTAAGCACACTTTTGACCAAGAAGATCTTCATTTAAAATAATGATGAATTTCAGGTAATTTTAGAAGATATATGATGTATAGCAATATATTTTGGAAAAACTTGACTAACTTGAAAACATGTATTTGCAAAATATTTTTGAAATTCGTTAGTTTCTAATAAAAATTTCTCTTAACAGTTACTCTTTAGTAACGTATTACTCTTTGTAAAAAAATGCTCTTTCATTATGACAAAACAAAAATGAAATGAAAATTTATTGCAACATAAAAAATTTCAAACTCTTACTTTTACGTCATCAGCATTAGCAACATTGCCAGCTAATGTTGTTAATGATAATTACGATAGTGACAATGTTGATAATTATGATGATGACGATAAATTCATGTGCACTCTTTTTTGTTGCAATGAGCTTGAAAGTTTTTTTTTTTTTTTTTTATGTGAACAAAAAAATGCTCCACAACATAGAGATGGGAAAAATTTAATTTTTGAATTGGTACTTAATTTTAAAGAAAATAGTACTTTTTTAAACCTAATGGTACTAAATTTTTAATTACTCTAGAGCAGGCGCAGATCCAGGGAGAGAGGTCAGAAATCCCTATTAAAAAAAGTAGAAAAGTTAAATTTTTAATTACTCTAGAGCAGGCGCAGATCCAGGGAGAGAGGTCAGAAATCCCTATTAAAAAAAGTAGAAAAGTTAAATTCGACTTGGCCTAATCTATGAATAGCCTTCACAAGTAAATTTTCTAACTTCAAAAACTTTGAAAAAAAAAACATTTTTAAGCCATTTTTGAGTGTAAAATGTTTTTTAATTGTAATTTTTTTTTTTTTTTTAGTTTAAGTGGCAAAAATACTTTATTATTTTGTTTTGTGTTTAGATTTGATATACATAGCAAGAAATGGGGGGGTGAAATAAAGGCATAGGCAATAAGGCCATATGGCCTTATTTCTCAATTCAATGGGAAATAAGGCCATATGGCTTTATTACCAACACGATCGAGCAATAAAGTCATATTGATTTTGCAACCAAAGTGGAAATAAAGCCATATCAGTTGAAAATGTGGAAATATATTTACCCGTAAATCCTGCTACCAAAAAAAAAATTATTTAGCGAAACCGCTAAATTAATAATTTAGCCGAAGGCCGGCTACGCAGATTGTTTTTTGACTATCTTTAAATTAAAAAACCACATATACCAGGAACCTCGGAACTTGACTATCTTTAAATTAAAAAACCACATATACCAGGAACCTCGGAACTTAGAGGGGTCTAGGGCACCAATTTTTTATTGGCAGGGTTTTTAATTTAACGATTTTTTAACAAAAAAAGTTTGTCTGTGTAGCCGGCCTTCGGCCGGGCTTAGGGATTACAAAGTCCATGCATTAAACCCACCCTCTCCGCAAAGTAAAGTTTTCTAGGGTAGCAGGCCTTTGCGCTATCAAATTTGTTATGCCTCAAAAAGGCCTGATAACCAAAATAGCTTTGGATTGCAGAGAGGGTGGGTTTAATGCATGGAGTATGTAATCCCTAAGCCCGGCCGAAGGCCGGCTACGCAGAAAACCTTTATTCAAAAAAACAAATCATAGAAGTCGTAATTTCGACATTTCGTCCAATTTGGTTTTGGGAGAAATGACATTTTTAGACCTTAAATTTTGGGCTATATGTCGCAGCTTGAGCGATATGACATTTACGGTTTTGGGCGATAAGACCTTGGGCGCTATGTCCGTACGCCATTTCAAACTCCATAAATTAATTTAGCGGCTTTGCTAAATAATTTTTTTTTGGATAGCAGGATTGACGTGGAAATATATTTCCACACTCTCCGCAAAATAATGATGAACATTTTTAAAAAATATTCAAATGAGTAACAAAGCCATATATGGCTTTATTTCCAACAGTGGTTGGTAATAACGCCATATGGCCTTATTTCTCAACTCTTTGGGAAATAAGGCCATATGGCCTTATTGCCTATGGCTTTATTTCACCCCCCCCCAAATTTTATTGCATATTGAAAATTTACTTGTTGTATGGGAGCCCTCTTAGGAAGCGGCTTCGCTAAATAATTTTTTTTTGGATAGCAGGATTGACGTGGAAATATATTTCCACACTCTCCGCAAAATAATGATGAACATTTTTAAAAAATATTCAAATGAGTAACAAAGCCATATATGGCTTTATTTCCAACAGTGGTTGGTAATAACGCCATATGGCCTTATTTCTCAACTCTTTGGGAAATAAGGCCATATGGCCTTATTGCCTATGGCTTTATTTCACCCCCCAAATTTTATTGCATATTGAAAATTTACTTGTTGTATGGGAGCCCTCTTAGGAAGCGGAGTAAGGGGGTAGGTATGTTCTGAAAAAATGTTGAGAGGAAAAAATAATGGGGATCGGCCATACATTTTACGCCTCTGTGAGCGCTATGAGCTCAAAAAATATATGGGGACCAAGTTCAGAGAAAATTTTGGTATTAAAAAAAATTGGAGGTCGATCATATATTTAACTCGTCTAAGGAGAGTTAGAGCGGTGGGAGCAAATTTCATGAAAATGCCATTGTGTATGGGAGCCCCTTTAAGGAGTAGGTTTGTTTAGAAAAAATTTTGGGGTGTAAAAATTAATGAGAATCGGCCTTACATTGCACTCCTCTAGGAGCGACTCCGAGGCAGGATTTTCATGTTTTTTACTGCCGCCTTTGCTCCGATGAGAAGCCATTTGCCCCAAAATTGCCTGGGGTCGTTTCTTGAGGGGTGCAATGTAAGGCCGACCCCCAATAATTCTTACACTCCAAAATTTTTTCTGAACAAACATACTCCCTATCTGCACTCCTTAAAGGGGCTCCCATACAAAATTAAATTTTTATGAAATTTGCTTCCCCCGCTATACTGCCACAGGGTTGCCCCTATGCGAGCCAAATGATTGACCGATCTCCAATATTTTTTCAAAACCAACCTTTTCTCAAAACATACATTTTTGTTATTTAAGATTTTGTTTTTTAGGAAATCAGCTCATAGCGCCAACATGGTTCCCCCTATGGGGGTAAAATGTATAACCGATCCCCATTACTTTTTTCCTCCAAACATTTTTTCTGAACAAACCTACTCTCTATCTCCACTCCTTAAAGGGTCTTCTATACAAAATGTAATTTTTATGAAATTTGCTCCCACCACTCTAACTGCCCCAGGGTTGTCCCTATGCGAGTCAAATGTATGACCGACCTCCAATATTTTTTCCATACGAACATTCCCTTAGAACCTACTTACACTCAATCTTCAGTCCTTTTTTTAGGACATCAGCTCATAGCGCTCACATCGCTCACCCTAGAGGGGTAAAATGTTTGGCCGACCCCCATTATTTTTCCCCCTAACATTTTTTCAGAACATACCTATCCCCTTACTCCACTTCTTAAGGGGTATAAGAATATAAAATTAATTTTTTTTCATAATATTGGGCGAAATTTTAACAAGTAAATTTTTAGTATGCAATAAAATTTATGTTTTTGAGCATATTGTAATGAAATTTTAAATTTATGTAGGTCTTACTATAGCAAATGTTAACACAAAACAAATGTAAAGATTTGATGAAAGGAATCCCCTAATTCCCAATTTGTCTGTTAGCAATTTCCAAAAAAAACGGATTTTTTTGAATTTTTTGCTGCCACGCCTATATTAAAGGCGATGATTATTAGATATTCATGTTGTAAGCTAATTACACATCAAAGAATCTATGTTTGCTTTGGTAGGCCCAACAGAGGCGTGCACTCAAAAAAGTGGAAGCCAATCTTTTTTAAAAAAAATTAAAATTTGAAAAGTTGAAATATCTTGAAAACTGTTCTACTTTTTAAACTTGGGAGTGGATTTTCGGATTCAGCATTAGATTCTATATGGAAAGTGAATGCAAAAGGTCTATTCGATTACCTTACTACAATCTACTATTTTTTACTCGTTTTACTACAGCTGGAAATTTTCAATACAAAAAGTAAACAAGACTTTCCAGTTGTAGTAAAAAATAGTAAGAAATTTGGGTAATCGAATAGACCTAAAATGTCGTGGATCGCAATTTTTTTTTAATTTGTAAACTAGTGAAATCAACGGTTATTTATAAGAAGTTTAGTTTCATTTGGAGTTTTTAAAATAATCTAATCTGCATAAAAAATAAAAAAAAAATGTCCTGCCAAATGAATAAATTGCATTTTTTTGTCGTTTTAGTGATTTTTGGAGATATTTTAATTAATGAGAATAATCATACGCACCCATGTCCCAATTCTTTGTAATTATTGTATATGGGTGCGTATGATTATCATCCGTAGTTTATTTTCTAACTCATTTTTGCCAATTGCAATGCATATAAAATTACTGCGGTACTTTTAAAAGAGGAAAAGTACTAAAAAAAAAGTATTAAAGTACTAAACTTTCCAACCCTGCCAACAACAACAACCAATGCGCTGCTAAATAACTCTGAAGGTAAAACATAAAAGAGCTTTAAAAAAAAAACACAAAAGTTTACACTACTAACAACAATAAGTGAGAGGGCTACCATATGAAGGCCCCACATAAAATGTTTAAAACGGGGGGATAGTTTTAGTATGAGTGGTAATGAAAAAGAGAACGAGAGTGAAGGAGACTGCATTTTTAAGAGCAATATTTTGTATGTAACAATAATGATTTTACGAACTTGATGATGTGGTTTGAAATGTGTTTTTGTTTATTTTTTCGTGCATGTTGTTGGAGCTCATTGCGAGCGCCATCACACATTTGTTGTTTAGTCGCTAACGGACTATTGTATCGAACGGTTGTACAAATAAATTTTTAAAACAATAAAAAAAAAAAACAAAAATCGTGTAAAAAGTGTTTTGAAAGAAGTAAAAAAAAAAAAATATTTAATATAACGTCTGTTTATGTACGTCTTCTTTTAAATCGAAACAAAAAATACGGCGAAGGCGCCAAATTTTTCTGTTTGTTTTATACGTAACGCTTAAGTTTTATGCGTTTTTTGCATATTATTTTTTTTTGCAATTTGCATAAAAATTTAAAAAATTTTTTTGTTTGAATATTTTGGAAATTTTATAATAACATTTTCAATTGTTTTTCTTTAACGGTTACGGTTTTTTTTTTTTTAATAAAAAAAAAACGACTACACGACTGGGTCGTACTGATCGAGTTCGTGGTGAATTTAAATAACGAAAAATGGCAAATAAGTGAGAGTGCGTGTAAAATTTACGTTATCTAAAAAGATATTTTAAAGATTTATATATAAAAAAATTAAAAGTTTTATAAAAAAATTTGTTAACAATTTGTAAATAATTAAAAAAAAAAAATAATTAATTTTTACATATACACGAATTTAATTTGGTGTTTAAAATTTTTTTAATAAAAACCTCAAAAAAAAAAAAAAAATAAAGAAATCTCTTAAATTTTAAACAAGGTTTAGTAACCTTGTAAAACAAACAAAAACCTGCCTGCCTTATCCTGTCTTAACTGCCTTATCAAAAAAAGTCTGTGAATGTTAAAATATTAGTGATATTTTATATAAACATAAACAAAATAAATTTTTAAAGTAAAAAATTTATAAAATTTTACAAAAACATAAAAAAAAAATTCAAAATCTTCCCCAAAAATTTCCCTTTTTTATGAAATAAGGGAAACCCCAAACACAACAACAAAATTTCTTTGCTCAAATAACTGTGTTGCTAAAAATTACACTCTCTCTCCAGTTCTCTTAAAAAAATACTTTTAATATTTTTTAAAAATTATAAAAATAAACTAAACTCAAAATTTTAACTTTATAAAAATTAAAAAAATATAATTTTTTCAATGAAAAATATCAACAACAATTAAAAATTGCAAAAAAATTGCAGTAGTTTTCGCAAAAAATAAAAACGCATTATGCGATAATTGTGTAAAGTTACGTTATTTCCAATCAACAACAATAATAGTAACAACAACAATAAAATCAATTCAAACCTAATCAAACAACAAGCAACAACTTTTACTCTACTATCTCTACAACTTGCATTAAATCAAACACGGATACTTTTTTTTTTTTGGATTTGTTTTTGTAATAATCGTTTTATATTGCATTCGGTATTTTTTCTCAATGTAAAATAACGAATGCAGCAGCAACCACACAACAACAACATCATATTGTAATAATCGTGTAAAAAAAAAACAAAAAACACTCGTTTATTTTGTTTGGTTCGTTACGTTCGTTTTTTATATCGTTCGTTCATTGATCATCATACTTGCTCTCATACCAAGGTCAATAAACGTAAGATTGCACGCGATATCAATACAACAACATCAACAGCAACAAAACAGCAATAACAGCAACTGCAGCTACAACAAAAAAAAAATAAAATATAAAAAAACCGGGGTCAACGGTAGGAAGGAGTATATTAACGTACCGTATACGTACGATCACTTTATATATAAAAAAAATATAAAAAAAAAATTAAATGAAAATGTGAAATTATTTAATTTATATAAAAAAAAGAAAAGAAAATTTTTAACAACAACAACAAACTAACATAAAAATAATTTTTAAAATCATAAAATGCAAGAAATAAAATAAATAAAATATCATTAAAAAACCAGTGATTAAAGTGGATTAATACATTAAATCCATTAACAAATCAAACCCCTCCTATCGTTAAAACATTTCAACATTTCCACATACAATTGACAACATTTGATCAACAAAACAAGTTGTCAAAACTTTTTAAATCTCTTGTAGTTTTCGTTAAAAACATGTGTTTATTTTAAAAGGATTTTCAATGATTTGTTATAGGTAAGTTCAATAACAACATATTTAAAAAAAAACTTTTATTTAAATTTATCTACAGTAAAAGCTCTTGGAAAAAGTTTTTGGGGAGAGAAATTAAAAAAATCCATTTGTGAAAATCTCTTTTTCCTTTAATAGTCTAGCTTTCTATTTTTAACTTTTTGAATAAAAATTTTTTTAATTAAATTGACTCGCAAGGGAAGTCTCCCTAGTGTCACCCTCCGATCTTCATGAAATTTGGATATGTTGTTAAGAACGAAAATTAATTCGACACGTATTTTTTTTTTAACGGCCCAAACTCATTTTTAAGGGGGTCGATTTGTATGGGGGAAATTGACATTTTTAAGTTTTTACGATTTACGCCTATTTAAACAAAATTAATATAGGCTTGTGTGGTATCAGATTGAAGGTATTAAAAATACCTATCTTGTGGTGCTAACAACAGGCCAAAGAAGTTAATATTTTTCGACTTATTAACAAACATGTTCTAAAATTTTGGTATTTTTCTCAATATGATGAAAAGTTGTGCATGTTTGGCCACGTTCTTAGCACACGTATATAGGTTTTCCAAAGACCTTTCATTTGGTATGTAACATCACTAGGTTTCTTTACATAATATAGGAGATAAACGAAAAAAACTGAAAAAATGGCCTTGTCTTCCCCCTCCTTTTTACCCCCTAAATATGAATTTGGGCCGCTAAAAAAGCGTCCCTTTATTTTTTCTGCTCTACAAAATAAAACCAATTCCATAAAGATCCGCTGGTGACACTATTGAGACTTCCCTTGTCAGTCATGGAAATTTTTGGGACGATCATACCGGTTCCATTCCCAGTTTAACATAATATAGTAGGTAAAATTAACTAAAAACTATAGTTAAAATAACTTAAAGTGTAGTTACTTTTGGGCATGGACGTATACAGGGGGTGGGCACAGGGGGCACGTGCCCCCCCCCCCCTTTTCGATTTGAAAAATTTTAAAATTTAATAAAAAATTTAAAAATTTAATAAAAAATTTGAAAAAAAATTAAAAACAATAAAAAAAGTAATTTCTATATCAGTAAAATATGTTTAAAGACACTTAATATTGGTTTTATCTAATAAAAATGATGTGTCAGGTCATGAAAATTAATTTCTACACAAAATTTTCAAACTATAATATTCTAAGACACTTTTTCTATATTAAAATCTTAGATATAATTTTTATAGGAAATTCTCAGATTCTGAAAAGTTTTTTCTATAGAAACATTTTTAGATTCTAACAAATTTTTTGATATGGCACTCACTTATAATTCTTACGTGAAGCAATACAATTTTTTTTTAAATCTTCAAACTTGAATGTTTATATACGTAGCAGTAGGTCCACAAAAAGGAGCGTTCGAAATATCGAACGCGAATATCGGGAAAAAATATCAATTTTCTCATTTTTTGCAATTAAATGGATTTTTGCAAAAAGTGCTTAATTTTGATATTTATCGCAAATATCAATTCCAATGTAAAATTTCTGATGGTGACACTTTTAGGTTACATATTGTTTCCAAGAACCGTTTCTTAAAAAAAAACTTTGAACATGAGAATTTGTCAGATATTATTTTCACCAAAAATATAGTTTTTCAAATGAAAATTCGTAGATTCAAACATTTTTCCTGTAAAAAGATTTTGAGATTTCTAGAAATTTTTTTATAAAAAAATCTGTATTAAAAGACATTTTTGTTTTATAATAATAAAGACAAAATCGTGAGGGGGAGGGGGGGGGGGGGGGGGGTGTGCTAGTTAAAAACAAATAGGCGATGACAAAAAAAATTTGAGAGATGTGCCCCCCCCGTTTTCAAAATCCTGGATACGTCGATGCTTTTGGGGTCAATTAAGTTATAAGTAACAGCAACTTTATTGCAGTTAATTTTAACTGTTAAAACTATTGAAGTTATAGTAAAAACAACATACAAATAACTACAACAAATTCGTAGTTAACTAAAAAATTACAATATTTTTCGGTAAAATTAATTCACTTTCAACACAGCTATTTCAAAAGTGAATGAAAAATTACTAACGATTTAATGAAAACTGACATAATAAATGAAAATAATGAAAATTTTCGTAAAACTTGTTTGAAACGTTTTATGAAGTTTTTCATGATATAAATGAAAGTATTCATTGATTAAATGTGGAATAACAGTACGTATGTGAAGAATAATTGCAACCTTAAATTGAAATTAATGTGCTCGATTCTCGACTACGACTTCACCATTCACCCAATTTTTAAAAATTTTATATTCTTTCGAATTTTAAGATTTTAAAATTTTTTTCTTGTAACAATTAGGCGAATGGTGAAATCGTATTCCAGAATCGAGTACAATGTAATGGTTCAATAAATTTTTCGTGAGTCACGTGTAACCGTCACTGAAATTTTATTTAATTAACGTGATTTCGGCATTAGGGCATTTCACCAAAAACTTTTTTTTATTCTTGCAACTCTTGAAGCGGAATATAATTACTAAAAGACTCAAAGATTTTTGAACCCGCTAAAATCGATTTTATCAAAAAAATATTCGCGGCAAAAATAATAAGTTTAAGGGGCACAAAGATGACCTTAAAAGTAAAAGTTCAGAATTTTCCGAATTCAAAACACACTAACTCGAACAAGCAGCAATGTATGAACGTGATGTTGACTTCGTTTTAAAGGTCTTCAAAACACCTTTCATTTGAAGTCAACTTTTACTTTAGTAAAAATACTAAAAAACTGAGACAAATTCATTTTCTTCTCTAGTTTTTTTTGCAAAGTAAAAATAATAAACTCTGAATTTTTACTTTTAGGCATAGTACTCTGTTCGATTTCACGGGAAAAAATCTGTCAAACTCCATATAAAAAAAAAATAAATTTTGGCAACGCGAGGAATAATAGGGAAATTGTTAAAAAAGTTTTCACGCATTTTTATTATACAAAAGAATTTAAATTGTCGTAAAAAAGTGACATTTTAGTTTTGTTATTATCGTTTCTTTCTTATTCTTGTCAAAGGTGGTTGATTTTTAAATGCTTTATTGCGATTTGAGGCGTTTAAAGTTTAAGTGAAATTTTCACCGCAAAAAACAGAGTACTTAGCTTTAGGGTGAAATTAGTGCATTTTGAACTTATTATTTCTAGCGTGGATATATTTTTATAGTAGGCTAGCAATATTCAGAAGTGATTTAACCAGTTTTGTAAAAAAAAAAAAAAAATGTTTAACCTGGTTTTTTGGATAAAATCAACGACCTCCCAAAAATCGGAAAAAGTCCTCAAAAATCTTTAAGAATTCCTTTTCCGTTTCGAGAGTTTCAAAAATCAAGCAAAACTTTTTAGTGAAACGCTCTATTGTAGCATACATGCATGGCATAAAAAATACACTTTAACATTTTTTATGGTATTCACTTACTCTCCTCAAACAAAATTTCACTCCAACCTTAAATTGTAATAAATTAGTAACACTCATGATATAATATAAATCAGCGCGGATTTTAGTAAATATAAAATTAAAAGTTTACATTTCATTTTAAATTTCGTATAAAAAGTCTGAAAAAATCACAAAAACAAGTTAGAAAAATACAATTTTTTTTTTTTTTTAATAAATAAATCCTTAAACAAAATGATATAAAACATACCAAATTTTAGAAAACCAATTACATTTCGTATAAAAGGTCTAAAAAATTATTATTTTTTTTTTTTTGGATTTTAATTTAAATGCCGGCACTCATGAAAAGCACACAGAAAGGCAGGGTCTTCTTCCAATAGCTCCATGCACCAAACTTCCATTACCTTTGTAATGAAAGGCATAAAGTCTATGTGATTAACTTCCGAGTTTTATTATTGGTGCTCTCCCACCAGTATATCAATCCAATTATGTGATAAATCCAATTTATTTCATCAAACAACCATTACCTTTGTAATGGAAGGCATGAAAATTATGTGATTAACGTCTGAGTTTTATTATTGGTGCTCTCCCACCAGTATATTCAACCAATGAGGTGATTATCAAATCCAATTTATTTTATTTTCGTCACAACGTGTCCACCATTTACTTATAAAATGGCCGACACCAGCATATAAACGCCAACTCGAAAGCACATTGATTTAGTAGAAATACCGCAAAATAACAGCAACAATGCTGTTACTAATCGAAACTCCACCAAAGCAAGTGCGGGGTGAGATGCAATTAGTACGAGCGTACAACAAACACACACACGTGTCTGTATTTAGCCACTAACTACAGCAACGAATGAATCCTTCTCGAACGCGATCCCAATTACAACTGGTCTAAAAAATTAACAAACTAAATTTGTGCCGCTCTGATCAGCTGTTTTTTATTTGTGCGCTAACAACAGCTGTGCCACTCTGATCAGGTGTTTTTTATTTATCTACATTTTCCGCGCTTTCAACAAACGCGACTCGACAGATGTCAAAAACAACTAGTTTTATAAACAAAATTTAAGAATTTTTTTAATGAAACTACGAAATATAATGAAGCAAATTTTATGAAATTTGTTTTCAATATGCATTATTTTTTATGAAGCTTATGAATTCCTTCATTGGATAAATGAAAACAAAAAAAAAAAATTAATCCGTTTCATTTATATCAGGAAGGTTTTTTTTAGTGTATTAAAACGTAGTTGTAAAACTCACGAGCCGCTATGCCGATAATAAACTTGAACAATACACAATTAGCTTTGTCTGCAGAAGGTTTCTTATAAGATTAATCCTAATATTGCTCAACTGTTGGCGTAATTTTTTTGAGAAACGAAATTATCTTTTTTTCAAAATCCACTAACAATTAGATTCGAAAACCGGTCGATCGATTTAATTTTTTTTTTTAAATATTGCGTTGGTTTTTTAGTTGTCACCATCTTAGTGCTTTGACTGTAAATATTTTCTTTGTTTTTCCTCCTTCTTTCTTAATTTTCTTTTACATAGTTTTTAATTTAAAACATGTCAGGGTATGTGGTGAAATTCGTTTTTCATGGTTAATTTTTTGTTCATAGTTTTTTTTTGCTTTGTCATGATCACGAGATTTGCAAAAAAATTTCTTTTCTTTTGTGAAGAAAAAAATTGACATTTTAATATTGTAAATTTTTGTTTTACATGGTTTAATAAATTATTAAAAAAAAAAAACACACAATTGGCTTGAACTTCACATGCTTAAATTTAAATTTGCAAAGTTTAAGTAAAAAGTTAAATTTTGTATGTTTAAAAGTTGTCTTAAATTAAAAATGGATTTTTTTAGAAAATACTAAAAAGTGCGAAACAAAAAGCCACTCAAATAAACCCAAATCTACTTTGAACTGAAGGGGGACTTTAGATCAATCGGTTCAAAAAAAAGACCTTCTTTGTTTTATTTTTTTTTATCAAAAAGTACTATTTTGATACTTTTTATTTGAAAGTTTTATTCTGGGGCACACTTTTTATAAAAAGCTACTATATGTATTGGTATTTTTAAAAAATACTTTTTGATACTTTTTATTAAATAGTAAGTTTTTGTTAAAACTACGAAAATAGTGCTTTGGTACAAAAAGAACCAAAATTGTGCTTTTTAATACAAAGTACCAAAATAGTACTTTTTAATAAAAAAACTACCAAAATTTTACTTTTTCATTTAAAGTCCAAAATAATACTTTTTATAAAAAGAGATATTTTTTAATATAAAGTAATTTTTACAAAAAGTACCAAAACAGTACTATTTTTAGAAGTACCAAAATAGTACTTTTTATAGAAAGTACCAAAATAATATTTTTTTATAAAAAGTATCAAAATAATGCTAATTTATAAATATTATTTTTTTATTAAAAGTACCAAAATAATACGTTTTATAAAGAGAAGCTTTTCACAAAAAGTATTTTAAGCTTTTACTCTTTTTACAAATGGTACTTTTTAACAACAAAGTATTATTTTTATTAAAATTACTTTTTTGTTACATTTTTTATAAAATTACTTTTTTGTTACATTTATGGTTAAGAATTTTTATTATAAAGTACTTTTTTGTAAAATCTACAAAAATAGTGCTTTGGTACTTTTTCATAAAAAGTACCATAACAGTATTTTTTATGAAAAGAACTATTTTTTAATGAAAGTACTTTTTCTAAAAAGTACCAAAACAGTACCTTTTATGGAAAGTACCAAAATAATACTTTTTTTGTAAAAAAGTATCAAAATAATGGTAATATATAAATAGTAATTTTGTATAAAATTAAAAATTTTATAATAAAAAAGTACCAAAGTTTTACTTTTTCATAAAAAGTACCAAAACAGTAACTTTAAGAAAAGGAACAAGTAGCTTTTATAAAAAGTACGAGAACTGTACTTTTTAAAAAAGTAACATAATAGCACTTTTTATAGAAAGTACCAAAATAATATTTTTTTTATAAAAAGTATTAAAATAATGCTAATTTATAAATAGTAATTTCTTATTAAAAGTACAAAAATAATACGTTTTATAAAAAGGAGCTTTTCACAAAAAGTATTTTAAACTTTACCTTTTTTTTCAAATGGTACTTTTTAACAACAAAGTATTTTTTTATTAAAACTACTTTTTGTTACATTTTTGGTAAAGGATTTTTATTATAAAGTACTTATTTATAAAATCTACAAAAATAGTGCTTTGGTACTTTTTCATAAAAAGTACCAAAAATTTTTTTTATGAAAATAACTTTTTTTTAATGAAAGTATTTTTTATAAAAAGTACCAAAACAGTACTTTTTTAAAAAAGTACTTAAATAGTACCTTATATGGAAAGTACCAAAATAATTTTTTTTTGTAAAAAAGTATCAAAATAATGCTAATATATAAATAAAATTTTTGTATAAAATAAAATTTTTATAATAAAAAAGTACCAAACTCTTACTTCTTCATAAAAAGTACCAAAACAGTAACTTTTAGAAACAGAACAATTTATTTTAAAGAAAGTAGCTTTTGTAAAAAGTACGAAACTGTACATTTTTATGAAAGTACCATAATAGCACTTTTTATAGAAAGTACCAAAATAATATTTTTTTTTTATAAAATGTATCAAAATAATGCTAATTTATAAATAGTATTTTTTTTATAAAAAGTACCAAAATAATACGTTTTATAAAAAGAAGCTTTCACGAAAAGTATTTTAAAGTTTTACTTTTATTACAAATGGTACTTTTTAACAACAAAGTACTTTTTTTTTATTAAATTACAAAAAAGTGTATACTAAAACAGTACTATTTTGGTGAAGGTACTATTTGGGTTTTTTTTATGACAAAGCACTTTTTTTATAAAATCTACCAAAATAGTGCTTTGATACAAAAGTACCAAAAATATACTTTTTGATACAAAATACCAAAATAATACTTTTTAATAAAAAAAAGTACCAAAATTTTACTTTTTCATAAAAAGTACAAAAACTTATTTTTTATGAAAAGAACTATTTTTTGAATGAAAGTAATTTTTTTTTTATAAAAAGTACCAGAACAGTACTTTTTTAAGAAAGTGCTTAAATAGTACCTTTTATGGAAAGTACTAAAATAATACTTTTTTTTTACAAAAAGTATCAAAATAATGTTAATATATAAATATTACTTTTTTAAAAAAATACCAAAAAACTATTTTTTTTATTAAAATTATCAAAAAGGTAACAAGGTACTTTTTTGTTTCTTTTAATGACAAAGTTCTTTTAGTATTAAGTACTTTTTTTAAAATCTACCAAAATAGTGATTTGATGCAAAAAGTACCAAAATTGTACTTTTAATTCAAAATACCAAAATATTACTTTGCAATAAACAATACTTTTTTATTAAAAGAACTATTTATTAAAAGAAAACACTTTTTATAAAAAGTACCAAAACTTTTTTTTAAGAAGTACAAAAATAGCAGTTGTTATAAAAAGTACCCACATACTTTTTTATAAAAAGTATCAAAATAATTCTGATATTTTAATAGTCCTTTTTTAAAAAAAGTACCAAAATAATTCTTTTCATTAAAAGTACTTTAAACTTTTACTTTTTTACAAAAAGTACTTTTAACAAAAAATTACTTTATTATTAAAACTACCAAAAAGGTAAATAAAAAGTGCTATTTTGTTACTTTTTGGGTTCTTTTTATGACACGGTTCTGTTTATTAAAATTTATTTTGGTGTGGTACTTTTAATTTGGTACTATTTATAAAAAGTACTTTTTTAGTAAAAAAAAAAAAAATTATGACATGTTTTTATTTATTAAAAATATGTTGTAACATTTTTTAAATGTTTTATTTTGGCTCCTGCTACAAACAATTGTTGGCAATTTTTATCAAAAAGTATAATTTTGGTACTTTCAATTTTTTTTTATTTTATTTTAATAACTGCTTGACTTTTTCAGTTTAAAAATTTAATTTTTCCTTTGTTACCAACTTCATTTAGTTTTTTCAAAAATTATTTCCTAAGGTTATTGACATTTAATTATTATAAATATTATTAACTTGCAATTAATACGATTTTAAAATAAATAAATGTACCACCCAACAATTAAACAAAAAAGTGGGTTACTTTTTTTTAATATGTAAGCGTTAATTTTTTTTTGTAATTCTAAATAATAAAAAAGTTAATTACAATTTATTTTTTTTAAGTTTTTTTTTAGCAATACTCATTACAAGAGTCATACACATGTTAAATATTGAAATTTTTATAATTAAAAGTCAGCAATATTTTGCAATATTTATTCCATTACGGTTTGTGTCGTATTTTAATATATTTTAGTTTTTTTTTTCGATTTGTATAAGGTTGATGATGGGGTGACCCCATTGATTAATGTTCAATATTCCAATGTTAAATTACTTTTTTTTTTTGATTTTGATTGGAAATGCAAAGTTTTGAGTTTTTTTTGGATGGTTGCTATTGCAAAGTTCAAAAAAAAAAAACATCATCAACAAAATTAACACCGTAAAAATGTTAGCTTCAAAAATAGCAGTTAAAATTATTTCCGCTTTCAATTTCAGCAATATGTTTAATATTTTTAATATTAATGTAAAATTACATTGAGTCTTTAAAAAATATTTTTGTTTTAAAATTCACGTTTTTTATAATTTATTATTAATTAAACAGCCAACTACATATAATTTCGTAAATATATGTGAGCTTGAGTGTATGCTTTTTAACAAACTATAAGTACATGTATGTATGTGTATTCGAGCGGCTTTGAATATCGATTTTAAATTATTATATTGTCTGTATAAAAACATTAAAAAAAAATATCAAGTTCATACTACCAGCATGTTTTATAAGAGCGGCAGTTTTTGTACGACAAAAAAGTTTTTCTTCCGATTTTGAATGTCGGGGCAATTTTTTATTCTTCTAGGCCTAAAACTTATGTGCTACAAATTTGAGGCACAAATATCAAGAAAAAAATGGATTAACGGTTTTCGAGATATCGCTATTTGGAATTAGCAAAAATTCGGTTTTTCCTACATTCGGCATGTTTTTCTACCCTCCAACCACAGTATGGGGGTATACTCACTTTGTCATTCCGTGTGTAACGCATCGAAATATCGGTCTAGGACCCCATAAAGTATATATATTATTGATCAGTGATCCATTCTAAGACATTCTAGCGATGTCCGTCTGTCCGTCCGTCCGTCCGTCTGTGGAAGACACGATACAGTCCAAAGTAAAAGAGCTAGACTCCTGAAATTTGGTACGAATATGTCTTATGGTATTGGGCTGGTTAAGTTCGAACATGGGCAAAATCGGATCAGGGGGAAAAAAGTTCCCCTCTTAAGAACTAAACGAACCTCTAAAAAAAAGGCATTTTTTATAAGTTTTTTTTACTTTTGCTTAGCAAACGAAACATTTTTATGCCAAAAGAAGTTCAAAGTCTTGCAGTTGGATCCAGGAAGGTTGTCTCCCACCGACGTTACCCCCCCCCAAAAAAAAAGACGCCCCTGTTTTTTTTTTTATCGTGTTGGAGGGTATAAAAGATTCGGCACAGCCGAATTTAACACTCTCACTTGTTTTACCTCAAATTTGTACCACATTATTTTTAGGGCTAGAAGAATAAAAATTTGACGTGAAACTTGGGAAAATAAAAAGTTGAAGAAAAATGCCACTCTAATGTATGACATTAGACATAAAACGTTTTTTTTTTGGTATTCTGCTTTGATTTGCTATTTTTCAAAAGTTTTGATTTTGAAATTTCTTTAAAATGGGTCTTTCGATTTTTTTTTTTTAATTGGACCAGGAATGCAGTGCAGTGCCTCACCAAGTGAAAAACGTTAGATACCTGGGGTTGTAATAACTTGCCTGATTTTCAACCGATTTTAGTTTTTAGTACCCCATTATAAAAGACTAAAAATTGATGTAAAAATTGCATTTAATAACTGAATTTTTATTAAGTTCGGTTTGAGTCTATATTAATTATTTCTGAGAAATAATAATTGTTGTACAGTAAGAAAATCTGAAAAAAATCAAGTGACAACACAGGCTAAGTGGAGATGTCGACAGCTTTCGGAAGGTGCCACCCTTCCATCATCAGCACTCCTTCGACTGCCACACACTTAATGTGTATCAGATTAAAATAAGCCATTTAAATAAAACTTTTGAACAAATTAAATACGGGAATTACTCCTCTTTGTGTTGAATAATTGCATTTAATACGTAAAAAAATGAGCGAAATCGAGTGGGGTCATTTTCGAAATTGACCATTTTTAAGGCGTATTTTCAGTACAAAATATCAAATGTGGTCGTTTCTGAAATTGTGCGATTTGGCGTGGAATGCCCCATATACACCATTATTAACCCGCCTTTTCAATATAACTACAACTTTTTATCCGTTGAACTGATTTTGCCTAAATGCATTACCAAACTGCTTAAAAGAGGGTCCTTTTTTCTTTCTCCTGAAATAATAGTCATAGAAACTTCGAAATTTGAAATGTAGGACCCTTCAGAAAAAAAAAATTGGAATCCACCCTAAGAGGGTAATAAGGGGTAAAAAAATTGTACTTTGGTACATTTTTGATTTCCTCAAATAATGGTCTCCTAAACTTAAAATTATAAATTTCGTAATCCTCCAGCAAAAAAAAAAAAAAAAAAACAGAATTGAGTAAAAAGATTTTTGAAAATTTAATACTTTTTATGAATATTGAAATAAAGACCCCAGAATCTCTGAATTTTAAATGTACGATCCTTCTTCTCATCCAAGAGAAACCCATATTTAGAAATGTAAATTTTTTGGTAAAATGGGACGAAATGGAATAGAACGGAAGAAAACTGAAAACACCAATCTGTGGTACAGGGTATAATGACTTTGTGCTGATGTTTGTAACTGCCCGAAATATTGGTGCTAAACCCACTTTTAAATATACCAATCGACTCAAAATCGACATCAAAAGCGATGTCCGTTCGTCTGTCTGTCCATGTAACGGTGTAAACACTATAGCGGTCGCAATTTTCAATCGATTTGGTTGAAATTTGAAATTTAAGTTTCTTTAGGCTTAAGAATGAAGCTTATTGAAATTGGAAAAAGTCGGTCTATGTTTTGACCTAGTCCCCTTTAAATTTGGCTCAAATGCCTCTAACAATCGTAATAAATAGGTATCCTTCCAATTTAGCAGGTAAACGTATTTTATATTCACAAATCATCATTCCAAATTTTAATTGAATCGGACCAGTCCTACTAGTAGTTCCAATGCAAACCACCTTCCCGATATTCAAATAAATCTCTCAAAATTCATGAAAATAGGAAATGTTTTGGTAAACTTTTTTTTGTAGGTGTTAAACGTATACTTTGGCAACCTAATAAAATTTAATTATGATTGGACCATTTCTGGACTTACAATTAGTCTTCATATAAAAATTTCGCCCGATATTCAGATAAATCGGTCTATAGGCAACAAAAAAAGCCTATTTCACTTAAATTTCGTTTATGTGTGTTTTAACACTAATTTAAGAGCTAACAAGATATTGATTCAATTTGAACCATGTTTGGACTTGAGACCCATTTCCGGGAAACACTGGTGTAGGGTATTATATAGTTGGTCTTGACCGACTATAATTTTCTCACTTGTTTTTTACTA
The DNA here is from genome assembly GCA_963921195.1 of Pegoplata infirma. Taxonomy (NCBI): domain Eukaryota; kingdom Metazoa; phylum Arthropoda; class Insecta; order Diptera; family Anthomyiidae; genus Pegoplata; species Pegoplata infirma. The sequence goes on along the minus strand of OY992539.1, from coordinate 40,730,533 downwards.
ATTTTTTTTCACTCAATATTTTTTTTTTCACTCAATATTTTTTTTCACTTAATATATTTTTCACACAAAATTATTTTTTCACTCAAATTTTTTTTCATTCTTCTTCTTTCAACGTCTTTTTGAGACTGAAATCTTTTTTCTTTAAAATATTTGCCACTCAAAATTTTTATTGAAATTTTAAATAAAATGTATATAAGTTTGTCATACCATTTGTAACTTTTCGAAATATTGGTATGAGAAACCATAAATTATATATATTTTTGTTAAGTGATAGATTTTATTACATTCTAGCGATGTCTGTCCGACTATCTGTTAAAATGGTACAGAGATGACTCAAACTTAATATATTTTTTGTTGCTTCGAGAAGTTCGGTATTGCAATAGAGCGATATCGGTTCTGTGGTTTAAAAGTTATAAACGAAAATGTAATAACTCCTAGAAAATTTTGGTACATTCCACTTAACCTAAAAACACAAAATGTGTTAATTCGGCTGCTGTGAAGAATATTGGGTACCGAATGATATTTAAACAAGTACAAACATATTTTTGTACACAAAAAATTTTTTTTCTGATTTTTTTTTCAAAAAAAAATTTTTTTTGCAAACTTTTTTTTTCGCGGATTTTTTTTTTTGTCAAAATATTTTTTTAACCAATTTTAAAATAACATTTTTTACATTGTGGAGAACATCAATAAATTTAAATTAAAATTTGATTTTTATTTTTTTTTTCAAAATTCAAAATTTTGATTTCCGGGCGCCAAGTGGTTATGTTAACCGATTTGCCTCAAATTTGTACCATCTTAGTATTTGGCTAATAAGAGAAGCCTCCCTAGTGTCACCCGCGGATCTTTATTGAATTAGTTTTATTTTGTAGAGCTGGAAATTCTAAATTCATATTTAGGGCGTGCAAATGAGGGGGTAAGAAACAGTAATTTTTCAGCTTTTTTTCATTTATCTCCTATATTATGCAAGAAAGCTAGTCATGTTACATACCAAATTAAAGGTCTTTGGAAACCCTATTAAAGTTTGTAAAGAACGTGTCCAAACATGCACAACTTTTCGTCATATTGAGTTAAATTAAAAAATTTTAAGTACAAACATATTTTTGTACACAAAAATTTTTTTTCTGATTTTTTTTAAAAAAAAAAAAAAATTTTAGCAAATTTTTTTTTTCGCGGATTTTTTTTTGTCAAAATATTTTTTTAACCAATTTTTAAATAACATTTTTTACATTGTGGAGAATATCAATAAATTAAAATTAAAATTTGATTTTTATTTTTTTCTTCAAAAATTCTAAATTTTGATTTCCGGGCGCCAAGTGGTTATGTTAACCGATTTGCGTTCAATTTGTACCACATTAGTTTTTGGCTTACAAGGGAAGTCTCTCTAGTGTCTTTATGGAATTGGTTTTATTTTGCGGAACAGGAAAAATAAAGGGGAACTTATTTTTAGCGGCCTAAATTCATATTTAGGGGGCCCAAATAAGGGGGAAGAACATTTTTTTTTGTTTATCTCCTATATTATGCAAAGAAGCTAGTCATGTTACATACCAAATTAAAGGTCTTTGGAAACCCTATCAAAGTGTGTAAAGAACGTGTCCAAACATGCATAACTTTTTGTCATATTGAGTAAAATATGTCTACACTAAAAAAAAAAAAACCTTGTAAAATTACAAGAACAACTTGTAACTTTTTTTGTTTGCTAGAGATTGTAACCAATAATTTTGTAATTTTACAAGGTTTTTACTAATAAAATTGTAAATTTAAAAATTTTTTGACACGATTAAATTTACAAAGAGGTTTCGTAATTTTACTAGATTTTTTGCTTCCTCCTATTTTACGAGAAGATTTTTACCAATAATTTAGTAATTTTACAAGCTTTTTACCAATAAAATTGTAAGTTTACAGTTTTTTGGTGCAATTAAAATTACAAGGAATTCTCGTGAATTTGCTAGTTTTTTTTTGTAAAATTATCTTGGAAATTTGTAAAATTAAAAAAAATTTGTAAAATTACAAAAACAAAATTGTAAATTTGTTAAAAAACAAGGAAAAGTGAAAAATATTGGTAAAATAGGATTAAGAGACTTTTCCTAGTAATTTGACAAAGTTTTTTTTTGTGTGTATGTTAATTTGGACTACATAGGCGTAAATCGTAAAAAACTGAAAAAGGTTAATTTTCTCCTGTAGAAATTGATAAAAATGAGTTTGGGCCGCTAAAAAAATAGGTGTCGAATTAATTTTTATTCCGAACAACATATCCAAATTTCATGAAAAGCGGAGGTTGACACCAGGAGACTTTCCTTGTAAGTGGCATATTAATTTGCATGGACTTTGGAAATCGGATGAATTTTTTTTCACACAAAAATTGCCGGTCTAATGCAGATTTATGAGGACCCAGAACTTTGAAAGAGTTTAATTAAAATAAAAAAAATCAAATTGAAATTAAAAAATATCAATAAAAACAAGTAAAAAAGTTAAATTTGGCCTTGCTAATTGTACTTGTATGTAAAAAAATATTTGGAAAAAAAAAAAAAAATTAGCGGAAAATAAATTTTCAAAAAAATTAAAAAAAAAAAAAAATTTCGAAAAAAATTTTTTGGTTAAATTTTTTTTTAAAGTAATATGTTTGTACTTCTTTTAATACTATTTGGTATCCAATTCTGTTCACATATGTCAATAAGCAGCCGAATTAAAGCATTTAGTGTTTTTAGGTTATGTGGAATGTATCAACATTTTCGAGGTGTCCTTACATTTTCGTTCATAACTTTTGAACACCTCAACCGATATCGCTCAAATGCCATAACAAACTGCTCAGGACAACAGTCAGCCCTACCTTTAAGTTCCTTTCCTTTAGTTTCTTTCCTTTATTTCCTTTTAAGCAGTTTTAGAATCGGTTTCTTAAAAGTGTTTATGTTTTGAAATGTATGCATAAAACACCGATTCCAAAAATATAATTCTACGAAAAATTTTTAGTTTTGTTTTTATTTCAATACTATTTAAGAAAACTTACATATTGTTACACACATTGACATAAACATATATATATATTTACAAATATATTGTATGTAAGTATAAAATGAAACTGAACATGAACGTGAACGTCGTCATTTTATAATGACCTAGACATTGACTATAACTGACTGCACTTGCCAGCTTGCCACACACAAAAAATACAAAAAAAAAATAGCAACAAAAACAAAATATACAATAAAAACAGCCATACACACTTTAAATTAAATGAGAAACAAAAAAATAAATAATTAAAATATTGAAAAAAAAATTTTAACAATCAAAAATCACGCTCATTTTAACGCCTTTATTTTCTAACAATATTTAAACATTTTTTGTCTATTCATTTCAAGTTTCTAAACGCATTTTTAATTTACAATTAGATTTTTCAGGTTTTCTCTCTCAATTTTCAAATTTTTTCTTCTCATTTTGTCTAATGTTTTAGGCTATTTTAAATAATTTTGTAGACATTTTAACTAAATAATAATAAATAATAACAATATTTGTTAAATGACAAAAAATAAAAAAAAAATAGTAAAATAAAATGTTTATCTTTACGTGTTTTTACAATGCCAAACTAAAAAAAATACAGTTAACTTGTGTTTTATTTTTCAAGGTTTTACAAAAAAAATCATATAGTCTACACTGCAAAAAAAAAGTTCTAAAGTTTTTTTTATTGTTTAAAACAAATTTTTAAAGAATAAGAAAGTGCTGAATTTTTAATTCATAAATTTTCCAATTCCCACGTATTACTTCGAGTTCAAGATCATGGATAGTTTTTGAATGATTTAGCAAATCTTAAAATAAATTGGCAATGACATTCAAAAACTTTCACTTTTCAAAAATAAAGAAAAAAAATTAAATAATAAATAAATCAAAGGTTAATTCAACTGATCGGTATTCAAATATTTTTTTATACTTTGAATTTAAATAATGAACTTTATATTATGATATAATATTTTTCAGAGAATTTTTTTAAAATTTTTAAAAGGTATAAAAGATTCGCCATAGCCAAATTTAACGCTCTTACTTGTTTTCTTTTTTAAATATTTTTCTGCATTTCAGCAAATAATGCATTTTACAATAATTAGATATCAAGACATTCCCAAAGTTTGAATTTAAGTACTTTACTATTTTAACCTGCAATTTGTGCAAAAATATGCATTTAAAATCAAAATATGCATTTTTATCAAAATATGCCAAAACAAATCGATGCCATTTTAATGCAAATTTATTATTTAAATGTTTTTTTTTTATATCGTTATTATACTTCAAAAATATGCTCTAAAAACAATCAAAAATATTCCTTTAAAACATAATATATGTGCAAAAAAAAAAAGTACTTTTATATTTAAGGCTGGTAAAAAAAAAAATATTTTAGTTTCAAATACTTTTTAAATTAAATAAATTTTATAAGGGTTTAAGTTGAAAAAATGCAGAAGAAAAATTTAATTTCTAAAAATTACAGACATTTCTGGAATTTCTCATACCGGTTTCAAACACCCCAGTTAGTGTTATCATCAGTAGGATTTTAAATGTCGGTTTCTATTTCTAGCAATCTCAACCTCACTTCATACTTTCTTTCAACTTTTTTGTCTCTTACATTATTTTGCAAGGGTTACCAACATGATCTGGATGTATACATACACAAATGAAGGACTTTGCATTTTCTGTTTCGGAGACGTGCCTAATGGCGACATTTTTTGTCATTAATTTTATTTGATTTTTTCTGTAAGTACAGATCGAGCACGGGCTCTAATTATATTTTTTATAAGGGTTCAAGTTGAAAAAATGCAGAAGAAAAATTGAATTTCTAAAAAGTATAGACATTTCTGGTATTTCCCATACCAGTTGCAAACATCCCAGTTAGTGTTATCATCAGTAGGATTAAGGTTTGAAAAAAGAAAACATTTACATTTTAATTTATGTGTTTTCTTTTATCTTATTGCTAATTTACAAATATCAACAAAATTGAAACTAAAAATATGCAAAAATATGCATTTTCATAAAAATATGCAAAAAATAAAAAAAAAACAAAACGATTCCATTTCTTTGAACATTTTTGGATTTGGAAAGATATTTTGTTTATAACGTTTTTAGAATATCAAAAAAAAAAACATTAATTTGCTTGGATAATAATTCACCTGCTGGTGAATAAAACCGTTTTTCACCAGCTGGTGAATAAACGGAACATAATTATTTTTTTTAAAAAAATTTTTTTCATAGGCCGCTGTTCCAAAAAAAAGTAATTCACATAAAAAATGTGAAAATGAAAATTTCCGAATTTTTTTGGTGTTCTATATTTCACATCCGAATTTCTTTTCCGTTTTGTTTCACATAAATAAAATTTAGTGAAAGTAAAACGAATGCACTTTTTTCTTTATAATTTTTTAAATTTAAATTATTCGATTTCAACTTCAGATGAAAGCGTGATCAACAAAACACTAAACTTGATTTCATGTGATTCGGAAATTTTCATGTGAATTGAAAAGTTGTGAAAGACAGAACAGAGGCCATAAATTGTTTTTTTATCAAATTTTTTTTTTTCATAAATTTGTTTTTTCATAATTTTTTTTTATATCAATTTTTTTTTATGAAATTTTTTATTACATCAAATTGTTTTTTTTTTCAATATTTTTTTCCTAATTTTTTTTTTTTTAAAAATTTTTTTTTCATCAAACTTTTTTTTTATCAATTTTTTTTTTCATAATTTTTTATTACATTAAATTTTTTTGATCAATTTTCTTTTTCATATTTTTATTTTTATAATTTTTTTTTTCGTAATTTTTTTTTTATAAATTTTTTTTTACATAATTTTTTTACATTATCAAATTTTTTTTCATAAATTTTTTTCTACATCAATATCAAAACAATTTTTTTTCATAAATTTTTTTATCAAAAATATTTTTATACCCTACACCACACTGTGGTACAGGGTATAATGAGTTTGTGCAGATGTTTGCAACTACCCAAAATATTGGTCCTAGACCCACATTTAAGTATACCGATAGACTCAGAATCACTTTTTGAGTCGATTTAGCGATGTCCGTCCGTCTGTCCTTCAGTCTGTCTGTCTGTCCATGTAAACGGTGTAAACACGATGAAGCCTATTGCAATTGTAAAAAATCGGTCCATATTTAGACCTAGCCCCAATACAATGGTCCTCTTTAGCTTTGAATCAAATGACTCTTATAACCGTACTATAATAGGTTTCGTTTTTGGACTTAGGCCCCATGTGAAAATTTCGCCCGATATTCACTTAAAGCTGTTTATTGGCAACAAATCGAAACCTATTTCACTCAAATTTGATTTGTGAGTGGTTTTTACACTTATTAAATATTTGACAAAATATAGATCTAATCGGCCCATTTTTGAACTTCGGACCCATTTTTCGGGAAACTCTGGTGGGGGGTATTAGATGGTCGGTCTTGACCGACTAAAATTTTCTTACTTGTTTTTGTTCAAGTTTGTTTTTTTTTTACAAAATTCTTTTTTGTATTAAATTTTTTTTTTCTTTAACAAAAATTTTTTTTCATCAATAATTTTTTTTTTCACCAAAAGCTAAATTTTTTTTATAATATTTTTGTTTTTCGTCAAAAAAAATATTTTTTTTCCATTTTTTTAAACCACAATCAACCTTTTTTACCAAATCTATACTTTTGACATAAAAATGTTCCATTTGTTTAACAACTGTACAAAAAAGAAGTGAGAGTGTTAAATTGTCCGGTGCCGAATCTTTTATACTCTCCAAAATGTAAAAACACTTTTTTGCACTTAAGAAATACACTCATTTACCAAATTACCAGCTCTTTGGGTTTGGACTGCAACTTGCTTTCCACAGACAGATGGACGGATGTATATAGCTAGAGTGTCTTAGAAATGGATCAATAATATATAAATTTAATGTCCTATACCTACACCCAAATTTTCAGCAAAACATTATCATGATTTAATGTTTTGTTCAAGAGTACAAAATACGCAGGCATTAGCTTGCATTTTTTTGTGATTAAATTCTCAACATTAGGGATAAATGCCCAAAATTGGCAGCTCTGATATTATAAATGCAAAAAATGCGTATGATTAATATTAACTTACAGAAATACGATATCACTCATACGTCTTGAGACTTCGTTTCATCAGGATGTTTTGGAAATACATAGGAAACAAAAAAATAAAATTAAAAATATTTGTACTGTTTAAATACCATTCGTATTTTTAGGTTATGTGGAATGTAGTATAAATTTCTAACTTTTGAACCGCTAAACCGATATCGCTCAAATGCAATACCAAACTTCTCAAGACAACTAGTAAATATGTTAAGTCTAAGTCATATCTGTGAAATATTTTGGTTATGATCGCCATTTCAACAGACGGATAGAAGCACAGACATTGTCTATGGATTCCAAATAAACCAAATTTTTATATGAAAACCTCTGCATATTTTTTTTGTTTACTTTTGTAGCACTCTGCCATTTATCAGTCAAATTTCAAAAGAATACCAATTATAATATTATTCTTTTGGGGCATTTAAGGCTAATTTTTAGTGGACATTTATAAGTGGCCTAGGGGTAGACTTGGACCGATTTATTCCCAAATTTTATAGGTTTTGTCCTTGATCCAAAAGAAGCTTAAATTTCGATTTTTAGCCAAGTCGAAAAATAATTGCCGTCTGTATCGTGCTTATACAGTTTATTTGGACAGACGGACGGACGGACCCCAACAATCCGAAAACCTGCGAAAACTAGCATGTCATATCAGACGATTCACAACAGCAATAATCCAAATTAATAAACAAAACAAAAATTGGAGCGAATACGATCAAATTTAAAAAGTTGCACTCTAAAAATAGCATACAACACTTTAAATACCCTATCAAAAATACACTACAATTAAACTAGATACACATAGGCCACAAACATTGACTTTTTCGTTTACACATTCTACGGATTTGTGTCCTGAAATCCCTCTTACAAAAATCCCGGGATTTTCAGCATCAGGCGAATCCCGAATCTTGGGATTTCTGATTTACAATCTTGGGATTTTCGGAATCCCGATTTTTTTAATATTTTTTTTTATTATTTTTCATATTTTTTTCTAAAACTAATTATTGGTTATTAAGTTAATATTTTTATTTTTTTGTAAGTTTATGTTGTTGTTTGTTTTTTAATGTTTTCAATTTTGTTTTACAGCGTTTTATGTTGTGAAAATATTGTGTTGATTTTTTGTAATTTATTTAAGATTCTGAAGATATCATCCGTGGGATGAAGAAAGATATCGAATATTAAAATAAATAATTGAATAAATAAAATTTATTAAAAACTAAGGTCTCGAGCTTGATTATCAGTTTACCTTTTTTTTCTAAAATATCGGAAAAGATTCCTCTAGTACCATGTTTTTGTGAAAGCAAAGCTGAACCGTTTGCGAAATGTTTTGACGAAAAGGATTTTGGCACATCTTAACTTTTTAAGTTGTAAACTGTTAAACTTTTATGTTTTTCTAAAACAACCTTTTTAAAAGGTTTTTTTTTTTTTAATTTTCTTTTTCGAATTTCACAACTTCAACAGAACTTCGCAAATCTTTACGAACTCGTGGATTTGAAGTACAAAAAAGTCAAAAATTTTTAAAAATCACAAAATTTTCAAAAAAATTTCCGGGATTACGAAATCTGGATCCTGAAAATGTTTCTTCAGTCCCGAATCCCGGAAAATATTGGGATTTAAAATTTTTACTTTTTGATTTAAGCTCCACTACATTAATGATTTCGTCCACTGTGCATTAGTTTATTACTTTCTAATTTTTTTTTTTTTGCATTAAATTCTAGATTAAACATATGACATTCTACTGCTGTTTGTTAGCCAGTAATTAAAAAAAATGTGTTTATAAAAACCCTCTCAAAAAGGGGGCGTGATTTTTTTTTTTATAAATAATTTAATTATGTTTTAGTTTTGCTCTAAAACCCTTAATACACACATGTATAAGGTCGCTGAAGGTCGAGGCTAATTTGATAACAATAGCCTGCCAGCCAGCCATCATAACATAAAATACATCCATCACACACATTTATGACGTTGAAATAACATTTCAAATTCCAATATAATTTCTTATCTGCAAGTACGTATAAAATACTATATTTTCTTTTGTTTTATATTCTATTGAAACAAATGACAATTTTTTTTTACATTAAATACTCTTGTAATCTACATAATTATTTCTACAAGTGTAAAAAATAAATACAATTTCAAGTAAAATGCGATAATATACACTCGAGGCAATGTTCCGTACGTAAGTTTTTCGTAAGTTCTCTCATTCTCTTTAATGTTAGATTTTGTTAGGAGACAAAAAAAAATAGCAAAAATTTAGCAACAATAACAAAATTAAAATGCCAATATTATTACCCGTGTAAAAAAATGAAATATATTTATTATATTAAAATGGATGTAATCAGAACTACTTCATATATACTCTTTAGGGCTAAGCGAGAAATGATTTTCTCTCCCTAAAAGAAGCCCAGAGGTCTTACCGGACATTTGGTGTGGAATGCCTCATATGCCAAACTTCAGGAACCTTCGTAAAGTCTTTCAAAAGTTAGCGTGTTTTCGGAAAGGCAATTCTGAGGATACTAAAGCTTAGAATATATGTTTGCGTTCACCTGGCTTGGTTCGCATTGAGTTTTAGCCAGATCGGTCCAGTGGTTCAAATATTATTAGCAAAACCGTGAATTTCAGATTAGTTTCTCCTTAAATTCACGTGTTGAAAACCCGTTAAACATGTTTTAACATTGGTAAGTCACAAAAATATTTTACAGCTTATTTTTGACACTCAAAAATATTTTTACACTAAAAAAAAATACACTCAAAAAAAAATACACTCAAAAAAATTTTACACAAAAAAAAAATTTTACACTCAAAAAAAAAAATTTGTATTTTTTTTCCAGAAATTAAAAAATTTTATTTTTTTTTTACACAAAATAAAATATTTCTTATCAAAATTGCTATTTTTTTCACGTTAGAAAATTTAATATCACTTAAAAAGGGCATTGTGGAGGGTATTCATAGATTCGGCCAAGTCGAATTTAACTTTTCTACTTGTTTTTTACCAAAGTAGATATGTTTTGATATATTTAATTTTTTACACGGGTATTATATTTTTTGTTGTTGTTAGTTTTTGAGAGCATATTAAAAGAGAGCGGTTAAATAAAACTAGCCGCTAAAAAAACAAAAACAAAATAGTTTCTAAACAAAATTAAATATTTTTCTTCCGACTTTGTATTAGAGGCTAAACGTATGTAGGTACGTAAGTTTGTACTATTATGTGTAGCTATTATAACTAGCTAGCAGCTAGCAGCTAGCTAGCTAGCTGAGTGGCTGGCTAGTTGTATGTTGTTTTTTTTGAATGACTCTGGCTGGCTGGCTAGCTCGCTAGGCGTTTTATCAATGCTTATAAAGGTTTTTGTGTCCAATTTTCTCCTGTGACCCTGGCCTGCTATTGAAGCTAACTAGTAGATGTGTACTAGTAGTTTTTATTTGGTATATGAATGTGTATGTTTGCCTGTATATAATACAAGTACGAAATACGAATATGAATGAGTAGAAATACATACAAATAATATACAAAAACATTAAGTTAAATATATTGAGGTAGTAGTAGAAGGTAATAGAAATACATATATTTGTAAAAATATCATGAGAAGGGAGTTGAGTCACTGGGGGAGAGGTATCAACAACAACAACAATTTTTGCAGGCGTCGTCTACACTAAAAAAAATAACATTCTAAAATTACTTAAAAGCAAATAAAATTTTGTATTGCAAAATGAAATGCAACTACAGTTTTTTCTTTAAATGGAAATAATTTGGCTGAACTCCACTTTATGAGGGAAACCCTATAAAAAATGTGAATATGATGATTAAGAAAAAAATAGGTAAACATATTAAATTCGACTTGGCCAAATCCAAGAATAATTTATAATATATAATTTATATATAGTAATTTTTTTGATTGTAAATTTTTTTTTGAGTGTAATTGTTTTTTTTTTTGGGTACACTCAAAAAAATAAAACTGTAAAGTTAGCAAAAAATTTAGTTAAATTTAACTAAAAAATCACCTGATTTTGAACCTACTAAATTTCTAGTTAATGTAACAAAAAATATTTATTTAACTTTTCGTAGAATGAATGTAGCAAAAAAACCGTAATTTTAACTAAAAATTCAGCTGAAAATTTCGTAACATTTTTTATTAGTTGAATTCAGCTAAACTTTTTGTAAAAAATTTTAAGTTTGGTAAATATTAGTTTCAAACACTAACACTTCACTTATTTTTCCATTTTTTTTACAGCATTAAGTTCAGCTTAAGAAGGACTTATGAGATTTGCATAGGAGGCTACACAAGAAATGTTTAAAATTTTTCACTTGACAAAAATGTTACAAAAAATCAGCAAATTAATTAGTAAAAATTCGTAAACTCAGTTTTAAAGTCAACAAAAAAATTAATTCAAAATTTCTACAAAACTAGTATTTTCGTAAATTGAACTTAACTATAAAAAGTAGTTAAAACGCTGATTTTAACTAAAAATTTGTTAAAAAGCCAGTAAACTCGAGTTAACAAAAAAATTTTGTTAACTTTACAGTTTTATTTTTTTGAGTGTAAAATTTTGTTTGAGTGTCAAAAACACTTTCGCAGATATTTTTGAGGCATACCAATGTTATTCAAAGATTGTTAAGTGTGTTTTTAAACATGTGAATTTGTTTAACAACGATATTGCTCACAAATACTTAGCCACTAACATAGATGGGACTAATTAATTAATGGCACCAATTAATTGATGGTTTAATTACCATTTAATTGATGTCAATGGTAATTAAATTTTTTTCATTACAATTGGTTGTATCAATTGCATCAATTAAATTACGAATCAATTTAATTACTAATGAAAATTTAAAAAAAATAATTACCATTGGTATGGCATCAATTAAAAAAAATAATTACCATTAGTAAAAATCGTCACAATATTGTCAAAATCGTTAATATTTGAAAATATCTGTTGTTTTTTGTTACTTTTTGTTATTTTGTATTTCAATTTTTCACATTTTATGAACCAAACGCACGTTTACCTTTTGTATAACACAATATTTGAAGTTTCCTATTTGTGTTTAGATTTTTGTCTTTATTCATATTTAAAAAAAAACAAGTAAGAGTGTTAAATTCGGCTGTGCCGAATCTTTTATACCCTCCAACATGCAAATAAATAAAAAAAAAAAAAAAATTGCAGGGGCGTCTTTTTTTTGGGGGGGGGGGGGGGGGGGTTGGTAGTGGTAATTGGGGGGCACAATTCCTCTCGAATAAGTGTTAAAAAAAATAATTCTTATGCTTTTTGCACTAAAGAAATACAAATTTATCATTATATAAAAAAAAAAAATTATTCCACGCCCATAAAAGGGGGGGGGCGGACCGTAAAACGATTTTTTCTAATTCTGTGGGTCCAAATGCAGGACATTGAACTTCTTGTAGCATTAAAATGTTGGATTTGTTAAACAAAAACACAAAAAATCATGTAAAAATATGGTATTTTTCAGAGGTTTGTTTAGTTCTTCAAGGGGGAACTTTTTTCCCCCTGTTCCGATTTTGCCCATCTCCGAACTTAACCAGCCTATGAATATAAGACATATATGTGCCAAATTTCTGGAGTCTACCACTTTTATTTTGGACTGTATCGTGTCTTCCACAGACGGACGGACAGACGGACAGACGGACGGACGGACGGACGGACGGACAGACGGACATAGCTAGAATGTCTTAGAATCGATCACTGATCAATAATATATATACTTTATGGGGTCCTACACCGATATTTCGATGCGTTACACACGGAATGACAAAGTGAGTATACCCCCATACTCTAGTTGGAGGGTATAAAAACATGCTTTGATGTTTAAATTTATAACTTTTCAACAAGACAAAAATGTGTAAACAAATGGTTTTGAAACCAATTATAATTGGTGTTTTTCAACAATTGGTGCATTTCATTACAATTGATAATTATTTTTTCAATTAAAAAAATTTAATTACCATTAAATGGTAATGAAATTTTTTTCATTACCATTGATATCAACCAATGGTAATTAAAAATCAATGGTAATGAAAAATTCCCATCTATGGCCACTAACCATATTTTCTTACGAAAATTTTTTAAATTCTGGGAAAACATTTTTCTTTTAGAAAAAAAAATAGATTTCTATTAAAAAATCTTGGAAGAAGAATTCATTTTCTGTTATATTATTCCCAAACAAAATGTAAAGTTATTAGAAAGTTATTAGAAAGATATTAGAATCATTGGTATATAGATCATTTTTTAAAGTCAAAAAGTTTTTTGCCAAGAAAGTTTTTTAGGTTCTCAGAGAAATATCAGAAATTTTTTTGGATTCTTAAAATTTGTTCACGCAGTAAAATCATTTTTCTTTTCCTTATTCTCTTCCATTTAGTTTAGGAATTACTGTTTTCATTTTCTTAAAACACAAAATTTAAATACCTTCGGTTTGTAACTTGGATAATAATTTACCTCGTGGTGAATAAAAAAATATTCGCCATCTGGTGAATAAAAGGTAACATAATTATTTTCACCAGTCTTTTATCTATATTTTTTTTAATCAATATATTTTTTGGTCAATATTTTTTTTCATGTATATTTTTTTTTTTTTCATCAATACTTTTTTTTATAAATATTTTTTTCATCAATATTTTTTTTGATCAATTTTTTTTTCATAAATATTTTTTTTTCATTAATATTTTTTTCGTAAATATATTTTTTCATCAATTTTTTTGTTCAACATTTTTTCATCAATATTTTTTTGCATTCATATTTTTGTTTCATCTATATTTTTTTATTAATATTTTTATCAATATTTTATTTCATCAATATTTTTTTTATCAATATTTTTTTTTCATCAATATTTTTTTCATCAAAATTTTTTTCATCAATATTTTTTTTTTATTAATATTTTTTTAATCAATATTTTTTTTGGTCAATATTTTTTTCATCATTTTTTTTTTATAAATATTTTTTTTATAAATATTTTTTTTTATCAATATTTTTTTCATAAATATTTTTTTTCATTAATATTTTTTTCCATCAATACTTTTTTTTATCAATTTTTTTTGTCAATATTTTTATGATCAACAGTTTTTTCATCAATATTTTTTGCATTTATATTTATGTTTCATATACATATATTTTTTCATTAATATTTTTCATCAATATTTTATTGTAGCAATATTTTTTTTTTATCAATATTAATTAATATTTTTTCATCAACAATTTTTTTCATCAATATTTTTTTTCTTTCGTCAATATTTTTTTTATTCATCAATATTTTTTTCATTAATTTTTTTATTAATATTTTTTTTTTTCATCAATATTTATTTCATCAATATCTTTTTTTTATCAATATTTATTTTCGTTAATTTTTATATCCTCCAACCACAGTATGGGGGTATACTCACTTTGTTATTCCGTTTGTAAAGCATCGAAATATCGGTCGGGGACCCCATAAAGTATATATATTATTGATCCATGATCGATTCAAAGACATTCTGTGAATGTCCGTCCGTCCATCCGTCTGTCTGTAGATGGCACGATACAGTCCAAAATAAAAGAGCTAGCCTCCTGTAATTTGGCATGAGTATGTCTTATGGTCCTAGGCAGGAAAAGTTCGTAAATGGGCAGAATCGGCTCAGGGGGAAAAAAGTTACCCCTTTAAGAACTGAACCAATATTTGAAAAAATACACTTTTTTACATGTTTTTTTGTATTTTTGTTAAATAAATAAAACATTTGTTATATTTATCGGGATGGGAAGATGCTCTCAACGTCCCCCACTGACACCCATCACCTCTCCCCTCCAAAAAAAAAAAACAAACACCCCTGACAATTTTTTTTACATTTTGGAGGGTATAAAAGATTCGGCACAGCCAAATTAAACACTCTCACTTGTTTTTATTAATATATTTTTTTGCATCAATATTTTTGTTTCATCTCTATTTTTTATTAATGTTTTTCATCAATATATTTTTTTTCATCAATATTTTATTTTATCAATATTTTTATTCACCAATATTTTTTTTTCATCAATATTTTTTTTCATCAATATTTTTTTTATCAAAATTTTTTTTTATCAATATTTTATTTTCGTCAACATTTTTTTTCATCAATATTTTTTTTTTCATCAATATTGTTTTTCATCAACATAATTTTTTCAGTAATATTTTTATTTCGTCAATATTATTTTCATCAAAATTGTTTTGCCCATATTTTTTTTCATCAATATTTTTTTTCATTAATATTTTTTTGCATACATATGTTATAAAAAGCCATAGTGATTTGACATTCCATGCAAAACGGATCGAAATATCGGTCGAGGACCCTATTATGTTTATATATTATTAATCCGTAAAGGTTTTTTATATCACATTCTAATGATATAAATCTATCTGTGTTTGTTGATAAAAATGTTTTTGATGAACAAAAAAATATTGATGACAAAAATATTGATAGAATATTGATGAAATGAAAAATATTGTTAAAAAAAAATATTGATAAAAAAATTTTTTGATGAAAAATATTGAGAAAATAAAATAATATTGGTGAAAAATATTGATGAAAAACAAATTTATAAAAAAATATTGATGAAAAAAAAGTAATAAAAAAAATATTGATAAAAAAAAAAATTATGAAAAATAATAATATTGATGAAAAAAAATATTGGTGAAAAAAAATATTGATGAAAAAAAAAAATATTGGTGAAAAAAAATTTTATAAAAAAAAAAATAATATTGATGAAAAAAAAAATATTGGTGAAAAAAAAATATTGATGAAAAAATATATTGATTAAAAAAATATTGATTAAAAAAAAATATTGGTGAAAATAAAATTGATGATAAATAATTATGTATGTTTTTGATGAAAAAAAATATTGATAGAATATTGATGAAATGAAAAATATTGTTAAAAAAAATATTGATAAAAAAATTTTTTGACGAAAAATATTGAGAAAAAAAATAATATTGGTGAATAATATTGATGAAAAACAAATTTATAAAAAAAATATTGATGAAAAAAGTAATAAAAAAATATTGATTAAAAAAATATTGATAAAAAAAAATTGATGAAAAAAAAAATATTGGTGAAAAACAAAATATTGAGGAAAAGAAAAATATTGATAAAAAAAATTTTGTTTAAAAAAAATATTGATTAGAAAAATATTGATTAAAAAAAAATATTAGTGAAAAAAAAATTGATGATAAATAATTATGTAACGTTTATTTCACCAAGTGGTAAATATTTTTTTATTCACCACGAGGTGAGTTATTATCCAAGTGACAAACACAAGTTACTAAATTTTTTGGTTTTAAGAAAATGAAAACAGTAATTCTTATTTTCTATTTTGTAAATCGTTAGCTTATATAATCAAACTAAGGTGGCGTCTTTAAAATTAGAGGCCAGCCTAAAAAACATTGTCATGTTAAAACATGCTAACTTTTGAACGACAACTCCTCGTTAGGTTGATATTTTATTTAGGCGAAATTGGCTGATTGGTTCAAACGTAAACTCTCTTTGAAAGACATTGGTAAGCAACAAAAATATTTTATCAAAAGAAAATTTTTCAAACTCAAACATTTTTTTCAAACTCAAAAATATTTTAAGATTCAATTTTTTTTTACAAAAATTACAAAAAACTTTTTTTGACTCAAAATAAAGATTAGTAAAGATTTTTAAAAATTTTTATTTTCTTAAAAAAAAATGTTAAAAATATTTAGTATTAATAATATTTTGGGCATTGTGGAACTTGTGAATTAGGGTGGATCAAATTTTGTTTTTTGTCTTATTTTTTTTTAATTTTTTTCTTCCGATATTTATTTTACTTTTTTTAAATCCAGGAAAAAATTTCAAGCTCCTTATCTAAATTGACTTAATTTTTAACATGATAATGTTTTTAGGCTGGTGTCTAATTTTAAAAAAGTTGCAGGACGCCACCTCAGTTTGACTATATAAGCTAACGACTAACAAAAAAGAAAATTGGAATTACTGTTTTCGTTTTCTTAAAACCAAAAATTTTACTAACTTGGGTTTGTAACTTGGATAATAATTCACCTCGTGGTGAATAACAAAAATATTCACCAGCTGGTGAATAAAACGTAACATAATTATTTTCATCAATATTTTTTTTTCACCAATATTTTTTTTTTTTCATCAATATTCATTTTCATCAATATTTTTTTTTTCATCAATTTTTTTTTTTCATCAAAAAAATTTTTTTTTTTCATCAATATTTTTTTTTTTTTCATCATTTTTTTTTTTTTCATCAATATTTTTTTTTTTCATCAATATTTTTTTTTCATCAAAAATTTTTTTTTTCATCAATTTTTTTTTTTTTTTTTCATCAATATTTTTTTTTTTCATGAATATTTTTTTTTTCATCAAATTTTTTTTTTTTCATCAATATTTTTTTTTTTCATCAATATTTTTTTTTTCATCAATATTTTTTTTTCATCAATATTTTTTTTTTTCATCAATATATTTTTTTTTCATCAAAAAAATTTTTTTTTTATCAATATTTTTTTTCATCAATATTTTTTTTTTCATCAATATTTTTTTTTTCATCAAAATTTTTTTTTTTTATCAATATTTTTTTTTTTTCATCAATATTTTTTTTTATCAATATTTTTTTTTTCATCAATATTTTTTTTTTCATCAATATTTTTTTTTTCATCAATATTTTTTTTTTCATCAATATATTTTTTTCATCAAAAAAAATTTTTTTTCATCAATATTTTTTTTTCATCAATATTTTTTTTCATAAATTTTTTTTCATTAAATATTTAATTTTATCAATAAAATTTTTTCATTAAAATCCTTTTCTTCATCAAACACTTTTAGTTATCGAAAAACATAGACAAACAGATAGATGGATATCACTAGAATGTCTTAGAAAGCTTTACGGATCAATAATATATAAACATAATGGCGTCCTCGACCGATATTTCAATGCATTTTGCATATAATTAATATAGCGTTATTTTTCCTAGAAAAATTTTGTTTTGGAAAGAACACCTACTTGTACAGCAAAACATTATCATGATTCAATGGTTTGGGCACGAGTACAAACTTCGCAGGCATTTTTTGCAGTGTACTCTTAAAACTGTTTTAATTTTTTATTTGTTTAGTATAAAATACGCAAAATGTACATTGAGCATAACCTTAAATATCGACAAAAAAATGCATTTATTCCACTATTTAAATAAAACAACTATAAAATTGATAAAAAAACAACAACAAAAATTAAAAACAATATAAAAAATTAAATAATAAAAAAAAACAATCTAGAAAATTTTCCAAAAATACTTAAAAAAAAATCCCTTTTAACTTAAGAATTCGCTAATAAATTGTTTATAAAACCCAAAAATTGTTATTGCCTTAAGCTATAACATCATATACAGATAAACACATACAATAATAACCACCAAAAAAAAAAATCATGACCTTCCACAATGCCAGCTATATAACTAGCCAAGTTAACAAAAATATAACCAACCAACAAATTAATAAGCAGACCAGCTAAATAACCATACAGCAACACACAATACAACCAGCCAGCTAGCCAGCCACACAAGACAACTCTTAAAGTTTTATTTCGTTTTGTTAATAAAAAATGCTCAAAAAAAATCTACCAATTTACTTTACTCGACTACTTTTGATACTCATATGAACAGAAAAAAAATTAAAACAAAATACCCGTCGATAGCCGAAAAAACAAAAAAACTGAAATGAAAAAAAAAAAAAAAAACTGAAAAATAAGGCCAAGGTGACTCACCTTGATTTAGACTCACAAAAACTTTAATGACCTCGACAAAAGCTTGATACACATAACAATTAATAGTCAGTCAGACTACGAATAACGACGACTATAACGAAAACGACAAAGACAACGACAACGGCTACGACAACAACTAACGACGTTTTAACTATGACGAAGTCGTCTTCTACTACTCTAACGTTTTTTTCACTTTTTAACGATTTGTGTTTTTTTTTGTGACTGACTCTCACTAACTGTCTGTTAGTCATTATTTAATCAAATTTTAATTTTAGCTGCGGAACTAAAAATCAAGAAAAATTTGATAGAAAGAATTCAATTTAATATTTTGAACGCATAAATATTTATACGAAAAAACAATTTCAATTGATAAGAGGTTGTTGTGGTACAATTCCACACAAATATAGTAACGAGGTTTGTTTGAGATGTTTTTGGAGAACATAAAAATAAAAATAAAGTTTTCTGAATAGTATTGCAGTTACAAAATGTTAGTTGTTAAAAGTAATGTATAATGGTAACATCCATTTGTTGCAGTTGTTTTTAATTCCATTATATCTATCAAAAATGTTATAAAGGAAAATTTAAGGACACCCTGAAAATTTTGGTTAGTTCCACAATTGCGCATCACGAATGAAATATTTTTTAGCTTACCCCCCTAAATGATGGGAATTTAGGATCCTTTTACGGGGAAAATGAACAAAAAAATTAAAAAAAAACAGTTTTTCCCCTACTACCTCCGCCGACCCCCCTAAACAAAAAAGACGCCCCTGCAATTATTTTTTATTTTTTTTAACAGGTTGGAGCGTACACAGAAAAAAATAATTCATTCCTGGAATAAATTTATTCATACATAGTATGAATCGTACATGACTTTTTTTTCCCAAACTATTTTTCTTCTGGGAATGATTTTGTACATACATGCAATGAACTCGAACATGACTTTTTTTTCATATTTGTTCGTACTATTTATGCTTTTTTCTTACATATTATGAAGCATTTTACAAATCTACAGCCAACTTTTATTGCAAAATAATAAATATTGTTTGTTTTTGCAAAATTTAAGGTTTTTATTAATAAAACTCGTGATTTTTAAGATATTTACAATTCAAATACAAAATTAAAATTTAATATTAAAACTAATGATAAAAATTAATGATTAAAACAACGGTTTGGCGTTGTAAGCTGTAAATCTTAAAAAAACCATTTATAAGGAAGGTATCCCACATTATTTCCGATTTTGGATAATTGACTTGAACATGAATGATTTTTTCAGCTTCTTAAAAGTTTTTGGTTTTTTGTGTTGGAATTTTTTGGCCACCTTCTGCCGACATCAGACAAACAATAAAATACCAATGATATATGCAGAGCATTTAGGCTGATTTCGGCATCTTGAAAAATAAAAAAAAAATCAATTACAAACAAAATACATATGTATTACAATTCAGAAAAAAAAAATATTTACATACCTTGATGAATGCTTGAAATTTCTATATCTCATTATATTTTTCGCGATATTTTTGAAAATTTTTATGGTAAATTTGTTTTTTTTTCGATATTTTTTCCGTTTAATAGTTTTTTATAATTAAAATGAAAACAAATTGTTTGACAAATTAAACCAATATTTTTGATTTTCTTTTAATTTAAACATAAAGCAAATATTTATAAATAGCATGAATTTGTTTATAAATAGTATGAATTGAAATCAATGAATTCAGTTCATACTATTTATGTACAAAATTTGTTCTGTGTATAAAAGATTCGTCACAGCCGAATATAACGCTCTCATTTGTTTATTTATCAAAAAAAAAAAAAATTATAAAAAAAAAGTTTAAATAAATAAAGTTTTTGATGAAGAAAACTTTTTTTTATCAAAACTTTTTTTTATTTAGAAATGAAATTAAAAATTATATTTAAAACTTTTTTTTCATAAATTTTTATTTTTCAATAAAATTTTTTGTATCATTTTTTTTTTTCATCAAACAATTTTTTTTTTTTATAAAAATTATTTTTTCTTCGTCAGAAACATTTTTTTAATAAAAAAAAATTTTCTTCAAAATTTTTATTTAATTTTTTTTATCAACCTTTTTTTAAATTTTTTTTTACCAAGTCTAAACTTCTGACATAATAAAACTATAAAATTTGTTTAACAAAATTACAAAAAACAAGAGAGAATTTTAAAAAATGTTTACACTCCTATAATTTATATGTGATGTTAAATGGCGAAATATAAAATTTTTAAAAATTTCAAGACCCGGTCAGGGGACAACACTTGAACAAGGTCTTGAAATTTACTATAACAAAACACATGCAAAATTTTCGTTCGTGTGTATCATTCACGTTCTGTAAACTGGCACTTACAAGGAAGGTCTTTTACAGGTCATCCACCGATTGTCATGAAACTTGAATATGGAAATGTGACATTTTTTGTTTTTTGCATAAAATGTAACCTCTATAGGTCATCCGTCTGCCCACTAAACCGTTTAGCGATATCTGGAATGGTTTAGAAATTATCAAAAGTAGCTATGTGAAATCCATATGTAAATGTTCCAAAAAAAAGTGGTATGTGTAGTTTAAAACCAGTTTTTGTTAAGAAAACTTTTGGAAATATAAACATTTTTGCTTAAAATTTTTAACATAAGGGTTTTAGTCATGCTTACATACTATACTAAAAAATAAAGTATGAGATCACATTTTAAAGGGAAGCTGCTATTATAAAAAATCGATTTTTCGTGATTTTCAAAAAAAGTTATATGTATCTAAACAGTTTTTTTGCTTAAATTAATCACATACATTAGTCTTTTTATACGCAGGAAATCATTTCTAACAACTAATTATGGAATTGCAAAAAAAAAAAAAACGCGAAATTAATAAAATATGAGAAAAATCGCGATTTTTACCATTTAATCGCAAAAAATTTTATCCTAATTTGTACTTAATATATCGATACGAGTCTAATCCGCATTTCCCATACCAAACAAATTTACATTTGTAAAAGCAGATTTTTTTTAAATAAAAAAACTGCAACAAAATGTGCAAAACTTTACCGATGATTTGCATGAAAACTGTTCCATTGATTCAAAATCGGACTTCACCATTGAAATTAGCATCCCCCAATTATATAGAAATGATGGTCAGTTCTCATGGCTCAAATTTGAGTACCATTTTTTTGAGTAAAATTTTTTCGCTAAAAAAACTAAATTCATTGAAAAAACGCAGGACTGTGATGCAGATTTGTACAAAATATGGGTTTAAAAAGTGTAATTACTATCACTTTAATGAATATTAAAATTTTTTGCACTATTATTAAATTTGATGAATTTGTTCTTTGAACAAAAATAGCCATGTGTATAAAAATGTCCAAAAATAAAAAAATTAATACCAAAAATGTTCTGACAAAATGTGTTATGTGTAGTTTTTTATGTAATCCGTTAATATCTTCGTTTTAGCTAAAAAATCATTATTTTTTTAGTGGCACACATCTATAAAATATCTTTATGTATTTAAAAGACGCATGACTTTTATAAAATATGGCAAAATGACAAAATATAACGGTTTTTTTGCTCTCCTGAAAACTTCATTAAAAAATTTACCAAATTACAACGGAGCAGCGACGATATATATCTTTTATACATTTTTTTCATCATACTTATTTTTCATAAATTTTTTTTTTCATCAAAAATTTTTTTCTTATTTTCACCAAGTCTGAACTTTTTCTGATATAATAAAAATGTTTCGTATGTTTAACAAAAGTACAAAAAACAAGTAAGAGTGTTAAACTCGTCGGTTGCGATAACCAAATTTTTTTTTGAAAATTTAACTTCTGTTGGTTCAAATAAATTTCAGTTATCGCAACCGAAAATTTCAGTTGTTGTAATTAAACCATGCAGTTGGCTTTAAATTCGGCTGGCACAATTAAACTGTTTTCTCTGTTCGGGACAGGCTAACATATTCGTTAGCCTGTCCCGAAAAATAAAATTTAGGGAAATAGCAGAAAAAAATATGCTCTTTTAGGAGCTGATAATGGGGAATTCCCAACGAAAACTTGGTAATGGGTACCCCTTCCTGCCTCGCTTACGTGGTAATGGCTTTGAATACTTCTAATTACCATTATCATTACATTGCGCCAAAAAAGGCAAAATGTGGTTACATCTAATGACATCACCGTGTTAAAGTAATTAACATTGAAATTGGGAGGTAGCTAGTTACTCATATTTTTGCTAACCCCTTAAGTTAATTACTTGGTAACCGAAGTTTTTGCTGGGTATAATAAAAAAAATGTAGTCCGTCTTTGCCTACCTTCAACCTGTTAAAGTTCGCAATAATTGTGTAACTAGTACACTCAGAGATGTTTTATGATCAAGGAGAGGAATTTCATGCAAATGCATGTTTTTTCCCTTTGGTAATAGAACAGAATAAACCAAATATCTTTGCGAATCAAAGAATTTGCTTTAAAATGGCATCGATTCGTTAGTGCATATTTTTGCATATTTTGCTTAAAATGCATATTTTTGAATAGTTTGCTATTATTTCTCTATAAATGCATATTTTTAGGTGATATTTTGTACAAATTTTAGTTTTTAAGCTATTTTTTAGTATTTTTAGCTATTTTTAAAAATTTTTTATAATACTTTTTTGTTTTTTGTATTAAAGCAATTATTAAATTTTTTAAGATAATTTATATTTCCTTAATAATATTTTATATACACTGTATATATGAATATCTAAGCTTACAATGCCAGACTGAATTCAAATGTTATGTTTTTTTTTTAAATAAAAGTAAAAAAACAAATGGATATTTATGATTTTTAGTGCATATTTTAAGATTTTTAGTGCATATTTCAAGACTTTTTAGTGCATATTTTAGGCGCCTAAAACATAGTTTTTAGTGCATGAAGGTCCTGTCCCTGGTTATGATTGTGGCAACTATTATTGAAGAGCGTTGTATTATGATTGAAAATTGTTTATACACTCAGAAAATTATGTAAGTTACTACATGTTAGGTGTTTGTATATTTTACAGTAGTTAGTTGTTTTCAACTACAAAGTCAGTTATTTTTGTATGAAAAATATCAAACAACTATTTCTGTTAGTTATTTTAAGTCGTTTTTTTGAATAACTAACAAAAAGTACTGTAATGTAGTAGCAGTTATTCAAAGTAGTTAATTTTATTTTTTTTTTATCTCTGAAAAATTTTCAAAGTTTTTTCAAAAAAAAATTGTTTTTTTATTTTTCACAACTTTAAAAAAAAAAATTGGATAAAATTTGGTCGTGATTTTTTTTTTTTAAAAAATTTTTTGAAAAAAAAAAAATATATATTGTTTATTTTATTTTTACTACATATTTGTTGTTTTGACTACAAATGTTAGTAACTTTTACTACATAATTAAGTTGTTTTTTGTCAGTTAAAATAACTAACATTGTTAGTTGATTTAACTGAAAAAGTAGTTGACCCCAAAACAACTTACAAAGTAGTTATTTTAACAGACATTTTCAGTTGATTTTACTAACATAATTTTGTGAGTGTAGCAATCATAAAATTTTTGCTGAAATCATATTATGGTCCTACATTAAAAAATATAACCATCGTGATATTTTTCAGTGTAGGTGTTTTTTTACATTCGAAAAATATTTTAAAGTAAAAAAATTGTTTACACTCAAATTTTTTTTTTTTTGTAAAAAGATTACTAAAAAAAGTTTTTTGCTTAAACTTAAAATGTTCTTGTAAGATTTTTTGATCAATTATATTTTTTTTTACGTTAAAAAAGTAAAAAATCAAATCAATCAAAAAGCAAATCTGTTAAAATCTGTAGCATTCTTATATTAATTTTATAACTCTACTTTTTGTACAGTGTCCACAAAACTTAACATCTTTTACTTAAATAAGAGGCATTCCACACGAACTGTTCCACTACAGAAAAACCATAGTGATTTCAATAGGATATCATTTGCAAAATATTCGCACTTAGGGTAATATTAAATAACAAAAATAAAATTTTAGATTTTCAAAAAGTGGGCCTTGTAGGCATGGTCAAATATTGAAAATTTAAGCATTTTTTGACTTAACCCATTTTGGACCAAGATTCAATTTTATTTTTCTTTTTTGTAAAAAGGTACTTTTTTGGGTAATTAGCACCCGCTTATCTCAAAAAGCTTGACAAAAAAAATTTTCAATGTGCCGTTATCCCAGAAAAGTCTGCATTTAAACTATTTATACAATTTTAATATTTGGATTTATTTGCTATTTTATTAATTTTTTCATATACAATTCATTTTTAGCCGGGTGGTCAAATATTGAAAATATCGGCACTTTTTTCCTTAGTACCTTTATTTTTGCAAATTTAATAAAAAACACAGTGATGTCTTTCCAATAAAAGCTTTTTTTTATAGATTTTTGTATAGATTTTTTCAGAAGTTCTGAATTTTTTAATTTAAATTAAACTTTATTTATCAAAAAACATGCAACAATTTTATTTGTTTTTTACATGTTTAAAATATAGTTAAGGTGCATATCGTCGCTGCGCCTAAAAATGGAGTCATGTGTTTTTCAAATTTTTTCAAAGAGGCCCAAGAAACAGCTTTTTTGGTCCTTTCGCAGTACTTTTTAGAGGTCAACTTTTAATCACCATGAAATTTATAATATTGGTTTAATGTTTACGTGAAGTTATGTTCATAAAAGTACCGCGAAAGAACCAAATTTGGCTAATTGTTGGGCCTCTTCAAAAATAAAATTTTAACACATGACTCTATTTTTAGGCGCAGCGACGATATTTCCAATATTTGACCATGCCTGCAAAGCCCACTTTTTGAAAAAACTCAAATTTTTGTTTGTGTTAGTTAATAGTGCCCTAAGGAAGAATACCCTGCAATTGATTTCATATTGACACGACATCACTTTTTTTTTTGCTGAACATTTGGTGTGAAATGCCTCATAAATTAATTCTGACAAACATCTAGTGTTTTTCCCAAAGAACGTTAATTAAAATTCATGTTGTCGAAATGCATTAAACTTATCGTCATTTATTAATAAACATTAACGTCATCCTCCCAATGAAACATTAAATATGACCCTCAAAATATTCTTCTTTAACTCCTTTAAATAAAAAAAAAAAAACAAAACAATAAAAACTCCAAAAAAAAAGTCGTACTAACCATAAACTTAATATATGTTTTTTTTTTAAACCAATTTTGGAGGGAAATATTTTGTTGTACTTGAATTCGTACATCAACCGTTTACATGCATATAAACGTAAAAGACAAAAAAGCAAAAAAACCTATTTTTATGTATTGAACGAAATATAAATATAAAATTTTTTTGTTAAAAATAAAATATTAAAAAAGAAAAAAAAAATAAACGCAAAATTTTGTGAGTAAGTTGATATTGATAATGATATTGAAGGAGAATGACCTCTCCAAAATAAAAATGAAAAAATAAAATAACGTAAAACACAATTCAATACACTCATTGTATACAATTTTTGGTGTTCACATATAAATTTTAAACGTTAAAAAATCATTTACTGCAGCTACACATACATACCTACATATTTAAGACGTTTCGCACTTATGAGTACCTTAAACTTTACCTATTCGATGGTCATACATATTACTACTACTCATAACAACATTATGTTGTTGATATTACACTATGTGTAAAAAGTATTTAGAAATTTATAGAAAAACGTTATGAGGGTTTCTTGAGGAACAGAATCTTTGTGATCAGAAATGAAAATATAATTTACTTACACAGTCATTAAACAGAGGTTAAGATCCTTAACTGCTAAAAAATAAATTCTTTACTGGAAACGTCAATACAAAAAAATGTAGCCCGAAAGAATATTTACACAGCTTTTATCAACTTTTGCATACAGTTTAAAATAACATGTGATAACTTGATAAGATATTACAATATTATGAACTGGCTTGCCTCCCAGAACTAACAAGGGAAGTCTCCCTAGTGTCACCTTCCGACCTTCATGCAATTTGGATATGTTGTTAAGAACGAAAATTAATTCGACACGTATTTTTTTTTTAGCGGCCCAAACTCATTTTTATGGGGGGTCGATTTGTACGTGGGGAAATTGACATTTTTCAGTTTTTTACGCCTATTTAAACAAAATTAAATTAAACATATGTGGTATCAGATTAAAGGTATTAAAAATACCTATCTCGTGGTGCTAACAGCGGGCCAAAGAAGTTAATATTTTTCGACTTATTAACAAAAATGTGCTAAAATTTTGGTATTTTACTCAATATGACGAAAAGTTGTGCATCTTTGGACACGTTCTTAACACATGTAGATAGGTTTTTCAAAGACCTTTCATTTGGTATGTAACATGACTAGGTTTCTTTGCATAATAGAGGAGATAAACGAAAAAAAACTGAAAAATTGACTCTTCTTCCCCCCTCCTTTTCACCCCCTATATATGAGTTTGGTCCGCTAAAAAAATAAAATACAAAATAAAACAAATTCCGTAAAGATCCGCGGGTGACACTGGGGAGACTTTCCTTGTAAGTTACCAGTTATATTAAATAACGGTTAACAATAGGTTTAGGTTTTGAGTAAACATTTCCGAATATCTTTTCTATAGAATCTTTATTTTCTTTAATTGCGGTATGTTAAGTCATTCACAAAACATTCTTTAACTAATTAAAATAAAAAAAAATAAAATACCCCATTTCGTTCATTTTGATCAACAATTTTCTTGAAAACTTTTAGAACCTTATTGAAAATAAAATTTATGATATCTGGGGCAGGGTTGCAAAATGAGAACATCAAAATTGTACAAATGCGCTCCTAAAATTGTACTTTTCCGACCCCAATTGTACCAAAAATTATTTTTATTAAAGAAAAAGGGCCGAAAAACATTCCCAGCAGAAATTTGTGCTGAACTGGAAGCACCTTTTAGAAAGAAACCAAGACTCAAAGAGCGCATCCAAACCGCCTAATTTATTGCATGATTCCTGTGGACGATGTCACAATTTAAAGCACTATTTGGTAGCACGGAAAGAGCGCTATTGCTGATGCAGTGAAATCATGAATCTTCTCAGCGCTGATTGAAGAATTCTTTCGTATCATTCTTTCGTTATAATATCATTAATTTTATAAAAAAATATTTTTAATTTTCAAAAATACAATTCAGATTACATAAAATTTTTGAAAAAAGTTAGCTTTGCCATATTGCAAGAGCTGGCAGCTATCCGAAATATTGATCCTAGACCTACCTTAAAGTATACCGATGGTCGCAGAATCACTTTTCCCGATGTTTACTTATATGCATATTTAAACAATTTCAGATCTGACCAAACATGGATCCAATCCAATGGTCGGCACCCATTGCACCCAGGTGCATAATGAAATTGGCTATTTGCACGTAGACAACGCGAATGACAACGAAACTCGCAACTGAGAGCATTAAAAACACAAATACTTTTTTTAGCATTTAAAAAAGCGGTTAGATGAAGCTATGTTTTGGAAAAATGTAAAAATGTTCCCTCTTTCTGCCGACCACTGATCCAATCACACATGGACGTATACAGGGGGTGGGCACAGGGGGCACGTGCCCCCCCTTTTCGATTTGAAATTTTTTAAAAATTAATACACTGCAACGCATTGTACAAAAAAATACACAGGTATCAAAATATTTTGGTTTTTAAAGAAAAGATTTTATTTTTTTTATAAAAACTCAATAGCGTAATCTAATTTCATTTCTAAAAAGCCATTTATATCGAAATATCTGTAAAATATGTTTAAGAAACACATAAAATATTTTAATTTAATAAAAATTATGCATGAGGAACATAAAAAAAAAATGTCTAAAAAAATGTAAAACTACAAGATTCTAAAATTAAATTGTGAGATTCTAGATTATTATATCAATAGGAGATTCTCAGATTCTGAAAACATTTTTTTAAAAACATTTTCAGATTCTAATAAATTTTTTCGTCAGGAAAATTGTTATATTTTGGGAGTTTTTTTTTTTCTTATTGAAAAATTTTTAGATGAAACATTTTCTCTATAGAAAATTTTGAAATTCTTAGTATTTTTTTATAGACAAACTATCAGATTCCAAACTATATTTTCCATAGTAAAATTTCATATTCTCAAATATTTTTATACAAAAATATATCAGATTCTGAAACAATTATTATATAAAATCTTTTTAGATGCTGATAAATAGGGGTTAAATAGGGGGTAAATAGGGGGTAAATAGGGGGTGTAGTCATAGTTAAATCGGCGATGACTAAAAAAAATTTTAAAGTTGTGCCCCCCCGTTTTCAAATTCCTGGATACGTCGCTGCAATCACATAGAAATTATACAAAAGTTGAGTTGCCACCGTAAATCTTTAAAACTGGGAAAATTCCACCAAAAAAAAGGGATAAATTGAGAACGATCTTAAATTGTACCAAATAAGTCATTGGTGTACCATTGTACTTTTGAGATTCGAATTGTACCAAAAAAAGTACAATTGTACCAACTTTTGCAACCCTGATCTGGGGGCTAATCATGAAAAACGAAAACGATTGACGACGGATAAACGACATTAAAATACATATCGTTTTGAAGGAAAATTAAAATTTTTCTTTATTATATTATTAAAGAGTGTTGTCTAATCCAGAAACATTAAAAAAATTGGAAAAATTTTGTTTAATTTAAGAGCAATAAGACTCCAAAAATCGACAATAGTCAATTATCGTTGTATGTGATCACAGTCCAGAAAAATGACTATGACCAAATGGGAGTAACTGAATTTCGGTGTATGTAAGTACGTACCGTTAGAGCGGAATTTTTTCTTCAACTTTTGATTTTCCTAAGTGCCCAAGCAAATTCTTATTTTACCAGACCTTAATATTATGTGGTACAAATTTGAGGCCATTCGGATTAGATAAACCTGCACAGAAAAAAATAAAAAAAATATTTGAGTAAATTTTTAATACTATTGAGTAAAAAAATTACTCAATTTTGCACCAGTAAACGATTTAATAGTATTGAGTAAATTTTTAATAAAAATGTATTAAATGTTTAAAAACAAATTTTGAGTAAATTTTTAATTGACACAATTAAAAATTTACTCAAAATTTATTTTATTTATTTTTTTTAAGTTTAAAAAAGTTTTAAATTTTTTTACAAAAAATAAACAAAAAACTTGTTTTTTTCAAAATTTACCAAACATATTTATGTCTCAAACACATAGGAAAAATTTATAAAGACGATTACAAACTTTCATATACATAAACAAAAAACTATACACTAAACGAGAATTCAAAAAACTAAACGAGAATTCAAAAAACTATGAGATTTAAAAAAAAATTAAAAAACTATTAAATTTTTATTAAATTATTTACATAAATTATTTTTAAAATTTTTAAGTAAATTTTTAATTGCGTCAATTAAAAAATTACTCAATTTTTGTTTTTAAATTTAAACAAGTGATTACTCAAATTCGTTTCCTCCATATTTTTTCTGTGTGTGGTGCCCGGCGATCGAAGTTCTGGATTTTAGAAATTTTAAAAAAATTTGTCTGTCATTTTGGTAAATTTTGGTGAAAATGGTCAAACGGTTTTCGGGATATCGCTATATCAAATTTGCAAAAAAAATTGCGGTTTTTCCTTCATTTAAGAATTAAAAAAAAAACACGAACAATTTTCTTTCCCTTGACTCAGCGACGTATTTAGTAACGCGAACATTTTTTAATTAATCTAATAATTTTATTTTCTAGTAAAGGCGTGCCCCCCCCCATCACTGTACACAAAAATTTATAGAAATCTTAAAAGTTTGTTAAAAAAAATGCCTCATAATTTGTATATTTTTTTACAGAAGAATGTCTCAGACTCCGAAAAGTGTTACTCAAAATTTAAAACATCTCAGAATCTGAGAACTTTTTTTATAAAAAAAAAATTCTGAGAATTTGAGATTTTTTTCAATATACCAAATGCTTCAGAATCTGAGGATTTTTTTATAAAAAAAAAATTATCAAAACCTGAAAACTTTGCTATAGAAAATATTCTCTGAATATTCTGTACAAAAAATGTTTGATCATTTTTTTATGAAAAAATGTCTTTTTAATTCTCATTGTCAGATTCGGAGGTGTTTTTCCTATAAAAAACCATAAGTAACCTAAAATTGCTACAACTACAAATGTTATTTTTGAATATGAGGCATTCCACACCAAATGCCCAGCGGAAAAAAATGTGCCCGATGAAGAGGCGTGGCTAAATATTGAAAAAATGTTGAATTTTTTTTTTCAAATCCCGTTCTGAAATTTCCCATTTTTTAAAAAAGTGAATTTATCAAAAATCCGGTTCCTTTTCCTTTTCTGTTCAATTTAATTTTTTTTTTTTAAGATTAGATGTTTTTCTATCCACACAAAAAATTCAGACTCGTGTTTTGTAATTTGCTTGTATTTTCTTGTTTCAACATAGCGAATGAGTATTAAATATTTGCATAAATGTTACACATACGCTATGTTGATACAAGAAAATACAAGCAAATTACAAAACACGAGTCTGAATTGTTTTGAAAATCAAAATCCAAACACAATTTTCTCGAAAAAAAAACGAAAAACATATTTCTGAGTTTTTTTGTGTGGATAGACAAACATTTAAAGTTAAAAAAAATAAAAAAAGAGGTCGAATTTTTGATAAATTACCTTTTTTGAAAAATGGAAAATTTCAGAACGGGTTCCGAAAAATTTTAAACGATAGCTCATACGAAACTATAAAAGACGGCACATTTTTGAGATTGTGGTGCATTCCGTTTTAATTTGATAAATATTTTAAAAAGGCAACCCGACATAAATTTGACAATTTTTCCAATATTTGACCACGCCTCCTAAGCCCAGTTTTTGAAAAATTGAAAAACCAAAAACGAAATTTTCTTAGTTCTATATAGGGCTATCCATACAACCTATTCAAAAATATGCGGCACTCATGTTTTTTTCGCTGGACATTTGGTGTGGAATGCCTCATATGTACATGTGGTTTGTTTATTTGACTTTGGCTGGATTACTCAATGCTCCGTTATAAAATAACTCTCCGTTAAATTTAACTTTTTCATACAAATTTTGACATAAGGCTTCGTTAAATCGGCAGTTAGCAGCTAACTTTTCATTGAGTAATCCGCCCTTAAAACTTTAAAAAAATATACGTATTTCCAGAAAAATTGTATATTATTATTATTCGATTAATCGGCATAAATTCTTCGATTAATCTAGAAAAAAACCATATATTATTATTATTAGATTAATCGCCATTAATTCTTCGATTAATCCTTTAATTGAAATTTGTGATTTTATGTTAATCGAACAACTGTTCGTCTAAAATTGTTCGATTAATCGAACAAGAATTAATCGATTGAACACCCTATTTGCTACTAATAAAAATGCGTTTTTGGGGTAACACAAAATTTAATGAAGAGAAGAATAGAAGGAATCATAATGTAAAAAACAGTGGTCTTTATGGATGTCATTCCCTAAACTAACCTAACATACCTTAAATAATAAACCAATTCTAGAACTTTTATCTCAATAGATATAAAAAGTACCATTTTATACTACTTTTACCCGTTGTTTATCCGTTTTTAACTTAAAATATTGAAATATTTTAATATCCAATTTTCCATTTTTTATGGTTTGTTTCAATAGTGGATCTGACATTCCAAAAATCAAGTTTTTATGAAATTTTTTGCTGGAGATCAAAATAGTACACTTTTTTACATCCTAGAATCAAAATTTTTAAAAAAATACTTTTGTCACAAATTTTTTTTCGCTAGATGAATCTACATTCCAAATTTCAAGTTTTTAAAACCATTATTTCAGGTGATAGAAAGTAAAAATGTTTACCCATTTTTGTTCATAATGAACCCCCGATACAATACTATATATCGAGAAGTGTATTTCCATGGCGAACACGAAATGGAGAGAGTTAAGGAAAAGCTGAATTACCAGAATAATCTGGCCGCGTTATGACCTCAGAAGAACTCGCTACCTACTTTCTCCAAAATTAGACACTGCCTAATTGCTTTCCATGCAAGACTGATTGCGCTCATTATTGATTCCAGTTGTAGAAGATGCGAATACGGATGAAACAGTTGAACATATCCTGTGAAAATGCCTTAGGCAAAGCGAGAATCTGGAGGAAATCGCAGTTATGGACCTTATGTCCGTAAAACTGTTTGCAACATGAACTAACGTGTTTTATCCTCGTCGCCTCGTCGCATGTGGTATTGCTTTGAACCAACCAGTCTATGCAAGGAGTTCAAAATTTTGAGTTTCAAAAACCATAACCTTACCCATTTCACCCCATCAAAATCAAAATTCCTTAAAGGTACAATTTTTAAAATGGTTTTTTGGGTCCTATATTTTAAGTTTCTATGGCCACTTTTTCAGCAAAACGAACAAATTCCAAAAAGTACCTTCTTCAAAATGTTTTTTTCGCCGGAGGATCCTACATTTCCAAATTAGCTTCAAGGACCATTTTGTCTGTAAATATTAACAGTACCAAAAGTACACTTTTGAAGCAAGAGACTTAACTTAATTTACTTCCTTTAAAATAGGCCCACTAAGTCTGCGCTTTTGGAAATTCTGATTCTAAGGACATAAAAAATAAAGTCGGTCAAGATCGACCATATAGTACTGTGGTCGATCTTTACCGACTATAACTTTTAAAGGTAAAGAACTATAATTTTTTATAAAAAATTTTAAAGAATTTTTCATAAAACATAATCTAAAAATTTCATATACTTCTTGATCACAGTATCTGATGATAATGATGTTTGTGGCAGTGGTAAAAAAAAATTGTATTTTATGTGATCGCTTAAAAAAGAACAATCGAATTACAAAAAATTTTTTGTAGGCCTAGCTTGTGTTTTATTTTTTGCTTTTTTCTGTTATTTATTTCTTTAGTTTTTTCGGTCTGTTTTTAATTTTTTTCAAGGTTACTTAAAATTTATTTATATTTTTTGGGCCTTTAGTTATGTGGGTCAGTTTTTATTTTTGTTAAAAACATTTAAAATAATATAAAAAAATAATTATGTTATAAATGTCTTTC
This sequence comes from Pegoplata infirma, assembly GCA_963921195.1. NCBI lineage: Eukaryota > Metazoa > Arthropoda > Insecta > Diptera > Anthomyiidae > Pegoplata > Pegoplata infirma. The sequence continues at coordinate 40,696,622 of OY992539.1, read as the reverse complement.
GTTAGGCCTCTATTAGGCCTCTATTTATGTTGTATTTAAATTTTTTGTGTTATTATGTCCATTGGGGGTTTTTTTAGGGTTATTAAGAGATTGATTGATTAATTGTTTTATAGATTAACAGATATTTAAAATTTAGCATTTTGACAAAAAAAATAATGAAGCTAAAATAGTGTTAAATAAGCATTTTATGATAGCAAAAATTTTGCATAATTTTTGTTTAAACATTTATATAATAAGAGCTTTTAAAAGTTTTTTTAGTTAAAATATTTTAAACCAAATTTTGTTTTAGAAAAACCTCATGAAACAAATAAATTAATAAATTATTTGTATATCATACACTTTCAAACAAAAAAAAAAAAACTTGTCAAATTACTAGAAAAAGTCAGGCAATCCCATTTTACCAATATTTGACAGTTTTCCTTGTATTTTAACAAAAAATTTACATTTATTTTTGTAATTTTACAAATTTCCAACTTTTTTTTACAAAAAAATATAGTAAATTCAGGAGAATTCCTTGTAAGTTTTATTGCGCCAAAAAAGTTGTAAATTTAGAATTTTATTGGTAAAAGGCTTGTAAAATTACAAAAAAAATCTTGTAATTTTTACCACACTTAAAAAATTATGTCATTAACTGTTTGTAGTTTATTTAAAAAATTTTACGTTTAGAAAAAACATTTGTTTGATGTTCAGTTTTTAGTAATAACTACTTCTGTCATTTGTTTCAAAAATAACACACTAAAAAATAACGACATTCATTAACATTTAATTTTTAAAGTCATTTAGTTTTGTTCTGTAAGTAAAAACTACTGATTATTATTTTTTAAATTTTTAATGATTTGTGTAAGTAATTTTTTTTTTTTAATTGTTGGTATTTTTTAATGATATATCATTAGTTTTTACCTACATAAGTAGGTTATTTTTTTTGTAAAAAAAAAATCAAAAAAATATTTATAGAAATATAAAAACATATTGGGTAGAGTGTCTGGCCAGAATGTAGTTGACTGCGGGATCGATTCCCCAAAATTTTATTGAAAATTTTTAAAAAAATATTTCAATAGAAAATTGTAAAAAATAACCACCGAAATCATTAATTTTTATTGTTTTCGTAGGTTATTTTTTTGAAACTTGTTGGTAAAAATAACAGAAATTATGTTTTCGTAGGTTATTTTTTTTGAATTTGTTGGTAAAAAAGAGTGAAAAAAAACGTAATTTTTTAATGTTTAATGTTATTTATTTTCGAAAATTTTGTCAACAGTAAAAAATAAATGTTGATGTTTGTTAAAATAAATGAATAATTACTGGGATGGTTTTCAATTGTTTATTCACTGGTTTTAAATGTGTTTTTCATTTGTTTTTGCCTACAAAATATTTTTAGTGTAGGAATTCTCGTAAAATAGGAGGTAGCAAAAAATCTAGTGAAGTCACAAGACCTCCTTGTAAGTTTCATATCGTCAAAAAAGTTAGCAAAAAATCTAGTAAAATCACGAAACCTTCTTGTAAATTTTATATTTAATTACTAAATTATTGGTAAAAATTTTTAGGAATTGTTGTCAAATAGGAGGTAGCAAAAAAAAGTTATTCACGTGATTCATGCGTGTTCACACGTAAGTGTGAAAGAACTCAATTTTACTCACTTGATTGTAAGTGAGAAGAGAGTGTGACTGAACTCAATTTTATTCGAAAACTTTTGCAGATTAAGCAGATTAGTGCGTAATTCACCCGTGTTCACACGTAATTGTGAATGAACCCAATTTTACTAACGTGATTGTGAGTGTTCAGAGAGTGTGACTGAACGCAATTTTATTCACATGAATGTGAGTGAGTGTGAGTGAAAAATTAAATTGCATGAGTAAGTGAGTAGATTTTTTTGCCTGAGTTTGCGTAATTTATTTTCTCTTCAAATTTAGTTTAGTCCCGAAAAAAGCTAAAAAAAAATTTAAATTTGGCTAAACGTTAAATTTCGTCCTGAAAAGAGCCAAAAATAGTAAAATTTGGCAAAACATCAAATTTTCTAAAATTTTGGTAAAATTTTCAAATATTAATTTCTTAAGTTTTTTTTTTTGTATAAATAAGTGTTTCGTGAGTGAAGCTTGTGTAAGTGCCAGAGCTTCGATGGATTTCATTCCGTAATTCGATTTATCATTCTGAGTGAAAATTTAGTGATTGCATTCCCCAATCACATTTTAGCGAATTGAATGAATTCACTTTAGACTCATTCGATTTATAAATATCGAATGCATTCGTTTTATTTTTCATTCGATTTTCAAAAATCGAATGCATTCGATTTTTTTTTCATTCGACTTTTAAAAATCGAATGCATTCACTTGCGAATGCATTCACTTGCGAATGCAATTAATTTTCTTTTCATTCAATTTGAAAAATCGAATGGCTTATTCATTCATTGCATAAAAAACTCAAAAAAACTAACCAAGATAGATCAAAACGGAGCCAATTTTTTGTCCATAGTATCGCCAACACTCTTTACATTTTTTTGTCGTATAGGCAGTTAATATGTGCATTTTTAAAATTTTCGGGGACACCAATTTTTTTGGATTCAAAATTAGAGCCCATTAGGGTCATCGTATGTAAAGAGAGTAGGCAATACCATAAACCAAAATTTGGCTCCGGTTTGGTCTTTCTATTTTAAAAATCGATTGCATTCGTAGTGGAATGATACAAAATCGAATGCATTCGATTTTTCTAAATCGAATGAACAAGAAATCGAATGCATTCTTTTTTTTCATTCAATCGAATGAATTCCAAGGACTGCATTTAATGTTGATTTATGAAATCGAATGCATTCACTGATTATGAAAATTGAATGGATTTTTTTGAGAATTCATTCGAAAAGGATTTCATTCTTCGAAGCTCTGTGAAGTGCACGAAGTGTGAGTTGTCTTAAATTTACTCACGCACGTGAGTGTGAGCTTTCTTAAAGTGTGAGTAGAAAAAAATATGATGGTGAGTGAGTGTGCTTGATTGCAAAGTGTCTGTCTTGAGCTTGAGTGAGTGTGAGAAAAAAGTCACTCACCCGCCCATCTCTAGTATGTAGCATTAAACTGACATTTTTTTGTATGGCAAAAAAGTTTTTCTTCCGATTTTGAGCGTCCGGACAAATTTTTGGGGACAATCGGGCATTGCGGTGATCAAAGTTTTGGATTTTAGAAAACTAAAAATAAAAAAAATTAAAAATATTTTCCTGTGACACGTCATATGTATATATTAATGTTGATGAGCTGAACACGAATATAAAAAAAATTTTAAAATCGGTCAAACAGGTTTCGACATGTCGCTATTTGCAATTGGCAAAAAATGGTGGGGTTTTCCTACTTTCAAGAAATTAAAAAAAATCTAAAATTTTTTTCCCCTTGATCCTTTCATAGGGCTTGACACAATCTTTAATTTAAACTTAATTTGAGTCAAATCCAATTATTTTAACCCGTGGGGCCCTTTGATTAAATTTTTAGATTTTTGGAAAGTGAAGAATAAAAAAACAAGTGAGAGTGTCAAATTCGGCTGTACCGAATGGCTCTATGAAATAAGGCCCCAATGAAATAAGGCCCCAAATCAAAAATGAAATAAGGCCCCACATATTTTTACTAAAAAAAATTGGGGTGTTATTTCATTATTTGGGGCTTTATTTCATTTTTTGTTTTGGGGCTTTATTTCATTATGAAATAAGTCCCCAAATTTTAGGAATGAAATAAGGCCCCAAATAATATTTTGGGGTGTTATTTCATTTCTCTGAAATCTGCGGAAGCCAACGACGCAATGAAAAAGACTGCTAATGAAATAATTTTCACAGAAATAAGTCCAAAATGAAATGAAATTACTACAGAAGCTACAAAAAATGAACTTCAAAAGATTAGTGCAATTGCTAACGCGCCTACTGAATCTGCGATAAGTATTTTGTAAATTTCGCTGTAAGATCGGATGAGAAACATCTTACGAATATGAATTTAAATCTCTATATTAATTTAAAATTTTTCTCTCAGAACTTAATCAAAAATAAAATTTGTCTTTAATATATTTACAAACCTCGAAAAGGAATTAAAAATGGTTATATCCTTAGGCATTGCTAGGATTCTATTTAATTACTGATGAAATAATATGATGCATGTTTTAAAAATATTTAAATGCATGTGGTGATGAAGGAAGCGCCGCAGGCGAAAAATTTTTACAACAGATTTTAACAAAAAATTAAAAAAAATCGCGCGATTTTTTTTAATTTTTTGTTAAAATCTGTTGTAAAAATTTTTCGCCTGCGGCGCTTCCTTCATCACCACATGCATTTAAATATTTTTAAAACAAGCATCATATTATAATGTTATGAAAGATATATTAACGACGACGGTAGGTTGTACAAAATCGAAGAAAATTTCGCCAAGTCCATTGTGCTAACACCTTAAACAATCCAATGTGCCACGCCCTGGTCAATAAAAGCAGTTATTTAGACGTATTCGGAATTTTTTGTTCACTCGCGGCGTGCATTTCGGTTTGTAGTAGATTTAATATATTTTGGATTTAAATTGAGTCCTTTGTATGTATGTGTAAAATTTTTAATTTACCAAAAATTTTGGAATAATTTTTTAATGAAATAGTAGATAAGCTTATCGAACGGACTTAATATTTATTTTTGTTTTTAAATTGGGGCCTTATTTCATTTTCAAAATGGGGCTTAATTTCATTATGAAATAAGGCCCCAAAAATGGGACGTTATTTCATTTTATCTTTGGGGTTTTGTTTCATTTCATTGGGGGCTTATTTCATTTATTTTTTGGGGTGTTGTTTCATAATGAAATAAAGCCCCAAAAAATGGGGCGTTATTTCATTTCTGGTTTGGGGTCTTATTTCATTGGGGCCTTATTTCATAGAGCCGTACCGAATGTTTGATAAACCTGCAATATGTAAAAAATATTTAAAAAAAAAAAATTCATAGGCGTTTTTTTTTGGGGGGGGGGGGGGGCTTTTCTTGGGCTCTTTTAACCCTCGAAAAACAACAATGTTTTCTTTGAAAAAATTTTTTTTTACGCTCAAGATTTTTTTTTTTTAAAAATCTCAATATTTTTTTCCATTGACTTTTTTTAGAGTTTGAGACAAACTTCCATTAAAGCACAGTACATGAGTAGTAGTATCACAGAGTTGCATCTGATGGGTGTAAGTACTAGTGACAGCACACGGTGTAACTTTTGACGTTTCATACAAAACGTAAACAAACATCATAAATACATGCACAAAAGCTCACACGTACAGGCACACATATACTAGGCAGCGATGATCATTCTGTACTAAAAACCTTACCACCATATTGGAAAGTACGCAATTAGCACCAGTGTTTGCATACTAGTCTGTTCTGTGCATTAAAGTTAAAAATAATTCAAATTATTGTTAGACAATTTTAACCTATTCGATTAAAGTTTCGAGTTTTTGGTGGAAATTTTCTAAAAGCCCAAAACTCTGAGCGAAGGGCGCCGCTGTTAAAATGGTCGTATTTGGCTTAAATTAATTTTTAATGAAAGTTTGTCTCAAACTCTATTAATCAAAACTTTATAAATTAATTTTTTTTTAATATGTTTTTTTTTGTCTTTCAAAATTTCAAGTTTCAAGACTTAAAGTATATTTGCTTACTCCTTTATACCCGCTTAGTGTCAAAAGTCCTTTTTCAGAATGTTTTGCTTTGATCAAAATAGCAATCAATATTTTTATTTCAGGAGGTCGAAAAATCAATACACTTTACACCCTCTTAAAACCGAAATATTTTAAAAAGTACTTTCGTCAGAATGTTTCTTTTCGCTGGATGATCCTACATTAAAAATTTAAAGTTTCAAAAACCATTATTTCAAGATATAGAAAAAGTCCCGAAGTACAAATTTTTACCCCATTAAAATCGGAATTCCAAAAGGTACATTCTTCAGATTTGTTTACCATCTTGTAATAGGAATTTTCAAAAACACAGCCTTAGTAGATATATTTTCCGGGAGGTTAGTATACATATCAAATTCGTAGTCTCTAGCTTTAGTGGTTATGGCTGGGAAATTTAGAAAAAAAAATTACAATTCTAAAAAGTTAAAAAAAAAAATCAGAAAATCTCAGAAAAATAAAATAAAAACAAGTAAGAAAGCTATATTCGGCTGTGCCGAATCTTTAAATACCCTCCACAATGTTAACCAATGCACTATGGTTTCGCGGACGACCTTTGTTGGCCAAAATTCAATTTTCTCAAAATTGATTTTATAGAAAGTCGTAAACACTTACAAACAACAGAAAACATATTTTATTTTTGTATAAACTCATTTATTGTTCAAAAACAAATTTAGCTAAAAATAAAAAAAAAAGTATTTTTTTTAAATTTTTTCAATTAATTTTTTGAGTTTAAATACAAAAATTTTTTTATAATATTATACATGGAAAACAAAAAAATTATAACAATTTTTACCACAAAACCTATTTAAAACCAAAATTTTTTCCATTTTTGTAATTTTGGCCAAGAAAAGTGATAATCGGAACTATAGTGCAATGCAAATATTTAAAAAACAAAAAAAATATTTTATAAATATGTGTGTATGAAAATTATATAAAAATTATATAAAAGCAACCATGTGGCACGTGTATGACACATACTACGTATTTTTAACTTCTTTTGATACAAATAACAACAAGCCAAACAACCATCAACAACTACAAAAACGCGCTGCCACGCCATATCATAGAGGTTTATATTGAAACTCATCTCAATTGCTCATAGCTTCTTAACCCCTGAACCGATTTTGCCATAATTGGTACCAAAATAACCAGAAGAACGTTGAGAACAATAAAATAAGAACCCATTTAAAATTTTTTTTGAATATGTCAACCATGAGCCAAGATAAATCATTTTAAAATTTTGGGTTAAATTGCTGGTGCCTCGCCCCATTGTGCGATTCGGCCCAAATTTTTTGTGAGTGTTAGGAATGATAAAATTACATTAAATTCAAAGTTTCGTTTACATTCATTCAACAGGTGTCAAGTTATAGCATTTATTTTGTGTAAAATTCACATTTTCACTCATCAAAATTTACATTTTCACTCATAACTTTTAAAATACTTAACCGATTTAAAAAAAAAACCCATCAGATTCTGCCTAGGAGAATTACGCAACTTTTGGTACCCCAGGCGTTTAAATTGGTTCTGGATTATAGCCAAAAACGTGATTTCAACAGACAGACAGACAGACGGACGGACAGACAGACAGACAGACAGACAGACAGACAGACAGACAGACAGACAGACAGACAGACAGACAGACAGACAGACAGACAGACAGACAGACAGACAGACAGACAGACAGACAGACAGACAGACAGACAGACAGACAGACAGACAGACAGACAGACAGACAGACAGACAGACAGACAGACAGACAGACAGACAGACAGACAGACAGACAGACAGACAGACAGACAGACAGACAGACAGACAGACAGACAGACAGACAGACAGACAGACAGACAGACAGACAGACAGACAGACAGACAGACAGACAGACAGACAGACAGACAGACAGACAGACAGACAGACAGACAGACAGACAGACAGACAGACAGACAGACAGACAGACAGACAGACAGACAGACAGACAGACAGACAGACAGACAGACAGACAGACAGACAGACAGACAGACAGACAGACAGACAGACAGACAGACAGACAGACAGACAGACAGACAGACAGACAGACAGACAGACAGACAGACAGACAGACAGACAGACAGACAGACAGACAGACAGACAGACAGACAGACAGACAGACAGACAGACAGACAGACAGACAGACAGACAGACAGACAGACAGACAGACAGACAGACAGACAGACAGACAGACAGACAGACAGACAGACAGACAGACAGACAGACAGACAGACAGACAGACAGACAGACAGACAGACAGACAGACAGACAGACAGACAGACAGACAGACAGACAGACAGACAGACAGACAGACAGACAGACAGACAGACAGACAGACAGACAGACAGACAGACAGACAGACAGACAGACAGACAGACAGACAGACAGACAGACAGACAGACAGACAGACAGACAGACAGACAGACAGACAGACAGACAGACAGACAGACAGACAGACAGACAGACAGACAGACAGACAGACAGACAGACAGACAGACAGACAGACAGACAGACAGACAGACAGACAGACAGACAGACAGACAGACAGACAGACAGACAGACAGACAGACAGACAGACAGACAGACAGACAGACAGACAGACAGACAGACAGACAGACAGACAGACAGACAGACAGACAGACAGACAGACAGACAGACAGACAGACAGACAGACAGACAGACAGACAGACAGACAGACAGACAGACAGACAGACAGACAGACAGACAGACAGACAGACAGACAGACAGACAGACAGACAGACAGACAGACAGACAGACAGACAGACAGACAGACAGACAGACAGACAGACAGACAGACAGACAGACAGACAGACAGACAGACAGACAGACAGACAGACAGACAGACAGACAGACAGACAGACAGACAGACAGACAGACAGACAGACAGACAGACAGACAGACAGACAGACAGACAGACAGACAGACAGACAGACAGACAGACAGACAGACAGACAGACAGACAGACAGACAGACAGACAGACAGACAGACAGACAGACAGACAGACAGACAGACAGACAGACAGACAGACAGACAGACAGACAGACAGACAGACAGACAGACAGACAGACAGACAGACAGACAGACAGACAGACAGACAGACAGACAGACAGACAGACAGACAGACAGACAGACAGACAGACAGACAGACAGACAGACAGACAGACAGACAGACAGACAGACAGACAGACAGACAGACAGACAGACAGACAGACAGACAGACAGACAGACAGACAGACAGACAGACAGACAGACAGACAGACAGACAGACAGACAGACAGACAGACAGACAGACAGACAGACAGACAGACAGACAGACAGACAGACAGACAGACAGACAGACAGACAGACAGACAGACAGACAGACAGACAGACAGACAGACAGACAGACAGACAGACAGACAGACAGACAGACAGACAGACAGACAGACAGACAGACAGACAGACAGACAGACAGACAGACAGACAGACAGACAGACAGACAGACAGACAGACAGACAGACAGACAGACAGACAGACAGACAGACAGACAGACAGACAGACAGACAGACAGACAGACAGACAGACAGACAGACAGACAGACAGACAGACAGACAGACAGACAGACAGACAGACAGACAGACAGACAGACAGACAGACAGACAGACAGACAGACAGACAGACAGACAGACAGACAGACAGACAGACAGACAGACAGACAGACAGACAGACAGACAGACAGACAGACAGACAGACAGACAGACAGACAGACAGACAGACAGACAGACAGACAGACAGACAGACAGACAGACAGACAGACAGACAGACAGACAGACAGACAGACAGACAGACAGACAGACAGACAGACAGACAGACAGACAGACAGACAGACAGACAGACAGACAGACAGACAGACAGACAGACAGACAGACAGACAGACAGACAGACAGACAGACAGACAGACAGACAGACAGACAGACAGACAGACAGACAGACAGACAGACAGACAGACAGACAGACAGACAGACAGACAGACAGACAGACAGACAGACAGACAGACAGACAGACAGACAGACAGACAGACAGACAGACAGACAGACAGACAGACAGACAGACAGACAGACAGACAGACAGACAGACAGACAGACAGACAGACAGACAGACAGACAGACAGACAGACAGACAGACAGACAGACAGACAGACAGACAGACAGACAGACAGACAGACAGACAGACAGACAGACAGACAGACAGACAGACAGACAGACAGACAGACAGACAGACAGACAGACAGACAGACAGACAGACAGACAGACAGACAGACAGACAGACAGACAGACAGACAGACAGACAGACAGACAGACAGACAGACAGACAGACAGACAGACAGACAGACAGACAGACAGACAGACAGACAGACAGACAGACAGACAGACAGACAGACAGACAGACAGACAGACAGACAGACAGACAGACAGACAGACAGACAGACAGACAGACAGACAGACAGACAGACAGACAGACAGACAGACAGACAGACAGACAGACAGACAGACAGACAGACAGACAGACAGACAGACAGACAGACAGACAGACAGACAGACAGACAGACAGACAGACAGACAGACAGACAGACAGACAGACAGACAGACAGACAGACAGACAGACAGACAGACAGACAGACAGACAGACAGACAGACAGACAGACAGACAGACAGACAGACAGACAGACAGACAGACAGACAGACAGACAGACAGACAGACAGACAGACAGACAGACAGACAGACAGACAGACAGACAGACAGACAGACAGACAGACAGACAGACAGACAGACAGACAGACAGACAGACAGACAGACAGACAGACAGACAGACAGACAGACAGACAGACAGACAGACAGACAGACAGACAGACAGACAGACAGACAGACAGACAGACAGACAGACAGACAGACAGACAGACAGACAGACAGACAGACAGACAGACAGACAGACAGACAGACAGACAGACAGACAGACAGACAGACAGACAGACAGACAGACAGACAGACAGACAGACAGACAGACAGACAGACAGACAGACAGACAGACAGACAGACAGACAGACAGACAGACAGACAGACAGACAGACAGACAGACAGACAGACAGACAGACAGACAGACAGACAGACAGACAGACAGACAGACAGACAGACAGACAGACAGACAGACAGACAGACAGACAGACAGACAGACAGACAGACAGACAGACAGACAGACAGACAGACAGACAGACAGACAGACAGACAGACAGACAGACAGACAGACAGACAGACAGACAGACAGACAGACAGACAGACAGACAGACAGACAGACAGACAGACAGACAGACAGACAGACAGACAGACAGACAGACAGACAGACAGACAGACAGACAGACAGACAGACAGACAGACAGACAGACAGACAGACAGACAGACAGACAGACAGACAGACAGACAGACAGACAGACAGACAGACAGACAGACAGACAGACAGACAGACAGACAGACAGACAGACAGACAGACAGACAGACAGACAGACAGACAGACAGACAGACAGACAGACAGACAGACAGACAGACAGACAGACAGACAGACAGACAGACAGACAGACAGACAGACAGACAGACAGACAGACAGACAGACAGACAGACAGACAGACAGACAGACAGACAGACAGACAGACAGACAGACAGACAGACAGACAGACAGACAGACAGACAGACAGACAGACAGACAGACAGACAGACAGACAGACAGACAGACAGACAGACAGACAGACAGACAGACAGACAGACAGACAGACAGACAGACAGACAGACAGACAGACAGACAGACAGACAGACAGACAGACAGACAGACAGACAGACAGACAGACAGACAGACAGACAGACAGACAGACGGACATCGCTAGATCGACTTAGAATCGATCAAGGATCATTAATATATATACTTTATGGGGTCCTAAACCAATATTTCAATGTGTTACATACGGAATGACAAACTTATATATACCCTCTATCACTAGAGTGGAGGGTATAAAAATATTCGGAACTGAATTTTTATAACCTCCACTTATTGTTAGAATTTTTTTTCAACAACATTTTTTTCCAGCGAAAAACTGACGATTTTTAGTTTGAATCTCCTCACAAATTTTTCCAAAAGCATTTATTTTCTCTAGGTATATTTTTAGAATAAATTTTCTTCAATTCAGTTTTAATTTTTCTGATATAACCTGTTCAAAATCTATTTATTCGTATCATAACATCTAACCATCCATCCACCCTCATCAACAAAAGAAATCAACAATTCTAATTATAACAGCAAAACACAATCATTGACTGACTGTATGCAAATTTTTATTTTATTTTTTTGTTTTGTACGTTTCAATTTTCAAAAATTTCAATTTCATTTTTCACGTTTTGCTATTTTATTTTACTTTTAATACGTTCGTATGTATAGCGATTCTAACAATAACAAAAACATTCACAAAATATAGAACCTACCGCAATCTATTTTTTATTTAGGAACAACATTTATACCATCACACAAGAGTTTTTATCAAAGTACCAACACAACTAAGAGAAAGTTTAAATTAAAAGAGCTCTAATATGACGGTTTTATAGTACCATCATGTTTATTTTTTTTTTAATATCTATTGTATTCAGAATGACGTATTAGGGAATTTGAAAATTGTGTGTAGAAATGAACACAGACGAATATGTTGGAGAAGAATATCAAGTTTGGAAAATAAAAGTAAATGGTGTTTCGAGATCGGTGACATGATCAAGCTTATTAAGTAAGTCGGATTCCCAGTCACCAGTCCAGTGAAATATTGCCAGTCCGTAATATTTCACAAACAGGACATTCTGAACACCCATAATAATCTAGAGATTATGTCGCTCAAGAAGACAATAGTAATATTGAACTACATATTTATTTCTCAGGGCTATGTAATCTAGTTCTAGTAAAATCTGAGAGAGGATTAAATCACATTTAGGCGTGAAAATTAAAAATAAACCCTTTTACTATTGATGTTTTTCTTGCATTTCTTTATTGTGGTCTCATCATCCGAGTTTGAAGGCTTATTCACACCTGAGGTAAAATCTTTTACGAACGAGATTTCGATAATATGATACTGTATCATTTTATACACAACCCTATTTTCGAAATCTTGTTCGAACGAGATTTCACCTTAGGTGTGAATTGGATATTAACTTAATCCAGTGATACCACAAGGATCTATATTATAAGGAACTGTTTCTCTCCTACACTACCCAAGTAAAAATGTGAAGGATCTGTACTGATCCGAAAAATAGATCGCTAATATTAGATCAATTTTAATCGGATGACATTGTATCCGTCCGATTAAAACTGATCTAATTTTAGCAATCCATTTTTCGGATCAGTACTGATCTTTCAAATCTCGGATAAGATCTGATATATAAGAATATATCTAAACATTTTTACTCGGGAACTTCTTGCCTTTATAAATGATTTTCTCAGTTCACCTCCAACACTGACAAACGTTGAGAAAATGGAGTCCCCAGAACTTTATTACCCGGCTAAAAATAAATGTGTATGTTCATATATGCTTATGTATCGATCTTTATATGATCATATATGACACATATGGAAACATATATGTAACCATATATGCAAGAAACGATCCCATATATGTGGTCGTATATAAAATATGTGCCATATATGATATCATATATGGAACCATATATGTTATCATAAAATGTTAAATCATAGTACATGTGTATGCAAATTTGAACCAGAATTACAAAATAAAAGTTTTTTACAAACAAATTTTTGTAAAAGGTAAGTTTTCATTAACATGTACTAAGAATTTTAAAATCATATGTGCTAATTTTTTCCAGTTCATCGTCATAACAAGTATAAGCGTGGACTTTTTTTTATCCAATCAAGATCATATTTCAAATGAGTTAATGTATGTCGCAAATACAATATTATTGAGTACTTTGATGTTGAATAAAATTAAACTACGCAGCTTCGTTAATCTCGTGCAACTATGTGGAGAGGGCATATGCACCACCATTATGTTTTCACTACTATTGAAATACTGCAAACTATTTTGGAATCCCTTAATGTCGCCATAGCAAATTGGAAATGAAAAGACCCTATAAGCAGTTTTGTGGCCGAGTTACGTTAATCTTTCTCAACTTGGAGAAGAGGACATTTGCACCACCAGAACGGAGAGGGCATATGCACCACCCTAACGTATCACTACGGTTCCAACACTACAAACTATTTTAAAAACCATTAATGTCGCCATAGCGAATTAGAAAGATCGTGTAAGCAGTTTTAAGGCCGAGTTAAGTTAAGCTTACCCAACTTGGAGAAGAGGACATATGCACCACCAGAATGTTATCACTACGATTCCAACACTATAAATTATTTGAAATCCCATACTGTCGCAATAGTAAATTGGAAATGGAAAGAACGTATAAGTTTGGAGGCCGAGTTACTATTTAAAGAAAATTCAACCATGAGGAGCTACGTTAATCTCGTTCAAGAAGGAGAAGAGGGCATATGCACCACCATAACGTTATCACTACGGTTCCAACACTACAAACTATTTTAAAATCGCTTACTGTCGCCGTAGAAAATTAAAATGAAAAAACGTATGATCAGTTTTAAGGTTGAGCAACGATTTCGGAAGGACAACGTTTTTACTTACAATCACAAGAAAGCTGTCAATTAGCGAAAGTGACAACCTGGCACATTGTTGCCCTGATGTAAGTAAAAATAGTTTCTTATCCCTATCCTTCAAATATCGTTACACACATAACCCAAAAAGATAAAATACATACTTCTAAATATATTGCTTTTAATCGAAGTCTTAAGTAATTATGTGCCTACTAAAAAATTTGAGTAAAAAACATGCATTTAGTACTAGCAAGTTCTTTTTTTCTGGAATAAAAAAGGAATATGGAATAATTTTTAATATTTTTTCAGATGGAGTTCTGAAAGACAATATATCTTTCTGTAAACAGCATTCATGGCCCTAAGTATCCCATGGTCCTTACAAAATACACTCCATTAACATGTATGTATGTATCTAGCAGTATTAAGACAATCTTTAAAGGTACATGGTTGTTTCGTTAAATGATATTCGTGTTATCATTAAATTAGCAACAAATGCTGTTGTTGGTAATAATTCAATACAATAAAAATTCTAAAAATATCTTATATACATCTAATATTATTTTATATCTATTTTTTTTAGATTTTGACTTTTTTAACAAAAACGATAAGTCTGAAGATAATCGAAATTAACACTAAAACAAGAAAACACAAAGGAAATCACCGTTCCTGTAATAAGCCCTTTGTTCCCATCTTTCGTAATTGATATCAATCGAAAGACTATATAACAGATCTTTTATGTTCAATTTATTTTTTTTAATATCAAAATGTATTCTCGTATCTATAAGTTTAATTATATAATTTTATGTGGTCACCAAAAATGCAAGCGATAGTAACTAAATAATCAAAATCATCTAACTAAAGGTGTCCATTAAAATATATGAAAAACACCAGTAATGATTAAAAAAATATTTTTTATTTTAAATTATACTTACGTACATCGTTTGCAATTCTGGTAAATATATACATAATAATCTATTACATATAGTTTAAGATGAAAAAATAAATAAAAAATATTAAAAATAATGTAAAACAAATTAAAAACAACATCATATATGATCCAATATATGATTCAATATATGATCCAATATATGTTTCAATATATGATCTAATATATGATCACATATATTGGATCATATATGATCGTGTCTTATATAAGCGCCAATTTTGGAATATGTTCATATATGAGACCATATTTGATACTATATATGATACTGTATATGGTCTCATATATGATAACATATATGATGATATACAACATTTTTAGTCGGGTAGTTAATCTTTTGTTCCGGCAGTGGTCGTGCATAATCGATTAAGGGCATATCTATTATATATGAAACCAATCCATACTACCGTGTCGTCCAAGCCTTCAAAATTGGCCAGCTCTATAGTCTGGCTTATAGGATTTTTTTTACGTTGAACCTACTAATGCAGTGCATTGTGTTGATATTGGGAAAATTGGATATGAGTGAGAGGAAAGAAAAAGTTGTGTTTTTGTATATTTTACTTCAATTTATCTACATTAAAAGAAACTGGGGAGACCTCTGCGGGGAGATTATTTCTCATACTGCCAGTTCGACTGATGAACGAACGTTCTCTGTAATTCGCTGTGCAATCAACTGAATAATCGACAATAATCGGATGTGATCTACTAGACAACCGGGGGTTGAGAACACAAACTCGTGCTCTGGGGATTAGTTCAGAACACTTTTCATGGTAATATCGATAGAACAGAGTAGCACAACCCACATTCCGACCATGCTCCAATGAGTCAATAGATTTTAATACCCTATTGCCATTAATTAGCATTAACACTCCCCTTTTCACACGATCCAAGAGCTCCAAAGAAAACTTTATAGTCCCTGCGTATATATGGGAGTTGAATTCCATCTTCGGTCGGATGTAGGTGGAGATCGGATGAGCTCCAACGGAAAAATCAGATCGAATTTTTATGCCCAGAACATCAAGAGTATTCGACTCCTCGATACTTTAACCCCCCATATGTACAGATGTGGGTCAAAATACAACATTGAGTCTTGCGAGCAAAAAACTTGACCCTGTTCAAAAGACCCCACTCAGAGATTGTTATCAGTTTCTGATTTAGTGAGTCATGAACTGCCTTTTGCCCTCAATCTCTACATGGCTTGGCCTGTGATCAAAAAAAAAAAATGGATAACAAATGTTGATGTCATCTGCAAAAGAGTAGCTGGGATTTGAAGGTACTTGAAAAAAAATAAGGAATAGGGTAGAAAAGAGGATAATAAGGAATAGGAAAATAAAAAGAACAGAACCACTCAGAGATTGTTAACAGTTTCTGATTTAGTGAGTCATGAACTGCCTTTTGCCCTCAACCTCAACATGACTTGGCCTGTGATCAAAAGAAAATTGATGACAAATGTTGATGTCATCTGCAAAAGAGTAGATGGGATTTGAAGTTTGCTTTAGAAGGTACTTGAAAAAAAAATAAGGAATAGGGTAGGAAAAAGAATAAAACAGAACTGAACGATCTCTGGGGAAACTCAAAATGAATCGAGAGAAGTCATTACCGACACTAAAGCATTAAGCTTAGATTTGAGCGCACCGTGCCACACACAATCAAACGCCTTGGAAATATCCAGAGCAACCACATTTCTCTTACCAAAATAGTGGATCGAGAGAATGCAACGATTCGAAAGGAACGCCAACAGATCCCCAGTTTTAAATTAAGATAGCCTCCAGGTACCTAACAAAATGGCAATTTACCATGCTCTTCATCACTTTCCAGAGCGCTGAGCATATTGCGATTGGGTGGTAATTATCAGAGTTATAGTCTCACCCGTTTTAGGGATTGGCATTCTTATAATATGAAAAAAATACTCCTCTACGGAAAGACGAGAGACACGTGGAATAGTTGTGACTTATTTACTTTAAGATCCGCAAGAAGAGTTCGGGAAGTGCTTTCCGACAAGAAATAATTTCTTGCAAAGAGACCAGCTAACAGTTTAGCTTTATCAACCGATTCAGTATGCACTTGGTCGTCTTTTAAAATGCACCTCTGTGAACCTACTCATGTACTGTGCTTTTTAACAAAGGCAACTTGCAGATGCGATCTTAGAGTTTTGAGTCTTTATCTAGATACATTTAAGTCTTTACCTAAGTAGATACATTTTTGTTTAAATAGTAACAAAAACTTATTTAGTGTTTTTGAGATTCCACTTCAAAAAACAAAAAAATACTACGCATAGAACAGCTGATTCTTATAGACTAATATCTCCTGATTCTAATTCTGAAATCCAAATTTTTCTACTTACAAGGAAGGTCTCCCTGGTGTCACCCGCCGATCTTTATGGAATTGGTTTTATATTGTAGAGCAAGAAAAATAAAGGGACACGTATTTTTTCATTCATATTTAGGGGGTGAAAATGATGGGGGAACAAACGGTAATTTTTCAGTTTTTTTCTTTTATCTCCTATATTATGCAAAGAAAGCTAGTCATGTTACATACCAAATTAAAGGTCCTTGGAAACCCTATCAAAAGTATGTAAAGAACTTGTCCAAACATGCACAACTTTTTGTCATATAAAATGCCAAAATTTTAGTATATTTTATTTAATAAGTCGAAAAATATTTACTTCTTTGGCACGACGTTAGCATCACTATATAGGTATTTTAAATACCTTGAATCTTATACCAAATTTGCCTATATTCATTTAGAGTAAATAGGCGTAAATCGTAAAAAACTAAAAAGGTCAATTTCCCCCCATACAAATCGACCTCCCTTAAAAATGTGTTTGGGCCTCTAAAAAAAAAAAACGTGTCGAATTAATTTTCGTTCTGAACAACATATCTAAATTTCATGAAGATCGGAGGGTAACACCAGGGAGACTCTCCCTGTTAGTTCCGTTTTTACGGAATTTTCGTTTAAAAATTCCAACATTTATCTATTCCTGCGTTCTTGCCATGATATGAATGTATTTTCAAACGTAAATATCTTTAAAACAGAATGTTTTAGAAAAATTTGATTTGGAAACGCGAAAATAAAGTCTGTAAGGATCAGTTAGCTGTTTTACGGGAGTATTTGGAAGAGTTTTTAAGAGAGCATAACCATTATTTTTCTTAGGTTCCTACAAAGCAAAAACTGTCTGCGTTAAGTTTACGGTTACACTAAGAAAATTATGTCATTAACTGTTTGTAGGTTATTTTAAAAAGTAATCAGTAAAGTTATTTTAAAAGAAAAATCATTTATTTTATTATGGACTTCTGATTTTCTACTGTTTCTGTAGTTTAAAAAAAATAATTTACTGTATTAAAAACGAATTTTCTGTTACATTTAATTTCGGCAGTAAAAAATTTCTTTTATAGTTTTACTGTTTTTCAATACAAAATAACTGAATATTCACTAGTTTTTTAATGTTTTGGTTAGTCATTAAATTAACATTTAAAATTGATTGTATTGTGTTTTTATTTTAAAAGAAAAAACACTGGAATGGTTTTTAAATGAAAGTTCATTTGTTTTAAGTGAATATTCACTGGAATTTACCTACATAATTTTTTGAGTGTAGACTTCGCATGTATAATCCAGCATTCCTCTCTCTGAAGACACATGAGCTTGTCATTCGGCCTTCTTCACAATCTTATTTAAGATCGTAAAGAGCAGTTTTAGGATGGTTTTAGGATTATAATCTATTCCAACAATTTTTCAATTAGTTATTAACCATTGTTAAATGTTGACACACATTGCCCTTTGTGTTACCATGGAAACAGAAGGTCAGGTGTGAAATTGTTTCATCAGAGATATGGAAAAGACGATGTAATTGCATGAGTTCCAGTGATTCGCATAACTGTCATAAAAGCGCATTGACAGTGACAGCTTGTGAAAAAATTGATAAGATCTTATCCAATCTGTGTAGATCTAATTATAAAAATTGTATCTCATTAGATCTAGATACGAAATTTGTCCGCATCAAATAGATCGGATCAGATACAATTTTATACAATTATTATAATTAGATCCAAACAGATTATAGCAGATCTAATCGATGCCATCTGTAAAAGGTGATATGAACCTAACACTGATGAAGCGGTAGTAAATATTTTTTGTCACTTACAACCTAACCTACTTTGACCAGAACCCACAAGCACATATTGGGCACACATCTCCTCGAGAGCTTGGAAACGCTTTCGAATGCCGACCTAAGGCTGTGTTTTCGATATAAACCATACGGTCTATGTGAGGAGTCTTTCACTAATTTAACATCTCGATGTTATTAGAGGAAACCAATTTTGTTGCCTTTTCGGGTGTAAAGTAATGCTAACAGTAGTTAGTAGTATTTATACTCATTGCCAGGTAATGCAAATGGGAATAAGAATTAACAAGTTTGAGATTCAACCAACTCTCGAAACGATTTGCGTATAATTGATTAAAATTCATCTTTCCAGGACAAACTCCAGATTCATTGTATATTGAGCTCTTGTTTATTTGCCTTTATTAAATTCTATTGAATAAATAAACATTTCAAAATTTTTCCCAAAAACTCTTCTGATTTCGCAAAAAAAAATTATCATCATGATTATTAAGATATTAGCATATATATTTTTGTTGGGTGAATAACATTCATATTTATATGATACATTTTTTTTACAGTTGATATTCTCACATTATTCGCAATATTTTAACAATATAAGTATTAAGTAATGATGGCTATGAACTTAGGGAGATTGTTATTGAACTTTAAAAATCAGGTTTACGGTTAAATAATTTGCTTTAATTTCATTTTTTTTTTACATTTTGCAATAAACATGATGATGTTCATCATTTTCTTTCTTGTGATCTTAAACTGACTCACTCATCTCTCTGGCTAGGAAAATAAAATCAACCGAACGAATTGTATGAAGGTTGGTCTGACCAAAATATCAAAATCTGAAAAAAAGTAAAAAAAATTACAAAAAATCACCCACCTTTTACAATTTTGCCATAAAGTGTATGGTGGTGGCATGAAGTATAAGTCCGTCTATACAGCCTTTGATATTGAGTGAATGAATGAATTTTTGTGTGTTGTATGATGTTGGAAATGTTTGTACTAAGGTTATTTGTTTGGGGCTAATGATTTTTACTTGTTTTATTTTTATTTTTTTTAAGAGAATTCAATGGCAAGAGAGTTTTGCTCCCTTGGTAGATTGTTTTTTTTTTTTTCAAAAAATTTTAGAGGAGACCTTAGACGTATGAGTATTGTATTATTGTATAGATGGATGGTTGGTTTGTTGTTAGGGAAGGTTATCAGTCTTGTCTTGCTGTGCGGTGTTGTGTTGTTGTTTGTGGATTTGTCTCTGTTTACAAAACTCTTTCTCCCCATTGCCAATTGAATACAAAAAGTGACTGACTCTGGCTGGTGTGTTTCTCTGTTTTTGTTTTAAACAGAAAAATCTCTTGTTTGAAATATAGTTCATTGAATCTTTGCAGTAATGTCAATGTAGCTTATTTTTTGATAAGATTTAAAAGGGATTTTCAATTTTCAATTAAAGCAATTGCTAATTTTTTATTTGTTTTGAATCAACAATTAATTTGGCATACACAGATAAAGCAGTATCATAGGGGCATCCGCATTTGGGGACTACCAAATGATGCGGTTGCATGGACCGATTTTTCAGATTTAGTTAAAAGAACTGAGCTCCAGCTGTACAAAATAATTTGTGATCTTCAAAATGTTGAAACAACCAAAAAGAAAGTCATCAGGTCGTTTTGGGGTACGGTAAACAAAAATTCGAATTCGCTTAGTACGAGTGCAGGATTTTGAACTTCTTCTGACAAGAAAATGTTTCATATGTTTAGGGTGATGCATGGCATGGTAAATTGCCATCTTAGGAGGTATATGGAAGCTAACTTACTTTTAAACGATCGACAGTAAAGTTTTCGCAAAACTAGTTCTACGGGAGACCTGTTGGCATTTCTTTCGGAACGTAAAAGTCGCGCGATCTATCATTTTGGTTAAAGTAGGGTAGTTGCTCTGGATATTTTCAAGGCGTTTGATAATGTGTGACAAGGCTCGCTCATATCTTAGCTTAACGCTTTCAGTGCCAGTCATAACTTCTATCTATTTATTTCGAGATTCCTCAGAGATCATTCAATACGTGTTGTTATAGATGGGTTCTAATCAAATTAGATTCAGCTTCAATCAGTGGTACCGCAAGGTACTGTTAGTTCTTATACCCGTTTTCTTATTTTTCTTAATAACCTTTTAAGTCAAACTTTAAATCCTATCTACTCTTTTGCACATGACATTTGTTTTCCTTTGATTGCAGGCCTGGCCTTTTTAATTTGAGGCCAATAGATAGATTATGAATGACACACTTAACCAAGACCTATTGACAATCTCAGAGTGGGGTCTTGCGAATAGGGTCAAGTTCAATGCACTTAAGACCCAATGTTGTATGTAGACCCACAGGAGTGTGTTGCCAAAAGCGTCATTTGTACATATGGGTGGTATAAGTAAAGAGGAATCGGAAACTATTGATATTCTGGGCATCAAAATTCAGTGTGATGTCCGTTGGAATAATCACGTTTTTCAAGTGTGTAAGGAAGCTTTCGAATGTCTCGGTTTTTTAAACTGGTGTAAGAAGTACTTCGCCTCATCCTTTCTTCCAACTATTTATACCACTTATATCCGACTAAAGATGGAATACAACTCCTACATATGAAAAGGAGATTTAAAATCTATTTGGTAGCTCTTGGCAGTGTGCATAGGAGAGCGTTGATGCTTATCAATGACAACAGGGTATCCAATCTGTTGACTCATTGTAGCATTGTCGGCATGTGGAATGTATGACTCTGTTCTTCTGAGATAAGTGAACTTATCCCCAGGGTCCGAGTTTTTGTTCACAGTCCTCGGTTGACTGGTAGATTACATCAGTTTTTTATGTTAATGCCCAGTTGATCGCATGTTGCATTACATGAAAGGTTCGTGTGTCAGTATTACTGGCAGTTTAGTGGAATAAGCTCCCGCAGAAGTCTTCCCAGTTTCTTTCAACGTGGATAAGTTCAAGCCAAACCTCCACAAGCACCAATGCCTCTTTCCTCCTCCTCATAACCTATTTCCTAATATCAACACAATGGACTGCATAAGTAGAGGAATACCCTCTACTCGTTTAACCATTTTTTTATTTAAGTGAATTTGTTGTCAGGTTTAATTCCGGTTTCCGGTCAGGTTTAATCCCACTGAAACTAGTCTTTGTCTAGGAATCGTAGGTCATTGGCAAAAAAAATGGTGTTCGATTGTGCTCTCGTCATCCTCATCAAAACAGATTCGGCTCTAATGATTTGAGTAGATAGAAAGGCATTAAGCTAGCATTACCATCAGACAGTACCAGATTATCAAATCTTGAAATCTTCGATCATTGGTGTTATCAGTTAAAAAACATCTGTTGAAATCAAGCAAGATACTTTTGAATCTTCCGCGCTCGTCGATTACGCAAATCCCTAAAAGTCCTTTGGCCTTGGAAAGTATAAATTATAAATAAAACCAGCTTGTTATTTTATTTAAGGATGCGAGGCAGTTGAGTTAGTTTTCGTTTTCAAAACATTGATAACAGGAATTCAATACTGCAGTGATCAGAAAATCTTCCACTAAGATTCAGTTTAACATCCATTATGTAGACTTCGAATCCAATGTAATAATTTATGAGTCTCTACAAGGAAAACCGATATATTCCTTGCGACTAAAACTAAGACATCATAATCAATCCAACTGTAAGTTTTAACAGAAAATACCTCATGACAACTACTTTTTTCCAAATGTTAAACAGGTCGTCATAGTGCTAAAATCCAATATTGTTAACCCATCGAAATAGATCATTATGGTTGACCAGATACTTCAGATTTCGCCATGCGGACATTTGATAAAATTTATGGAAAAATCAGGTGTCATTAGATTTTTTGTATGAAAGTGTTTTTTTCTAGTCAGCAGGCAGGTGAAACTTCTAGCTGGACAATTGATTAACATTTTTAGGATTGTTGCGGTGACAGGACATAATCCCCAAGAACATTATATCCCTGTAATGGGGATTATGACCATTTGTTACGTGGTCAATATCCCCATAAATCGGGGAATTATATCCGTTTTTATTGGTATTATGTCCAAATTATTTTTGGTCATAGTCCCCACTACCATTATGGGGATTATGACCGAAATGAATTTGGTCATAATCCCCATAACGGGGGATATTTCGGTCATAATCCCCATAACGGAAATGGGGATTATGTCCGTGGGGATCATGTCATGTCACCGATTGTTGCTTGACAACTTCAACTGGAAATAGTTTATTAGAATAGAATCTTAAGCAAACTCCCATTCGGAAGGTAAGGTTAGTGGGAATGACACCGTTC
Source organism: Pegoplata infirma (assembly GCA_963921195.1). Lineage (NCBI taxonomy): Eukaryota > Metazoa > Arthropoda > Insecta > Diptera > Anthomyiidae > Pegoplata > Pegoplata infirma. The sequence goes on along the minus strand of OY992539.1, from coordinate 40,672,904 downwards.
TCAAAATAAAAAGTTTTGGAAATGACAATTTCCTGTCCTTCTCTATGTCTTATCTGCCATACCTGCGATTCCCAATACGACAATTTAGTGAATGATTTTAGTAGCCATGGGTTTATACCTCGTAGGTCCTATAGATCCTGAAAATCATTAGACCGAAACGTTTAAATCATCTTCAAGTGTCGTTTAACATTATCCCAACTCCTACCATGTGTTTTTGAAATCTATTATGACAGGTGGTAAAGTTGATTACTACTCTTACTGTCTTCCGTCCATATTATTTTGTTACCTTCCTGTTTTTTGTCCCAAAACTTGTTTGTCTTTATGCTATCCTTCGAGATCGCGCATTTAGTTATTCATCTGTTCCTAGTGTCGAGATTGATTCTCTGAAAAATAAGACTGAGTAAAAATTTGACTTCTGATTACTTGATGAAATGTCAACGGTTGTTTATATCCTGGAACATTTTAAAAAATGTCCTAATTTGGGAATATGTGAACCATCCGAATCATCAATGAGTATGGCGAAGAGAAATTAACAACTGGTAACAGTTACAGCAAACTCATCTCTGTTACAGAAAACTAATTTCTATTAAAACCACAATTCAAAAATTTTAAAAACTTCTAAATATCGTTTTGAGCGTTTTTGCTGTTAACACCCAACGTATTTTTCTTTCACAAAACCTTGACATCACTAACAGAGTACAATATACTCTACTGTGTTGTTGAGTGCGACCTAAACACCATGTGTATATGCATGTGCCATATACAAAAAAAATAACAACAACAACGAGTATGAAAATTGTTGATGGTTGTTGGTTGATGTTTGCCGAATAAAACTATGGTCTGCCTTTAAAGGCTGTTTGCCTGGTTGCTGCTGACTTGCTGTTTCTTGTCGGTGTTTGGTACAAAAATTGCTTGGGTTTGTTTCAAAGTGGATAGATACTACAACATACAGAGAGTTTTATGGGCACCACACACATTCAACTTCAACACTATACAACCAAGAAAGCCAGCAACCATTCATCCATCCATCCAACTAGCAGCAGCAGCAGGCAACAAACTCAAGCAACAACAGGCAGTCAGCCAGCCAGGCAGGCATATTCATCCAGTCATGCTATAACATGCAACGTGAGTGAGCGTCATCACCATCATCATTATCATCATCATTAAGTTATGTGTGGTATTGTTGCTGTGAGTTTTTCTTTTTATTTCATTTTATTTTGTTGTTGATTTTTTAGAGTAAATGTTGGTTGTAAGTTGTGTCTTGTGTGTGTGTGTTTGTATTGTTGCTGGTTTTTGCTGCTGCTGCCGATTTTTGCCTCTCTGTTATTGTTGTTGTTGTATGCACACAGTGCAATGACTACCCATGCTCATGATGATGATAATAATAACAATAATGATGATGGTTATCGAAGGTCTTTCACCCGAACTCGGTCATTGGCGTACATTTGCTTGCGCGAATCCAGAGCTTTTCAAAGTGTAGAGTATACATGTCGCAATTTCTTAAGAAAGTTCAATTGCCTCAACAATCACATTCACTGTCGGTTTCTGATGCATTCGAGCTGTGTATATATTGCAATATACACACACACAAGTATACATAGAGACAACAGCAACTACTTACTAAACACATACATACAGATGATTATACAGAATAACAGCGCGCTACAGCAACAACACCAGAGTCACAAAAAAAATTTTACAACAACACAAAAATAATAACAAAACATGAACTCGTCCATATATTTCTTGTATGCGAAGTAGTTTTTTTTTAAAGACTGACTATGACTGAATTTACGTAGAAAGATTTGTACAGTGGTTTGTCAAAGTTATTTGAAAAAATTTTAAGGAACAATTTTGGGAAATTTTGACAATTTTGCAATTTTAGCATGACAAGTCAGCAGTTGGCCAATAGTGGCGACCAACTAGTGACATAAAGGTAAGTCCAAGGAGTCAAGTCTTTGCCCAGCATACGCTCTACTATGGCAAGGAAAGTGTTCAATTCAGTTATTCTTCATTCTAACAACATCACAAAAATCATTTGAAAAGATGTTAAGACGTTCAAGGTGCCTTACATTGGGAAGAGCCTTCGTTCATCTTTGAAATCTACTCTACATCTAGAGTGGCTCATTTAGGAAGTTCCTCCCTATTTGGAACTTCCCACTGGCATTTCCATTGAACTAATTGGTGCTTCGAAAGAAGATATGGTGGAGCAAAACATCATGTAACAAACAATTCCCAATGAATAAACTGTCTTTCGAGAAAGCGATGTACTATGACAAAAACAGTGTTTGCTCTTCTTACCCTTCATCCAAATTGAATATGCAGAACTAATTAAACCAGAAGTGTCCTTTACCTTCTTTGAAGTCTTCCTTCTGGGAACCCCGCAGTCAAAATTTGAGATCCCTACCGACGTCATAAAAAAATCTCATGATAATTTTTTTAATTTCCTCACATTTGTTCAAAAGTTAGCACGACAAAGTCAGCTGCTGGCTAACAATGCAAAAAATCAACAAGAGTTGGATACTGTCATTAAAATTCTTCACCACTCTTCCCTGAACAAGGTCCAGAAGCTTCAGAATAGACTATGAATCCCCTAGCCATATATGACAGTTGCATTTCATCTTTGGTCGGATATAGCTTGTATAAGTAGTAAAGAGATTGGAAGGGGTGAAGTTAGTCTTGTACCGTTTTAAGAAACCAAGTCACTGGAATCCTTCTTTCGACACTTGATATACACGATTATTCCAATGGACATCACACTGTATTCTCATGTCCAGAACATCAAGAGTATTCGATTCCTCAATGCCTATACCATCCAAAGGTAGAGAGAACGATTATGATTCCACGATCCGTCAATAGTGGGTCTTGCGAGCATTAAAATCGATCTTATTTGCTGGACCCCACTCGTAGATTGTCATAAGGTAGTAGTTGAGTGTGCCATTCATATTTTGCCGGATGGTCCCAATCTCCAAAGGGGTTATCCTGTGATCGAACAAAAATCAATGACAAATGTTCCTGTAATCTGAAGAACAAATCTTGGGGTACCCCTGAATTTAGCTGAAAATTGTTTGAGGAGACCCCCATATAAAACAACACGTATGTATAGTGCAATCTCTTCGAAAATTCGTGATGAAACAAGAGAATCAATAAACTCAGATACGAGTGCCCCGTACAACACAAGATCACATTGGAAATATTCAGAGAACCCCCTTTACTCTCCCCAAAATGGTGGAGGGACGTTTTTCTTAGCACGTTCTAGTACGAATTTAGATTATAAATAACTAGCGTTTTGATACCACCAAACTAATAGGTGATTCCAACAGTACCTTCTGTAGAAAAAAGTTGTTCTTCCCAGGAAGCAGTTTAGGTCTGGAAAACCACATGTGTAACGAATACCAATTGTAGCCATAGCGCGATCTTGAAGAAGATAATTATACACCCAAAAAAAAAACGTGGGTATTCAATACTAAAAATTTAACTAATTTTAGTCCAAAAGGACCTAGTGCAGAAATTGGTAACCAATACTAAAATTTTTAACTAATATTAGTCAAATCCAGTAAAAATTACTAATGTTAGTACTTTGAAGATACTAAAATTAGTAACGAATTAGTAGATTTTGGTACAATATCACTTTTTAAACCTTTTACTGTAGAATTATTTTGAGTGTGCTACAAAATGTGGACTGTGCTCCCTCTATGACCCTTTTTGAGTGCCACTTTACCCCTATGATACAATTTAGGGAGTTTTGGATGGGGGACATTCCGGAATGTGAAGCCACCATAAATTTTTACACAGATGAATCGAGGCTGCACGAGCAAATGGGCTTTGGAGTCTATTCGGAATAACTTGCATTGAGCCTGGCTCGAAGATTGTCAGATCATTGCAGTGTTTACCAGGCAGAGATGTGGGCAATAAAGGAAGTGACTGACTGGTTGAGCTGAAATGTCTTGTCTACAACCGCAGTCAACATATATTCAGAATTGGAATGTGTTGGTATGCCTCTAGAAACTTACAAGCAAAACTTACGGCTTTGGTCCGCGACGGAGACTAATCAAAGACGTGCAAATGGATGGACGTGTGTGACAACACGACTGATTTGGCCTTCTCTTAATCAGGGGAGCACAAGTGTGCTGATATCGCTTCCACGACGAGAGATTTCGAAGGTGGTTGCTGTAATTACCGGACACTGTGTTATAGGGAAGCACGCAGAGCTTCCCTGTGTTATAGGGAAGCCGGAGTTGCACGGTTGAAGAGGAGTTGGAAACTATCGAACACTTTATCTGCCATTGCCCGGCACTTTCTGGTCAGAGACTTGCTTCACTGGGATCTAGGGAGCTGTACGATCTTTCTGATTTGTCGGATGTCAATTCAATATCTAAGGTCTACGTGTACTGATAAAAATTGTCAGCCACCACTTACAACCTAAACTAACCTACGAATACCAATGATTCTCTGGTCAGTAGGGGCCAGACTACGCCAAAGAAAATGTTGGGTTATGATGTCTGTCATAGCTTTGGTAATACCATTGGACTAATAGGGGTTTCTGTTAGTGCCTCCCGTTTAACTAACCGAAGCTTCTTATAAAGTAGTATTTTTATACCTCAGATTCAATATGAATTGAATTAAGAAAAATGTGAAAGAAAAATTAAATTTTTCTAAAAATTAAAGGCATCCTGGTTCGTTTTTACTAGTTTCATATAATTCAGTTTAATTATAATCATCAGAAAGATTTTAATGTCAAATTTATTCAGTTAACAGTCAATTATTAACAGGGGTTACACTATAATTGGCAGACACGTTAAACGTTAAAATGTCTCTACTAATGACTTTTGCGGAAGATATTTATTTAGACGTGAATGATGAAATTGCAATCTGTTGAGAGAAAAAAACGCAAATATACTCATTTGATTTAAACGAAGACAGGAGGGTCTTGATTTTTCTAGTATCTCAACATATCTTTGGTTTGACTTCGCAAAGTTAAAGTGTTAGCTTGAAGTTACCAGAAGCGTACCCCCACATTTAGTACCGTAGGACCCTATAAGGTAGCCCTTACAGCTTTTCTGGAATATCCTTGTACTCTGGGCTAAATGTTTGCCTGGTTTCGTAGTAGCATGTGAAGTAGTTTCCAGTCTCGTAATCTCTTCGTCCTTAAAGTTTCCTGTATATCTTTGTATCCAGAAACACATATCAGTCGAATTTCTAAATTAATGGTTGAATCATTTCAGATTATAGAGTTTCAGCTGATACTACGAACATCGTTTATTTTCGAGGAATTTTGCAAATTCGTTAAAGAAAAAAACGATGTTTGTATTACGAAAACTGACGAAAATTCAGGAGTAACGCAAATTTTCGTGCTCTCTCCTATTAATTTTCTAATTTGTCTCAACGATCTATTGAGTTAAACTTCTAAGCCTATCCAACTACTTGCAAGTGACAGCAACATACCATGATTTTTAGGGAAAAAGGGCAGATTATGATGTACACTCAAAAAAATAAAACTGTAAAGTTAACAAATTTTTTTTTGTTAACTCGAGTTTACTGGCTTTTTAGCAAATTTTTAGTTAAAATCAGCGTTTTAACTACTTTTTTTAGTTAAGTTCAATTTACGAAAATACTAGTTTTGAACAAATTTTGAATTAATTTTTTTTTTTTTGACTTTAAAACTGGTTCACGAATTTTTATTAATTAATTTGCTGATTTCTCGTAACATATTTGTCGAGTGAAAAAATGTTAGAAATTTCTTGGGTAGCCTCCTATGCAAATCTCATAAGTTCTACTAAAGCTGAACTTAATGCTGTGAAAAAAAATAAAAAATAAGTGAAGTGTTAGTGTATAAAATCAATATTTAACAAACTTACAATTTTTTTACAAAAAGTTTAGCTGAGTTTAACTAATTTTTTTGTTAATACATACATAAAAATATTACGAATTTTCAGCTGAATTTTTAGTTAAAGTTACGTTTTTTTTTGCTACTTTCATTCTACGAAAAGTTAACTAAATATTTTTAGTTAAATTAACTAGAAATTTAGTAGGTTCAAAATCAGGTGTCTTTTTGGTTAAATTTAACAAAATTTTTTGCTAACTTTACAGTTTTATTTTTTTGAGTGTATAAACTTAATCAAAAACTGTTAATAATCTCGGAGCAGGGTCGTGCGAATAGGCTAGAATTTAATTCACGCAGCACCAAATGTAAGTGGAAAAATATATCAGTATCGAAAGAAGCATTTAAGTCTCTCGGACTTTTCCTTACTCACGGTGCCCTGGATAGGATTTAAATAAAATGTTGGTGTTACTCCAATTTTTAAGTGGATTATGTTTTTAGAAGATAAAAGAAAGAAAATGAGCCAAAAAAGAAAAAAAAAGTACTAGGCGCTTTTTTTTTGGCGGGCAAAAAGATGAATTTCAAAAAAACAAAAAAGAATTTATTCTTTCAAATGCATTAAAATTTGTATATGCGGATGTAAATTCATCACATATTTACTTATCAGTGAGATTTTGATATATATGTAACATATTTTTCCAGATATGAGACTTAAAAGAATAATTTCACTACACTCAAAAAAAAAAAACTGTAAAGTTGGCAAAAAATTTAGTTAAATTTAACTAAAAAAACACCTGATTTTGAACCTACTAAATTTCTAGTTAATTTAACAAAAAATATTTAGTTAACTTTTCGTAGAATGAATGTAGCAAAAAAACAGTAATTTTAACTAAAAATTCAGCTGAAAATTTCGTAACATTTTTTATTAGGTGAATTCAGCTAACCTTTTTTTTAAATAAAAAAAAAAAAATATTTTTCACAGCGTTAAGTTCAGCTTAAGTAGGACTAATGAGATTTGCATAGGAGGCTACACAAGAAATGTTTAAAATTTTCGACTTGACAAAAATGTTACAAAAAATCAGCAAATTAATTAGTAAAAATTCGTAAACTCAGTTTTAAAGTCAACAAAAAAAAATAATTCCAAATTTGTACAAAACTAGTATTTTCGTAAATCGAACTTAACTAAAAAAAGTAGTTAAAACGCTGATTTTAACTAAAAATTTGCTAAAAAGCCAGTAAACTCGAGTTAACAAAAAAAAGATTGTTAACATTACAGTTTTATTTTTTTGAGTGTATTAATTGAAAATAAATGAAATATGTCCTTGTAAATTATTTATAAATGTAAGTTCTTAAAAGTTTTCAGTGTACTACTCAGACAGACAGCAGAACACAAAGTTGCCTCAGTTTAGACCTTAGTGAGGCATATAATTTTAAAAGAATTAATACTTTTTTGTTAAAAATGTTTTTACAAAACTAAGAAAAATCAGAAAACGATAGTAAAAGTCAGTAAAAATGTGTTTGCAATGCCTAAGGAAGAGTAAAATAAAGTAAATAGTTTAAAAAGAGATACAGAAAGTAGTTTGGACTATTTGTTTATTGCGAAACTTTTGGATGGACTTAATATCCTTTTTTAATTTTGTTTATTTCGCCAAAAATCCTTTGTAAATTTTGTTTGTATTGTTTGGGGTAACTTCCCCCCTTCAAAATCTAGAAACAGGATCAATGTTAAATGTGAAGTAACTGCTAGAGTTAAAATTTTCATTAAATTAATTAGTCTCACTAAATAGTGAAATTATTCTTTTAAGTCTCATATCTGAAAAAATATGTCACATATATATTTAAATCTCACTGACAAGTGAATATGTGATGAATTTACATCTGTATAAAAAATTTTAAATGCATTTGAAAGAACAAATTCTTTTTTGTTTTTTTGAAATTCATCTTTTTGCCCGCCAAAAAAAAAGCGCCTAGTACTTTTTTTTCTTTTTTGGCTCATTTTCTTTCTTTTATAGTCCAAAAACATAATCCGCTTAAAAATTAGAGTAACACAAAAATTTTATTTAAATCCTATCCAGGGCACCGTGTACTATTCATTACATCCGTATCCGAACAAGAATGGAATACAGCTCCCATACATTCAATGACTATTTTAGAGATTTTGTACCGTAATCAAATGGGGACTTGGGGGGTTTTCATTACTTTAATACTTGGGAGGTTTCCAATACTATTTGCTTATTGAAAAAGACTTGAAATGTGAATTGTAGAACGCTGTTCAATGCCATTTTTATCAAAAATAATCGAATTTATCCCCAGAAACGAGTTTTTTTGTAATACATCGCACACGGCATCATAGACAAATTTATTTTATAAGTCGAAGTACCAGTGGCAAACTGTCACATTAGGAACTAACTCTCCGAAGTCTTCCCTGTTCCTACATAAATGAATTCATGTCGATGTCAACGTTCACTTTGAGTTCTTCCACCTCATAACGTTTTTCCTGATCTCGAAAGAAATCATTACAAAGGGAAGGGCATCTCGTATCAGTTTATTCAATGTCAAGAAATTTCTTGCCAACCAATCTGCATTCTTTATCGATCCATTGATGGAAAATATTTTGCCCCAAATACTTTCTTAAGAAAGACTTTCCAAAATGATCAACAAAACAAGTTTCCATAATAATTCCTTATCTCTGTTTCCCTTATTTGTAAACATCCTACTGACCTCGCAAACCACTGTCCTTGCAGTTTAGTTAACTTACACACATGTGCTTCACTTTTGTTTTACAGCTTAAATTGTTGTTTTATTTATATTTTTTTTTCATTCTGATTTTTTTTTTGTTATTTCGGGAATCTTTTTAATACAAACAAACATTTGTTTGTAAATATGAAATAAAAAAAAAAAAATCTTATTAATGTGGTATTCAACTTTAACATAATTTTGAAAAATTCAGTTTTTTGCTCTTGGTATTTAAACTTTTTTTTTTTTTTTTGCATTAGCACACAATTTAATTAGATGAGGATGATGGTCAATAAACGAGTTGTGTTTGGTTCTTTATGGGATTCATTTACAATATGATTTTTATTATTTAACTTTTACTCTTTTTGTTGTTTATAATTTTTTTTATTTTCTTTTCATTTCAGGTAGGCATTTTGCTAATTTTAAACAAAAAGTGAATCGAAATGATGCCCAGAGTATGGCAAAAGTTCAATGACCTCTGGTAATGTAAGAAAAAAAATTGAATGTAAATTTTTTTAAATTAGTTTTTCAAATAAACAATAGTTTTATAAAATCTCTGCAAAATTTGATACATACAATGCTTTTTAAACTGTATAAAAAAATATTTTTGGAGATTGTTTTTGAGTAATTTTTAAAAGTGAATGAAGTTTATTATATGTTGATTACAAAGTTCATTGACCTTTCTAATTGTTAAAAATTGCAAATTTAATTTTTTAAATATTTTGTACTTTTTGTTTTAATAATCATTTAGGGATTTATTTATTCAGTGACTCTCAAACTGGAATCTTTAATTGACAGTGCTTTTTCAACTTCTTCTGTGAATTTTCAAATTTCCCATTAGGGGAAAGTCAGGCAATTTGGTACATTTGTGTCTTCTGATGGTTTTAAAACTTGAAATTTGGATTGAAAAAAATTCTGAAAAATATGAAAATTCCGCTGCTTAGGTAGAAAAGGGGGGAAATAGGGCGCTTTGGTAAATTTTGTACTTCTGATAAAATTGTCCTAGAAACTGAAAATTTTAACATGCTGAAAAAATGATTTTTTGGAATTCAGCTTGTAAGAGGTGCATTGGGGGGAAAATATGACACTTTGGTTCCAGAAACTTAAAATTTAGAAATTATTATATTCAATGTTAGTAACCATTGGGGTCCACACAAAATGGCCTCTATTTTTCTGTTTGTGGCTTAGTTTTATGTATATGTATCAACATTTTTAGTTTTTTTTTTTAATATTTTTATATATGCGGCATTTCATGTCAAACCGGACACTTTGAGAACACTTAGACAGTGGAGATAGGGCGTAGATATGTTTTGAAAAATGTTAGAGAGTAAAAATATATGGGGTTCGGTCTAACTAATAACCCCTTAGGACGCATCATTAGACCGGTAGGAGTTGATTAATTAAACCAAATTTATAAAAAATAAAAAAACTGCATGGGGATTACCTCAAGGGTTGAAGATAAAGAGTAAATGTGTTCAGAAAAAATTAATTAAAAAAATCTGTCATACATTTGACTGCTCTAGGGGCACTCTTTGGGCAGTTAGAGCGGTTGGAGAACATTTAAAAAAAATGTCATTTCGTATCGGGCCCCCTTAGAAATTGGAGACAGAGTGTTTGTTTGTTCTGAAAAAATGTTTAAATTCAAAAAAAAAACCTTGCCAAAAAACTAGAAAAAGTATAGTAATCCCATTTTACCAATATTCCTTGTTTTTGAACATTTTTTTTTTTGGTCGATCAAAATTTATATCTTTTTTTGTAATTTTACAATTTTGTTCGTAAGTGTCCAAATTTTCAAGGTAATTTTACAAAAAAATTTTTGTAAAATTGCAAGAATTCCTTGTAATATTTATCGAGTCAAAAAAGTTGTAAATTTACAATTTTATTGGTAATAAGTAGGTCAAGTACTTTCATGAAAATTCGTGTTTTTACTCAGCGTTGTAAACATAACATAAATTAAATATCTATCCGAATCAATAAATTTCCATTAAAATGCCATCGATTTTTAGATGCATATTTTTGCATATTTTGGTATAAATGCATATTTTTTTATATAAATTGGACTTTTTTTATTTTTAATTTTTTCAAAATTTCCTTAGGAAAATTCAAAATCAATCTCATATTTCTTACAGAATAATGATTTTTTTTTATAGAAATCATATTCTGAGAAATTTCTTATAGACGAACTTGGGCAATCGTGGTGCAAGACGACCTTTTATCGGTCCGAAATCCTTCTGTGGTTTGTCCATTGGGCTCATAAGGGAAAGTTTACGATCATGGAGGGAATCTGAATTTGTCAACAAATTTTAAATTGAGATTGTTTCCTGTGTTCAAATCATACCATTTTAACCTATGGCGCCTTTCGATTAAAGTTTAGAGTTTTTGGTAAACATTTTCTAAAAAACCCAATATTTTGATCGATCGGTAGAGTGCCCAGAAAAACACTTTTTTCTATTTATTTGTTCCTTTTAATGAAAAAAAAATCGCTTTTTTTTGTGGATTTTTAAAATAAAATCTTAAGGTCGTGCTCGCGGCTTTTTTACGAAAATCTACTAATTTACTATTTTTAAGTTATTTAAATTGTTTAAATGCTTTAAATTGGCGAAGTAAAAAAAATTTCCTCAAAAAGGAGACTTACGCTAAAAATGTGTATCGTCCATTCCATAAGATATTGCCCATTCCATGAGATATATCCCATTCTTTAAGAAATTTTACATAATGCCATGAAATATTGCATGAAAACACCTTTAGGAATTGAAGATAGGTTGCTGGTATGTTCAGAAAAAGTGTTGGGGGGTAAAAGTTAAAGGGGGTCGGCCTTGCTTTATACCCCTCTAGGAGGCCCCGTGAGGGCGGTAGTAGCGGATTCGGGGCACTTTAATGATCGGGTTAAATGAAAGTCTGTCTCAAGCTCTATGAAGGGGTCAAGGGAAGAAATTTTCAGTTTTTTTTTTTAATTTCTTGAACATAGGAAAAAGCCGCCATTTTTTTTGCAAATTTCGAACAGCAATATCTCAAAGACCGTTTGACCGATTTTAATTTTCTTTTATATTCGTGTTCAGCGCATCAAAGTTCATAAATATGACGTATCGCAAGATATTTTTTTCATTCATTCTTAAAAATCCAATACTTTGAACGCAGGGCGTCAAGGGGCATTTTAATCCGATTGACCTCAAATTTGTAACACATAACTTAAATGTCTAATAGAATAAAAATTTTCCCGGTCACTTGGGAAAATCAAAAGTTACACTCTTTGGATCCATATTGGACCCATAACACCATGTTAGTTGAATTTGGTATGCTGAATTCCATTGTCAAAAATATTGCTTAAAATTGCGACTTTTTATTTTTTCGAGAATTTAGAAAAACAAAACCTTAATATAAAGGGTGTCCAAAATTGAGGTATCATTTTAATTTAAATGAAAAAATTAGTTTTTTTTCAGATATTAAAAGATTTTTATTTCAGTTTACTACAAATAGGTTCCGGTTAAAAATAAAAAAATATGTGGGTCAAGTGACCCCCATTACTGGCTCGGCAGGCTCCCAATATTTTACCAAAATTATCAAACACGTTTTTCAATAAACTATTGTCAATGGTTGATATCTGTTTGATAATGTTGGTTTAAAGGTATTGAACTGTTGTGGGATTATTGCTGCACTCTTTCGATTTCAAAAAATCCCACAAAAAAAATCTAAATGTGTCAAATCACACGATCTTGTTGGCCAATTTACTCCTCCTCTGCGAGAAATAATGTGATTTTCGAACTTGTCTGTCAAATGATCCATTGTTTCTCTTGCAGTGTGACAAGTGACATTATTCTGTTGAAACCACATATTCTCTACATCTAAATCATCAATTTTCCGCCACAAAAACCTTCGGATCATCTCCCTGTAGCGTTTTCCATTGACCGTAATCACATTTCCATTTTCGTTTTCAAAAAATATGATCTGATGATTCCTCCGGACCACAAACTACACCAATCCGTAACTTTTTGGGGATGAAATGGTTGCTCTAAGATAACTCTTAGATTATCTTCACCCCAAATGTGACAATTATGCTAGTTGCAGTAGTCATTGAGCTGGAAATGAGCTTCGTCGGTAAAAATTATTTTGTTAAAAATTTCTCATTTTCTTCTTTCTATTTTTGAAAAAAAATTATTAATAAAAACACGTTGTTCCTTCGTGTATCGTTTCATATTAACTAACCGGAATGTATTTAGAATCTGAAGACTAAAATTCAGAATAAAAAATACACGTAGAAAAAAATGACAGCAAAATTAAAATGATACCTCAATTTTGGACACCCTTTACTTTCTAATTGACCTTTTAAATTTGCCATAAAAAGAACTTTAAATCGAGCATAATTGAACTAAATCGGATAAATTAACCCAGTAGCGCACTGCGTTCAAAAGTTTAGATTTATGGAAAATATAAGAAAAACAGGTAAAAAAAGTTAAATTCAGCCTTGCCGAATATATTAGTACCCTCCACAATGAAAAAATTGTTATTGCCAACAACATCATTTGCAAAACAAATTTTGTTAAAAAAATTTTGGTGAAAATAAATTCGGTGAAAAAATCGGATAAATTTACCCAGTAGCGCACTGCGTTCAAAAGTTTAAATTTATGGAAAATATAAGAAAAACAGGTAAAACAAGTGAAAGTGTTAAATTCGGCTGTGCTGAATCTTTTATACCCTCCAAAGTGTAAAAAACATAAAAAACAAGTGAGAGTGTTAAATTCGGCTGTGCCGAATCTATTATACCCTCCAACATGTAAAAAAGTTAAAAAAAAATTGACAGGGGCGTTGTTTTAAGGGAGGGGGCAAGGTTGGGGGAGGGGTCGGTGAGCTGGGGTGACTCTTTGGACCTCACGGTATATGTTTACAAGTTCATTTTTGTCTAGTTTGTGCACTTAAGTATTATAGTTTAATAATTATTTAAGTTATTTTTTATCCACGCCTTTAAATAAGGGCCGGGCAAAAAAGAGACATTTTATAATCCCCTGGGTCCAAGCTCAGGACTATAAACTTCTACGATCATAAAAATGACTCATTTGGTTCACAAAAATACAAAAAAACGTCAAAAAAATTAGCATTTTAAGAGGTTGGTTTAGTTCTTCAAGGGGGAACTTTTTTCCCCCTGGTCCGATTTGGCCTATTTCCGAACTTAACCTGCCTAGGACCATAAGACATATGTATGCCAAACTTCAGGGGTCTAGCTCTTTTATTTTGGACTGCATCGTGTTAACTACAGACGGACGGACGGACGGACATCGCTAGAATGTCTTAGAATCGATCACTGGTCAATAATATACTTTATGGGGTCCCCGACCGATATTTCGATGCGTTACACACGGAATGACAAAGTGAGTATACCCCCATTATGTAGTTGGAGGGTATACAAATTTAAATTCAGCCTTGCCGAAAATATTAATACCCTCCACAATGAAAAAATTATTATTGCCAATTTGCAAAACAAATTTTGTTAAAAAAATTTTGGTGAAAATAAATTCGGTGAAATAAAAGTTTTTTTGAGTAAAAAATGTTTGGCGAAATAAAAAATGTTTGGCCAAAATTTTTTTTGGTGAAAAATGTTATTGTGAAAAAAAATGTACTTGTTTAAATATCATTGTGTACCCAAATTCGTATGCATGTCTACACAGTAGCCGATATACATATTTAAGTTAAAAACGGCTAAACAGATACCGCTCAAATTTAATACCGAACCGCTCGAAGCATCAACAAGCATCTATGTTATACATAAAGTGAGGTCTGTACCATATTTATGCCCTGATCGCTAGATCAATAGCAAAAAAAATGTCTAGCAAAACAATAATATTTTTTAAATATACAGTCACTAAATACCTTGGAATTTTTAAATCAGATTTTTATTTTTTGAAAACAAAACTATTTCAAATCCCCCATAAACTTATTAGGATATCCCACTTTTCATTTTCTATTTAACCCTAACATATCATTTTGGACATGCTGTCTAACTTACAACTACTGTTTTTATTGGCAACCGTATTGCATAAAAATTGTTAAAACACCAACTTTTTTAGCGATTAAATAATTGTATTATCATATTTATTTATGTGCATATCTTGGCAAACGAAAATAAAACTCGTCAGTTTCCATCAGCAATAAATATTTGTTGATATTTCCCATTGCCAACTAATGATGACACTGCCACCTAAAAAGTAGTTAAAATATTTATAACTTTTTATATTTTGTGTATTTACAACATTTTGATTTCATTCAATGTTTGCAAAAAAAATAATTAATAACTGCATTTTTGTTGCAAAACTGCAAATACATTAAACATATGCAAAGCACGCACTTGAAGTTGAGAAAAGAAATAGTAAAAAGTTTTTTAACAAAAAAAAATTAATATAAAAACGAAATCTTTGGAATATTAATCTATTTTACTGCATAAAAAGTTACACCATTTAAAAAAATAAAATTTATAGTTTAAAATCGTGAGAAATTTTTATTAATTTAAAATTTGATCTTCTCCAACAGTATCGAGGCTAGTGCTCCGAATCGTGGCGGGACTTAATTCCATCATTTCCTTTAAATTTTTAGTTATTTAAAATTCTCGCAGTATCAGGTTAAGTGCTTTATGACAACTCCTGAGAGGAGTTGGTCATAAATTCCATCATTGGGTTGATTTCAACTCAATTTTTAAGTTTTTTCTTATAAATTTCTGGCGCTCGGTAGTATAATCAACTAAAGTGTATTCTCACTTGTTACAAATAGTTAAAAGTTTTTCTATTTTTAGATTTTTATCAAAAATGTTCCATCTTTATAAATTTAGTGGCTTTGAATGTTTTTTTATGCAAGGACTGGTTCCATTTAAAATAGCATATGCAATCAGCCGATGGTGGTTCAATTTATCCAAAAATTAACATATCCATTCTTCTAATTTTTATTGAATTTCGGTTTTTGTTATTTAGTCGAAATTGTGAATGGTTCGCGCTTTATCGCTGTTCAAAGTTGGTATTTTGCCACAATTTTATGAGAAATACATAATGTTTAAATGATCGTATCTTTGGAACGCATCATCCGATTATCACGAAATAAAGCGCAAAATAATGGTTATGTCCGGTACTTAAATACAATTTTGAAAAAGGATAGGATGCTTAGCAAAAAGGATATTAAAATTAAAAAAATGTCCTTAATTTGCAAATATCTCAAAATGCGTATCTTTTAGTTTCCTCTATTTTTTTGCACATATAGCCCAAAATGTACTTAACAACATATGCAAATCCCAAATTGGGGTGATAAGCGGTTTAATTGTAAACGCGGTTTCATGAAACGCCTTATTGATTTTTGTTAATAACTCTCGTTTACAAATGAAAAACAATTTGTGCGCACTAACCGCGAATAATTTTTTTATACACTCAAAAAAAAGAAACTGTAAAGTTAGCAAAAAATTTAGTTAAATTTAACTAAAAAAACACCTGATTTTGAACCTACTAAATTTCTAGTTATTTTAACACAAAATATTTAGTTAACTTTTCGTAGAATGAATGTAGCAAAAAAACCGTAATTTTAACTAAAAATTCATTTGAAAATTTCGTAACATTTTTTATTAGTTCAATTCAGCTAAACTTTTTGTAAAAAATTTTAAGTTTGTTAAATATTGGTTTTAAACACTAACACTTCACTTATTTTTTCTTTTTTTTACAGCATTAAGTTCAGCTTAAGTAGGACTTATGAGATTTGCATAGGAGGCTACACAAGAAATGTTTAAAATTTTTCACTTGACAAAAATGTTAAAAAAAATCAGCAAATTAATTTGTAAAAATTCGTAAACTCAGTTTTAAAGTCAACACACAAAATTAATTCAAAATTTGTACAAAACTAGTATTTTTGTAAATTGAACTTAACTAAAAAAAGTAGTTAAAACGCTGATTTTAACTAAAAATTTGCTAAAAAGCCAGTAAACTCGAGTTAACAAAAAAAAGTTTGTTAACTTTACAGTTTTATTTTTTTGAGTGTATGTATTTTTGATCGCTAAACTCAAAAATTTTATTAAAACAACATTTCGCGAATACATTTTTGTTAAATGAATTTTTTAGCGTTTTTTGGAGGTATTTTAACTATTTTGCTTATATCTTAAGTTCTGTTTATCCGATCTTCTCGCAATAAAAACCAAACTAAAGATAATAGAATTTCCAACAAATCCTACATTCATCATTTTTCATCAGTTCATAGCTTTACGCGCAAATAAATTTTTTAGCGTTATTTGGAGGTATTTTGACTACTTTTCTTATATCTTGAGTTCTGTTCATCTGATCTTTTCGCAATAAGAACAAAATTAAAGACAATGAAATTTCCAACAAATCCTTCATTCATTATTTTTATATCAGTTCATAACTTTACGCGCAATAGGCAAACAAGGAAAAACTATTTCTTTACTAACAAAGCTCATTTTTTAAAAATTTTAAAAACAGAAATCGTAAAAAATTACCAATTTTTTTTGTGTTTTATCATGTATATTCATATAATTTGTGATAACTTCGGAGTAAACCTATATATTTTCATCAAATCAACTTTATTATATTTCTTAATGTTCAGGCTTTGCAGATAAATAAAAAGACGTAATTAATTGCAAAGATTTCTATTTCTTAAACTTTCTTTAAATGATTTGTCCCAGCAAAAACATAGTAATGAGTTGTGAAAAGTAATCATTACCAAGTACATTATTTATAATGAGTACCCATTACCATTAGCATTATTTTAAGCCCAAAAGTAACTACTTCTCAGTAATATGTGATAATAGCACCTCTAAGTAATAATATCTTCTTGCACTTGCAGTTTTTAACCTTTACAATTCAATTAACTTTAAAAGTACTTAAAAACTTAATAAAAATTACGCAATTTTTAAGTTTTAGTAAAAACAAGCTAAATATTAAATGTTTTAATTAACTAATTATTTTACTTCTTATTGGTAATGGCTTTTTACTCCTTATTTGTAATCTGAGGCAGTAACTACTTATTTATCTCCATACTCTTCACTAGTTATTTTTGTTCACGCCCTTGTTAAAATAATTAGTGTTTCATTCAATAAGTAACTACTTATTAACATCCGTTTCGGATTACAAAACCCATTACTAGTAATGCCAATTTTTGCTGGGGTTAATCAAAAAACTTATTTTAGTCATATGTTTGCCTATTGAACGGAAAGCTTTGAACTGATGGAAAAATGATGAATGTAGGATTTGTTGGAAATTTGTTTGTCTTTAATTTGGTTCTTATTTAGGAAGGATCAGATAAAAGGAACTCAAGATATACGAAAAATAGTCAAAATACCTCCAAATAACGCCAAAAAAATTATTTGCGCGTAAAGCTATGAACTGATGAAAAAATTATGAATGTAGGATTTGTTGGAAATTTGATTATCTTTAGTTTGGTTTTTATTGCGAGAAGATCAAATAAACAGAACTTAAGATATAAGCAAAATAGTTAAAATACCTCCAAAAAACGCTAAAAAATTCATTAAACAAAAATGTATTCGCGAAATGTTGTTTTAATGAAATTTTTGAGTTTAGCGACCAAAAATACATATAAAAAAATTAATCGCGGTTAGTGCGCAGAAATTGTTTTTCATTTGTAAACGAGAGTTATTAAAAGAATCAATAAGGCGTTTCATGAAACCGCGTTTACAATTAAACCGCTTATCACCCCAATTTGGGATTTGCATATGTTGTTAAGTACATGTTGGGCTATATGTGCAAAAAAATATAGGAAAATTAAAGATACGCATTTTGAGATATTTGCAAATTAAGGACATTTTTTAAAATTCAATATCCTTTTAGCAAAGCATCCCTTCCTTTTTCAAAATTCCGTTTTAAGTACAGGACATAACCTTTATTTTTTTATTTATTTCGTGGCAATCGGATGATGCGTTCCAAAGATATGATCATTTAAACATTGTGTATTTATCATACAAGTGTTGCAAAATACCAACTTTGAACAGCGATAAAACGCGAACCATTCACAATTTTTACTAAATAACAAAAACCGAAATTCAACAAAAATCAGAAGAACATATATACCAATTTTTAAGACAATTAAAATAGGTAAGGCCGAAAAAGTGTTTTTTTGTAGTCAAAAATTTTGGAATTCTTCCAAGACCATTTTTAAAATGGAAACAAATAATAAATAAAATGTTTTTAATAAAAACTATATATTAGTTAGAGTTCAAGTGTTTCATTCTTTATTTGTTTTTTATTTTACAAATTAAAGTCAACATTGGAAAGAGCTTTTTTATACCCTACACTTCATGAGGTTATATATAAGTTTGTCATTACGTTTGTAATACATTTTAAGTCTTGGACCCCAAAAGTTATATGTATACGAAATCCTCGATTTAAGGATTTTTAATCCATGGTGGGAGACACCTCCCCTCGTGATAAATGTTTCAAATTTCAAAACTACCGATTTTAATTTTTTTTTAAATATTCGTGATCAGCGCATCAACATTTATACACATGATGTGTCGCAGGACAAATATTTTTTTTTTAATTTTCAAAATTGTTTGTATTTTCAAATTAATTTTCATTTTATTTAGAATTAATACACCGTCCGACAGCCAATATTATACATTAACCGGATGATAACGTCTGAAAGAAGAGATTAAATGAAGTAAAACTGTATTTACAGTTTTTCATTTCGTGATCCTGTTTTCTTTTAAAACGACTTCAAAGTTTAAAAGGACAAATTTTGTAAAATGTTTTTAAAATATTTGTAGTTGTCCTAGGATGGCACTGGTGGCGGCAGATTAAAGAGGAGGATCTTCCTTAATATTTCCATTTTTATATTTCGCCATATCCGGAAAAAAGGATGTAAATAAAGTCATTTGAAAACTTTATCAAAATATTTTGTTGAAAATCTTAATGATATTGAAGGACACATTTTTGAATGGACGTAACTTACCTTCTTTTCCTGATATGTAAAAATAATAAAATAGGAAAATTAGGGGAGATCCTTCTCTTCATTTGCAATTAAATGTGGCATCCTACCTAGGACAAGTACAAATATTAAAAAAATATTTCATAAAATTTTAGCCTAAGCTCAAATTAAGCTTAGATAAAGGTTTGTCTTAATCTCTACATAATTGTCAATGGAAAACAATTTATGAAAAACTCGACATTTTTGGAAATTTGTATAGGAAATTTTAATAGGCAATATCTCGAAAACCGCTCGAAGAATATAAAAAAAAATAATATTCCTATTCAGCATACTAAAATTAATTTTTCGAAAATCCTAAATTTTGGTGAACATTTCCAAAAATCTAAATTTTTTTATCGAAGGTCGCCACTGGGTAAAATGAAAAATGAAATTCAGACATGTGTTTTCCGTTTTTTTTCGAGAAAATCGCTTTTGAATATTAAATTTCATAACAATTTTGTAATTTGCTTGTATTTTCTTGTTTCAACATAGCGAATGAGTATTAAATATATTTGCATAAATATGTTGAAACAAGAAAATAAAAGCAAATTACCAAAATGTTATGAAATGCAAAATTCAAATTCGATTTTCTCGAAAAAAAACGAAAAACACATGTCTGAATTTTTTGTGTGGATAGACAAACATCTAAACTTAAAAAAAAGTGTCCGTATTTTTGATAAATTGACTTTTTTAAAAAATAAAAAATTTCAGGGCGTGTTCTGAAAATTAAAAAAAAATAAAAATATAAAAAAGGTAAATTTTTGATTTTGCGGTGCATTCCGTTTTAATTTGAAAAATATTTAAACAAGGCAACTCGACACAAATTTGAACATTTTCCAATATTTGACAACGCCTCCTAAGCCCAGTTTTTGAAAAATTAATAACCAAAAACGCAATTTTCTTAGTTCCATATAATGCTATCCATACAACCTATTCAAAAATTTACGGTACACATGTTTTTTTTCGCTGGATACTTGGTGTGCCTCATATACATAGGTTGAGAACCGTATTATGTTTATGAGGCATTCCACACCAAATGTCTAGCGAAAAAAAACACGTGTACCGTAAACTTCTGAATAGGTTGTATGGATAGCCCTATATGGAACTTAGAAAATTGCCTTTTTGGTTTTTCAATTTTCCAAAAACTGGGCTTAGGAAGCGTGGTCAAATATTGGAAAAATGGTCAAATTTGTGGCGAGTTGCCTTGATTAAATATTTATCACATTAAAACGGAATGCACCACAATCTCAAAAATTCGGAATAATTTTTTTTTTTTTTTTTTTTGAAAATTTTCAGAACCCGTTCTAAAATTTTCCATTTTTTAAAAATGTCAATTTATTAAAAAACATTCCACTTTTTTTTCTTTTTGTAATTTTTTTTTTAAGTTTAGATGTTTGTCCATCCACACAAAAAAATTCAGAAACACGTTCTTCGTTTTTTTCGAGAAAATCGCATTTGAACTTTAAATTTCATAACAATTTTGTAATTTGCTTGTATTTCTTTGTTTTTACGTTGCAAATGAGTAATATTTATGCTATTGATAATACTCATTCGCAACGTTAAATCAAGAAAATACAAACAAATTACAAAATTGTTATGAAATTTAAAGTTCAAATGCGATTTTCTCGAAAAAAACGAAGAACGTGTTTCTGAATTTTTTTGTGTGGATGGACAAACATCTAAACTTTTAAAAAAAAATTTAAAAAGAAAAAAAGTGGTATGTTTTTTAATAAATTGACATTTTTAAAAAATGGAAAATTTCAGAACGGGTTCTGAAAATTTTCAAACATAAAAAAATTTAATCGATAGCCCATACAAAACTATATAAGAGTGTAAATTTTTGAGATTGTGGTGCATTCCGTTTTAATGTGATAAATATTTAAATAAGGCAACTCGCCACAAATTTGATAATTTTTCCAATATTTGACCACGCCTTCTAAGTCCAGTTTTTAAAAATTAGAAAAACCAAAAACGCAATTTTCTTAGTTTCAAATAGGGCTATCCAAACAACCTATTCAGAAATTTACGGGACACATGTTTTTCTGTAGCGGGGCATTTGGTGTGGAATGCCTCTTATATATTATTGATTCGTAATGGTTTCTAAAGGCCTCTACAGACGATTCAATATTATGCACAATCTGCATGTATTTTTTTCAGTACAATATTTTATACAGTATTTTTATGTATGCCATTTGTAAGGAAACGTCAAAAATATTGTGCATAATATTGCGTCGTCTGTAGGTACCTTAAGACTGTTTGTCTGTGTTTGTCGATAAAAAAGTTTTTGGTGAAAAAAAGTTTTTAATGAAAAAAATATTTGATGAAAATAAAATATTGATGAAAAAAAAAAATATTGAGATTTAAAAAATATTGATGAAAACAAAAAAAAATATATTGATGAAAAAAAATATTGATGAAAATATTGAAAATTGAATGAAACAATAATATTGATTAAAAAAATTATTGGCAAAAAAATATTGATGAAGAAAAATATTGATGAAAAAAAAAAATATTGATATTTAAAAAATATTGGTGAAAGCAAAAAAAAATTTATGAAAAAAAAAATATTGATGAAAAAAAAATATTGATATTTAAAAAATATTGATGAAAACAAAAAAAATATTGATGAAAAAAAATATTGATGAAAAAAAAAAAATATTGATATTTAAAAAATATTGATGAAAAAAATATTCGTGTAAAAAATATTGATGAAAACAAAAAAATATTGATGAAAACAAAATAAATATTAATGAAAACAAAAAAAAATTTGATGAAAAAAAAAAAAATATTGATGAAAAAAAAAAAATATTGACGAAACAAAAATATTGATGTAAAAAAATATTGATAAAAAAATATTGATGAAAAGCATATTGATGAAAAAAAAAAATATTGATGAAAAAAAATATTGCTGAAAAGAAAAAATTATGAAGAAAATATTGATGAAAAAAAATTGATGAAAAAAAAATTATGAAAAAAAAAATTGATGAAAAACAATATTGATAAAAAAATATTGATTAAAAAAAATATTGACGACAAAAAAATTTTTGATGAGAAATAATTATGGTACGTTTTATTCACCAGCTGGTGAATATTTTTTTATTCACCACATGAAAAATTTTGAGTCAAGTTACAAACCCAAGTTACAAAATTAATGATTTCCCTTTTTCGAATGGAGGGTAAAAAAAAAGTTAAAGAACATTTTAGGGTATTTTTTAATTCGGTACTGCCAAATATGAATTTTAACTTATTTCTATTTCTTCAATTTTGTTTTAAATTTTCTTAACTTCTACAACTATTTTTTTCGATTATAAATTTTTGTTTTTGATGATCTTGACGGCATTTTTTGTTGTTATTGTTATTTGTTTTTTTTTTTTGATTCGTGCATGCGCGTTTTTGCATAGTGAATATTTGTTATTGTTGATAGTTGTTTTTGTTGTTGTTAGTTTCGTCTCTACTACTTTGTATTTTTCTATTTTTCTATTTCTTTCTACTATGTTTCTGTTGTTGTCTACGATCGCATTCATTCGCCTTTCAATGAGTCAATCCTTGAAATTTTAACTTCCTGATACGCATATAAGTCGATTTAGTAGTAGTTGTAGTTTCTCCTCTATATTTTATTTTTTTTGCAAAAAGCAAAACAAATAGCAGCAATAGCAACAACAACACCGACTGCAGCTAAATATCAGCCGCAAAATAGCAAAACAACGGCTACGAGACAATAATACTGTAAATGACTACTTCTACAACACATACTGACTGACTGGCTTTTGTTTGTTGTTAGTTAGATATTTGTTGTTTTTTTGAAGGTTGCGTATAAATTTATTGTTTAGCGTTTTTTTATTATTAAAAATAAAAAAAATAAAATTTACAGTTTTATTCTTTTCAGTTGATTCATAAATAAAAATGTGATTTTATTTTTCTCTCCACTTGTTTTCTTCTTATTGTTTTATAATTTGTTTAAATTCTTGTTAACTTAAGCTTAAAGTTGAACAATTAATTTATTTTAATAAAAACATTTTTTTTTTTTTAAATTTGAGATTCTTGAAGAAGGTTAAATATGGTCTTATTTTAAATTTTTTTCATAGTTTTCCTTAAATGGAATTTCTCTAATATATAGAAGAAATTCTTACTGTCAAAGAAATATTAATGAAAATATGAAAAAATCTTTATTTTAAAAACATATTTCTTTTAATAAAATTTAGTTAAAAAAATTCACGCCTTTTTCTAATCCCCTGGGTGCAAGTGCAAGATCGTAAACTTCAAAAAAAAACATTGTCAAATTACTAGAAAAAGACTCGTACACTCAAAAAAAAAAAACTGTAAAGTTGGCAAAAAATTTAGTTAAATTTAACTAAAAAAACAACTGATTTTGAACCTACTAAATTTCTAGTTAATTTAACAAAAAATATTTAGTTAACTTTTCGTAGAATGAATGTAGCAAAAAAACAGTAATTTTAACTAAAAATTCAGCTGAAAATTTCGTAACATTTTTTATTAGGTGAATTCAGCTAACCTTTTTTTTTAAATAAAAAAAAAAAATATTTTTCACAGCGTTAAGTTCAGCTTAAGAAGGACTAATGAGATTTGCATAGGAGGCTACACAAGAAATGTTTAAAATTTTCGACTTGACAAAAATGTTACAAAAAATCAGCAAATTAATTAGTAAAAATTCGTAAACTCAGTTTTAAAGTCAACAAAAAAAATTAATTCCAAATTTGTACAAAACTAGTATTTTCGTAAATCGAACTTAACTAAAAAAAGTAGTTAAAACGCTGATTTTAACTAAAAATTTGCTAAAAAGCCAGTAAACTCGAGTTAACAAAAAAAAGTTTGTTAACTTTACAGTTTTATTTTTTTGAGTGTAATCCCTATTTACCAATATTTGACAGTTGTCCTGGTTTTTTAACAAAAAACTTTTGGATGAAATTTAAATTTTTTTGTAATTTTAAATTTTTTTTCAAACTTCCAAGGAAATTTTACAAAAAAATTTAGTAAATTCACGATAATTCCCGAGAAAAGTTTGTAAAATTACAAAAAAGCTCGTAATTTTTACTAGGAATTCCCGTAAAATAGGAAGTAGCAAAAAATCTAGTAAAGCCAAGAGAGTTTGTTTTTTTATTTTTTGCTGTCTCCTATTTGACTAAAATTCCTAGTAATTAAACAAGCTTTTTACCAATAGTTTTGTAATTTTACAAGCTTTTTATCAAAAAAGTCACGAGAGTTTGTTTTCCTATTTGACATGAATTTCTAGTTATTTTACAAGCTTTTTACCAATAATTTTGTAATTTTACAAGCTTTTTGTCAAAAATAAGTAAATTTGCAACTTTTTTGAAGCGATTAAACTTACAAGGAGTTCTCGTGACTTTAGTAGATTTTTTGCAACCTCCTATTTTACGAGAATCCCTAGTAAAAATTACGAGATTTTTTGCAACTTTACAAGCCAATAAAATTGTAAATTTACAACTCTGTTGACGCGATAAAACTTACAAGGAATTCTCTAATTTTTTTTTTGTAAAATTACAAAACAAAATTGAAAAATTACAAAAAACAAGTGAGAGTGTTAAATTCGGCTGTGCCGAATCTTTTATATCCTCTAATATGTAAAAAATTAAAAAAAATTACAGGAGCGATTTGGGGGGGGGAGGTGGCGGTAAGTTGGGGCCTCCTTGCCCCTCGCGGAATTTGTAAACAAATTTCTCTTATTCTGCTTTGTGCACTAAAGTATTACAATTTTATTATTATTTAAATTATTTTTTATACACGCCCTCAGAAGGGGGCGGGCCGAAAAAACGACATTTTTTTAATCCCCTGGGTCCAAGTGCAGAAATTTGAACTTCTTCAAACATAAAAATATTTCATTTGTTTAACAAAAAAACATCTGAAAAATTGAAGTTTTTCAGAGGTTGGTTTAGTTCTTTAAAGGGGAACTTGTTTCCCCCTGGTCCGATTCAGCCTATTTTCAAACTTAACCTGCCTAGGACCATAAGACATATTCGTACCAAACTTGAAAAGTCTAGCTCTTTTATTTTGGAGTGTATCTGTATCGTATTAACTACAGACGGAAAGACAGACAGACGGACATCGCTAGAATATCTTAAAATCGATCACTGGTGAATAATATATGCAGTGATCGTCAAAAGAATGTGTACAAATCTAAAGGAGGTGTATTTCGTTAAAGGCAAAGTTGACAATAAACCCCTTAATATTATCTATCGACTTTCATTTAAAAATATGTTATAAAGGAAATTTTTTAAGCTTTAATTTAAGCTTAATAGGGTCCAGATTGAGTAAATAATAAATGTATTTATTGACATTTTTCTGAAAATTTTTTAAAAATATTTCTAAGTCGATTTTTTCTAAGTTCAAACGTTAAAAATTAAAAAAAAATGTTCCAATAGTCTCTATTCAGCAATTAAATTATTTTTTCCAAATTTTAGGGGCGTCTTTTTTGGCGGGGGGTGGTTTGGGGGTTTGGTGAGAGACATTCGGGCACACCTCCTTCTTGCGATAGATGTTATCAAATGGATTTATTATGATTCTTGCAATTATTTAATCAAATTTAACATTATTAAAATACATTTTTTATATCCACGCCCACAAAAGGGGCGGGTCAAACTTTTTTTATCCGCTAGGTCCACATGCAGGGTTTTGAGCTTCCTCTGATATAAAAATGTTGTATTTGCTTAAAAAAAATACAAAAAACCCTGCAAAAAATACCATTTTTCAGAGGTTTGTTTATTTCTCCAAGGGGAACTTTTTCCCCCTTGGTCCGATTTTGCCCATTTCCGAACTTAAGCTGCCTATAAGACATATTCGTGCCAAACTTCGAAAGTCTAGCCCTTTTAAAAAGAAGGCAAAAAAAAAAATTGTGTAAAAAATCCAAAAAATAAATTGTTAAAAACGAAATGTTTGTCCATATAAAAAATTATAATGTTTTTTTTTGCATAAAATTAAAAAAAAACAAAAAAACTTTTGGTCAGAACAAAGAAAAAAACCAAAATGTGTGCCCATAAACAAATTCTAACAAAACAATTTTTGCATAAAAAAATAATTTGTTAAAAAAAAATGTTGGTCAAAAACAAAAAAAAAAACAAGAAAAAAAGTTAAATTCGGCCTTCATAACTTTTGAACCGCTGAACCGATATTGCTCAAATGCAATACCAAACTTCTCGGGAGAACTTCCAATGAATATGTTAAGTTTCAGTCATATCCGTGTAGTATTTTGGTCGTGATCACCATTTCCACAGACAGACTGACAGACGGACAGACGGACATACAGACGGACAGACGGACATACAGACGGACAGACGGACATCGCTAGAATGTCTTTAAATCGATCGGGGATCATGAATATATATACTTTATGGGGCCCAGACCGATATTTCGATGAGTTACAAACGGAATGACAAACTTATATATGAGGCATTCCACACCAAATGTCCCGCTACAGAAAAACATGTGTCCCGTATATTTCTGAATAGGTTGTTTGGATAGCCCTATATGTAACTAAGAAAATTGCGTTTTTGGTTTTTCAAATTTTCGAAAACTGGGCTTAGGAGGCGTGGTCAAATATTGGAAAAATGGTAAAATTTGTGGCGAGTTGCCTTGACTAAATATTTATCACATTAAAACGGAATGCACCACAATGTCAAAAATTTACATTCTTATATAGTTTTGTATGGGCTATCGATTAAAATTTTTTTTTTTTTGGAAAATTTTCAGAACCCGTTCTGAAATTTTCCATTATTTAAAAAAGTCAATTTATCAAAAATCCGGCCACTTTTTTTTTCTTTTTTATTTATTTTTTTAAAAGTTTATATGTTTGTCCATCCACACAAAAAAAATCAGAAACACGTTCATCTTTTTTTTCGAGAAAATCGCATTTGAACTTTAAATTTCATAACAATTTTGTTACTTGCTTGTATTTCTTTGTTTTAAAGTTGCGAATGAGTAATATTAATTGCATAAATATTCGTCATACGCTCTGTTGACACAAGAAAATACAAGCAAATTACTAAATTGTTATGAAATTTAAAATTCAAATACGATTTTCTCGAAAAAAACGATGAACGTGTTTCTAATTTTTTTTTTTTTATGGGTGGACAAACATCTAAACTTTTAAAAAAATAAAGAAAAAAGAAAAAAAAAAATTGCCGGATTTTTGATAAATTGACTTTTTTAAAAAATGGAAAATTTCAGAACGGGTTATGAAAATTTTCCAAAAAAAAAATTTTTAATCGATAGCCCATACAAAACTATATAAGACTGTAAATTTTTGAGATTGTGGTGCATTCCGTTTTAATGTGATAAATATTTAATCAAGGCAACTCGCCACAAATTTGACCATTTTTCCAATATTTGACCACGCCTTCTAAGCCCAGTTTTTGAAAAATTGAAAAACCAAAAACGCAATTTTCTAAGTTCCATATAGGGCTATCCATATCACCTATTCAGAAGTTTACGGTACACATGTTTTTTTCGCTGGACATTTGGTGTGGAATGCCTCATATACCCTCTATCACTAACAATAAGTGGAGGGTATAAAAATTGTCAAAAAAACAACAACAAAAAATTGTTAAAAAAATGGCTGCCTACAAAAAAAATTCTAACCAAAGAATTTTTGCAAAAAAAAAATTTTGGTCAAAAACAAAAAAAAAATGTCAAAACAACCTTGTCAACAATTTTTTTGTCAAAAATGTTAGTTTTATTTTAAATTCAGCTTTTTCTAGTACTTAGTGCCCTCCACTTATTGTTAGTGATAGAGGGTATATGAGGCATTCCACACCAAATGTCCCGCTGCAGAAAAACATGTGTCCCTTGAATTTTTGAATAGATTGTATGGATAGCCCTATATGGAACTAAGAAAATTGCGTTCATTTTTTTTTTCAATTTTTCAAAAACTGGGTGGGTCAAATCTTGGAAAAATTATAAAATTTGTGTCGAGTTGCCTTGTTTAAATATTTATAAAATTAAAACGGAATGCACCACAATCTCAAAAATTTTCATTCTTGTATATTTTTGTATGGGCTATTGATTAAAAACCCGTTCTGAAAATTGATGAAAAATAAAAATTGGTGAAAAAAAAATTTGATGAAAAAAAAAATTAAAAAAATAAAAATTTGATAAAAAAAAAAAAATTATAAAAAAAAATGATAAAAAAAAGTTTGATGAAAAAAAATTGATGTAAAAAAAAAATATGGAAAAAAAAAGTTTAATGGAAAAAAAAATTATGAGAAAAAAAATTTGATGAAAAAAAAATTGATGAAAAAAATTAATGAAAAAATTTTGGCTGTAGGCGAAATCGCCCAAAGAAAAATCGCCCAAAAAATTTTATGAAAAATCGCCCAAATGCAAAATCGCCTAAAAAATATAAAAAAAAGACCCAAAAAGAAAAATGCGAAACTTCACCCAAAATTAACGAAAAAAGCCCAAAAAAGAAATGAAAAATGGCCCAAAATAAAAAAAATATTTTTTCTAACGCATTTTTTTCAATACACATACTACACAGAAAAGCTTTCTTTTGCGGAGAGGGTGGGTCTAAGGCATGGAGTTTGTAATCCCTAAGCCCGGCCGAAGGCCGGCTACGCAGAAGAACTTTAAGACAAAGACAAAAACTTTTAAGATAAGACCATAGGTTACGTGGTTATTATTTATTTTTATAGATCGTTGTTTCGAGAATACAGCTCGTAAAATGCATATGCAATTAATGTAAAAGTTTTAAGTGTGGAACTTAAATTTTAACGAAATAAAAAAAATTTAAATTAGCTCCGATGAAAGCGCCGCAGACGAAAAATTTTACCAACAAATTTCAACAAAAAAATCGCGCGATTTTTTGTTAAAATTTGTTGGTAAAATTTTTCGCCTGGGGCGCTTTCATCGAATTTGCATGCTGTTTTTCTACTGCGCTGCGATAGATTAATATATAGCGTGGTAATCTGCATGTAAGAGCAGGGGTTTTGGGTTCGATTCCCACCAGAGCCTTTATATGTTAGCAATAACGGAACGGTTTTGCTTCAGCTTATTCTTGGTTAGTTAAATATGTATATAATTTATAAGAAAACACGATATGCGTTTACTGTTTCTAAAAATAATAATATACTGATTTATTGTGACCTACATATTTCAGTTTTGACATTTTAAAATTTTGACAAAAAATAAAACCAAAATAAAATTGGGTAATTTTTCATATATAATTTTTGGGTAATTTTTCGTAATGAAAAATCACCCAATTTTTAATTTCGAAATTTTGCCCAAAAACTATGAAAATTTGCCCAAAAATTTTGGGTAACTTTTCATATGAAATATGACCCAAATTTGTATGAAAAATTTTTGGGCGAATTTTCGTTTTCTTTTTTGGGCCATTTTTCTTTGGGCGATTTTGCCTACAGTAGTGCCTATGGTCAGTACCGTAGAACCGGGAATACCGGTATTCCCGGTTCTCGGTATTACCGGGAAATGGTACCGGTTTCCCGGTTCTTAATTCATTCCCGGTATTCCCGGGAATACCGGTATTCCCGGTTCCGGTTCTGACGGTATTCCCGGTACTACCGGTATGTATATTTTGTAAAATTTAGTACAATTAAAGTTTTTTCGTTGCTTTTACCAAAAAAAAAATACAAAACATGTGAAAAATACCATTTTCATTGTATTTTTTTAATTTAAGAAAAAAATAGTTACATAATTTTTAAATCATGTACAAACACAACTAAATATTACTGAAATACTGATTAAAAAGTGTAATTTAAATATTTTATGGTATAGTATTTTTCTGGATTTTGAGAACCGGTACCAGGATCAGAACCGGGAATACCGGTATTCCCGGGAATATATCTAGAACCGGGAAACCGGTTCCAGAACCGGGAATACCGGTATTCCCGGGAATACCGAGAACCGGGAAATGGGGGGCACTAGCCTACAGCCAAAAATTTTATAAAAAAATTTTATAAAATATTATCTTAGTTACAAACCCCAGTTATTAAAATTTTTGGTTTTAAGAAAATGAAAATAGAAATTCTTGTTTTCTTTTTCGTTAATTGTTAGCTTATAAAGTCAAACTGAGGTGGCGTCCTGCAACTTTTTTAAAATTAGACACCAGCATAAAAACATTATCATGTTAAAAAAAAATCAATCGATACAAAACTATACAAGAATGTAAAATTTTGAGATTGTGGTGCATTCCGTTTTAATTTGATAAATATTTAATAATATCCAATATTTGATCACGCCTCCTAATCGCAATTTTCTTAGTTCCATATTGGGATATCCACACAACCTATTCAGTAATTTATGGTACACATGTTTTTTTTCGATAGATATTTGGTGTGGAATGCCTCATATAAAAGTTTTTCATTCCGTTTGTAACTTATCGAAATATCGGTAATTTTTTTCCGATATCCGTTTGTAATTCATCGAAATATCGGTCAAAATGCTTTAATTCGGCTAACGAACGGTATTTAAACAAGTACAAATTTAATTTTTGCAAAATTTTTTGTTCGCCCAAATTTTATCAATATATTTTGCAAGATTTGAAAAATTTCAAAACTGATATACCTCCAGTATTTGTTAGAGTCTATAAAAAAGTCTACACAAATCCTTCATACAAATTTAATCTAGAATAAACATACCTATAATTAAAAAATATAATCTTAATTATTTAAAAATAAATATTTAATGTCTATTTAATAGTTTTCTAACATTTATTATATATATTTATAATTAAAAATGACTAAACTGAATTTATTACCCACATATTAAAATTAAAATTATTTCATATATTAATTTCGTTTGAAAAAATTAAAAAAAACTGCAATTTGCACAAATAAAATGTGCGTTTATCAATCACCATCATTTAAAATAAGGAACTTGAAATTTATTTTTTTTTTTTTTTATTTTTTTTATAATAATAAAAACACGTTCAACACACAAACAAACCTCAATAAAATGCACTTCACTGCTGTGCATATTTACAAACAAATATTCATACATACATATGCGAGAATTATATAGATTTTGCCGTGTGTCCCAAGTGCGAACTTGAGTGAACGTAAATACAAAAAAAAATTGTTTTATTTTTTTTTTCATTCAATGAAATGAAAAACAAAATTTGTTTTCTTATTTGTGTTTTTTTTTTATTTTTTAAATACAAAATCACAAATATATGTAGGTATTTTACATATTCATATATTATGTATGTATATTAGGGCGGGTCGATTTTTTTTGTGTCAAAAATCGTATAGCAAAAACATAATCTACAAGAAATTCTAAGAACATTTCCCAAAGAGACCATGTTTCTAAAATCAAACCCTATACCGCGCCTAACGACATGAAGATTTGTCCGTCCGTCTTTTTTTTCATAAGCAAAACGTAGAACTTGACTCTTTTTTGGTGTTTGTGTTAATTTTTGGGCTTTGGTGTGCTCTGAGGTATATAGTAAAATTTTATTGGCAACATTTTTGTAGAACATTTTATCCCCACCCTCCCCCTTCTTTGGGTGTTTTTTGCGATTTGTTAGAATGGAGCCAAAAAATACCGTTATGAGAGGGAGTTAGAGCGTAAATATGTTTAACAAAAATATTTGCCATAATATTTTCTACAAAGTTGCTGAACATACCCTACACCTCAGATGTAAAGAAAACATATTTTTATATACCGATATGCTGCAAGAACATATCCAGCGGCAATATTTTATTACTTGCCGCTGGATATAATTCGAACAATTTTTGGGATTATGACCGGCAAGTATATTCGACATAATCCCTGAAATGGAGAAATAAAAATTTAAATTGATTTGTAATGAAAACGCCACAGACAAAAAATTATAATAAAAAATTTTATCAATAAATCGTTGCTTTTATCGTTAATCCATGATAATTTTACTCCATTATTTATTTTATATTGGGCTGCAGTATATTAACATGTAGCGTGATACTCTGAAAGTAAGTGCAGGGGTTGTGGGTTCGATTCCCTCCAAAGCCTTTGTATGTTTAATTACAAAGGGAAGCTGGTGCAGCGGATATTTCTTAGTAAATAAAAGTATGTAATTGAGGATCATAATGATATTTCGCCAAAAAAAAAACACATAGATACTTATGTGGGATGAAATTGGAGAGTACCATATCGGAGAGGAAAAAAGCTGTGTTCGATAAAAATTTTTGATAACTGAATATTTTTTTAAAGGAGAATTTGATTTATTTTGAGTAAAATTTTTTTTTTTTTATTTTGTAAAAAAAAAAATTTCGAGGGTAAATTTTTTTGAGTGTGTTTTTTTTTGAGTGTAATATTTTTTTTAGTTTTTTTGAGTGACAAAAATAGTTTCTAAAATATTTTTTTTTGACTTACCATTCCTTTTCAAAGCGTGTTTAGCGTTTCTTTCAACACGGGAGTTCGGGTTAAAACCCATCTGAAATTCCCCATTTTGCTAATAACTTATGAACCACTGGAGAGATTTCGCTGAAATTTAGTATTAATCTGACCGGAAGTATAACAAATATATACGCCACGCTTCAGCAGCTTGCCGCTAGCATTTGAAAGTTAGCGTGTTTCACACAGACAGAAAGACAGACGGACGGACGGATTTTCATGTCGTTAGGCGCGGTATAGGGTTTGATTTTAGACCAATGGCACAGACTAATACAGACTCGACATAAGTGACAGGTGTCAATTAGGTTAGAAAGAGAAAACTAATGTAACGCGTCATTAAAAAAATAGATGCCAGATCGCTTTTTATTGTTTCAATCACTCCGAAGTCGTAGAAAGTATTGCCA
Source organism: Pegoplata infirma (assembly GCA_963921195.1). NCBI lineage: Eukaryota > Metazoa > Arthropoda > Insecta > Diptera > Anthomyiidae > Pegoplata > Pegoplata infirma. The sequence goes on along the minus strand of OY992539.1, from coordinate 40,639,628 downwards.
TGTTAGCGTAAAACTAGCTAAAAACCGCTGTGTTTTCTCTAAAATCGCTTAGTTCTTCCCCAGTTTTTCTTACAAAACTCTAATGTCGAGTCTGTATATAGTCTGTGCCAATGGTTTCTTTGGAAAAGTTTCTTAGAATTTCTTGTAGATTTTGTTTTTGCTATACGATTTTTCAATTTTTTTCGATCCATGCAAATCGACTCGCCCTAATGTATATGGATTTTTGTGTTTCTATTTAACTTTGTTGTGCAAAATAGAGTTTGCAGATTGACAAATTGTGGGAAGATAGTCTATTGGAGGAGGTTCTTTTTTCATTATTTTATAAAAAAAAAAATTTGAATTTCAGCGAAATTGGTCCAAAGGTTAAGTAGTTATTAGCAAATTCGTGAATTTAAAATGAGTTTCAGTCGTTTTTATATGTTGATAAACACGATGAAAACACGCTTCGAACAACGATTTTTTACCATTTTTTTTTCTAAAAAAACTTTTTGACCATTTTAAAAAAAAAAAAAAAATTTCGAGAAAAAATTTTTTGATAAATTTTTTTTTTCAAAAATTTTTTGTTTTACAATTTTTTTTTTTTTTTTGACAAAATTTTTAGTTATATGATAAATATTGGGGGTTTTTGGCAAAGATTTTGTGAAAAAAAAATTGAAAAACAAAGTTTTCAAATAGCAACAAAATTTTGTCAAAAATTTTTTTTTTATCAAAACAAAAAAGATTTTTGTAAAAAAGTAAAATTTCGTAAAAATATCATCTGATTTATTCGCTTCAGAGAAGAGATGGGCGCTGGTCATGTGATTTGCGTGATTCACGTGAATCACGCGTGAGTATGCATGATTTTTATTTTAATCACGAGATTGTGAGTGAGCGTGAGTTGAAAAAAAAAAATCCGTCATTTATTTTTTGCGTGAGTTTGCGTGATTTGATTTTTTGATTTGCCCAATTTTGTTTTATTTCTTGTAAAAAATATATTTTTGGAGTTTTTTTCTTTTTAGTAAGAAAAGTTTATTGCGTGAATAGATTGAGCGTGACGCACGCGTGAGTGTGATTGAATCTGGCATGAGTCACGCGTGGTTTTGTATTCAAAATCTTAAGAATATCTCTAAACGACTTTTTAATGCATTCGTGCTCATATCTTGTATTTATTGGGAGAATATCCTAAAACAGAAAGTAGAGTTAACATATGAGGCATTCCACACCAAATGTCCCAGAAAAACATGTGTTCCGTGAATTTCTGAATAGTTTGTATGAATAGACCTATATGAAACTAAGAAATCTGCGTTTTTGGTTTTTCAATTTTTCAAAAACTGGGCTTAGGAGGCGTTGTCAAATATTGGAAAAATGGTCAAATTTGGTTCGAGTTGCCGTTTTTAAATATTTATCAAACTAAAACGGAATGCACCACAATCTCAAAAATGTAAATTTTTTGAAAATTTTTAGAACCTGTTCTGAAATTTTAAATTTTTTAAGAAAGTTAATTTATCAAAAATGTAAATTTTTGATATTGTGGTGCATTCCGTTTTAATTTGATAAATATTTAATCAAGGCAACTTGACACAAATTTTACCATTTTTCCAATATTTGACCACTCCTCCTTAGACCAGTTTTTGAAAACTGGAAAAACCAAAAACGCAACTTTCTTAGTTCCATATAGGGCTATCCATACAACCTATTCAGATATTTACTGTACACATGTTTTTTTTTTGCTGGCCATTTGATGTGGAATGCCTCCTATATATGACCTAATTCCGTTGCTGGTGGTTATATGTGAAGTGAATTAATTTTTTTTAGTGTACTCATATATCCACCACCAGCGGAATGCAGGAATTTTGTATTTTTAGGTGATGTGGAATGTACGAAATTAAATTAAAATAAAGTTGGTGAACTATTATACAGTGATACAAAATCGAAATTTCCGAATCGGAATATCAAGTAATTATAATTATAACAACACAGTGCAATAACCACAATCGCAATGAGATAAAACCAAAAGTTAACATTTAACATTACAAAACCCTCAAGGTTCTTTTTAGTTCAGCGCTAGATTTTTTTACACGCATTTAAAGTTGGTGATTTTAAGGCATTTAAAGTTTTTGTATACTAAATATGTTCTATTCTAGGGGGCCCATAGCTGTGCCTCTATTGGAGATGTGCGGTCAGCGTCACGTTACTGTAACCGGTATGAATTTCGCTGCAATACTAAATAGCTAAATTATTAAAAATAATACACCGTGCACCGTTGCGTATGATTGTTATTTCAAGGGAATTACAAAATTAAGTATACGCCACTTATACAGTTTTCAAGTAATTAATATTATAATAAAAATTCACCAACTTCAAATGCATGTAAAAAAAAAAATATAGCGCTGAACTAAAAAAATCCTTGAGAGGTTTGTTATGGAAAATGTCAACTTTCATTTGCTTTTTGTTTCATCCCATTCCGATTTTTGTTGTTGCAAGTTTATACGCTTAAATACAGAGTTGTGTTTTCTTATTGTTACCAACTCTGAGAATTTAAATTTTGGTTCATTTTCCTAATTTATCTGATTTTTTTATCGGTTTTTCTTTTTTAGGTTTTTTTTTTTTAATTTTTCTGTCAATTTTCTGAATTTTTCTTTGCTTTCCTGATTATTTTCCTAATTTTTCTGAAAATTTTCTGAATTATGTTGATTTCCTTTTTTATTTTCCTGATTTTTTAATTTTTACCAATTTTAAACCCCGGTGTTCAATGAAACAATTTAATATAAAGGTTTTATTTTAAAATTTGTTCAAAAGTATTAATTTTAACAAATGAAAGATGTTCTTCAATTTAAATTTCTTTAAAGCGTGCGTCTAGTTTTTTTTTATTTATTTTTTTAATTCCCGGTAAATAAAAACAAAGTTCAATAAAATTTGCAAACCCTAAAATGCGAAAAATGAGTGTGTCTTCTAATGTGAATAAATTACACACTACTCTAACTAAAATATTTTGCATTTGAAAAAAGCTTTGCAGCCATGACAGTGTGAGAAGGTCATCATAAATACATATGCATATCGTGTAAATCATATGCTCATTTGGTTAAACACAGACGCTCGAACACACATTTACTCACTTACAATAACAATAATAACAATGTAGTTAGTAACGACGATCAAAATGTATTGTCTAATACATTCATGAATCGTAATATTTTTTATGTCTGTTTTGTTATGGTTTTCTTAATAAAAACACTTACACTAGTCATCAGAATGTTCTCTTTGTTTTGATGAGGCCGGTTTTAATGAGAATGAGCAAAATTTTGTAAAATATACACATAAAAAAATTAAAAAAAAAATATTTAGTAAATTTTTAGTAGTATTCAGTAAAAAATTTCACTCAATTTTTCGCTAGTAAAAAATTTAATAAATTTCAATAAACATTTATTTAATGTTATCAAAAAATTTTAGCAAATTTTTAATTGACACAATTAAAATTTTACTCAATATTTTTCGTTTTATTAAGTGATTTTTTAATTGTGTTAATTAAGTAAAAATTAATTAATTTGTTTAAGTTTAAAAATGTTTCACTTTTTTACAATTTTTTAGACTTTATTAAATATAATTATGTGTTAAATATAGGAAAATTTCATAAAGACGATTTTAAACTCGATTTCATTTACACGTACAAAAAACTATAAACTAAATGAGAATTCAAAAAATTAAGAAACATGAAAAAAAAAATTATTAAATTTTCATTAAATTAATTACTCAATTTTTTAAAAATAAATACTATTTTTTTTTAATTTAAAACCCAATCTCAAAATTTAACATGTAGGATCAGCATATTTTTGCCGGACGAAAAGAAAAGTGCAGTCACGTATGAGCAATAAATAATTCCATTATATGAATTCAATATTTATCATACGCTTAAGTATTTATTTTAAATACTCCTATTTTGACTTAAAATTTTTTTCAACATCGGCAAATTTAAAAAAAAAAAAAAAACAATCGCCTTAGATTTTTTGCCTTTATATAAGGATTAAAAGTATATCGACATACATACGCTGATTGAAATTTGGAAATTTCGGTTCTAAGGGAATAAAAAGTTGACATATTGTACTTTTTATATTTTCTAAAATAATGGTCCTAGAAACTTGAAATTTGGAATATAGGACCTATCCGCGAAAATTCTAATCCTAAGGAGGCAAAATGGGGTAAAATTATGTTATTTGTTAATTTTTTATTCTCCTTAAATAATGATAATAGAAATTTCTAATATGGGACCCTTAAGCAAGAAAAAAAATTACGGTTTAGGAATTCCGATTTTACTTTGGTACTTTTTCTATCTCCTGAAATAATGATTACAGAAACCTAAAATTTGGAATTATGGAACATCAAAAAAAAAAAAACATTCTGACAAAAGTACTTTTTAGAAAATTTCGATTCTAATGGGACAAAAAAGTTTACTTTGGTACTTCATAGATCTCCTAAAATAGTGGTCATAAGAAATTGATTTTTTGAATGTTGGATCCTCCATCGAAACTAAACATTCTCACAATTTTTTTCATTCTAACTTTTTTTGTGCCTGAAATTTTTTCACTCAAAAAATTTTCAATTCTAAAAATTTCCAAAAATATTTTTTACTCAAATTAATACCACCGAACTTTTTAAATGGATCAAAAGAAATTAGAAGATTTCCTGATTTCACAGGGATTATTACACAGGGATTATTACGGAAACTTTCGACAGATTTTATGAAAGACTTGATCAAGATTAAATAATAACTCCATAGGGAAAATTTTAAGAAATTTGAACTCAAATTCAGATCCTTTTTATTATCCAGTATTTAATATAACCGGTAACGAAAGTACAAAGGCTTGCTGGTCTCCTGTATTTTAAAAAATGAAAAAACTTAAAAAAAAAACTATTTTAAAATCATGTAGTTTAGTGTCAATAAATTATAATATCAACTAAATACTGAGTAAACAAAAGAGCAAGGAAAGAAGATAATATACACTCAAACAATTTTGTATTAAAAAGGTTTTTGAGTTGAAATAATCAAAATGGGAAAAATTGATTATTGTAGCCATTTTTACGGTTGAAAAACAACTGACATACATATGAGGCATTCCACACAAAATGTCCCGCTACAGAAAAACCTGAGTCACGTGAATTTCTGAATAGGTTGTATGAGAATAGCCCTATGAAAATTGCGTTTTTGGTTTTTAAATTTTTCCAAAACTGCGCTTAGGAGGCGTGGCCAAATATTGGAAAATTTGTTAAATTTGTGTCGAGTTGCCTTGTTTAAATAATTATCAAATTAAAACGGAATGAATGCACCACAATCTCAAAAATTAACATTTTTGTATAGTTTTGTATGAGCTATCGACTAAATTTTTTTTTTGGAAAATTTTCAGAACCTGTTTTGAAATTATCCATTTTTTTTTAAAGTTAATTTATCAAAAATCCGGTGTTTGTCTATCTATTCAAAATAATTCAGATATGTGTTATTCGTTTTTTTTTTTTGAGAAAATAGCATATGAATATTAAATTTCTTGGTTTAACAAAGCGAATGAGTATTAAATATATGCATAAATGTTACTCATACGCTATGTTGAAAGAAAAAGTTGCCTCTTTATGAATTTCTTTTACAATTTCGTCGATGGCCGTCAATTTTTAGCCAAATCGGGCAATTTTAACCATTACCGCTGTGGGTTAAAATCTACACAGAAAAATATAAAAAAAATATTTGAGTAAATTTTAAATACTATTGAGTAAAAAATTACTCAATTTTGCACCAGTAAACGATGTAATAGTATTGAGTAAATTTTTAATAAAAATTTATTAAATGTTTGAAAAAAAATTTGAGTAAATTTTTAATTGACACAATTAAAAATTTACTCAAAATTTATTTATTTATTTTTTTTAAGTTTAAAAAATTTTTTTACAAAAAAAAAACAAAAAACTTGTTTTTTCAAACTTTACCAAACATATTTATGTCTCAAAAACATAGGAAAATTTTATAAAGACGATTACAAACTTTCATATACATACACAAAAAACTATAAACTAAACGAGAATTCAAAAAACTATGAGAGTTTAAGCGTCCAACCTGAATCAAATTACGTCGCGTAAGGCGTAACGCCCAATAATTTTTCGTTTCTAATATTTAAATGTGAGTTACCTAAATCAAGCGGACGTAAAAATTTAAAATTTGATGTGTTTGTTTTTGTTTTTTTTTTTACGTCTTGCGCTACGCATTTGATTCTGGTTCGACCCTTAAATAAAAATAAAAAAATTATTATATTTTTATTAAATTATTTACTTAAATTGTTTGTAAAATTTTCGAGTAAATTTTTTTTAAATTTGAACAAGTGATTACTCAAATTTGTTTCCTCCATATTTTTTTTCTGTGTATAAAAGAAATCAAAAAAATTTTTGCATAAAAACCAAAACAAAATTAATTTTTTTATTATACCCTCCACTCTAGTGATATATATAGTCTGTCATTCCGTTTGTAACGCATCCAAATATTGGTCTAAGACCCCATAAAATTCATGATCATTGATAGATTTTAAGACGATCTAGCGATGTCCGTCCGTCCGTCTGTCTGTTGAAAACACGCTACACTCAAAATAATACATTAGTAGATTTACTAATTTTTTTTGCTAATGCTAGTAAGCTAACCTTTAGCAAATTTTTAGTTGAGATTAGCATGTTAGAAAAAATATCTTGTAAACTTTATTTAGCGCATTGGCAATTTTAAACAAAATTTGAACTAATTTCTTTTGCTAAATTTAAAATTGAGTTGACCAAATTTTTACAAGTTTTTTTGCTAATATTAGCAAAAATAAATTGTAATTTTTTTTTTTTTAAGAAAACTTAAAATGGCGCTATCTCGGACACTAAGCCAGATAGAACAAAATGGAGGCCATTTTTGGTTCTCGGCCTCTCCATAGTATCGCCGGTCCTCTTCACATGTGTGGACCCTAATGGATCCTAACTTTGGATCCAAAAAATTTAGCATTCCCGAAAATTTTAAAATGCTCATATCTGGCACAACAACACAACAAAAAGTCCGAAAGCATTTTTGTAGCTGTCAACACGTAGAACAAGACAGCAAAATAATCAAAAGATATCCGAGTAATATTTTTGAAGTTATCGAGTTTTGTAATTCTCAAAACCCCGGTGGTCCCCTAAAATCACGTATCTCAAAAACTAAGCAAGGTAGAGCGAAACGGACACAAATTTTGGATCAAAAACTATGACGATTTTTAAGGAACCCAACTAGGTCTAGTCCCATCGGGGTCTGGACCTATCGGGTCCGAACCCAAATGGGTCCTCAAATGTGTATGAACTAAGTTGAAAAAAAAATTTCAGTTAACTAATTTTTAGCAAAACTTTTTTGCTAACTTTACCAAAAAAATTGTGGGTTCAAAATCAGCAAATTTTCTTGTAGGTTTACAAGCTTTTTTTTGCTAACTTTAAAGTTTTTTTTTTTTGAGTGTACCCTCCATCACTATAGTGGAGGGTATAAAAATGGCCGGATTTTTGATAAATTGATTTTTTTTTAAAAATGGAAAACTTCAAAACAGGTTCTGAAAATTTGCCAAAAAAAATTTAGTCGATAGCCCATACAAAACTTTTCAAGAATGTAAATTTTTGAGATTTTTCCGTGCATTCCGTTTTTTGAAAGCATTCCGTTTTAATTTGATAAATATTTAAACAAGGCAACATGGCACAAATTTGACCATTTTTTCAATATTTGACCACGCCTCCTAATCCACGTTTTTGAAAAATTGAAATACCAAAAAAGCAATTTTCTTAGTTCCATATAGGTCTATCCATATAGCCTATTCAGAATTGTACGGTACGGCGTACGGACATAGCGCCCAAGGTCTTATCGCCCAAAACCGTAAATGTCATATCGCCCAAGCTGCGACATATAGCCCAAAATGAAAGATCTAAAAATGTTATTTCTCCCAAAACAAAATTGTCAAAAAATCCAAAATTTTTTTTTTGGGCGAAATGTCAAAATTACGACTTCTTTGATTTGTTTTTTTTGTAATAAAGGTTTTCTGGGTAGCCGGCCTTCGGCCGGGCTTAGGGATTACATACTCCATGCATTAAACCCACCCTCTCTGCAAACCAAAGCTATTTTGGTTATCAGGCCTTTTTGATGCATAACAAATTTGATAGTGTTAAGGCCTGCTACCCTAGAAACTTTACTTTGCGGAGAGGGTGGGTTTAATGCATGGATTTTGTAATCCCTAAGCCCGGCCGAAGGCCGGCTACGCAAAAAACCTTTAAAACTTTGTCTTAAAAAAACAATATTGGTGAGTTTTATGATTATTTTTTTGGGCGCTATGACATTTTATAAATTCAACATTTTGATATTTGGGTAATATGACATTTTTGATAATTTATTTTAATTTAAAGAAAATTGTTAAAATACCCAAAAATAATGGCCATATCGTCCAAAAAATTTTGCAACAACAACTAACACACATTTTTTTTGTGTGGAATGACTTTTTTAAATTGGGCAATATGCACTTGGGCGTTATGTCCGTACGCCGTACGGTACACATGTTTTTTTTTTCGTGTGGAATGGGAAGTTTTTGGTGTGGAATGGGAAGTTAAAATTTGGCCCTAAAAAATTTAAATTTTTTATTTTTTGATTTATTATTTTACTTGATTACACCCTAAAAAAAAAGAGTCCAGTTTCCTACTATAAATTGGGTAAATTTAAACAAATTCAAAAAATATACTACTATAAATTGAGTAAATTTCCAATATTTTTAAGTAGAATTACGTAATTTGTGTAAATTTACCCGATTTATAGTAGGAAACTGAAATCATTTTAATTAGAGTGCAGCTTCTTAACGACAAAAAGTTTAATTTTGACATACTCTATAATTCAATTTTTTTTTTTTTAACCAAGCAACGATATTAGTTGCTTTTTAACATATAAATATTAATAAAAAATATTTTTCTTCTGTACCAGTGTTAACCAAATCTTTGAAATGCTTTGTTTTTTTGTACCACAATCAATTTATTTACGGGTTGTGTTCAGAAACAACTGTCAATAATAGTTGTCTGACATTTTTCATTAAAAAACATCCACATTTATAGAAATAAATAACTGCAAACATTTTCTGAGTGTAATACTAACAGCTACTTATTTCAAAGAGGTGAACCTCTACTTTACGCATTATATCAACAACAATAAAAGCTAATAATTAACAGCAGTATAGAGTATTTGTAACGTCATTGTTTTTGTTATTTTCTTTTTGTTTTAAAGATATTTATGATTAAATTATTTATTACAACAATTCATTTAGTTAATATATTGTTTTTGTCTAAAGCTTTTTCTTCTTTCAAAAACAGCAAAAACAACAATAACAATAAATTGCCTATATTTGCGAGTATTTAAGAGTAAAGCTTTTATGTTGTTGTTTTTACTATTAAGCTTCTTTACTGCTTTACTTGTTTTCGAAAAAATGCATTTTGTTTAAGGAAATAAAAGTGTTTTTATTAGTAATATACCTATTTTTTTTAATTTAAAATAATAAATTGGAATTTTGACAAATCTAACTAAAGAATTAAAAATTTATAAAACAAAACCGGTATGTTTAAAATTAATTTTAAATCGGTTATTTATTTAAATTTAAATTACAAAAACATAATGGTGGAATTTTACAAATATTGTCTTAAATACGTTGTAAACAAAAATATTACTCATACGTTTAGTGACCTCCAAAAAATTTTTGGAAATTTTGTTCTTGCCTTTTCCAAGTAATTAATTGAACAGTTCATGCAAATAAGGACGAATAGACCATTTGTATAATTTTACATATGACGATAAAAACGCCGGAAACGGCTAAAAACTAATATTTTTTCCAACATTTTTGCATAATGTACAAATCCATTAATGCAAAAAAGTTCACAAAAATATAAGTTTTAAACCGTTTCCTGCGTTTTTATCGTCATTTGTAAAATTATACAAATGGTCTATTCGTCCTTATTCGCATGAACTGTTCAATTAATGAAGTTTGATCAACATTTTATTGAAAAAATAAAAATAAAGAATTGGGCTGATGACAAAATAGTCAGTTAAATTTTAATTTTGTATATAAATTTTGAAAAAAACCCTCTGTTAAATGTCTCCAGTTAAAGGAATACTGACCTTTAAAAACATATAAATACTTTAAAAAGGCTAATAACAATTATGTTATTTAAACTTTGTATTGAAATTCATTTTTTAAAACTCTACAAATCAATGTATGTTTTTATGAATTTCGATATGGCATTTTAGTCCTTAAGGAAACTGTACATTTTTTTTTATTTTTCCCATTTATTACCATTTGGTTTTTTGCTTGTTTCTAACTAACCATTTCATTGTCATTTTCAAATATTATTTATATTTCATACAATTTATAAATATATTGACGCATTTTTTTGAAGAGCATGCTGGTACTTAAAATTTAGAAGTATTTACGTTATACTTATCTTTTGCAAATTCCGGAAATTGTATCAATACGCATAAAATAGAACTAACAAGGAAATGACCTTACATTGGATTTTAATAAAACTTTAATAACTCTAGAGGTGTAGGGATAATATAAAGTCACAAAACACCTTTCTGATTTTAAATCGTTTTTAAACCAAATAGTTTAAAAGTATTCGATTAATCGATTTAATTAAACAAAATCTTTGGGGGTAAAAAGGTAAAAGTGTACTTTTGGTACTTATATAATAATTTGATCCAATGATCAGCTTTTTATTTTATTTTTCCAATTTTTATTTACAACTCATTTTAAATAATTTTAACCTAACAGAGAACTGGTAACAATGACCGTCGCACTGTGGTCAATATTTTGAGATAGTGGCCAAAACTCCTTTTGGTTTTTGTTCTCCGATTTTAAAGTTATTAGTAGGGATGAGATTTTCATGCACTAAAAAATCGAAAATATGCGCTTAAAATATGCGCTAAAAAATTCAAAATATGCACTAAAATACCTGAAAATATGCACTAAAAAACAAAATGTGTGCAATAAAAATCTTGTTTTCATAAGAAAAACTTCTTAGAAAGCAAAAAGTAACGCTGGGTTTAAGTAGTAACATTTAAAACTTTATATTAGCAAGATTTTTTAGAAATTAACACAATCTATAAAAAAAAAAAATAAGAAAAAAATTTTTTTTTCTTATTTCCAAAATTTTTTTTAAAATTTCAAATAGTTTTTGAAACAAATAAATTTCAACTTGGGTTTTTGCTAATTTATGCCAAAATATGCAAAAATATGCACTTAAAAGTTGGAAATATGCACAAAATATGCATTTAAAACCAAAATATGCAAAAAATATGCATTTTCACCAAAATATGCAAAATATGCAAAAACAAATCGATGCCATTTTAACGCAAATTTCTTGATTCGGAAAGATAATTGGTCGATATCGTTTTCAAACTATCGACAAAAAACATGCATTTGTATGGAAATCTCATCCCTAGTTATTAGACTCATATGAAAGTAGACAGTAGTAAGCCTCGGGAGCCAAAAAATTAGAACTCTATTTCAACTATTTCACTGAGAACAGGGTTGCCCAAAATGGGCTTTTTCAGAATTTAGTAAATTTATGATATTTTTAGTTAATTTTTAAAGTTTAAATGATCATAACTTTTTTGTTTTTCAAGATTTTTGGACGAAATAAATTTTGTGTTGTAACTTAACTTATTTCCTATTACTGGTAAAAAAAATAAAGCTCTACTGTTTTCAGAACAATTTAAATATTTTTTTTAAAAAAGGTCAAATTTCTCGGAAATTTCCTACTTCATAGAGCACAACTCCTGTGAGTCAAGCTGAGTCAAAACACAAATTTACTATTTTTTAGTCCTAACTCTCCCCTACATTCCTATATATACATGTCCATGCATCGGGACTGCACTTTTTGAGCTACAGCAATTTTTCTGACCCAAGGTAAGATATTCGGCACAAATGCACATCATATTTTTTTAGAAGTTATTTGTATGTGAAAGTGGCTATTATGCATATATTTTGATGAAATTTTGTACAAGAGTTCTTATTGACCCAAAAAATAATTCTGTTGAAATTAGGAGAAGTTGGCCCATATTTGGATCTAGTCCACATAGAAGGGTGTATCAAAATTTTGACAAAAATGACAATAGAACTCTCAAATTATGTGGTATCTGGCAATTCATTTGGAAAATTTTGTAGACCAATAAAGTTTGCTTACAAAAAAGAAACTAAAGATGTCATAACTGAAGAAGTTGGCAAAATAAGAGATGAAATTAAAAAACTTCAACCAGTGATATTTGAATTTAATGACCAATGCATCGAAGTTAACTTTAAAATGTCACTTACAATGATAGATGGAAAAGTTGCACAAGCTTTAACCGAAACAAAGTCTTCGTCAAGCTGCACCATATGCCAAAAAAAACATCAAGTCAATTGAGCCAACCACCAACACAAGACGATAGTTTTAATGAAGCATATCAATTTGGAATGTCACCTCTTCATGCTAGAATTCGTTTTATGGAGAATATTCTTAAATTGGGATACGATTTGGAATTTGGCCCGTTAGGCGAAACAGTGAGAAACAACAAAGAAAATTTGGAAAAAAGAAAGCAAAAAAAAAAAGATATTCAAGAAAAATACCGCGAGATAGGCCTTATAATTGACCAGCCAAAGCAAGGAGAAGGAAATTCTAATGATGGAAACACAGCAAGGAGATTTTTTTCCGATCCAGAAACTGCAGCTTCTATAACTGGAGTATATATATATATGTTCCCGAAGCCCCTATTAGGAGCATAGGGCCCCAACTGGAGTAGATTATGATTTAATACGACGATTCCAAATCATATTAGAAGTTATAGCATGTAGCAAAAAGATAGATGCAAAAAAATTTGGTCAGTATGCTAATGAGACAGCAACCCTTTATAACCAAAAATATTCTTGGAGACATATGCCAACCACAGTTCACAAAATTTTGTTCCATGGGGAACAAATAATTCAGCACAATATGCTTCCAATTGGAGATCTCTCAGAAGAAGCGCAAGAAAAAAGGAACAAAGACTACAGATTCTTTCGCGAGCACAATACAAGAAAAATTTCCAGCTATTGTACTAATGAAGATCTTATTAATATTTTGTTGTGCACATCAGACCCATATATGTCCAGTATTCGACAAAAATGGAAATCAACCTCATTAGAGTTAGATGAAGAAGCTAAACAACTACTGCAAAATGAAAATCAAAGCTATTTGGAAGAAATTTTTACTAATATTGTTTAATTAATACTAGTTTAAAGATTATAATTTGTTTCTAATTTTAGTATAAATTTTTATTAATACATTTGAATAAAATATATGTGCACTTTAAATCAATAGTAAAAGTTTACTTAAAATTTTATCGATGTTGTGTTCTGTATATAATATATCCAAATGGTATTGATATTGTTGGGAATTTCAGTGTTATTTTTCAGTTTAATCCTCACAAGAATTAGCTTTCTTCGAAAAAAAACAACCTTTGGCCCCTGTGAATATTGAGACTAAATAAATGTCAGGGGCCAAATGTTGGCATTTTCTGACCAAAATTAAGTTTAGGAATAATAAATAAGTATTGGTTGTAAAATACGATTGAAGAAAATAAGAAATTATAAAAAAAATACCTATTTAAAATGTCAAAATATTCAACTTTTACATGGAAACTCAACAAAAAATTAAAATGCATTTTAAACTCCACATTACTTACGTTCCTATCAGTTGATTTTTACGTTTGAACACGCAAATTGAAGCTTAAAGTCCCTCCTATTAAACAAAACAAATTGCGTAAAAAATACCAATCCGGTCAAAAGTTATAGAGTTTTGACCGCTATCTCGCGAAATTGACCACTGTGCGTCGTCTCGTTGTAGCGAAATCGACCAAGGGTTTTGGTGGGAATCGAACCCACGACACCCTGTTTCATAGGCTAGCACGCTACCAACTAGCCTACAGGGATCCCCTAGTACTTTTGGTACTTTTTATATTTCCCAAAATAATTTGATGTATGAAATCTAGGATCCTACAAAGGAAAAAACATTCTGAAAAAAACCTTTTTGAAAATTCTAATTCTTAGGTGACAAAAAGTGGTAAAATGGAATACTTTGGTACTTTTTTTATAATTTAATGGGGAAAAAGCGTAAAAAAATTAATTTGATTACTTATTAAATTTACTGAAATGGTGGTTCTACACCATTTCCAATTGTATTTTAAAATTGTCCAAATGAATTTTAAAATTGTACAAATGAAGGGCTTATTGCAAAAACTTGAGCAACATTTTATTTTTTGGTCCCGAGTAAAAATATTTAGATATATTTATATATATATCATCTTCTCCGAGATTTGAAAGATCGTTATTGATCCGAGTAAGATCAGTACTGATCCGAAATTTGAATGATCTGTACTGATCCGAAAAATGGATCGCTTTGATTGGATTAGTTTTAATCGTACGGATTCAATTTCATCCGATTAAAACTGATCTAGTCTTAGCGATCCATTTTTCGGATCACTACTGATCCTTCAAATTTTTACTTGTGGTGTTTTTCGCCTTCTCCTGATGTTCCATTAAAAGATTTTTGCCAGAAGTTTTCTTAAAACCCTTTGTACAAGTATCTTGAGTATGAAAGATCATCAAAAGATATATTTTTATCATTATTTCAATATTTTTAAGGCAAAAACCGCCATAACATGAAATGTTGCTTATCGAGTTTTTACAATAAGCCCTTCAAATGTATTTTAAAATTGTCAAAATTTATAATAAAATTGTCAAAATATATTTTAAAATTGTCCAAATGTATTTTAAAATTGTCCAAATGTATCTTAAAATTGTCCAAATACATTTTAAAATTTGGCAAATGTATTTTAAAATTGTCCAAATGTATTTTAAAATTGTCCAAATGTAGTTTAAAAATGTTCAATATATTTTAAAATTGTTGGAATGTGTTTTAAAATTGCCAAAATATATTTTAAAATTGTCCAAATGAATTTTAAAATTGTACAAATGTATTTTAAAATTGTCCAAATGTAGTATACAATTTTCCAAATGTATTTTAAAATTGTCCAAATGTATTTTAAAATTGTCCAAATGTATTTTAAAATTTTCCAAAAGCATTTTAAAATATTCTATGTAGAATTCTATGTAGAATATTTTAAAATACATTTGGAAAATTTTAAAACACAATTGGACAATTTTAAAATACATTTGGAAATTTTCAAAATACATATGGACAATTTTAAAACACATTTGGGCAATTTTAAAATACATTTGGAAATTTTTAAGTTACATTTGAAAAATTTTAAAATACATTTGTAAATTTTTAAAATACATTTGAAAAATTTTAAACTACATTTTGACAATTTTAAAATGCATTTGGACAATTTTAAAATACATTTAGACAATTTTAAAATACATTTGGAAAATTTTAAACTACATTTGGACATTTTTAAAATACATTTGGACAATTTTAAAATACATTTGGACAATGTTAAAATATATTTGGAAAATTTTAAAATACATTTGGACAATTTAAAAATTAATTTGGACAATTTTAAAACATAATTGGACAATTTTAAAATACATTTGGATAATTTTAAAATACATTTAGACAATTTTAAAATACATTTGGAAATGGATTAGAATCTCCAAAATTTGGAATGCAGAATTGTCCAGCGAAAAAAACATTCTGACAAAAGCACTTTTTAGAAACTTTCAATTCTAAGTATACTTTGGTACTTTTTTGATCTTATTAAATAACCCAGCAAAAATAACTCAAGATTTAGGCGACAAAGCATCTTTTTATAGCATACCGAAGCGCATCCATACAGCGCTCTTGAGGATGCAGTAAAAGTAAGGGGAAAAAATTAAAACTTTTTGTCAAGATTTTTTATATAAAACTCAAAATATAAAATTATATTTTGATAACATTTCATACATGCTTTCCTTTTGAATATATTAAACACTTTTTGAATAAAAAACCATGAGTTTTGGACAAAGACACATGATTTCACTGCATCATTATTGCGCATTAATCAGCGCTGGAAAGAGTGCTTCAATCATAACACCTCACATTTTGAATGAAAAAAAAATTGAGTACACCATTTCCACTTTAGTTTCAGCAAATACAAATTACATTGTGCAACAAATTTTGTGTCATCCCATTGAGCCTCAATGTCTTCAACGCCATAATAATAATAAACTAAAAAAATATAATTTAAGCTAAATTATTAAGCTGATTGTGAAAACTTTTTCTAAAAACTTTGTTTAAATGATGTTTTTAACAAAAAGTTTGCTTAACCACAAGTAAATTTGGAATTCTAAAACATTTGAAAAATTTACAAATTTTTCTTGAGTGTCGGGGGGATTTTTTAATTTTTTTAACTTAAAAGTGGGGCACTGCGCAACCTAGAATCTTAAAGTTCGACATGTAAAATCCTTTATCTTATCTTTAAATTTTTTCGGTTTAAGGGCGAAAACAATGTATAAAAGAAGGGTAAAATGGTACTTTTTATATCTAATGAAATAAAAAGGACCATTTATTTAACTCAAGTTATAAGTAAAGAATTGATACCAACATGGAACGGAATGGAATAGAAGGGAGAACGAACTAGAATGGAACATTTTTTTACCCAAATTTTTTTACCACTAAAATATTTTTTACTCAAAACTTTCTAAGATTACACTGTGTCACAAATTTTCAACAAAGTCGTGACCAAATGAATCTGACACCTAATCTTTATGTAAATCCGAACGCTGAATCCGAATATGAAATCAGAACGGTCAAAAGTAGAACAGTTTTCGAGATATTTAGGAGAAAATCGAGAAAATTACCGTTATTTGCTCTTTTCAACTAATTTTTTTGAAACCAAACAATAAAATTGTTTAAAATTTTATCACTTAGAACGTTAGCTTATTTCAATACGATCATATTGTGCCCAATAGGATCCAGATCGGTGCAAAAATGACAAAGTTACAGTAGATTAATTGAAAAATGTTCGTATTGAAATAAAATAATGTCCTACGTAATAAAACGTTATAATTTTTAATTGTTTGGTTTAAAAAAAATTACTTGAAAAGAGCAAAAGTGCAAAAAATCATCAAATTTTTCAGGAAGTTTGAACTTTTGTCCACTGTAACTCTGTCATTTCTTGACTAATCTTCACAAGCGACCCATGGTTATTTTAGTAATTTTATTATCTTTCATTAAAAAAAAGAAATACATAAATCGACGAATAGTTTTGAAGATATTTGCATTTAAGTGACATCGTCTTTTTTAAAAACACAAATAACGCTTATTTTCGAATATCTCGAAAACTGTTCTACTTTTGACAATTCTGACTTCATATTCGGATTCAGCGGACAATTGTACATAAAGATTAGGTGTCAGATACATTTGGTCAAAAAACTGTCACGTAGTGTTATTAACGGTTTTATTGAATTTTGATTGTTTAAATAATTCAAAACAGTTTTAAGAAAAACTTAAGCGACCGCAATTTTAATTGCAGTCTCTAAAGCCGAAAAAACTTTAACCTCAAGTTGCAAATACTTTAAATGTCTCTCTTAATTATAAATCTGGTGTGCCCAATTTCTATATTTCAACGAAAATCAAAATCTTCGCCAGAGTCGTTTTTAAATAAATCGCGGTCAAACGTCAAAAAATTGTAATTTTAAGCTTATCTTATTCACATAATTTGTAAAAATTTTATATTTTTTCAAATTTTAATATTATTAATTTTTTTTGTTGTTACAATAAAAGATCTAGTTAAAAGTTGCAAGAAAAAAATTATAAATCTTAAGATTTGAAATGATGTCAAATTTTTAAAAATTAAGTGAATGGTGAAAGAGTACTCCCGAATCGAGCACATTATTAACATTTCAACACCAACATACGGGTACGTATTATTAATGCATAATATGCATGATAAAATTATTAATACGCTCCGTATACTGAAGTTATGATGATAAAATGGAAATCAACTAACAAGGGAAGTCTCCCTAGTGTCACCCGCGGATCTTTATGGAATAGGTTTTATTTTGTAGAGCAGAAAAAATAAAGGGACACGTATTTTTTTAGCGGCCCAAATTCATATTTAGGGTGTAAAAAAACATGCACAACTTTTCCTCATATTGAGTAAAATGTTAATGTTTTGTTAATAAGTCGAAAAATATTAACTTCTTTCTTTCCCGTTGTTAGTACCACGAGATAGGTATTTTTAATACCTTTAATCTAATACCACACATGCCTATATTAATTTTGTTTAAATAGGCGTAATTCGTAAAAAACTGAAAAAGGTCAATTTCCCCCATACAAATCGACCCCCCCTAAAAATGAGTTTGGGCCGCTAAAAAAAAATACGTGTCGAATTAATTTTTGTTCTTAATAACATATCCAAATTTCACGAAGATCGGAAGGTGACATCAGGGAGACTTCCCTTGTACGTAAATCGATCTATTTTTAAATCCCCCATCAAAATACATCAATTCAAACTCCAAAAATGATCGTTAAACAAAAAAAACTCTCGTTTTTTAGGTTCTTAGAATCAAAATATTATTATTAGAATCAAAATATTTTGAAATCCAGAGCGAAACTGTTAAACAATAAGCATTGCTGGAATTATTTTAGTCTTCTAAGATTTCCCGCCGTCTGTTGTTTAATCTACCACAGTGTTATCATACTGCTTCTTGGCGACTTTTTTAAACTTTTAAATCCAATTTAAATTTTATTTTACAAACACAGCTAATTTTATTTATTAAAATTTTAATATATCTTTAACTTTCAATCAATAACAAATCAATTAAATTAATATTTTTCTTAATTTTCTCTTTTCTCATTTCAGAATAAATGACTTAATTCGATGCATGATCATTCAAATAGATATAAATGCGTCCCCAAAGACAACGTGTGGGATTTGTTGATATTAAGGCTAATAAGGCACCATTTATTAAAAGAATACGTTGTAAAATTAAATCCTTAAATCATCATATACCGATAAAATGATAGAAATCAAAAATCGCGTGCTTTAAACGCGAGTGTAATGCAGTACGCAATTATTTAAAAAAATAATAAAAAAGTAATCTATAAATAAAAATAAATCATATCAAAGAAAAATGATTGAAAATGATAATTATAATAATTTCATAATAATCAAAACAATTAATACACTATTAATAACATTTCAAGCATATCTATTTCAAATAAAACAATAAAAATATTGAAAACTTACAGTGTTGCAACTTGTACATACAATACAATAAATAATATCAAAGAATTTAAAAATAAGAGGCATTCAATCTTTTACTTCTATTTGTTATAAATTTTTTTCTAAATGCTCTAAATCTGCTCATCTCTAATGCAACTGTGAAATAAAAAATAACAACAACAAAATCTACAAATACTGCCTTTTTAACAAAAATAAAAGATTTTATAAATATTTACATAAATAAAAATAGAAATTCTTTTTTTTAAATAATTATATATACAAGCATAATAATCATAATAATATTGACAATATAAATATTTTATATAACAACAAAAGGTGAGTAACATACTACAATCATAGTTTACATTAGAACTTGAATTAAAAAATAAAATCAAACTCTTTAATTTATGATCTATAATTATGCAGTTTATATTATCCAAATATCATTGTATCCAAATTTTACTGTATTATGATTTGTTGTTCACATGAAAAATTGTCATTAACTTTAAATTAAAACAAAGGAGATGTTTTTATTCAGAACTATTAGTTGACTATTTTAATTAACACGGTGATGAATTATTAATTTTTGCAAAAATAAATACATATGTTTTCAATTATTTGGTGACAAATATTGTACAGTAGGTTGGGCAGTTTTTTACATTTTTTTCTCTGATCAGAAAATGCTACCCAGGAAAATGGTCCAACCGTACCAGAAACATACCTACAACATCTTTTTTGAATCGGTCATTATCTTTTGTTTGTTGTTTAAGGTTTAATTTTGTCATTAAAAAAATTTATTTGTCCGACCAAAATATTTTTTTTGTTTAATAAGCCAATCAAGCAAAATAATAATGAAATGCACATATAAAAAATGTTCTAAATTTGAAGGCCACACTCAGAAAATTATGTACACTCAAAAAATTATGTTAGTAAAATCAACTGAAAATGTCAGTTAAAATAACTACTTTGTAAGTTGTTTTGGGGTCAACTACTTTTTCAGTTAAATCAACTAACAATGTTAGTTATTTTAACTGACAAAAAACAACTGACTTACGTAGTAAAAACTACTTACATTTGTAGTTAAAACAACAAAAATGTAGTAAAAATAAAATAAATAATATATAATTTTTTTTTTCAGAAAATTTAAAAAAAAAAAAAAATTTAAGACCAAATTTGTTCCAAGTTTTTTTTTTTTTTTTTAAAGTTGTGAAAAATAAAAAAAAACTATTTTTTTTTTATTTTTTGAAAAAAAACTTTGAATATTTTTGAGATATAAAAAAAATTAAATTAACTGCTTTAAATAACTGTTACTACATCACAGTACTTTTTTGTTAGTTGTTCAAAAAAACAACTTAAAATAACTAACAGAAATAGTTGCTTGATATTTTTCATACAAAAACAACTGACTTTGTAGTTGAAAACAACTAACTACTGCAAAATATACAAATAACTAACATGTAGTAACTTACATAATTTTCTGGGTGTAAGTTACTACATGTAAGTTGTTTGTATATTTTACAGTAGTTAGTTCTTTTTAACTACAAAGTCAGTTGTTTTTGTATGAAAAATATCAAACAACTATTTCTGTTAGTCATTTTAAGTTGTTTTTTTTTAAATAACTAACAAAAAAGTACTGTGATGTAGTAACAGTCATTTAAAGTAATTAATTTTATTTTTTTATCTCTGAAAAATTTTCAAAGTTTTTTCCAAAAAATAAAATAAATTTTCGTTTTTTTTTTATTTTCCACAACTTTTTTAAAAAAAAAACAACTTTGATAAAATTTGGTCTTCAAATTTATTTCTGAAAAATTTTTTGAAAAAAAAAAAAATTATTTATTGATTATTTTATTTTTACTACATTTTAGTTGTTTTGACTACAAATGTAAGTAGTTTTTACTACATAAGTCAGTTGTTTTTTGTCAGTTAAAATAACTAGCATTGTTAGTTGATTTAACTGAAAAAGTAGTTGACCCCAAAACAACTTACAAAGTAGTTATTTTAACTGACATTTTCAGTTGATTTTACTAACATAATTTTTTGAGTGCAGTTTTATTCCTCAAAGAACGAACAGAAGATATTGCCCGATTCGAAAAAGATTTTGCAGGTATGTTTCTGGTATGGATGGGCCACTTTTCGCCGGCAACGCAATTCGATCAAGTTTTGCTTACAAAAAACCTATAGCTGACTCTATGGGGCATGTCACAGACTCAATTCCGTTCGGATTTGGAAAAAGTGGTTTAATCAAAAAACGCAAAGCGAATATTTTTTTTCCGAATGAAACCACTTTTATGCAATTCAATTCCACTTTGTTTTTTGAAAGTGATTTCATTCCGAAAAATATAATATTCGCTTTACGATTTACGAGAAAACCACTTTTTTTAAATCCAAAACGGAATTGAGTCTGTGACATGCACCTATATCATAAAATAAACTTTTGTATTCACAAAAAAAGATATTTTTCAAAAACGCTTATAAAAATGTCTCACAAGTAAAGTCTGCCTAGTGTCACCCACGGATCTTTATGGAATTGGTTTTATTTTGTAGAGCAGAAAAAATAAAGGGACATGTATTTTTTTTAGCGACCCAAATTTATATTTAGAGGTTGAAAAGGAGAGGGGAAGAAAAGGTATTTTTTCAGTTTTTTTTCGTTTATCTCCTATATTATGCAAAGAAACCTAGTCATGTTACATACCAAATGAAACCTATCTACGTGTGGTAAGAACGTGTCTAACCATGTATAACTTTTCGTCATGTAAAATACCAAAATTTTAGGACATTTTTGTTAATAAGTCAAAAAATATTAATTTCTTTGGCCCGTTGTTAGCACCACGAGATAGGTTTTTTTAATACCTTTAATCTGATACCACATATGCCTATACTCATTTTGTTTAAATAGCCGTAAATCGTAAAAAAATGAAAAGGTCAATTTCCCCCCGTACAAATCAACCACCCCCCTAAAAATTAGTATGGGCCACTAAAGAAAATACGTGTCGAATTTTTTTTTTCGTTCTTAACAACATATCCAAATTTCATGAAGATCGGAGGGTGACACCAGGGAGACTTCCCTTGTTAGAGCTAATTTATCTCAAAATCCAAGAACCAGCGACGTATCCAGGAATTTGAAAAAGTGGGGGCACAACACCTAAATATTTTTGTCACCGCCTATATATATATATTTATTTTTAATGGACTACAGATTCAGAGATATTTTTTTCTAAAGAAACGGTTACTTAGGCCTTTTTATAAGTTTAAATATTAAAAAAAAAACGTATTTATTGCCTCACATAAAAGTGAGGGCCATATAAAAAATGTATAAGAATCTTAAAATGTTTCTATAGAAAAAAACTACAATATTTTCTTTAAGAATCAAAATATTTAAGAACTTATGTATTTTTTTTAACTAATGCATTGTTGTGTATTCAATTTTAAAAATTTTCAAATCGAAAAAGGGAGGCACGTGCCCCCTGTGCCCACCCCCTGTATACGTACATGCCAAGAAGTCTATCAGAAAAAAGTCGTAGAATCTCAGGTGTCTTAAATTCTGAGATAAAACTTCATATAAAAAGTCGCATATTCTATAGAGTAAGAAAAAATCTTAGATTCTGTCATATTTTTTCTATAGAAAAACATTCTATAGATTAAGAAAAATACTAGATTCTGTCATATCTTGTCTATAAAAAAAATGTGTAGATTTTGAGACATTGCAATTCTGCACACCAAATTAATAATTATTTCGTATTGCTTTATAGTGCGTTTACATTAGTCCTCTAAGCTAGCTTAAAGTAGATTGTGGCTCCAATCCAGTTTCAATCTATTAGATTGCCCATACAAATTTATTTTTTTCAATCTAGTAGTTTAGACTCTAATCGGCAAACGCAATCTGGTAAAGTTAGATACAACTCTGTATTTCTATTATTAGCATTTTCCAACACTGAAAAACACCGACACAAAGCCTGCCGTTTTGATGACGCCGCCAAGTATGTGTATGCCGCCGTCATTGTTATTTGTAAACGCCGTCACTGTCCTTGTTAATCATACGACGACTTATTACTAGGGATGTCGCGAATATTCGTCACTATTCGGCATATTCGGCATGTTTTTTGAATATTCGGTTAAATAAATATTCGGTAACAGATGCCGAATATTCGGCAAAATTTAAATTAGTTAAAAAAAAACACTTTTTATTAACGTTTGACTCGTTTTCGTAGTAATTTCACTTTGTTTTTTATACAAAAAAACTTGAGCACTTGATTAAAATTCGAATTGTTAAGGTACAAGAAAAAATAGTGTCAACAACAGCGTTGTTGTCTTTTAATCTGGTACTTTTTTTAATATTTTACATAGGTAAAATACAGGCGTATGAATAATTAAATTATTCGGCAAATATTCGTATTCGGTTCCAACCGAATACCGAATAGTAAGTATTCGGTAAAATGCCGAATACACTATTCGCGACATCCCTACTTATTACCGTCGCTGTCTTTTGACGCAGTCACACACATTTATTACCAACTTGTTGTTATAAATGCCAATCCTAATCTTCTCAAATGTAAAAAATGCCAATGTAAACGGTACAGATTGCAAAGTAGATTACAATCGCAATTTACTAGATTAGAAATCCAATGTAAACGCGCTATTACTTTAAAGCCGCAAAACTTTTTTTATAAATCGTTCTTTTATGCAAATTACTTACTACAGTACGTTTTTAGACAATTTTTTTCCAAAAAATTTTTAAATTTTTACACTCAAAAAAAACTTTTTTCTGACTCAAAAAAAAACATTTTTCTGATTTTGAACCCACAATTTTTTTGGTAAAGTTAGCAAAAATGTTTTGCCAAAAATTAGTTAACTGATTTTTTTTTTTATTGTTTTTATTTCAACTTAGTTGATACACATTTGAGGACCAATTGGGTTCGGACCCGATAGGTCCAGACCCCGATGGGCCTAGACGTAGTTGGGTTCCTTAAAAATCGTCATAGTTTTTGATCCAAAATTTGTGGCCGTTTAACGTCTACCTTGCTTAGTTTTTGAGATACGTGATTTTTGGGGATCACTGGGGTTTTGAGAATTAAAAAACTCGATAACTTCAAAAGTATTACTCGGAGAGCTTTTAGTTATTTTGCGGTCTTGTTATACGTGCTACAGAGCTACAAAAATGCTTTTGGACTTTTTGTTGTGTCGGCAATATTTACCGAGATATGAGCATTTTAAAATTTTCGGGAATGCTAACATTTTTGGATCCAAAGTTAGGACCCATTAGGGTCCACACCTGTGAAGAGGACCGGCGATACTATTGAGGTCCCGAGAACCAAAAATGGCCTCCATTTAGCTTAGTGTCCGAGATAGCGCAATTTTAAGTTTTCTAAAAAAAAATTACAATTTATTTTTGCTAATATTAGCAAGGTTAGGTTAGGTTAGGTTAGGGGTGGCGGAGCTCAAAATTGAGAACTCTTCCATAGACCGACTGGTAAATATCAATACTACATGTTCCTTCAGCGACGAGGATAAAACGCGGTAGTCCATGTTGCAAATAATTTAACGGATATAAGGATTATAACTGCGATTTCTTCCAGATTCCCGAGTTCTGCTTTGCTTAAAATTTGTTTGCGATGCCTGGCCAATGCGGGGTATTTGCACTGGATATGTTCAACTGTTTCATTCGTATTCGGTTCATCACATCTTCTACAATTGGAATCTGAGATGAGTCCAATTGTTCTTGCGTGGAAAGCAATTAGGCAGTGTCCCGTGATAACTCCCTTGAGTAAACAACATTCTCTTCGGTTAAGAGAGAGTAGGTAGCGGGTTCTTTTGAGGTCGTAAAGCGGCCAGATTATTCTGGTAATTCTGCTTGTACTTAACTCTTTCCATTTCCTGTTCGCCATGGAAATTCACTGACAATTACTTCTCGATCTTTATATTAGTAAAAAAGCTTGTAAAATGTTGGTCAACTCAATTTAAAATTGCTAATGCGCTAAATGAAGTTTATAAGATATTTTTTGCTAACATGCTAATCTCAACTAAAAATTTGCTTAAGGTTAGCTTACTAGCATTATATCTTGTGGTTATATGCAATTTCAGTTCGGAAATAAGCAAGACCGGACCAAGTTGAAAAATTTCTCTTCAAAGAGCTAAACCTCTGAAGACGCAATTTTTTACAGGTTTTATGTCCAAAAATATTTTTCAGTCCTCTACTCGAACCCAAGAGATTTAAAAATTAAATTTTTATTTGGACTGTTTCCTTTTTTATGTTCAAAGTACAAAAATCATTATAAATCAATTCTTCAAAATTTTTCGCGAAAAGAAAGGTGAAGACAATCAGTATAACATGGGTGTAGCACTAGTGTGGCTCGTTTTTGGACTTTTCTCCCTGATCAAATTCTAATACCCGCCAAAAGTGTCGGTCCCCTAAGGGTAACTCACGTGCAAAATATCACTCCGATCGGAGTTTATCTTCTGTCTCCACTTTGAGCCTCAAAATTTGGGTTTTTGCAAAAAAGGACTTTTAAAAAAAATAAAAAAAAAATTTAAGTTTTTTTATTAAAATAAATAAAAAAAAAATTTGTATAATATTTGATGGTAAATACTTAAATATGAAATTTTAAGATTTTACGGTATCATTAACCCGTTCAAACTTGATACCAAAAAAATGGCATGATTTTGGGGGCGTTTTCAAAACACCTTTTTTCAAAATTTGAAAATTTTATTAAAAAAAAATTTTAAATATACCTTTTTTTCTTCCTGAATTTATTAAGAACACCTTGGAGAAGAAAAATGTGAAATATGGCGGATATCCGTCGAGCCACTTTTTGGGAATCGCTTGGGGAAGTTAGCGGATTTCAAGAAAATGCTGGTTTTATCAATAATTTGGATTAATAAAATCTTATAAATTTAATTTTTGGGCAAATTAACTGTTTTTTGGTGTCGTGGCATTCTATTAGATAACTTTAAGTCTGTCATGAAATCTTACCGATCTTAGACGTCTTTAATCCACATTGGCTGGCGGTCAAAAATGACCCTCGCAGGAAATTTGAAGTTTAGAGCTTAAATTTTGTGCTATAAACAAGTATAAAACGGCTTTTGTGTTTTTTACCCCAACTATTATTTCGTATTAATATATTATCTTTAAAAAAATCGTTAACCCTTCTTGGTAGGGGGTCAAAAAATGGCCCATTCAACAAAAAATATAAATTTTGTTGATATCAAAAAATTCAAGCACTATGCCGAAAAGTTTTTGCCGGAGTCATTTTTGACCCCTGGCCAATGTGGGTTAAAGATATCTTAAAAGATATGAAAAATTGTGTTATTAAGAAAATTAATTTGTTAAAAAGGAGAAAAATAATAATTAATAACATAATAACTTGATTATTATTTAAAATTGTGTGAGAAAGACATTATTCAATTTAATTTGTTACTAGTGGTGACTGAGCTTTTGTTTTTTTAAATTATTTTGTGAAAAAAAATCATAAGCGGTAACACTGTATTCGGCGTTTGTGGCAAAAGCAATACTTTGTGATCTTCAGTTGTATTTCGGTTTATATAAACAAAATCATTTATATATACATAATCTGATTGGATTTTACTGAAGTAATATATACCGGCTCTTCTGGTTTGGTGCTGTTAAAAATTGTTTTTGGTTAGTTTTGAGACACCAAATTATTGCCTGCTGTTTTTTTTGTTTACACCAGAGCTGGGATTTACTTATTATTAATAATTTTGCAATGGCTCCCCATATAGATGTTTTTAAATGCCCGGAATGTACCAAGAATGTAACAAAATCACAGAAATGTATAGGATGTGCATATTGCGAAAAATATTTTCATTTGAGTTGTGCTAAAATTTCTCAAGAGCAGTACATGTTTTTGGTGAAAAATAAAATACTTAAATATATATGTCACAACTGCTCAGTGTTGCCAAAATTTTGCAACATTCAGGATGAGCTAAGAAATGGATTTGCAGCGCTAACATCGTCATTGGAATTAGAGCTAGAAAAGAAAATACAAGAAAGCAAGCGTATTCTTGCAGAGCAGCTTGAAGATGGCCTTAGGCAGATTGAGGAAAAGTGTAATGAACTTGTTAACATCCAACCTTCGCAAAATTCCTGTGATGTAGAACTGATAAAATCAGATGTAAAAAATTGCTTTGATGTGATTAATGTAGTTGATAAAGCAGCCAATGATAGGATAGCCTGGTTGGAGATGCAAAACAGCATAATGCAACGGCGTTTGAATAGGGCCGATATTATTATTAGGGGGTTGCCCAAAAAAATAAAAAATCTTCGGAACACGATACTGAAAGTTTGTTCTCTGTGCAGAGTTTGTGTATCCGATTCTGACATTCAACATTGCACTTATTTTAATGGGGGAAAAGCTGTGTTGGTTAAATTTAACTCTGTCCAGATTCGTGATGCAGTAATGATCTGTTACAACAAAAATCGAAATATAAAGTTATATGATGTATTTCCCGATAATAATAATCGAACACAGTGTGATGTTATTTTAAATGATCATTTTACTGATGCCGCAAAAAAATTGATTGCTGTATGCAGGAAGCTAAAAAATGAAAATAAGATTGCTAAGTATAAGTTTCGTAATTATGATGTACCTAAAGCTAAGATTGTGATGTTGGATCGTTCTACTGAGCTGTTATCCTATCAGCAATGTGTTGACCTGCTTGAATTGCGGGATGGTTTTAGCAACTGTTCCTTATCTTCATTGAGTAGTTATAATTCAAATTTTGGCGATGGTTTACTTACATAGGTTAAGTCATTGCTATTTATAAATTCATGTATATTTATATAATTCAAAGTTTTATATAAGCAGATTTTTCGTATTTTTTTTTTATGATTCATTTTATTAATGCACTCAGAGAATTGTGTAAGTTATTACATATTAGTTGTTGTTGATTTTACAGTATTAGTTGTTTTCAACTACAAAGTCAGTTGTTTTTGTCAAGCGACTGTTTCTTTTTTTTTTTTTTTTTAACAACTAATGAAAAAGTTCTGTAATGTAGTGGCCGTTATTTAAAATGGTTAATTTTATATACATATTTTTTTATTTTTTATCTCAGGAATATTTTCCTAGTTTTTTTTTAAAGATGAATAGGAAAAAAATAATTTTCATTATTTTTTTTTCTCAGCATTTTTAAGAAAAGTAAAAGAGGAAAAAGGTTAAAAAGGGAGAAAATTAGAAAAATTTTGTTCTTCAAGAAGAAAAATTTTTTTTTTTTTTTAGTTTCTTTTTTCTGATTTTTTGGAAAAATGTTCTAATTTTTTTTAGTATATTTTTTGGTAACAAAAAGCATTTTAAATGCTAATTTTTAAAGTTTTGTAATTCGTTTTACTTTTTTAGTAGTGGTTCTTACTACATGTGTCAAAATTTTATTTTTTTTACTACATATTAAACAACTTACATTTGAATACAAATGTAAGTTGTTTAACTGATAAAGTAGTTTACAGAGTTGTTTTTTTTTTTTTTTTTAACTGGTATTTTCAGTTGATTTTACTTACATAATTTTCTGAGAGTGATTTTAAAATTGTGCCAGTAGTAATGGCTGAAATCGTTGGTGACAATTTTCTGCTTGGATAAATCAATGAATTAAAGACTGATTTTTATGCTTTTTTGCCGTTTTTTTTTTTTTTTTCTTAATTTTCAGATATTTGTTAAAATTAATTATTCTGTTTTCTCTTTTTTCAAATATTTTCTTAATACCGTTTGCATATTTTACAACATTTTATATTAAAATGAATTTGAGGCAAAATTTAGGTCCTGTTAGAAGTGATAATAGTTTTCTCCGATCCCAATTAGGTAACTTAAAACATAATCTTAATGTTGGTCATTTAAACTGTACCAGCTTTAATTTAAAACCAAATTCTTCAAAGTTTAGTGAGATAAAGAGTCTTTTGGAGGGAGGTTTTTTGCATGTGTTTGGTGTGAGTGAAACATGGCTAAAGCCTGCTATTTCTACCAGTGTCATTGATATTTCTGGTTATGTGTGTCACAGAAATGATCGGCCAACCGGCAGGGCTGGGGGCGTGGCACTTTTTGTTTCAAATACTATTAAACATAAGGTGGTTTTTATTGGTGATAATTACAGAATTGCGGAATGTATTTTTGTGGAGCTGAGTTTTGGGAATGATAAACTTCTAGTGGGGACTGTTTATCTTCCTCATGGTGACTTTACCACTTTTGAAAGGCAGGTGTCTGATTTATTGGTGCGTTATTCGAATATTGTTATTATGGGAGACTTTAATAACAATTTATTTGATCCAGTTAAGTGCTCAAGAGTAAGAGACATTTGTGGTAGGTTAAATATTTCTCCTATTCATAATTCTATGCCAACGCATTTTGATATTCAGTATAACACGACTTCGTTACTGGATTATTTTTTGGTATCATCGCCTGAGTTAATAAGGCATTCCAATCAATTCCAATGTCCGGGTATAACTCGTCATTCGTTTGTTTTTGTGTCACTTGACATTTTGCAGCCGGATAACAGGTTGTTTTATGAGTTTTATGATTATGATGCGGTCGCTATTAGATCTATGGAGGTTAAGGCGTTAGAGTGTAACTTTACTGATATGTATTTGACTAATAATGTTGATGATCAGTTAATGATTTTGAATAATAATTTGCATTTTATGCATTCAATTGTTCCCTTAAAGAAGCGGATGATTCAAAATAATGCTGACAGCTGGTTTAAATGTTCGGAAATACAACATCAAATTTCTCTTAGGGATCTCGCTTATGGTGCTTATTTGCGTGATAAATCTGATGCAAATTGGAAAGCTTTTTGTCGATGTAGAAATCGGACTAAATCAGTTATTCGTAAATTTAAAAGGAGGGCTCATGGTGAGATTTTTAACAATAAATCTAATAAGGAGATTTGGTCAATTTTGAATAGTAATGGAGTTGTGGATAACACTAATCATCTTGAAAATATTGACCCTGACATTATAAATAATGCATTTTTTTCTAATCAGGATATAATTAATAATCATGGTGGTGAAGTTGCTAATTTTAATAGTGATGGTTTTTCTTTTCGGTCAGTTGATTTGTTTGAAATGGTTTCGGCTTTTAATTTAATCAAATCTAAGGCGGTGGGTTATGACGGATTTGCGCTTAAGTTCATCAAAATGATAATACCTATCATTGGTGACCATATATTGCATTTGGTGAATACGATATTGACAACGTCAAATTTTCCAATATTGTGGAAGGTTGCCAAAATCGTACCAATAAAGAAAAACAATAATATTAGTGTTGGTGATAATTTAAGGCCCATATCGATACTCCCAATATTGTCTAAAATGGTTGAACATCTTTTGAAAAAGCAGTTAATTAAACATATTGATGACAATCAGTTACTTCATGATTGTCAATCTGGATTCAGGTGTAATCGAAGTACCACTTCGTTGCTTGTTGGTCTAACTGACAATGTTAGGAAAACTATTTCTAATAAAGGGGATTGTGTTTTGTTGTCTCTGGATCTGGCCAAAGCGTTTGACAGAGTCAATCATACTCTTTTAGTTCAAAAGCTGCATACTTTTTTTGGTCTTTCTAGTACTGCTTGTAAGTTGGTGTCGTCTTATCTTTCTGATAGAATGCAGTACGTTTTCAGTAATGGTAAATCTTCTGGAATGCTTCCAGTGTTAAGTGGAGTTCCCCAAGGGTCTGTTCTTGGGCCGCTACTTTTTATAATGTTCATCAATGATCTGTTTAGCAAATTGGAGTGTAATATGTGTGTCCCGTTTTCGTTTGCAGATGATGTGCAACTTTTGTTCAGGGGTGATAAACAATTTCCTGATGTTATACAGAATATGATTGACTACACAGTCAAATTGTTATGTAGTTGGATGTCCACTAATAGACTTTGTGTTAATTCTAGCAAAACGAAAGCTTTATTTTTTAGTAATGGTCGCGTGAATAACTTTTCAATTTATATAGATGGTAAATTAATTGAGTTCGTTGATAAACTTAAGTGCCTGGGGGTAATTCTTGATGCGAAATTAAGTTTTGAAAGTCATGTTAATTCTGTAGTATCCAAAGTGAATTTTACTTTGAGAAAGTTGTATAGCCTTAACTTAATGTTGCCTTTGCATGTTAAGATAAAAGTTGTCCATGGTTTATTAATGCCAATATTTTTATACTGTTTAGAGTTGTACTCTGGATCTTTGGGTTACGTTATGAAAAAAATTAATTTGGCTTTTAATAGGGTTATGAGATATCTTTATTCTCTCCGAATTCGTCAGCATATTTCGCCATTTGTATTAAAATTTTTGGGGTGTTCACTTATGAAATATATAAGAATAAGAAATCTTTTACATTTTTATAAAGTTTATAAATTAGGAACACCTGTGTATTTAGTAGAATTTTTTCAATTTGGTAGATCTGTGAGGAATAAACAGTTAAAAATTCCTAAATTGACTCCGCTTTTGGAGCTTTCATTCCATGTTCGAGTAGCTCGTGTATTCAATAAATTACCGGAAACATTAAAAACGTTTAATTTTTCCGTTGATACATTCAGGAAAAAAATATTTGATGTAATGTCGCATAATGATGTTTTATAACATGATGAATATATATATTTTTTTATCTAGATTGGTTACAAATTAAAGCTTTTACATATTTTTTCTATTTTAACATTTAAACTACCTTGGGATCGGTTAATTGCTATTTTCGCTTCTCTTTACTTTATTTTTTTTTATTTTTTAATAATATTTGTTTTTATTTTTTAATAATTGGTTTATGCCTATTATTTACATTTATATATACATACTTATAAGTTCTTCTGTGTTCATATTTTTATTTTTATATTAATAACTTTTAAGTACAAATTTTTGTAAGTAGAAATTAGTAACCGATTATGGCCAATGGGCTAGGTTATAGAAAATGAAATAAATAAATACTAAATACTAATACTAATAAATTTTAAGGCTGATTTAAAGTTATCTAATAGACTGCCACAAATTAAATTTCTATAATATATATATACTTTTTATTGAATGGGTCATTCTTGACCCCCT
Organism: Pegoplata infirma; assembly: GCA_963921195.1. Taxonomy (NCBI): domain Eukaryota; kingdom Metazoa; phylum Arthropoda; class Insecta; order Diptera; family Anthomyiidae; genus Pegoplata; species Pegoplata infirma. The sequence goes on along the minus strand of OY992539.1, from coordinate 40,607,394 downwards.
ACCAAGAAGGGTTAACGATTTTTTTAAAGATAATATATTAATACGAAATAATAGTTAGGGTAAAAAGCACAAAAGCCGTTTTATACTTGTTAATAGCACAAAATTTAAGCTCTAAACTTCAAATTTCCTGCGAGGGTCATTTTTGACCGCCAGCCAATGTGGATTAAAGACGTCTAAGATCGGTAAGATTTCATGACAGACTTAAAGTTATCTAATAGAATGCCACGACACCAAAAAACAGTTAATTTGCCCAAAAATTAAATTTATAAGATTTTATTAATCCAAATTATTGATAAAACCAGCATTTTCTTGAAATCCGCTAACTTCCCCAAGCGATTCCCAAAAAGTGGCTCGACGGATATCCGCCATATTTCACATTTTTCTTCTCCAAGGTGTTCTTAATGAATTCAGGAAGAAAAAAAGGTATATTTAAAATTTTTTTTTAATAAAATTTTCAAATTTTGAAAAAAGGTGTTTTGAAAACGCCCCCAAAATCATGCCATTTTTTGGTATCAAGTTTGAATTTCCTGCGGGGGTCATTTTTGGCCCGCTGCCAATGGGGGTTATAGATGTCCTAGATCGGTAAGATTTCATGACAGACTTAAAGTTATCTAATAGAATGCCACGACATCAAAAAACAGTTAATTTGCCCAAAAATTAAATTTATAAGATTTTATTAATCCAAATTATTGATAAAACCAACATTTCCTTGAAATCCGCTAACTTCCTCCAGCGATTCCCAAAAAGTGGCTCGACGGATATCCGCCATATTTCACATTTTTCTTCTCCAAGGTGTTCTTAATGAATTCAGAAAGAAAAAATGGCATATTTAAAATTTTTTTTAAATAAAATTTTCAAATTTTGAAAAAAGGTGTTTTGAGAACGCCCCCAAAATCATGCCATTTTTTGGTATCAAGTTTGAACGGGTTAACGATACCGTAAAATCTTTAAATTTCATATTTAAGTATTTACGATCAAATATTATACAAAATTTTTTTTTTTCATTATTTTAATAAAAAAAAACTTAAATTTTTTTTTTTGTCCTTTTTTGCAAAAACCCCAATTTTGAGGCTCAAAGTGGAGACAGAAGATAAACTCCGATCAGAGTGATATTTTGCATGTGAGTTACCCTTAGGGGACCGACACTTTTGGCGGGTATTAGAATTTGATCAGAGAGAAAAGCCTAAAAACGAGCCACCCTAGTGTAGCACCAATATTTCAAATAAATAGTTGCAAATATCAGCATAAGCTCATTTTATCCTAATCTCATGTGTAGTGTAGGGTATAATTACCAAAATAATTGTGTTTGGGAAAATTAAAAAAACAAGAAAAAAATCTCGACTTGAAACAAACTGTACACAGTTCTGCTAAGAATAGACGAAAAGGGTTATAATTTTACATACATAAATACTGAATGATCCTGTTTGTTTTTTAAATTAATCATTCTACAGAAATTACCAGAATTTTTCTTTGAAATAATTCTTGTTGTTTGAGCAAATTTTTAGGATGATTCGACATAGATTTTCAATGTAAAAACATCATCAATATTTCTTTAAAATGCTCATACTTCAATATTTGATCACTCCAACCAACTTAATTTTAATTCATTTTAATTTTCTTTTATTTATTTCCATTTTTGATAAATTTAAAATTTTTTTGATTATTTTCCATTAACTGCTGAATTAAAAAATGTAAAAAAAGATCTCGGTCCCACCACTTTGATCCCATAAGTTAATCAATAAATAACGTTTTATGTATGTATGTATTTGAAGTTTTCAGATTTAAGTTCACTTCTTCAGTTTTTAATTTTTTTAATTTAACAAACAATGGAAAATCGTTGAAAAACTCATATGCAAATATGTTATTTAAATACAATTTTTAAGTTCATTTTCATTACTCTTTCTTTTTCTCTGCCAGTGTTTGTTTGAATATTTTCTAGCGCTAACATTAAAAGTCATAAATATTTATATGTGTGTGTGTGTTGTATAGAGTTAAATGACTAGTATGTGTTTTCAATTTGAATTTTCCTTTTGTTGGAATCCCGGTATTAGAAAAAGAAAACAAACGTTTTTTTTTTTTATATTTCAGATTCGTTTTTGTTGCAGTATTTAGTTTTTTTTTTGCATGTTGCATGTTTTTATGGATGCATAGATACTGCATAATATACAATATAGAAATAAAAAATATATAAAAATAAAAAAAATAAATAAAAACAGACAACAACAAAATAGACAAATACATATAAAACTCGATATTGCTCTTCTAATGCTTATTAACCCTCTAATGCATAAATATTTAATTGTTTTTGAATGTAAGAACTTAAAGCAATAGGTTCTTAGTCAAAAACATCCAAGAAAAAAAGTAAGATTGGCTTAACTTGAAAAAAAGTCGGGGCTAATTCTCAAATTCGAAATTTACTCGAACATGCGATTTTTTATTTTTTCTCAAAGCCTAAAATTATGGGTTGATAAGTAAAAGCTTTTTATATTATTTTTAATGTTCTTATCATTCAGTGTTGTAAAAGAGTCATATTAAAAGCTTTTATTTATTAAAGCATGTGGGACTCCTGTATTTATGAAGTCCCATCTCTGTAATTTTATAGAAAACATTTTGTTACTGTTTATTGAAATTTTATAAAATTATTTATCTTTGATTTTAATTTTGTTTGTAATTTGAAATATTGAAAATAAAATAATCAGAATACTTTTAAAACTCAAAAGACTCACATCCTCTTATTGGCGCCCAACGCAAAATTTAAAAAGGAAAATCATTTTCAAATTTTCCTGCTGCATCCTTGTCGTCGAGGATATTCCTGCATTACAAATTCCTGGTATACCGGAAAAATTCTGTGCCGCCTTATTGGCGCCAAAAAAATTTGAAATACAACATTTATTGTTCGACTTTTCCTGCTGTCGAGGATATTAAAATATTTTCAAAATATTTCCTGCCGTATCCTGGTTCTCCAGCTTTGCTAATTATTTAGTTGTGCCATGACTCATCATAAATTCCTGGATTACTGCAAAAGTGTACGTTTAATTGGATCCAGTCACATTCAGGCGGAATTTATATATTTTTTCCTGGATTGCCGGACAAATTTACATTTACTCAACACAACCGTATCTTGGCCTAATTAATTTTCTTGGATTTCAAAATTTTGGTGTCATCCCACTTTTATTGTCTCAAATTTTAAATTTTACTAATTTGAATGAAAAGCTTGGTAAACCAGCTAAAGCATCAACATTTTAATCCTGTTCTGTTATCCGGTTTTTCCTGGCTCAAAACAGTTCCCGTTTGCGTTATACCCAGTGTGGTTCTCCAGTATCCTGGTTTTATAATTGTTTATCCAGTGTGGTTCTCCATTATCCTGGTTTTATCAATTATTACACAGTGGTGTTCCTGGTTTGTTAAATTTTATCCGGTTTGGTTACCCAGTATCCTGGTTTAAAGTCAAAATATCCAATGGTTTGATCCTGGTTTCACATTATTGTACTGTTTGTTGTATCCGATGTGGTTGCACAGTTTCCGGATTTGTAGTTAAAAAAAAAAAAATTTAATCGATTTTTATTATAATGCCACGCGTAGATAGGAAGGTGTTAGTAACCCAGGTTGCCCTGTGACTGCCCTTCTGTTCTTTTTAATTTTTTTTAATCCTTCTGTCATTCCTTAGACATTAGCCGGTTTCCCGGGAGAGTCAATAAGGATGACAGAAGATTTTTGATAAGAATAATTAATTTTTACAATTTTTTTAACCCAGGTATCCCTGTGTCTTCTTTTTTTTTTATTTCTTTTCATTTCTTCTGTCATTCCTTAGACTTAAGCCGGTATCCCGAGAAAGTTTATTAGGATGACCGAAGATTTTTGATAATAATATTTATTTTTTAATTTGGTTTACCCAGTAATCCCTGTGACTGCCCTTATGCTATTTTTAATTCTTTTTATCTCTTCTCTCAATCCTTTGACTTTAGCTGGTTTCCCGGGTGTTTATAAGGATGACCGAAGAGTTTTGAAAAAGAATTTTATTTTTTAATGTTTCAATTTTATTTATACTGGTTTTATCCAGGGGGAGTGCGTAACCCCTCTCGAAATATATATGCGTTATAATACAGATCGTTTAAAGTATCGATTTTTTAAGTTTAATAATGTAAATGAGTATTTGATTTTGATTTGCATAAAGCTAAAAACATTTACTTTAATGTTTTAACTTTATGAGGGGGAGTATGTGGGACTCCTGTATTTATGAAGTCCCATCTCTGTAATTTTATAGAAAACACTTTGTTACTGTTTATTGAAATTTTATAGAATTATTTATCTTTGATTTTAATTTTGTTTGTAATTTGAAATATTGAAAATAAAATAATCAGACTACTTTTAAAACTCAAATGACTCACATCGTCTTATTAGCATAATTTTAGGCATTAACAAAAAATAATAAATCGCACGTTTGAGTAGAATTTGGATCGCTATCGACTCAGAGAATTAGCACCCTGATTTGTTACGACCTGGGGGCAAATTCGCAAAGTGGATAGCGATCGAAATTCTACTCGAACGTGCGATTTGTAAATTTTTCTGTATCCCTTCAATTATGCTTTGATAAATTAGCTTTTCATATTTTTTTATGCTTCAGTGTAGTAAGAGAAAAATATAAAAACTCTTGAATTTATCAGAGTATAGATTTAGGCATGCAGAAAATTTGAAAAATCCCATGTTCGAGTAGAATTTTGATCGTTATCGAGTCCTAGAATTAGGCCCTTAAGTGCTAATTCTCAGAGTCGATAGCAATCGAAAATTTACTGAAACGTGTGATTTTTCAATATTTCTTTATGCCTAAAATTATGCTTTAATAAATACAAGATTTTATATTTTTTATGCTTTAATGTTAAGTGCTGTTTAGTGCTGTAAAACACGACCGAACAAATTTCGGTCGTAATCCCAACAGGGAACGGATATAATCCCTATTGGGGTTATGACCGTTTTGGAAAGGGTCATAGTCCTCACAACTTATATGGGGATTATGACTGTGAAGTATTCCATTTGAGGGTTAATCATGAGGCTTATTTGTTTTTGTTGCATTTTTTTTTTGTCTAACGTAGTCTGCTTTACTAACTATCTATTGAATAATGAACGAACCCAAAACTCGTTTCCCAGTCATTGAAGACATTGCAATTTTTCTGCAATATTTTTATTTTTTAATATTATTTTGGTGGAAAAACCACTACATATGGTTGATGATGATGGCATTTTGTTGCTGTTAACTTTGCTGCATGCTGCCTCTATTGCTATTGGAATTGCGCTCTATTGCCATTGTAATTATACCCTACACCGGGTATAATGGCTTTGTATTGTTTGTAACTACCAGTATACTTCAAGTATACCCCACCCCTTCAAGTATACCCCACCTTGATTAGTTTTTTTATTTATATATTAACAAAATTCGCACCAGTTCTACTGTTTCAATTAGTCACCAATCAAAAACAAAATTGGAGTGTCAGACTTTTACTGAATAATTAAATCTTGCTTTTTCTTTCAACAGAATCTTCTATCACATAGGCATTCCACACCAAATGTCTCGCTACAGAAAAACATGTACGCCATGAATGTCTGAATAGGTGGTATGAATAGCCCTATATGGAACCTTGATTAAATAATTATCTCAAAAATTTACATTTTGTTTATATTTATGGGCTATCGATTAAAAATTTTTATTTTCGTTTGTTTCGTTTTTTTTTTTTTTTTTTGTTGAGAAAATCTCATTTGAACATTAAATTCCATAATAATTTTTTGTATTTGCTTGTTTCAACATAGCGTATGAAGTACAAACATTTCCGAAATTCGTTTATTTGTTACACATACGCTATTATGAACGAAGCAAATACAAGAAAATTACAAAATTTTTATGAAATTTTATATTCAAATGCGATTTTCTCGAAAAAAAACGAAACACGCGCGTCTAATTTTTTTATTGTAAATAGACAAACATCTCAACTTAAAAAAAATTAAAAAATGATAAAAAAAAAGTTGGCGAATTTTAAATAAATTGCACTTTTTACAAAATCAAAAATTTTAGATCGGGTTCATACATTTTTAATTTGATAAATATTTAATCAAGTCAACTCAACACAAATTTAACAATTTTTTAATATTTAGCCAAGCTTTCTTAGCCCAGGTTTTGAAAAACCAAAAACGCAATTTTCTTAGTTCCATATAGCTCTATATCAATACAACAATATTCAAAAATTCTTGGAACACATGTTTTTCTGTAGCTGGACATTTGGTGTGGAATGCAAATGAAAACCCTCAATGATTTTTTCAGTTCAGGTCCAGATTTTTCTCTACATGCGTTTAAGGTTTTTGTGTACTAAACATGTCCTACTTCAGTGGCCCCTGGTGGATCCCTTATTGGAAATGTGGGGTCCAGCTTCTAAAATTTAGCTCGAAACTAAGTTAGCTATAATTGGTATGAGTTTTGCTAATTTCGGCCCAGTACCTCCTTTCTGAATAGCCAAATTACTCAAAATAAACATACAGTGGGCGACAATACATTGGAAACTTTTTTATAGTAGATGAAATTTGTTAAAGACAAAGTTAACAAAACTAAACGTTATAATTATCAAACAAGTATTATAAAAAATTGTTATGTAGGTAATTTATCAAGCTTTAATTTAAGCTTAATAGCGTCCAGATTGGGAAAATAATGAATGTGTTACGAGGGTCGATGTGGAAAATGAAAAAATTTATAGACATTTTTCAGAACATTTTTAAAAAATATTTCCGAGTAGATTTTTTTCAAGTTAAAACATTCAGTGATCAAATAATATTTCCAACAACCCAAACTAACAGTGGAATTTTTTAAGTACAGTAGCAAAAATCCACATTTTTTGACCTCCAATTCTTTTGACCACCAATTTTTTGTTAACAAAGAGAAATTAAAATTATCTTAATATATCATTAGCATATACTTAAGTGTACAAAAGTTAATAAACAATAACATCTTTTCTTTGTTTATAAAAAATTGGTGGTCAAAAGAATTGGAGGTCAAAAAATGTGGATTTTTGCTACTGTACTTAAAAAATTCCACTGTCTGTTTGGATTGTTGGAAAAATTACTTGATCACTGAATAAAAACTATTGGACTTTTTTTTAAATTTCTAATGTTTTAACTTGGAAAAAATCGACTCGCAAATATTTTTTAAAAATGTTCTGAAAAATGTCTATACATTTTGTCATTTTCCTCATCGACCCTCGTAACACATTCATTATTTTCCCAATCTGGACGCTATTAAGCTTAAATTAAAGCTTGATAAATTATCTACATATCGTTTTTTTATATAACTTGTTTGATAATTATAACGTTTAGTTTTGTTAACTTTTTTTTTCACAAATTTCATCTACTATAAAAAAGTTTCCAATGTATTGTCGCCCACTGTATGTGTAACGTTGCGTATGATTGTTATTTAAAGGCTATTTTAATATTAATTATACGCCACTTATACTATTTCCAAGAAACATTATAGTTATAATTAAATGAAAAAATACGTTAAACACGAACTGGATAATAAACGTTAGAAAATAGAGACAAAATGTAGTAAAACTGCATTTACAGTTTTTCTTTTCGTGATGCTGTTTCCTTTTAAAAGGACTTCAAAATTTTAAAGGATTAAATTTTATAAAAAAATATTTTTTTAATATTTGTACTTGTCCTGCGATGTCACTAGTTATAGCAAATCAAAGTGGAGGATCTATCTCCTTTAACTTTCCAATTTGATTTTTTCTACATATCATTAAAAATGAAATAAGTCACGTCCTTCAAAAATCTATCCTTCAATATCATTAAAAATGTTCAACAAAATATTTTAATAAGGTTTTTAGATGACTTGATCACATCCTTGTATCCTGATATGGCAAAATAAAAAAAATTTAAAAATTAGGGGAGATCCTCCTCTTTCATTTTCCATCACCAGTGTCATCCTAGGGCAAGTACAAATACTCCAAAAATATATACAAAATGAATCCTTTAAAATTTTGAAGTCCTTTTAAATGAAAATAGGATCACGAAATGAATAACTGAAATGCATTTTTACTCCATTTGATATCTACTTTTAGACGTATACCATCCGGTTATGTTTAATATTGGCTGTCGGACGGAGTAATAAAAGTTCACTTACTTCAAATGCGAAAAAAAAATCTATCGCTGAACTTAAAAAAACCTTGACGGTTTTGTTATGGAATATGTCAACTTTCATTTGCTTTTGATTTCATCCCATTCCGATTTTGGTTGTTGCACAGTGTAATTATTGATCCTTCACAACAATTTTCACCTTGATCAAAATTTCATGAAAATTAGAGCCCACCAGACCTTTATGATTGGTTGTTAGTTATATTTGACCTTAAAATAACACTGTGCTACAAAAGACCAAAAATAATTTATGCAGGGGTTCTCATATGATAATTCGGGTTGGTTGGAGTCCATAGAGTACTGATATACTCATAGTTTTTCTGGATCACTTCGTTAAGTACGTTTTTTATTGGCAAATGTGTTGAAAAACGGAAATTCTTAAATTACAATTTTAAAAAATTATTACTTTGTTAGTTTGCAACCGATTTTCGATTTTATGGATTTGTTTTAAAGGTATAGGTCTTGCCTTTCAAACAAAACAAAAATATTAAAAATCGATCAAGATTTGGCTGAGCTACGATCGCTTAAGTAAAAAAAAAACATATTTTTTTTAAAAATTTGTCATATTCTTTACACTCTAAGTTGAAAGTGCATCATTAAACAATTTTTTTGAATTTTTTGTAAAAAAGTATGGTAAAGTAGCTTTCCAAAACACCAAAAAACATAACAATCGGTTTAAAAATGAATGAGTTATGCTAAGTTTTGTTATAGGACATTTTTAATTTTTTTCAGAAACGCTTGTAATTCAAGCATTATTCATAAATCTTGTTACTAGTAGTAATTTTATGCGCATATGCATATAAACTAGAGATGGGAACGTAATTAGATTTGTGCGTGATTCACACATGATCAGAAGTGAGCGTGATTGAAAATTAATTTTACTCACGTTGTTGTTAGTGAGTGTCAGTGTGAGTGGAATAAAAAAATGGGCGTGTCAGTTACTTCCAAAACCTATTTATAATTTTTTGGGATTGTTTAAAAAATATCAGTGTTACTTCTTAAACAAAAAAATATTGTGAATCGGTTGAAAACAGGCTAAGGTGCGCTTGTTTAAGTAAAAAAGCTTTTTTGAAGAGTTATACCTGCATCATTTTTATGACAAAAAACATTTGACATTTTTGAAACGAAATTGGTAAAATTGTGGGATCATTTGATGGAAATTTTACCTATTTATAAATATACGTATGTGGCATTCCACACCAAATGTTTAGCGAAAAAAAAACATGTGAACCGTAAATTTTTAAATGGGTTGTATGGATAGCCATGTGAGGCATTCCACACCAACTGTTCCACTACAGAAAAACCATAGTGGTTTCAATGGGATATCATTTGCAAAGTATTCGCTCTTAGGGTACTAATAAATAACAAAAATAAAAGTAAGGTTTTTTTCAAAAAGTGGGCCTTGTAGGAGTGGTCAAATATTGAAAATATCAAACTTTTTTGCCTGAGTATTTATTCACGAAATTTATTCACGCTAATGAAAGAAAAAAAAATATTCAAACACTATATTTTATTTTACTCACGCTCACGTGAACATCGTGACCGTAACTTATTTTTTTCTACTCACGTGTGCGTGAATGAGCGTGAGCAAAATAAAATATCGTGCGTGACTAAATTTGTTCTTTCATGAGCGTGCGTAATCGTTATTAAAAACTCACTCACGCTACCATCGCCTCTTAAAATATTTTTTAAGTATTGATATTACTCATACGCACACGTTTTAAATACCATTATTGTATAAAATAAGCGTGTTGCAATTTTTGAATTTTGATTTCTCGAAAACAAGGCAAAACACATCTCTAAAAATTTCAGATCAGATAGAAAATTCCTTTAACTTTTTTTTAAAAAATAAAAAACAAATAAAATTGCGGCATGTTTTTCGATAAATAAAGTTTATGTTTAAATTTAAAAAATTCAGAACTTCTTCTGAAAATGTTCCAATTTTTATTTTTTTAATTGATAGCCCATTCAAAAATCTATAAACAGCTTTTGTCTTTAAGACTTTACTGTGTTTCATTTAATTTGCATAAATATTGAAGTAAAGATGCTCAGGCAAAAAAGTTAGATATTTTCAATTTTTGACCACGCCTACAAGGCCCACTTTTTGAAAAAACTTAAATTTTATTTTTGTTATTAAATAGTACCCTAAGAGCGAATACTTTGAAAATGATTTCATATTGACACAACACAACTTTTTTTTGCTGAACATTTGGTGTGGAATGCCTCATATATGGAGCTAAGAAAATTACGTTTTTGGTTGTTCAATTTTTCAAAAACTGGGCTTAGGAGGCGTGGTCAAATATTGGAAAAATGGTAAAATTTGTGTCAAGTTGCCTTGTTTAAATATATATCAAATAAAAACGAAATGCACCAAAATCTCAAAAATTTACATTCTTGTATAGTTTTGTATCGGCTATCGATTAAATTTTTTTTGGAAAATTTTCAGAACCCGTTCTGAAATTTTCCAATTTTTAAAAAAGTCAATTTATAAAAAATCTGGCCACTTTTGTTTTTTTTGTAATTTTTTTTAAAGATTATATGTTTGTCTAGCAAGATTTTTTAAAAATTAAGAAAATCTATAAAAAAATTAAGAAGAAAACAAAGTAATTTTTCTGATATTCAAAATAAATTTTTAAAATTTAAAATAGTTTTTGAAAAAAATTAATTTCAATTTGTGTTTTTGCTAATTTATGCCAAAATATTCAATAATATGCACTTAAAAGTTCGAAATATGCACAATATATGCATTTAAAATCAAAATATGCAAAAATATGTATTTTCACCAAAATATGCAAAATATGCGAAAACAAATCGAAGCCATTTAATGCAAATCTCTTGATTCGGAAAGATAATTGGTCGATATCGTTTTTAGGCTTTCGACAAAAAACATGCATTTGCATGGAAATCTCACCCTAGTTATATAAAAAAACTTTTTTACCCGGGACCCATTGAAAAAATTTTGGTACACAATTTTTTTCTCACTGAACATTTGGTGTGGAATGCCTCACATGTATATTTATAAACAGGTAAAATTTCCATCAAATGATCCCACAATTTTAGCAATTTCGTTTTAAAAAAACATGTTTGCAAGCGCACAGCTTTTTCTGTCATAAAAATGTTGCAGGTATAACTCTTCAAAAAAGGTTTTTTACTTAAACAAGCGCACCTTAGCCTGTTTTTAACCGATTCTCAATATTGTTTTGTTTAAGAAGTAATACTCATATTTTTTAAACAAACCCAAAAAATTATAAATAGGATTTGGAAGTAACTGACACACCCATTCTTTTATTCCAATCACACTGACACTCACTAACAACCACGTGAGGAAAATTAATTTTCAATCACGCTCACTTGTGATCATGCGTAAATCACGCACAAATCTAATTACGTTCCCATCTCTAGTTTATATGCATATGCGCATAAAATTACTACTAGTAACAAGATTTATGAATAATGCTTGAATTACAAGCGTTTCTGAAAAAAATTAAAAATGTCCTATCACAATTTTTAACCGATTGTTATGTTTTTTGGTGTTTTGGAAAGCCACTTTACCATACTTTTTTACAAAAAATTCAAAAATTTTTTTTAATAATTCACTTTCAACTTAGAGTGTAAAGAATATGACAAATTTTTCAAAAAATTCGGATTTTTTTTACTTAAGCGATCGTAGCTCAGCCAATTCTTGATCGATTTTTAATATTTTTATTTTGTTTGAAAGGTAAGACCTATACCTTTAAAACAAATCCATAAAATCGAAAATCGGTTGCAAACTAACAAAGTAATAATTTTTTAAAATTGTAATTTAAGAATTTCCGTTTTCCAACACATTTGCCAATAAAAAACGTACTTAACGAAGTGATCCAGAAAAACTATGAGTATATCAGTACTCTATGGACTCCAACCAACCCGAATTTTTATATGAGAACCCCTGCATATTTTTGGTGTAGCACAGTGTAATTATTACACCGTCCGACAGCCAATATAAAACATTAGCCGGATGATATAGTCTGAAATTAGAGATCAAATGGAGTAAAACACCTTGTACAGTTTTTTGTTTCGTGATCCTGTTTCCTTTTAAAAAGACTTCAAAGTTTTAAAGGTTACATTTTGTAAAATATTTTTGAAGTATTTGTACTTTTCCTAGTATGACACTGGTGATAGCAAATTTAAGAGAAGGATCTCCCCTAATTCTTCCATTTTTTTTTTCAGTTTAAAAGGATGTAAAAGAAGTCACTTTAAAATTTTATAAAAATATTTTGCTAAAAATGTTGAATGATATTGAAGGATAAAATTTTGAAAGTGCGTAACTTACCTTTTTTTCTTGATATGTAAAAATAATAAAAATAGGAAAATTAGGGAAGACCCTCCTCTTTCATTTGCTATCACTAGTAGCGTTCCAGGACGAGTACAAATATTAAAAACATATTTCATAAAATGTAATCCTCTAAAACTTTGAAGTCCTTTTAAAAGTAAACAGGATCGCGAAATCAAAAACTGTAAATGCATTTTTACTACATTTTGTCTCTAGTTTCAAACGTATACTATACAGTTCGTGTTTAACGACTTTTTTCATTTTTGTCGGACGATGTAACCGGTATGAATTTCGCTAATATCGGCACAGTACCTCCTTCCTCAATAGCCAAATATATATGTCCTTTACTGATTTAAATACCAATAGGAATACATTTCTGTCTACTAAAAATACTTAAATAAAGTTCAGTGTGAACATAGGGCGTCAATAGCCAAATTACTCATAATCAGGGACACGACCTTCATGCACTAAAAAACTATGTTTTAGGCGCCTAAAATATGCACTAAAAAGTCTTGAGATATGCACTAAAAATCTTAACATAAAAAAACTAAAATTTATACAAAATATGACCTAAAAATAGGCATTTATAGCAAAATAATAGCACAATATGCAAAAATATGCATTTTAAGCAAAATATGCAGATATATGCACTAACGAATCGATGCCATTTAAAAGCAAATTCTTTGATTCGCAAAGATATATTGTTCATGCTGTTCTATGACCAAAGGAAAAAAACATGCATTCGCTTGAAAGTCCTCTCCTTGCTCATAATAAACTAGTGTGCAACGTTGCGTATGATTGTTGTTTAAAGGCTATTAAAATATTAATCATACGCCACTTGTAATAATTATAACACCGTCCGACAAAAATTAAAAAAAGTCTTTAAACACGAACTGGATAATGAACGTTTGAAACTAGAGACAAAATGTAGTAAAACTATATTTACAGTTTTTTTTTTGTGATCCTGTTTCCTTTTTGAAGGACTTCAAAGTTTTAGAGAATTAAATTTTATAAAATATTTTTTTAATATTTGTGCTTGTTCTAAGATGCCACTATTGACAGCAAATGAAAGATGAGTATCTCCTCTAATTTTAATATTTTAATATTTTTACATAACAGGAAAAAGGAGGTAAGCTACGTCCTTTCTAAAATCTATCCTTCAATACCATTCAAACTTTTCAACAAAATATTTTCATAAAGTTTTCTAATGACTTTATTTCCTTTTATTCTGATATGGCAAAATAAATAAATGAAAAAATTAGGGGAGATCTCTTTCATTTTCCATTACCAGTGTCATCCTAGGATAAGTACAAATATTTCACAAATATTTTACAAAATAAATCCTTTTAAATTTTGAAGTCCTTTAAAAAGGAAACAGGATCACGAAATGAAAAACTGTAAATGAAGTTTTACTTCATTTGATCTCTACTTTTAGACGTATACCATCCATGTTTAATATTGGCTGTAGGGCGGTGTAATAAAAAATCACTAACTTTCAATGCGTGTAAAAAATCTAGCGCTAAACTAAAAAAAAAAAAACTTGAAGGTTTTTTTATGGAATATTTCAACTTTCATTTACTTTTGGTTTCATCCCATTCCGATTTTGGTTGTTGCACTGTGTAATTATTGATCCTGCAAAACAATTTCCACTTTGATGAAAATATCATGAAAATTAGAGTCCAAATACCGTTATGATTGGTTGGTTATATTTGACCTTGACCTAATTATTATATCTATTCGACCTATACATATACAAACCTTCATTTATTATTGCAATATCCATACCTAAGTTAATTTTGTTGGAAATTGTTTTTTTTTAAACACCAGCAACTTTTTTTAAATATTCTTCTTTCCAAAATGACATTTGTACTTATGTAGGGCATGTCAAAATTCGTCACTGCTTTATTAAAATCTATTACTAGTTTTTTTTTATATTTATGATATTTGCTTTATGCAGCAAAACAGCACATTGCTTGTGCTGATATTTTACGATAAACTGATGACGATAAACTCAATCATGAAGATGATCATAATTAACAAAACATCATTAGCATGACCATCATTGGGTATTTATTTTCTATTGCTGCTCTATGTGGTGCAGTTGATTTTTTTGTACAATTTAGTCGTCGAACAATTTTAATTTTTATACAATGCAGTTGTTGTTGCTGCTGCTGCTTTTGCTGTTTGGGTTGCTAATGTTGTTGTTATTTTTATTATAATAGATGTTGTCGTTGTTGTTGTTATTATTGCTATGTAGTAATCTATTGGCGCACTCACGTAGTTCAATGTTAACGAACTGTAGTCGCGCTTCGACTTTCACTTATAATGAATTTGGCTGTGGTTCGCTGCTAAAATGAAGTGAAGTTTAACAAAAAAAAAAAATGCACACAACAATTGCAATTGTTGCACTTACAACAACAATCATTACAATAACAACACAAGCAGCAACGAGTAATAGAAAAAAATTATACATGAACATTAGAAAAATAATACTAAAGCGTATGACGATAAAGTAGAAGAAAATTAAAGAAGAAAAAGAAACAAATTCATGTTGCAAGCGGCAAGGCAAGGCAGGCTGGCTGGCTGGCATGCAGTCAGCAACCAGCAACAACTGCAAAAATAACTTTGAAAAAATAAAAAGTGGTGGCAAAGTTGCATGTATTTGTTGTTGTTTTAGTTGTGTTTTTCTATTTTCATAGTTCAATAACATGTTATGTAAAGTGTTTTGTTGTTTCTCCTTGGTTTATCTGGTTCGAAAACATTATTACAGCAGATTTTCTTTTCATTTTCTATTTTCGTTTTTAGTTTTGGTGTTTTTTTTTGTTTTACTTGTTTTCCATGTACGAATTTTCTAATACACTGTTTTAGATTAGGAAAAAAAAAAACAATGTTAATGATTCAGGGTTATGAAAACCAAAAAACGTTTTAAAATTAATAAATTTGTTCACTAAACTGCACTGATAGAAATTAAAATAGACAATAATGAAAATCTGCATTACTGAAAATCTGCATATCGGTTTTCATTGAATTAATGATATATGTATCATTAAAGTCAAAAATTTTTAAAAGTTTGAAATTAATGAAAATGTACAAAGGTAATTGAAATGGTATTTTATGAACATTTGTCATGACTTTAATGTAAAACTGATCTTATTTTCAACATCATTCAAAAATCTATTATTTTACAAATACAATTTTTATAAAAAAATTTAAGAAAAAAATATTCCACATAAATTTAAGTCAAAAATACTATGTTTGACTATGCCCAATAAACCAAATTACGATAAGTGATGCGAAAATAGTGTCACCTTAAATTAAAATTATGATATCATTTACGAACTTAAGGCGATTTTTCTATCGTCATTCCTGGAATTTTCGATAGCGAAAACGATATAACATTTTCATATAGAAACGATATCGTTATCGCCTGGAATAACGATAGTTTTTCGATAAATTTTGGAAAATGGCGATTTTACTATCGTTATAACTGGAGTTAAGGATAGCGAAAACGATATCATATTTTTATGGAAAATCGAAATAATAAGTAAAGGTACATTAAGAACGAAAACACTATAGTTTTTGTATAATATGTGATATTGCCTTGATATTGCCTTGATATCATAACAATATCGTTTGGTTTATTGGTGGAAGCAAATTTGAAAAGTTAAGTTCTAGACAATACCAAAAAACTCTCCTTTGTAATTTCACTAACAATAAGAAGACATTTTCAACAATTTTTTTTTTTACTCATGATGTTCCTTGCAAAAAAAGGAATTTTTTTAAATTTAAAAAAAAATATATTAAAATCAATGAACTAATTTATTGAAACTACAACATTTCCAATTGTATTTTAGAAATAATCAATCGTATTGTAGTAATTATCAATTGTACACTTAAAATATTATGTAAGTAAATTCAACAGAAAATACGTTTGAACAAATTTAAAAAACGGACTACTTACATTTCATTTAAAACAAAAACATTTCTCAGTTATTTTTAAATGTTAATTAATAACTGTTGAAATCCGTAAAAATAACTTAAAAATCCGTAAAAAATGACTGACAAAATTTTACGGAAAAAACGGTTAAAATAACGGAAATTTACATTCATTTTTATTTATTTTTTTAGAAATAATTTTAAAAAACTTCGAACCTGAGCAGAATCGAACTCATAATTTCTGGCTGATAGCCCAGCACGCTACCCTCTGTGCCACAAGCTACTTATATTTTCAGCAACTAAATTTCATTTTCAAATTCAAAAAAAAAAATTCTAATTTTAGAAATTTTTAATAACTGACAAATAACAAACGACAAATAAAATAATGTGGTTTGTTTTTTAAATAACTGAAAAAAAACAAACGTTACGGAAAATTTTATTTAAAAGACAGTTATGCATTTGAATAAACGTTCAAAAAGTTGTTTAGAATATTTGTATGTGAAACAAACGAATTTTCTTTTAATACTTATTAACTAAAACGAAAACTATTTGTTTGACTGTGAAACAGTAACTGTAAAACTTTTATGAGTGTATTTTAAAAGTTATCAATTGTAAATATATCAGAATTTATTAATTGTGTTTTAGAATTTATCATACAACTGATATACAACTGATATTGCCAATTGTATTTCAGAAATTATCAACTGTATTTTAGAAACTAATCTTCGTAAAACAATTGAAAATTTCTGAAATACAATTTATAGTTTCTGAAATACAAATGGTAAATTCTGAAATACAATTGATAATTTCTCGAATACAATTGAAGGGCTTACTGCAAGAAATTGATAAGCAACATTTTATTTTTTCGTGTTTTTCGCCTTCTGCTGATGTTCTATTGACAGATTTTTAGCAAAAGTCTTGCTTTAACCCTTCGTACAAGTATATTGAGAATAAAAGTTTTGCAAACGTTATATTTTCTATATTATTTTAAAAGTTTTAATGCAAAAGCCACCATAAAATGAAATGTTGCTTATCGAGTTTTTACAATAAGCCCTTCAATTGATATTTCCTGAAATACAATTGATATTTCATGGAATACAAATTAAAAATTTCTAAAACACAATTGATAAATTCTGAAATACAATTGATTATTTCTGAAATAGAATTGATAATTTCTGAAATACAATTAATTATTTCTTAAATACAAGTGATAATATCTAAAATTTAATTGATAAATTCTGAAACAAAATTGATAACTTCTGAAATACAATTGATAATTTCTGAAATACAATTGATAATTTCTGAAATAAAATTGATAATTTCTGAAATACAATTTATAGTTTCTGAAATAAAATTGATAATTTCTGAAATACAATTGATAATTTCTAAAATACAATTGATAACATCTGAAAAACTATTGATAATTTTTGAAATACAATTGAGAAATTCTGAAATAAAATTGATTACTTCTGAAGTTCAATTGATAATTTCTGAAATACAATTGCAGATGATGTATGACACCAAATGAAACAGGTTTTATGGGGTCGATTCGTAAGTAGGGGGCTGTTGAAATTAAAAATGTGTCTCTCTATTTCATAACGATCAAAGTGGGTCACGAAAGACAAGTTTTTAGTATTACCGATACACGTCTTAGCCAGACTGGTGGATTTTATACTACACCATTTTGTATTACACCATTCATAAAATTCTATTTGTAATTCTATGATTCATTCTACTTGTAATTCGAAAGTTCTATTTGTAGTTCGAAAATTCAAATTGATATTCGAAAATAATCAATTGAAATTCCAAAAAGATCAATTGTTATTCAAAAAAATCAATTGTAATTCGAAAAAGATCAATTGTAGTACAAAAACATCAATTGTAATTCGAAAAATATCCATTGAATTTCGAAAAATATTAATGGAAATTTAGTTTATATTTATCGAATTACAATCTTCGAATTACAATTGATCTTTTTCGAATTACAATTGATCTAGATCAAATTATAATTGATCTTTTTCGAATTTAAATTGATATTTTTTGAATTACACTTGATATCTTTTTAATTACTTTAGATCTTTTTTGAACTACAACTGATCTTTGAAAAATATTAATGGAAATTTAGTTGGTATTTATCGAATTACAATCTTCGAATTATAATTGATTTTTTTCGAATTACAATTGATCTTTTCCGAATTATAATTGATCTTTTCCGAAGTACAATTGATCTTTTTACGAACTACAATTGATCTTTTTCGAATTACAATTGACAATCTTCGAAAAATATTAATGGAAATTTAGTTGGTATTTATCGAATTACAATCTTCGAATTATAATTGATCTTTTTCGAATTACAATTGATCTTTTTTGAATTACAATTGATCTTTTTCAAATTACAAATGATCTTTTTCGAATTACAATTGATCTTTTTTGAATTACAATTGATCGTTTTTGAATTACAATTGATCTTTTTGAATAACGATTGATATTTTTCGAATTTTAATTCATCTTTTTCGAATTAAAATTTCGAATTACAATTGATGTTTATCGAATTACAATTGATATTTTTCGAATTTCAAATAGAATTTTCAAAAGCAGTAGAATCTTCGAATTACAAAAAGAAACAGAATTTTGGAATTACAATTGATCTTTTTCAAATTACATCTTTAAATGGTGTAGAGTTTATGGCGATAATTGTGGTAGGGTCTCTGGTTAATTCTATGAAATATATGACTAACAGTCTTCATACCGACTCCTGACAACGCAAACTAAAATTGGTCTAGGCTGGTTCTGCTTTGGACTTTTTACTGTGGCTTAAGTCTCAACTCCACTGAAACAGTGTTTTTTATCCAATCTTTAATTGACTATGGTCGCAAATATCTTACATGCACAGAAAGATTGCTTATAATAATGATGATGGCGATGACAAACTTCATATTTTATATGATGATCATCATCTACATCGTCGTCACTATTGTCACCACCATCACCAATGTCATTTAGCCAGTCAGTTCAGTTAGTTAACATTGGAGGGGGAGGGGGTTATATTAAGGCATACATGTATATAATGTTGTAGTTGTTTTTCACTTAAAATCATTTTTCTTTTTTTATAATTTTCTAATGCATATTGATGTTGTTACTATTTTGTTTTTCTACACTCCATTTAAGTCAATAGTTCCCAATCTTTTTTTATGCCATGCCCCACCTTTACGTTAAAACCATTGCCATGTCCCCCCTACACTTAAAAAAAAATTTAAATATTTTAAACAAATAAAAAAAAAAATTAAACTTTGACTAAAAAAATCTTGAAAATTTCCTCGTTGCCCCCCTGTAACATACAAATTCCCCCCCAGTGGGGCGAGAACCGAAGGTTGGGAAACAGCGATTCGTCGTCAAATAAAGTGGTGGTGCTGCTTGTGAATCAGAGATTTTAAGGATGAATTCATTAGAAATTAAATGTTTCAAACAAAAGCACAATTTATTAAAACACTAAAATGATTGTTTGATAAACTGTGCGATTCGCTATCTCGGTCGGAGTGAGTGACTACAAAATTTGTAAATAAAACATAAAACTCAAATTTGTTTCTGTTTTACGTACAAAGTTTCTAGTTACTCACTTTGTACGACATACTGAATCAGGGCATACATTTTTTTTATTTTTAATATTTCGAAAATCACTATTGAATAACAAGATCCTTTAATACAGTGACCGGCTCCAATAGCACTCAGAACCCGAACACAATCGGCAATTTACACGTACATAACACGAATGCCAACAAAACTCACAACTAAGAGCATAAAAAATACAACAACATGCAGGTTATATACATCAACACATGCACATTTATATTCACACACCAATGCATTCATATACTCTCTTTCTGCCGACCACTGCTTTAAGGTAGAAACAGAACAAGCACGGCACGGGGGACGGTTGCCGTTGCCGGAGAATATAGGCCCAAAACAATGACGGGGGACGGCGACGGCAAAAAATGTCATTTGTTTGTTCAGTGGTGCCAACTTTTAATAAAATTAGAGTAATTTTACGGAAAAAAATCGCTTATCACATAGTCAATGTAATTAAGTTGGCACTACTGTACGTTTATTACACCATTGTGAATGAACAAATTAAAAATTGTTGTGAAAATGCGGCAACCCTGGAGTGTGAGAGGGAGGGAGATTGAGAGAACCCGGAGATAAAATAAAATAAGTTTTAATTTTTTGTCGTGCCGGTCACGGTTTTTAACTGTCAAATCGTATGGAAAAAGTCGTGCCGGGCTTGTTCTGTTCCTACCTTTAATGTCTACAATTATTTGATTAGGCTCTTCATGTTTATTCTTTTAAAAATCTCTATTTTGTTTACAATGTTTGTCATATTGGTTTATTAAAAATTCGGTTTGGTTCAAAAAATGTTGGAATTGATAAAATAATGGAGGTCGGTCATACATTTGACTCCACTAGGGGCACTTTAAGGAGAGTTAGGAAGTGGAGATAGAGGTAAGGTATGTTGAAAAAAATTTTGGGGGCGGAAATTTTTAGGAGGTCGGTCTCAGACTGCACCCCTCCAGGGGCATTTCTGGAGCAGTTGTGGGGGTATTTTATTAACTGTACTAATTTTTTTTTTTTCCAAAATTTAAGTTTGTTTTTATTGTGTTTATTATATTGGTCTTAAGATTCTTAAAAAACGGATAACTGAAAAACTATTACTCGGAGGGCTTTTGGGTATTTAACAAAATTTTACCCAATTTTTTAATTATTTTTTGGGTGCCAATTTTGGATATCCATGATTGTTTCCAATATAAGATAGCTTTGGAAACCCTCTATGAAGCGTAATTCTTTTTTAAACTGAGACCTCTCTCTTAACTAAATGAATTTACTTAAAGCTCTGTGTCTTTATAGTAAATTTTATTATTTAGATTTTTTTTAGCAAATTATATGTGGGATTTTTTTTAAGAGTTTTCTTTTAATTTTGCTCCACTATGATCTAAAATATCAAAAAGAGCACAAGAGTATTTGTTTTACTTTTGTTAGTGTTGCCGATTATTAAATAACTACACATCCCCATAAAAAAAGGGTTCTGGCCCAGAAACCAGACCAACATATCTTAAGGTATTTCGACCCCTGAACTCGAATTGGCCATCAAAAAATTTCTATCGATGGGTTTTCCTGTAATTTCCTGACTGGGAAAGTTCCCAAAGGGACCATTCCATTTTTTAAAATTTATACAAAAGATATTGAATAAATCCAAATCTTAAAATCGATTCCGCCATCAGAATGGAATTCTCTCGTTTTGTTTTCTTGTAATCTTACAAGGAATGTCCGCAAAGTGAAACTACCTGATTTCTTTAAAATTTATACACAAGATATAGAAAAAAAACCTACAATCAATCTGTCTGAGCGGAATTGAGTTCAGGAGGTCGAAATACATAAAGATTTGGTTTAGATTTTTTTGTCCCTATCTTGTGTATATATTTCGAAGATATCTGGAATGGTCACATTAGGAACTGGCGTGTTTAAAAAAAAAATTATCGGAAATTCAGAACCAGTTCTTAATTCCAAAATTAAATAAAACTCTATTAAATTGGTGTGTTTTGGAAACTTTATAATTGTTAAGTTACAGCAGAAAAAATTAAACATAAAGCGATGTCAATCAAAAATTGTAAAATTTTACCATATTTTACAAAACTTTGAAATTTCTCGAAAACAAAAAATAACTGCTCTCTGAAAATTTGATTATGTAGAGAATTTAATTTTAATAAATTAAAAATGGCGTGTTTTTGCTAAATCGATTTTAAGGTTAAATTTGGAAAATTCAAACATAGTTCTGAAGGTTTTCCAAAGAATGCAAAATTTCAGAATTGTTGACTTATAATAGAAAAAACTAAATATGAAGCATTGTCATGTAAAAATTACTTAATTTTACTATGTTTGAACACGTCTATCTCGCCCATTTTTCCGTAAAACTTAAACTTTTGTTCTACGATTTGCTAGCTCCGTATAAGGCAATAAGCACTGAAAGTCCAACAAATTTTTTTTTCGTGTTACGTTTGAAATAAAAAGTTCCATATATACTTTATGGAGTCCCAGACCGACATTTAGGTTATAAAAAAAAACACTTTTTTGGGTAATAATTTTGTTTGGATAATTTTGGACTTACCGCTGTATAATTTGTTATTCCACTTGTGGCAACACTGACTCTTGCACATTTGCAACAACAACAAAACCAAATGCAACAACTGTTGCTAGAGCATTAGAGTAATAAAATGTCTTGTATGCAATTGCTGTTGTTGCAGTCAATTTTAATTTTTCTTTTATGTATGAAGTCTAATCCAAAACACAGTAAGCAGATGTTATTAGATTTGATGTTATTGAACTTTATTGTGTGTTGCAGATGATTGTTGTTGGTGTTGTTGTTGTTGTAATTATTGTTGCTATCGCCAATGATGGTTGATAGGTGATGTGATGGTAATGGTGTTGATAATGATGATTAACCGGAAGAAAGGAACCACTAAAAATTTTCTTTTCTTTTACTATTGTTGTTGTTCAATTTCTTTTTAACCTGGTATGAATGATGTGATCTACTCGTACGAGTTTAACATGTTATAACAATTGATGGGTAACGGTTGTTTTTTTATATTATTATTTTTTATTGTTTTATTAAGTTTTGCATATGAATAAAAAGTAATTACTTAAAGGAAAAAAAGGTAATTAGTTTATTTATTACTTACTACAACATTTGCAGATGTAATTGGAAAAAGATCAATTTTAATACGAAGATTGCATTTGTAATACGAAGATTTTAGTTATAGTTCAAAAATTCCATTTGTAATTCGAAGATTCTATTTGTTACTCGAGGATTTCACTTAATTAACTAATATTCCAGTTGTAATTCGTTATAGATCAATTGCAATTCAAAGATTCTAATTGTAATTCGAAAAAGTTTTATTGTAATACAAAAAAGTAAAAAAGTTAAATTCGGCCTTGTCGAATATTTTGATGCCCTTTACAATGTAAAAAAGATCATTGCAAATACCTTATTTTATAAAAAAAAAAAAAAATAAAATTGGTAAAAGAAATTAATTTTGAGAAGAAAAATTTTTTTTTTAAAAAAATTTCTCGAAAAAAAAATTTCGTTAAAAAAGGCGTGGCTAAATATTGAAAAAATAGTCATATTTGTATCAAGTTGCCTTGATTAAATATGTATTGAATTTAAATTGAATGCACCATAATCTGAAAAATTTGCATTCTTGTATATTTTTTTAAAGGCAATTGATTAAAAATTTTTAAAAAAGTAATTTTTTGAATTGACTTATCAAAAATCCTGCCACTTTTTTTTAATTTTTTTTTTTTAATTCAGACACGCGTTTTTCGTTTTTTTTTTTCGAGAAATTAAGATTTGAATATTAAATTTCATAACAATTTTGTAATTTTCTTGTACTTTCTTGTTTCAACAAAGCGGATGGGTATTAAATTTTTGCATAAATGTTGCTTATATGCTACGTTGAAACAAGCAAATTACTAAATTGTAGGGCTGTCAAACGGGATTTGAAAATCAAAATCCCGGGATCTCGGGATCACGGAATTTTTCGGGATCCCGTGATTTTTCGGGATTCCGGGGTTTTTCGTGATTAAATTTCTTTGATTATAAAATTAAAAAAAAAAATTAGGGGGCTACTGTGGGTTAGTTGGTAGCGTGCTAGCCTATTAAGCAGAAAGTTGTGGGTTTGATTCCCAAGAAAACCCTTGGGTCGATTTCGCTACAACGAAATTATTAAAAAAAATGATTTCTAATTATTCTGATTCTTATTTAAAGGCTATTAAAAATTAAGTATACGACACTTACGCAGTTTTCAAGTAATTATTATTAAATGTTTAGCAATGAACTAAAAAAGCCTCGAGGGGTTTGTTATGGAAAATGACAATTTTAATTTGCTTTTTGTTTCATCCCATTCCGATTTTAGTTGTTGCACTGTATAATTTTAAAACTAATTGAAAAAAAATCTAAAATAATAAAAACATTTAAAAGAGAAGAGTACTAATATAATACATTAGACTTGTTTTTTTTTTTGTATAAAAAAAGTTTTTCTTCCAATTTTGAACGTCCGGGAAAATTTTTATTTTCCTACGCCTAAAACTTATGTGGTACAAATTTAAAGCCAATCGAATGAAATTCACCCGTGGCGCCCTTCGATCAAAGCTTCGGTTTTTTAGAAAATTTTCGCAAAAAACCTTGAAACTTTGGTCAAAGGGCTCCGTGACTATAGCTTAATGGTTAGTGCGAAGGACTATTATTCTGCAAGCCTGGGTAGAATTCTCAGCTTCGTGGCCAGCTCCGTTGAAAATTAAAAAAAGTTTTACTTTTAATTTGTTTATGTAATTGTAACAATAATTGAACAAAATTGTATTTTTAAAAATAAATTCTCATACATTTTTAATATTTCAAAAATCCCGGGATTCGGGATTCATTTTATGACAATCCCGGGATTTCGGGATTGACAGCCCTACTAAATTGTTATGAAATTCAAAATTCAAATGTGTTTTTCTCGAAAAAAAAAAGCCCTCGTGAATGAGTACTAAATATTTGCATAAATATTACTCATACGCTAAGTTGAAACAAGGAAATTACTAAATTGGTCTGAAATTCAAAATTCAAATGCGATTTTCTCGAAAAAAACGAAAAGCACATGACTAAATTTTTTTGTGTGGATAGACAAACATCTAATCTTAAAAAAAAAAATTGAAAAAAAAAAAAACAAAAGTGGCCGGATTTTTTTAGGAATTTACATTTTTAAAAAATGGCAAATTTCAGAACAGGTTCTAAAACCAGGTTCTGAAACCTGTTGACTACGCCTCCTAAGCCCATGATTCCGTAATTGAAAAACCAAAACCGCAATTTTCTTAGCTCCATATAGGGCTATCCATACAAATTATTCAGAAATTTACGGTACACATGTTTTTTTTTTCTATAGACATTTGGTGTGGAGTGCCTCATATACTTTATGCGGTTCCCGACCGATATTTTGATGCGTTACAAACGGAATGACAAAGTGAAAAAAATTTCGAATTACAATTGATCATTTCAAATTACAATTGATCTTTTTCAAATAAAAATTAATCTTTTATGAATTATTATTGGAATCTTCGAATTACAACTGATCTTTTTCGAATTTCAATTGATCTTTGTAGATTTAAATTGATAAATTTCGAATAACATTGATTTCGAAATGCAATTGATCTTTTCCGAATTACAATTGATATTTTTCGAATTACAATTGAAATTACAAATATGTTTAATAAGGTGGGTCGAAAATATATATTTTTTTTTTATTTCAAAATGGCAAATGAAATTTTTATGGTATACATCTCGAAACATGTACTATCGTTTAGATTTGGTGCCATTTTGAAATAAAAAAAAAAATATTTTTTCGACCCACCTTAATGTCGTATCTTTAAATTACAAATGGAACCTCTGAATAACAAATGGAATCTTCGAATTACACCCACCCCTCTTCAAACAAGTTTAGGTTTGTAAAAATTGTGATAAAATTGAGTAATGATATTTCAATCCTCCTTATTTAGAGCTTGAAAAATCGTTAACACGAAAATCCTAGGTGATCTTGTTTTCGAGTTATTGCTAAATAATTACACTGTTCGACAACAAAAACTTCCCAGTAAAATATCCAACAGATTCTTATAGATTTTGCTCTCCTGATTTTAAATCTGCCATCGAAATTTTTCTAGCACGTACCGTTTTTACGATATTTGCTGTTATATAGTCGAAAACCCAAAAAAAACTTTTGGGGATCTACTGTTACATATTCTTACGTTGGTTCCAAAAAGATGACTTAATTTCATATAAAATGGACGTTTTGGTTCCAAAACCTCAATCCTAATTTTTCTAGCATGTTCCGTTTTCGAGATATTTTGGTTCCAAAAAGATGACTTAATTTCATATAAAATGGACGTTTTGGTTCCAAAACTTCAATCCTAATTTTTCTAGCATGTTCCGAAGAAGAAGAATCTTCGAATTACAATTAATCTATTTTTAATTATATTTGTAAGTGGTGAAGTTGATGTGTTTGACGTTTCTTGGGTTGTTTTACATTTTTGAATACTTATAATATCCCAGCAAAAAAAGTGAGGAGAACTTCTATTTGGAGTGCTTTAAAACGTTAACAAATGTAATGAAATACAACAAAAATAACAAAAAACACAAGAAAAAAACGCAAAGGCATTATTTTCTACTCCATAAAAAGTTGATATGCAGCTCTTAACTCATTACCTTCCGCGACACTCCCATACAAATGTAAGTAGATATTGAGTAGATAAGAAGTACTCCGAGCTTTCAAACAACTTCCAACTACTTCCCTGGAGTAGTTCTTATCTACGGAATATCTACTTACATTTGTATGGAGGTGTCGCGATAGGTAATGAGTTAAGAGCTGAATATCTATGTATTCTGGAGTAGAAAAAAATTTTTGTGTGTTTTTGTCTTGTGTTTTTTGTTATTTTTGTTGTATTTCATTACATTTGTTATAGTTTTAAAGCACTCCACTGAGAAGTGGTAATGACTTTTTTTGCAGGGATTTTACATTAAACAAGTGAGGATGAAATATTTGGTTGCGCCGAGTTCTACTTAAAAAAAATACACAACTTACAAAATTAACCATTTAGGAGCTATACTAGTTAAAAGTTTGAACCTTCCTTAATATCTTTAGCGCCCCCTATTGTAAAGACATACTTCAACAAAGTCATTCTTTAAAAATGTTCGCCATCTCTATGACCGCTCCATAATGGGTTAAGGTGTGACTCCCATTGAAAACGCGTGTCTAGCAGCTAACAAATCAATGTTAATTTTTTTTTGTTTCGATATGTTGTTAAACCGGAAGATTCATAAATACGGCCGCTAGAGTGATTTGTATAAAATTTAATGCATCTATACGTTGAATATTCTACAAATAAAATTTTCAAAATCTTCTTTGATATTATTTAAAATATTATTAAGTTTAAAATAATTATGCACATATTTAATAAAAATTTAATAATTTATTTTCTTTCTTCTTTTCAGACTTATCATCACCTTTTTATACACCAACTGGTTGCCTTAATCCAATTTTTATCAAAAAAAAAAAAAAACATTTTGTTTTTTTTTTAAAACAAAATTTAGTGTAGTAGTTAAAATAGATTTTTTTATACATAAAAAAAGAATTTTGAAAATATTTTACTTTTCAAAACTAAACCAAAATACGTCCATTTTTTATATGAATTTACTCCTTAAAAACAAATTGGCTTTAAATTTTTATAATGTAATTTTTTTAAATTAAAAAAAGTGCCTAAACAATTAGAAACTATTGACACAAAAAACATTTCAAGCCTTTCCCAAAAAAACTCTACCCTGAAACGGTTACACACTACCCACGTAGAAGTGTGTAAAACCGTTTTATCAACCCAACATTTTTTTTCTACAATCACCGGTGACAAAAACACGCTGGCACTGGTGAACGAAGTTCTGAGTGGCTTTGCCTTATCAGCGATGCCATTTATTGATGACGCTCTATTATGGTGTCCGGATAATGATGGTCATATTGTGGGTGGCTTAGATAGCATAACATGTATGCAGGTATGTATTTTATTTTTAAAAAATATTATTTTATTTTATATATTTTTAAGAATTTTACATTTTTATTACAAAATTTATTCTTATCGTTTAATAATTTAAAAAGACACAGCTTTTAAAATCTTTTTTTTACCGGATGGTTACTTTTGCCTCCCTGTAGCTTATGTTGTGTCGAAACTAGATTTCGAATATAATATTGTAAAATTGCAAGTACCTCTGCCTAGAAAACTCTACACTTGTTCGGAAGTCTCAATGAAGCCTTAATTTCAAGACTATTAGAATATACTTTATATACCGTCCGTAAAAATTGAGATCGCATTCTCTGTCATAACAGAGATGTCTGCCCAGTCTACGCTATTTTGTACTTGGTCTACACCCAAAATAATTCTGCAGTAAAAGTATTAGTAAGTGATTTTGTTCCAAAATCTACTAATAAGTTACTAATTACCAGTAGTACAGTAGTTTTTTAGTATCTCCAAAGTACTAAAATTAGTAATTTTTACTTCTTTTGAATAATATTAGTAACACATTTAAGTATTGATTACCAACGCCTGCACTAGATCATTTTGGACTAAAAAATTACTTCATTAGTTAAATTTTTAGTATTGAATACCCACGTTTTTTTTTTAGTGTACGAAGGTTTTATCAAAGTTCATATGCGGTGAGATATAGTCGGTTGTTTCTTCCACTTCCGTCCCACCCTCCGTACTTAATATGGTCTAGTGCTTCCAAGACCGTTGTATAATAGACCGTATTAATTTTTCCTTGTTTTTTTTTTTTTAGCTAAAGGGGGAGTTAGGAGTCAAAATGACTCGATAAAATTTTTTTCTGAAAATTCGGTTGAAGTAAAAAACGCAAAAAATTAAACATTTCTTCTTATTTAAACCAAACTTTTTTTGCTGATGTTATTTATTTGGAAAAAAATCATAGTAGGTCTAATTTAAAGTAATAAAAAATATCGAAATCGGAACTTCATGAGCATTTTCTTCGAGTTAAGCCACTTAAAACAAGTTTGCTATAGTGGAAAATTTTCCGCTAGTATTCCAAATGCCTCCCACGAAGATTTATAAAAATCGGAAAAATCCTTTGGGCACCCACATCGCGGAATAAGTAAAAATTCCCAAAAAAAAAAACATACCTACATCAATCGGCGATGCGGGAGCAAAAGGAACTTTTTAATTTTCACGAAAATTTTTTGGATTGCTTCTGGCTTACAAGAGAAAAATCGATGCGGCCTATTGTACTTATGTATATTATATTTTTTTGGGGGATTTTTATTTAATACGCGATGTGGGTGCCTAAGGACTTTTTTAATTTTTTTTTAATTAAAAGACTTCGGGGAAGGCTTTTGGAATACTAGCGGAAAGTTTCCCACCAAAGATTATTTTTTTTAAATGCATGTACTCGAAGCAAATGCTCATCACACACCCCTCTTCAAGCAAGTTTAGGTTGTGTTAAAATGGTGACAAAATCGGGTAATGGTATTTCATTCCTATTTATGTTGAACTTTAAGAATCGTTTACACGAAAATCCTAGCTCATCCTGTTTTCGAGTTATTGCCAAATAATTACACTGTTCGACAACAAAAATCTCCCAATGGAATTTCCAACTGATCTGTTACACAGGACCCCCAAAAGTGCGGAATTAATAGTTTTTTGACTTTTTAACAGAAAATATTTCAAAAACGGATGGCAGATTTGGATTCAGGAGAGCAAAATCTATAAGAATAAGTTTGATATTTCACTGGAAAGTTTTTTTGTCAAACAGTGTAATTATTTAGCAATAACTCAAAAACAGGATCAGCTAGGATTTTTGTGTTAATTACTTTTAAAATTCAAAATAATGATGACTGCACCAGTTATTTCCACACACGCCAGTCGTTGCATCTTCTATAGATTGTAGATATATGGTTTATTATCCACTGCTAGCACTGAGGGCACCATAGGTTAGTATTAATCCAATAATCGCACCATACATCAAGTGGATGATGTACGATTTTTAGACCCCACCTTCTTCCGAAAGTTTTCCTGCAGGTTAGAAAGTATATAACGACTTTTTCATACTTTCCTCTGTATTTATTTCAAAAAAAGCTTTGTGTCCAGCGTCACACCCATGGTGATTCCATCAAATTTGGGAAGATCAAGCCTGTCTATCTTTGTCCTTTTTGTGCACAAGACAAGGTTTAGGCGGGATTAACTCCCATGCCGTTGTCCTTTTCCCACGTCGAGAGTATCATAAGCGCAGATTCCATGAGTTCGCCAATCGTTGGTAGGACTTACCTTTGATAAGGAGCACAACGTCATCAGCGAAGGCAACTACCTTCATACCTATTCCATTGAGTGACGCGAGGATCTTGTTTATTACAAGATTCCACAAAAGGGAAGATATCACTCCCCCTGTGGAGTGCCCCATCAAGGATCTTGTTTTTACAAGATTCCACAAAAGGGAAAAGACAAATCTCCCTAGTGGAGTGCCGCTTGTCAAATTTTCCTCGCTTCACCATCACCTATCTTCGAGGTAATTTCCCTGCTTTCTAGCATTTTGCTCGTCCATAGAGTTATATATCCGGTAAATATTTAAATGTTTAATTAAAATATTTAGCAGCACTAATTTTTTAAATTTAAATCTAAAAATGTAAAATTCTTAAATTTGGCAATGGTGTTTTGAAAATATAGCATTTCTATTTTTAACATTCTTTAATTTTCTTATTTTCTTTTCATAAAACAAAAAAACAAAAAAAAACAGGATGAAGTTCCCGAATCTAATGAAAATGTTAGCGAAAGTACTCAACTTGCCGAAAGCACAACAGCAGAGTTAAATGCCTTAGAGCCTTCATTGTGTAACAATGATTCCTCAGATGAATTGTTTCGTCAACTATCTGAAAGCAATTTTGAAATTGAGAGTCTTCTATCGGATTTAGCAACAGTTGAAGTGAAAGTATAGTATTTTTATTCATATATTTTTTATACACATACTATTTACTATTGTTTAAAATTCATTTCTACTTCCATTTAACCTGTTTGTATTGAGCAAAAAAAGCTAAATATCAAATCGCTCATGTATGTTTGTATTTTTCTATATGTTGCAGGAAGAGAATAATAATATTAGTGATGTTACCAGTGATGTTGTTGTGCGTAGTCAACATGATACATTTGTTGCATTAGTCAATGGAAATGGTGGCCGTGTTAGTGTTTCATCAACGTCCAACAATTTAATCTCGGGTTCTGGTATACAACTGCCGGGTGAAAATTCTGCTTTGGGTTCTGTGGGTACAAATTCTTTAACATTAGAACCTACGGCAGCATCTTCTACCCAGGAGCAAGCCAACAGTTCATATCTTAGTAATAATAACAACAACAACAATAACTCTAATCTAAGTAACAACAACAATAATAATGATAGCACCACAATATTCGATGATAGTTCGTCACGTTATCTGATAGCAGCGAATCCACTGTTAGCTGAAAAGTTGATGTCAAAAAGTTTAATACTCAATAAAAATGATAAAACAACAACAGATTTCAAAGGTAAGTTTAGTATTAAGTTTAATTTTAGGTGTTAGTGCGTACATTTTTAACGGAAAAACATACAATGAAAAGTTTTTAAAAAGCTTTGTTACATTTTAAAGCTTTTGTATTAACCCTTACAATGATCGTTGTTTTTTTTCCACACATGTTTTTAGAGTTTACATAATTTATAGTGTCCGACCGAATATTAGGCTTTGGCCAAAAAGCATTATTCGGCTTCGGCCATATTTTTAGCCGAATATTGCCGAATACCGAAATGTTTTATAAAATTTGTACTCACACAAGAATCACCCCTGAAATACTGCTGACACTCCCTTTATAAAATGGCTGACATCTTTATACATTTTTTTTTAAATATCCCCAATGACATGTCAGCAGTTGGTCAGCAGTGCCCACCAGTATCGGTGGCCACCAACAATTCGTTTAAACAACCGCCTACCAACTGCTGACTTCTCCTTGGGGATATTTGGAAAAATTGTATGAATATGTCATCGATTTTTTTAAAGGGAGAGTCAGCAGTATGTCAGCGGTGATTTTTTTTGGCCTGGGAACACTTTGAATCACGTTAGAAAGCCAGAAAAACATTTTACTAAAACTGTTTTGCAGCTTAAAAAAAAGTTTACACTCAAAAAAAATTTTCGATAGAAAAAAAAATTACCAAAAATTGTTTACAGTTTTTTTCAGTTTTTTTTTATTGTAGACAACATTTTTATAATGTATGCGAACGAGTGCCAACGAATGAGTTATTAGCAAAACAGCCAATTTTGGATGGTTTTTTTCGCAAATTCAGTAAATACGGGTTTTTTAGTAAATACAATTTTGTAGACATTAAATCTTTTTGAAAATCTTTCTTATGGACGGGCCACTAGAAAAAGGGGTCGTGGACAGCCCATTTTTTCTCAAATCGAATATTTTGACAGTAGAAGACTGCATACCAAATTTGGAGAGGCCAGTTTGTCGGGAAATATTTTGTGCCGCGACTTGGGATTTTTCGGCCAAAGATTTAAGTAAATATCGAGCGAAATTTGTTTATGGGAAAAGTCTATAAATGGACTGATTGTAATCAGTTTGACATACGACAAGTGCAGGCCCGGATCCACGGGGGGAAAAAGCAAATCCCCACCCAAACCGAATTTGAAAGAAAAAAGGAAAAAGGAAAAAATGAAAGGAAAGAGAAAAAAAAGAGGAAAAAGGAAATAATCTAAAAAAAAATTGTATGAAAAATGTCCAAGGATCTGAAAAAATTTTCTATGAAAAATTTTAAAGAATCTTTAAATTTTTCTAGAGGAAAAATGTTGCGGAATATTAAAATTTTTCTATATGAAAAAATTTGAGAATTTTTTTTTAGAAAAAAAAATTGGGAATTTTTTATAGGAAAATCCTTAAAAGTTTTCTATGGGAAAACTCAGGGAATTTTTCTATAGAAGATTTTTTTTATAGAAAATCTTCTATGAAAAATGTCTAATGTCTTAAATGTGTCTGAATGTTCGAGTTTTTCTATGTGATAAAAGTCTCAAAAAGTGAAAACTTTTCTTTATAAAAAATACAAACATTTTTCTATACGAAATATTTTGGAATTTTTCTAGACTAAAAATTTTTCAATTTTTCTAAATGAATAATTTGGGAATATATAGAAAAAGTTGAGAATTTTTCTTAGAACTTTTTTAATTTGACAATTTTTATATGAAAAATACAACAGTTTTTCTATAGAAAAAATCTGAGAGTTTTTTATTGGAAAATTCTGAGAATTTTCTATATTGAAAAGTTGACAATTCTGCTGGGTAAAAAGAAAAGAGGAAATGAAATCATGAGTAAGAATTTTTTCTAGAATTTTCAAAAATCTCAAAAGTTTTCTTTAAAAAAATTGTTTTTAAATCTTAAATTTTTTTTACAGAAAAAAAAGTAAAATTAAAATTTTCTGCAGGAAAAATAAGAAAATTTTCTTCAGGAAAAATTTGATAATTTTTTTGTACAAAAAATGCAATGGAATTTTAGACTTTTAATGTAAAAATTATACTGAATCTGGGGCCTTTAAAGGAAAAATATTTTGAAATCTAAGTATTTTTCCTTAGGAAAAATGTCTCAAAATCTGAGATTATTTTTATTAGAAAGATGTCTCAAAATCTAAGACTTTTTAATAGGAAAAGCTGAGACGTTTTCTAAAGGAAAAAAGTTCTGAGTCTTAGAAACAATTTCCGATTTTTTCGATATTAAAAATATCTCAGAATTTTTAAGTTTTAATATTAAATCTACATGACTTTTTCGATAGGAAAAATAACACAGAATCCAAGTCTTTTTCTATAAAAATTGACTTAGACTCTGAGAACTTTAGAAAAAAATATTTTAAAAATTTTATTCAAATATTCACAGAATCTAAAAAACGATCTTAGATAACGAATTTTTGTTTTATTTTAAAAATGACTAAAAATCTCTAAGACTTTTTCTATAGGAAAAATAGCTCAGAAACTAAAACATTTTTTTAGTAAAAAATTTCTTAGACTCTCTTCGTAGACTTTTTCTAGAATCTAGAAAATTGTCTCAGAATCTAGAAAATTGCCTCCAAAATTTTTTAAAAGTATTAAAGTCTTAAATTTTTCTAATCTCAGGTACTTTCTATGGAATATTTTTTTCAAGCCCTAAAAATTTTGGTGTAGAAAGATCGTTTCGGTATCTTAAACCTTTTCTGTAGAAAAATAGAATAGGAAAAAATTTTAATATTTCAGAAATTAAGAAGTTTTTAATGGGTATAATACTCATTACTCATTAAATCTGAGAATTTGGGAATTAAGGAAATACTGACCTCGAGCTAGAATAAACCTATTTAAAATACTTTTATATAAATTTTAAAAGCTTTTCTGTATCAAAATGCCTCAGAACCTCAGAAGTTTTCTATTGGGATAACGTCTCAGAATCATAAACTTTCTATTAAAAAATTATGTCAGAATCTGGGTCTTTTGCTGTCAGAAAAATGCTTTAGAACCTGAAAATTTCTTGAAGAGACATTTTTCAAAATATCAAACATTTAAGTTTTTTTTACTATAGGAATAAATTTTTAAAATTTGGAAATGTTTCTACACACAAAAAAAATAAAAAAATTGTGCCAGTTTTTGGTTTAATTACAACCTATAAAGTGGTTTTGGATAAATTAACAAAGTTTTTGCTCTAAAAAACTTAGGTAAATTATCCAAAGCCACTTTATAGGTTGTATTATCCCTAAAACGTACACAATTTTTTAATATTTTTTTTTTGTGTGTATAGAAAAAATTATAATAAATAAGAGTTGAACAGTATAAAACTATAACCAATGATTCAAATTCGACCTGAAGTTCCCTGCAAAAAAAAATTCCACATATAGTTATTTATGCAACAACAATTTATCGGTGTAATTTAACTCAAAGATTTGAAATACATGAGAACTTTAATATTTTTCAGTGAAAAAAATACTGGCATTTGAGGGTTAATTTAATATATAGTTGAAGAGGCACTGTTATTTCAAGTTTACCACATACAGTTTAAAAATTCCTAAAGGTGTGTGTCTAAGCTAAACACAGTTTGAGAATAACCATATTTGTTTCTCAAATAAGTCTTAGCATACTTTTAGGTGTTTAAGTTTGTATGTACTAAATTTGTTAAAAGTACTAAATTAGCGCTTTTAAATGGAAAACTTGAAATAAAAGCTTTTTAATTTTTAACCATTCCACAAAATATGCAACAATTTTTTTTTATTTGAAAAAAAAACTGTTAATTTTAAATTAACGGTTCAAATCGATGCAATAACTGAATTTTAATAAATTTGTAATAATTTTATGTGTTTATTTATTATTCAAAATGAATACATTAAAAAATTTACTTATTTAAAAATAATTTAATTTACTATTATTAAAATTTGCACTTGTAATAATTTGAAATTTTTTTTAGAACAAAATTGTAAGGCTTTGGTTTCTGAAGTAATTTAATTTTTACTGAAAAGAAATTCAATATGTTTAAAATGTGATATGAAAGAATCGGATATCCCAGAATGGAGAATAAAAACTATTTGATATTCTTCAAATTTTGTTGTAGGACCTACAGTTTCTCTTTAATCTCCATTGAGAAATCTAACTAAGAAAATAAATCGTAACATCTTTAATCCATTATTTTATTACATAGATGGGAATTTTTCATAACCATTGAAATTTAATTACCATTGGTTAATATCAATGGTAATGAAAAAATTTTCATTACCATTTAATGGTAATTAAATTTTTTTAATTGAAAAAATAATTACTAACGGTAATGAAATGCACCAATTGTTGAAAAACACCAATTATAATTGGTTTCAAAACCATTGGTTTGCACATTTTTGTTTTTTTAAAAAGTTAAAAATTTAAACATCAAAGTATGTTTTTACAAAAAAAATATGAAAATGTTAAAGAGTTAAAACACCTCAATTCAACTGAAAAAAGTAGCATTTTTGACCTTACCTCTTTCGAATTTGATGAAACTTGGAATATAGTTGGTCCCTTACAAAAAAATCATAGTGCCAAAATTTTGGACTTCTGGTAGTTTTTCTTCCCGAGACATGGGGTCTTGAAAATTGGCAAAATCGTATATATTTGACAAAAGTGTTCTGAGATAAATAAAGATGACTCGAAAAGTAATTACAATACAGGCCTCAGTCAGGTTGCACATAATAGGTAATGAGACAGCCTTTAAAATGGTGTTCCCAAAGATTTTTTTTGAAAAAGGTCAAAGGTCATTGATTTTAACCTTAATTTTTGGAGAGCTATATCTCAAAAAACGATATTTTTAAAATTTTGGAAAAAATATATGTTATTAAGAATCACCTATACTACTTAAGTTTAAATTTTCAGGATGGAGACTTCATTGGAACTTTTAATATTAATAGAAACATAATGACAGGGAAGAAAAAGTGGTGTTTTTCCCCTTACAGAAAAAAACAATTTATTTGGTCTTTGAGATTCTGGTACCAAATTTCACTTTTCTGAATGTTTTTGACGTGCTGAGTCCAAATATGACCTTTGAACTGGCCTATCGCAATTAGTTTTCGAGATATCTGCACATTAATGAGTGAAAATTGCTAAAATGCTATTGCTGTGTTTTTTCGAACATTTAGGTGCTTATATCTTGAAAAGTAATAGCGATAGGCCAGTTCAAAGGTCATATTTGGACTCAGCACGTCAAGAACATTCAGAAAAATGAATTCTGGTACCAGAATTTCACAGACAAAAAAAATGTTTTTTTTTTGTAAGGGAAATTACACCGATTTTTCTTTCCTGTCACAATGTTTCTATTAATATAAAAAGTTCCAATGAAGTCTCCAGTCTGAAAATTTAAACTTAAGTAGTATGGGTGATTCTTAACAACATATATTTTTTCCAAAATTTTAAAAATATCGTTTTTTGAGATATAGCTCTCCAAAAATTAAGGTTAAAACCAATGACCTTTGACCTTTTTCAAAAAAAATCCTGAGGAATGCCATTTTAAAGGCTGTCTCATTACCTATTATTTTCAACCTGACTGAGACCTGTATTGTTATTACTTTTCGAGTTATCTTTATTTATCTCAGAACACTTTTGCCAAATATATACGATTTTGTTAATTTTCAACACCGCATATCTCGAATACTGGAATGACCAGAAGCCTGAAAAATTGGAAAAATCTCTTTTTTGTAAAAGTAAACCCTAGTACTAAATTTCATTAAATTTGGAGGGGGTGCGGTCAACTCCTCGGTTGAATTGAGGTGTTTTAGCTCTAAAGACAAAAAACAAAAGGCAAATAAAAATTTCAAATATTGTATTATACAAAGGCAATCAACGTGTGTTTGGTTTATAAAATGTGAAAAAAAACAGCAGATATTTCCAAATATTAACGATTTTGACAATATTGTGACGACTTTTACTAATGGTAATTATTTTTTTTAAGTGATGCCATAGCAATGGTAATTATTTTTTTTTTTAATTTTCATTAGTAATTAAATTGATAAGTAATTTAATTGGTACAATTGATACAACCAATGGTAATGAAAAAAATTTCATTACCATTGACATCAATTAAATGGTAATTAAACCATCAATTAATTGGTCCTTTTAATTAATTAGTCCCATCTATGTTTTATTATTAATAAAATTTCTCTTTTTCCTAAAAAAAAAAATAAAAAAAAAAAACAAATAACTATGAATAATTAAATACGCAATTTACAAGGATAAAAAACCATAGTTCTTTTTAAATAAAATCCCACAAATCAGTTTGTAAAATTCTAATAAATATTGTCTATGTTACAAATTGAGTGTGGGTTTTGCAAAACTTTGTATAAATATATAATTTTTTTTTAACACAGAACAGTAGGAGAAGAAAACACACGAAACATGCCAGCATTTGTCTGGAAGGAATAAACTCTCGAAGGCCAAAGAAAGTACAATGATCTCTCTACAATACAATTGTGAAATAAAATCACACCTTTTCTGTATGCAATGTACTACACGAGTGTGTATAAAAAAGGATGCCCTATAAGGATCATACCCAAAAATAATAAACAAACTGTTTTCTACACTTCTCAAATACTTTTTCAATTCAGTAAAAATTATTTTCTTTAGAAATGGTAAGAGGCTGTTGTGGGTTTTTCGTATGAAACATTTTTAGAGACGATTTTTATTTTTATTGAAAATGATTTTGTGGAAGCAGACATATCCTTCCTTTTTTTATTGTAAAAAAAATATTTTTTTATACATTTATTCAACTTTAGCTGACACCCATACAAATGTACAGATATTTTTTTTTTTGGGAAATGGTTAAAGTAGTTGGGAATTTGCGCATTTTGTTTTTTTTTTTTTTTATAACTTAATACACAGAGAGAAATTTATGAATTAGCGGTATTTTTTCGGTGTTTAATTTCGAACATTTTTTAATTACATTTCAATATAAAATTAGATTTCCAAACTACAATTGCATTTTTCAGAATTTAAATTGGATATACTCAATTTCAATTATGTGTTTGGTGTTTCCGAACTTCGATTTTTTTTTGTTTTTTTCGGAAATTCACTCCTTAAGTGGGTTCCCATCATACTCTTTGGTTTCCATATAAAATAACAGTTGGAGCAAATTTAGATAGTAGAGATAGAGCGTAGGTAATTTTAAAAAAAGGTAAGAGGGTAAAAATAAATGGGGGTCGGACTCACTATTGACCCCTCTAGAACACGCCATTGGACCGGTAGAAGTTGATTAAATAAAACATTTATAAAAAATAAATAAAAATTTATGTGGGGACCACCTTAAGAGCTAGAGATAGATTTTAAATTAAAAAATATTGTATGTCTGTCATACATTTGATTGCTTTATGGGCACCCTTAGGGCAGTTGGAGCGGTTGGAGCAAATTTTAAAAAAGTTAGTTTGTTGCGAAAAAATGTTTGGGCGTAAAAATTAATTGTGGTTGGTCTTGCTATTGACGCACCATTGGAGCAGTAGACCTGATTTAAAGATTGGAAAATTACAATAACATTTTTTCAAAAACTTAAAAAATCGTAATAATCGGTATTTCATGATCCTTTAAGGAAAAAAATTTGTAGAATCGTTAGAATTGTTAAAAAAAAAAATCAAAAAATCACAAAAAAATTAAAAAAAAATTCAAAAATGAGATTTAAAGGCCTATTCACAAAAAAAGTCATAACTCAATCATAACTCAATTTTTTCCATGTGGTTGTTGTAAACAATCATAAAAAATTTCAAATTTTGTTTGAAAATTTCAAAAAAATAAAGACCTGCTACCCACATCGTCTCAAAATTGACAAATAATTTTAAATTTTGAGACTTTTTACGATTTTGTTTACAAGAAACACAGGGAATATGAAGTTTGAAAATAATAAAATTAGTCATAACCAGTCATAACTGAGAATAGGCCTGTTAAATTTTAAAAATCGCACACACAGTAAAAAGTTTTGGGTTATATTTAAAACCTAGCGGAGCACATTTTAAACTACTTTGGAATTAAACTCAAAGTTAAATCCGAAATGGGTTATATGCTAAACTACATAGGGATTAAAAATTTGATTATCTGTATGTCATTTTTTTTAGTTTTTTTTTGATGCCAAAAAATAATTAAATTTCTCTCTTGAAAAACTTATAAAAAATAAACGTCAAACGTCATCAAAAAATTGTATTTCATCAAGTTTAAAATAAACACTTAACAAGGAATTGAAAACAGCTGTCATATTGAGTGAACAAAAAATGCTTATCATTCAATGAAAGTGATTAAAGAGGTTAGCAATGTACACAAAAGTAAAATCTTTATATTATTGAAATTTGTGATCCAGAAAGTGAAGATTTTACTCCGACCGAAATATAAATATCAAGTAAGTATTGACTACAAACGTTTATCAATCATTTTAATTGATTTTTGGTTAACTTTACTTTTAGGCCAGCTGAATCTTGAAGCAGAAGGCAGAGATATGGAATTTTTTAGTTCACGACGGTGCCTACCGCCAGGAATAGTTTCTTAATATAGAAGTAGTAGCAGTTTATTTTATGCAGAGTTGTGCTGAGTTTGCGTGACAAATCAACAGTCCTCTGGATTTTAACTTTATTCATGTATTTGGTCTGTATTTGTATTCAATACACAAAAATATTAAAAAACATAACCTTACATTTGTTTTATTTATTTTTGGAGAAATTTAAGTCCTGCCTTGTTCAAATAAACACCTGTTTAGGTGTAAAATTATTTCCATATTTTGGTTTTATTATAACACCCAAAAATAAATTCAAAATCCATTCTCTCACTCTCTTTTTATCTCTTTAAAAGTAAACTTTTTATGGAATAAATTAAATTATTTTTGGCATTGTTATATATGGGGCATTCCAAGCCAAATCACTCACTTTTAGACCCGACCCCTTTCGATTTATTTTATTTTTGGATATGTTTTAGTTCTTATTAAATGCAACTTGGACACCAAGTTTCAGCTTTTTATTCCAAGACGGTGTTGAGTAATCAATTTTTCAAAATGGCGATTTTCTCAAAAAAATTAAAAAATTTAAATTTTCAATTAATTTTGACCAGTAAAAAATAAAGATATCTTAAAAAAAGTTGGACAACGTTTTGTTGGTATTTAAATGTAGTTTTTGAAAAAAAATAATAAAAAAAATTATTCGAAGTAATTATCAATTATTTTTTAACGTTTAAACATTAAAATCGACTTTTTGAAAAAGTCCGAAACCTTCGATTTTTTTTAAGAAGTCCAAAAATTCTACTCTAAATTACGCAACTTTTAAGCCATAATTCGAGATGTGATCACAATTCTTTCTATTTTTTTTCAAATTTTTAAAATTGCACCTTTTATTTTTTGACTCTGATTTATTTTATATGGCGCTGCAAAAAAATAAAATTGGTAGATACTGACCCTAACTTGCCCTGAGTATATTCATTTGGAGGTAAAAATACGTCTCACAAAAAATAAGGACGATCGGACATGGGTTAGGCGTTCCGCATGGGCCTTGAAGTTTAAAACACGGATTACAAGGAAAAAAAAGGTTTTTCTCTGTTTTCGCAATTTTTTTGGTACTTTTGGCTAAGTTTAAATTCAAGTGGTTCCAGAATTATAATGAAGAGTAAAATCCCTTTCTAATAAGGTACTAAAAACTAAAATCGGTTAAAAATCAGCCAAGTTATTACAACTTCCCCAGGCATCTAACGTGAGGAAGACCACCAGATTAAGCAATACAATCTGATTTTTGAAATTTATTGAAATTTTCTACTGTAATAACATTTTTTTATTCTTCAAGTTCAAATGTAATTAGATGACAAGTATTTTTGATATTGTGTTTTGCTAACATAATTTAAATTAATGCTAAAAATGCCTCCATTTTTCAACACTATTTTGAAATCTCCATTTTAAAATTTTTATTATTTTTATTTTTTTTAATTTGGAAAAACCATAAAAATATTACACTGAAACATGAATAATAAAAAAATGTTATTAAAGTAGATAATTTCAATAAATTTAAAAAATGGGACTAGAATTCATTAATCAAGTTGTATGAAAAACGTTAGATGCCTGGGGAAGTTGTAATAACTTGGCTGATTTTAAACCAATTTTAGTTTTTAGTACCTTATTAGAAAGGCATTTTACTCCACATCATAATTCTGTAACCACCTGTATTCAAATGTAACTTAAAATACCAAAAAAATTGCGAAAACTGAAAAAATCATATTTTTCCTTGTAATCTGTGTTTTAAACTTCAAGGCCCATGCAGAACGCCTTACACATGTCCGATCATCCTTAAATTTTGTGAGACGTATTTTTACCTCCTAATGAATACATTTAGGGTAAGTTAGGGTCAGTATCTACCAATTTTATTTTTTTTGGAGCATCATATAAAATAAATCAGAGTCAAAAAAATAAAAGGTGCAATTCTAAAAATTTTAAAAAAATAGAAAGAATTGTGATCACATCTTGAATTATGGCTTAAAAGTTGCGTAATATAGAGTAGAATTTTTAGACTTCTTAAAAAAAAAATCGAAGGTTTTGGACTTTTACAAAAAGTAGATTTTAATTTTTAAACGTTAAAAAATAAGTGATAATTACTTCGAATAATTTTTTTAATATTTGTTTCTAAAACTACATTTAAATACCAACAAAACGTTGTCCAACTTTTTTTAGGATATCTATATTTTTAACTGGTCAAAATTAGTTGAAAATTTTAATTTTTCCATTTTTTTGAAAAAATCGCCATTTTGGAAAATTGATTACTCATCACCATCTTGGAATAAAAGGCTGAAAATTGGTGTCCAAGTTGCATTTAATAAATACTAAAGCATATCCAAAAATAAAATAAATCGAAAGGGGTCGGGTCTAAAAGTGAGTGATTTGGCCTGGAATGCCCCATATACACACCAAATAGGAATTAAAATTAACCCAAAACTTTTTACTGTGCACTAAGAAATTGTTTAACTAAATTTTTAGTATTTTTTTAAAGTACTTTAAAAAACAACATTTTTTAGCAAAATAAGTTTTAGTAAATGAACGAACTACCAGTTTTTGAAAAATCGATATCTTTTAAACGGGTCATCAAAAAAATTTTAAAATTTATTTTTTGATGACCATGGTCCATGCAGTTCTAGTGTGCGATTTTCAAGCTTTAAAATATTAATGTCATTTTTGAAAATGATGATTTTTTTTTAATTTTTTGTGGAACAACGATTCTACAAATTTGTATCCTAAAAGGATTGTTGGATAACGATTATTACTATTTTTTTATTTTTTAAAAAAATAATATAAAAAATGGTTTTTCCCAAAATTAAATATTTCTATTCAAATTTGTTAAGGATTTTTGAAATTTAAGAAAATAATAAAATTTATTAATTTTGATGCGCTGGACACGAATATTAAAAAATTTTCAAAATCGGTCGAACGCGTTCAAGATATCGCTATTTGAAATTTGTAAAAAAATACAGTTTTTTTCCTACGTTTAAGATTTTATTTTTTAAGAACTCAAAATTTCCTTTGTTAAAATGCTCTGATTTAGATCAAATTAAGTTTAAATGAAATTTTGTCTCAAGATCTATAAAATAGTCAGTGGAAACAATTTTTGAGATTTTTGAGATTTTTTAAACTTCATTTTTAAGTTATAAGAAAATAGAAGACTTTTATCTAAATGCTTGTTTTTTCCTGTTAGTCTTAGAACAGCATAAACCAAATATCTTTGCGAATCAAAGAATTTGCTTCAAGCAATGTCATCCATTCGTTAGTGCATATTTGCTGCACAAAAGATCATATTTGTCGCAGTGCATAGGGCCTTTTCTAATCTAATCTAGTGCATATTTTTGAATATTTTAACGAATATGCATATTTTTGCATATTTTACTAGTATTTTGCTATAAATGCATATCATTGGGTCATATTTTGTACAAAATTTTAGTTTTAGCTTATTTTGTCCATTTTTCATCATCATACAATCATTAATTTGCCTGTTGGGAAGGCTTCAAAAAGTTTTTTTGAGGTCAAATACTTGATTTTATAAATGATTTTTTTTTTCGTTAATAAGCTAACAAAGTAAAAAAATTTTTTTTTTTTTAATGTATAAATGCACAATTTTTTATAATTTTTATTGCATATTTTCGAAGTTTTAAGTGCATTTTTCAAGATTTTTAGTGCATTTTTTTGGCGCTTAAAATATAGCTTTTTAGTGCATGAAGGTCCTCCCCCTAGTTATAAGTCACATGGATGCAACTGTTGGCCATGGATGCAACTGTTGGCCAAAATGTCAAATTTCGACCACCTCCAGCTCATAGAGTTCTTGATCGATCTCCTGAAAAATTGTGTCTAATCTACTATCCAATAGGACAAACGTAGGTGCAAATTTCATCCCAAACGTAAGAGATTGGTTACAAAAGTTGTGTCAATTGAGATGAAAAGTTCCATTTTTATAGTTTAGTTTTCTGAAACTATTTGGATTTTTTTGGGGTTTCCAAATTTTAATTTGGATTTTTTGGGATTTTTAGAACTTTAATTTGGAGTTGGTGTAATTTTTATTTGACCTTTTTTAAAGTTTAATAAAACATTTCTGAATTCCGATTAAGCTTTTCAGATTTCTTCGAAATTTGATTTCCATTTTCAAAATTTCAATTGGGAATTTCTGAGTTTCAATTTGGCTTTTTGCCAATTTCGATTGAACTTTGTTTTGGATTTTTTTGTAAAAAATGTTATTTTAACAACTTTTTTTAAATAAAGTTTTTATACCCTTTAACTACACTATGGGAGTATACTCACTTTGTAGTTCCGTATGTAACGCATCGAAATAGGTCTAGGACCCCATAAAGGTGGTATATTGTTGATCAGTCACCGATTCTAAAACATTATAGCGATGTCCGTCTATAGAAGACAGGATACAGCCCAAAATAAAAGGGCTACCCTTTTGAAGTTTGGCACTAATACGTCATAGACTGGTTAAGTTCAGAGAGGGGCAAAATCGGACCAACCCACATTGGGTTCAAATGGTGCCAAAGTGGCGATTAATTGAAATTTATAAATGAAGTTTTTGTTATAAAATTTGGTATAGGGTAAAAGTAGATAAAATTCTGCAACACTAGTTATCAAAATGAATCAACTAAGTTGTTTACTTTTTTTTTGGTGAGCTGTCAAAGTTAACAAATTATTGCAGTTTTTGAAAAAAGGTAAAAAAAATTAAATTTTTTACAATTCAAGCGATTATAAGTGGTATTAAGTCTTTTAAAAGAAAATCTTTTATAATGGAACCTTAAACACCAGGGATTAAGCTAAATTTTTAAATTTTTTTTGTTTATGAAAATTGTGTCTCAACGTTTTTAATAATTTTTTTAAAAATGGTCCAAAATTGGG
Organism: Pegoplata infirma; assembly: GCA_963921195.1. Taxonomy (NCBI): domain Eukaryota; kingdom Metazoa; phylum Arthropoda; class Insecta; order Diptera; family Anthomyiidae; genus Pegoplata; species Pegoplata infirma. Next base: position 40,562,483 of record OY992539.1, on the reverse strand, counting down.
ATATTTTCCATATTTAATGGGCCACACATATTAAGTTAGTAATAGTTGGATTTAGTTTTGTGGATTTTAAAAAAGTATAGGATATCAGCTTTTATTTAAAAGAAAAAAAAGTACGGACAATTCCCGGCCCTTTTTTTTTATTCCCATTTTTGTGTAAAAAGTCTGGGTATCATTTATTAAACAAATCCATTATATGTGTGTTTATACCCTTCAACTACAGTATGGGCTTACACTCCCTTTGTCATTCCGTATGTAACGCATCGAAATATGGGTCTAGGACCCAATAAAGTGTATATTATTGATCACTGATCGCTTCTAAGACATTCTGTGACTAACCGTGTGTCCGTCCGTCCGTCTGTTGTTGAGCACACCATAAAGTACATAAAACAAGAGATAGAATCCTGAAGTTTGTCACAAATATGTATAATGATCATAGGCTGGTTAAGTTCTTGAACGAGCAAAATCGGACCAGGGGGGAAAAAGTTCCCCCTTGAAGAACTAAAACTACCCCAGAAAAATATTTTTTTTACAAGTTTTATTTATATATTTGTTCAATAATTGAAACATTTTAATGCCATATGAAGTTCATCGACCTGAATTTGAACCAAGGGGGATCAGAAATGCCAATTTTTTCGGTCCGCCCCTTTTTGGGGGCGTGTATAGAAAAAATAATTTAAATAATGATAAATTTGTATTAATTAGGTGCAAAAACTGACATCTATTTTTTTGGCAACGTTTATCGCGAGGGGAAGGTTTCCCCCATAGTCTCCCGGTAAACCCTCCCACCCTACGCGAAAAAACGTCCCCTCCATTTGTTTTTTGTAGCTTTATTACATGTTCAAGGGTTTCGTGCTTGTTTCCAAAAACATAAAAAACGACTAAAAGATTAAAAAAAAAAAATTTTTATTAATTTTTTTTTTTCTAAAATGCTGTGTTTTTATGTATTTATGATAATTCCTTAATAAAAAACTATAATATTCCCATAAATCACTTTTTTCAGATAAATTTGTACATTTATGAGATTTTGTGAAAAACAAAAATTGGATTTAAAAAAAAAATTATAATAATATAAATACATATTATGCATTCTTTCTTTAATTACTTTGACAGCACATTATGTGCAATTTACTTTACATTTTTATACCCTCCACTTAGTGATAGAGGGTATATATAAGTTTGTCATTCTGTTTGTAACTCATCGAAATATCGATCTGGGACCCCATAAAGTATATATATTCATGATGCCCGATCGATTTTAAGACATTATAGCGATGTCCGTCTGTCCGTCTGTCCGTCTGTCCGTCTGTCTGTGGAAAATGCTGTCGCGGACAAAATATTGCACAGAGACGACTGAAACTTAACACATTTATTGGAAGTTCTCCCGAGAAGTTTGGTATTGCATTTGAGCGATATCGGTTCAGCGGTTCAAAAGTTATGAACGAAAATGTAAGCACACCTCAAAAATTTCAGTACATTCAACATAACCTAAAAATACAAAATGCTTTAATTCGGCTTCTGGTTGACATATGTGAACATAATTGAACACCAAATGGTATTTAAACAAGTACGAACATATTTTTTGACAAAAAAGAAAAAAATAGCGGATTTTTTTTACCAAAATTTTTTCTCGCGGAAATTTTTTTTCAAAAAAAAAAATTTTTTCAAAAGTAATTTCCTTTTAAATAAAGTTTTTTGCAATAATCTTTTTGAAATTGTGGAGGGTATCACTACATTCGGCAAGGCCGAATTTAACTTTTTTACTTGTTTTTTATTAATTTATCGCTTTTCATTCCAAAGTTACAGCAAAAATTGTGAACTATAACCCTTTTTTCCGAAAAACAAAAAAACGCCTAACAGGTTAAAAAAAAAAAAAAAAATTTCCAATTTTTTTTTTTCCAAAATGTGTATTTTTACGGGTTTATATTATGTCATCAATAAAAAAATATAATATTCTAAAACTACTGCTTATCTGAATTAATCGCCATTTTGGGTACCATCGAACCCAATGTGCAACCTCTGAAAAACGCCATAGTTTTTACATGTTTTTTGTATTTTTATTAAACAAATGTCCTGGACTTGGACCCAGGGGACTAAAAAATAACGTTTTTCTTTTATTGGCCCGCCCCTTTTGGAGCGTGATATTTAAAATTTATTTTAATAAAGATAAATTTCAATTACTTAAATGCACAAAGCACAAAAATTTACCGCTAGGGGAAATGTGCTCCCAATGACTTCTTCTGACCCCCCCCCCCCCCAACCTCCTAAAAATACGCCCCTGCATTTTTTAAAATTTTTTTTTCATGTTGGAGGGTATAAAAGATTCGGCATAGCCGAAATCAACACTTTTACTTGTTTTTTAGCCTGTAGCCTGTCCCGAAAATGGCCTCTTTTTAGAATTTCTCTTGGTAATAGCAAAAATATGCGTTTTACAGAGCTGATAATGGGAAAAATAATCCAAAAAAAAATTTTGAATCTGTCTTTGACTCCCTACTACTGGTTTAAGTTCGCAATAGTAGTGTATTTTGTAAAAAAAAAATATTTGTTGTTTTGACTGCTATTGGTGTCAAAATTTGCCGAATGTTTAGTACATTAAGAGAAAAATATTTAAAAAGTTTTCATGGAACAATTTTGGTTCACCATTGCATTTTAACCCTTTGACGACCATACGTTTTCTGCCGAAGTGAATTTGAGTTTCTCTTCATGGTCGTGATCTGTGACCTAATAATAGTTATGAAAGAAAAATTTTTGACCCTTAACCCCTGTCCTTCCACCTTATTTTCCTTGGTGATAAAATTTGCCCTTTTACGATTCCGCAGTTCTGGCCAAAGCTATTTGCTACTTGCTGTTATTTTTATGATCCGCAACTCAATAATAGTTACCCTACAAAAATCTGGACCTCTAAACCCCTTCTTGCCCCGATTTTGCACTACAAGTAAAGATCCTTTTGTCCCTAAAATAGAGAAAATTATTTTACTAACTGTGCTACAGTGAGTTAATGGATCAAACTAGAGTCTTACTGTAAACCAGACTTTTGTTGCCCAAACAATACTCTACAATTCATCTTTTATGACATTTACCCTATATTTCACTTGAACAAAAATAATCGCCAAAAACATTATGGCAAGTATACTTGCCTGTGGTCGTTAAGGGGTTAAGAAAAAAATTTTCATATTGACGCGGATTTGACCCAAGCAAGGGTACTTTTAATTGTCTATGTTATTTTAGTACCATTTTAAGCCACATAAAAATAAAAAGTCTAAAAAAAAAATTTTACTTGTTTTTGCAACAAAAATTTCATAAATGGATGTAATTTCGCCATGTAAATATTTTTTCCTTAATGTACTCCACATTCCACAAATTTTGACACCAATTGCGGCAAAAATATAAAATGTATTTTTTTTTGACAAAATACACAACGATTGCGAACTTTAACTGGTTGTAGGGAGGCAAAGACAGACTCCAAAATTGTTTTGGATTATTTTCCCCATCACCAGCTCTCGAAAGACCATCATTTTTTTGCTATTACCTTAAATTTTATTATTCGGGACAGGCTATTGTGGAGTTTCAATTGGCATTTTTTGAATTTTAATTCTGAATTGCAATTAGGCTTTTATACAATCAATTGACCTTTTGCGAAATAAAGGAGGGTTTTAATAAACTTTAAGTGGTCTTTTAAGAATTTCAATTTGGATTTCTGAATTTTATTTGAGATTTTTAAATCGATAATTGCATTTTCTGAATTTAAATTAGGATTTTCTAAATTTTAAATCTCAAAAAAAATATTTTGCCTCAATACTTTACAACCATTTCGATCAGTGCAACAAGAAAATAAGAGTACATTCATCCTGCCAGCCATCTATCCATCCATCCGTTCGTCTATTTAAACATATTCCAACTACACAACCAGTCATCAAACAAAATAATAAAAAAAGCAATTCCACAATAATAACGGCAACAATGACTCCAACAACTACAATGATGGAAAAAAACCCAAAATCTCCATAGTCTCAGACACAAGCCTCAGTCGGGTCAATAAATTCTTCAGTATGGAAATATACTTTCAAGGTCAAAAGGATATTGCCTTTGTTGAGCAAAGCATTCGGGTGGTGGCTATTGACAAATACTGTAAATGTGTCGAAACCCATTTTCATTTTCATGGGATAGAAATTTCGGGATCTGTGTGTGTAAATTTGTGCACATAGAAAGAATATGAAGGAAGGTTTTTGTAACGCTTTTCCGTATGCAACAAAAGAAGGAGTGAAGAAGTAAAAGTAAATAACTAACTAAACAACAGCAGCAGTAAAATACAATAACAAAATCTTTAGGCAAAGTTCGTTAGTTAAATAATGCTTTTGTCCTTGAAATCGTTCATATGTATTAATGGCCTCATTTTTCCTTCAACTGTGCCTGCTGCGGCTGCTGATTTTAACTGCTGTTGGCTGACTTTCGACAGCAGACTAGGAGTTAAAACAGGCTGACAGGCATTGCAAAGTGTTGGTTGGTGTGTATGTGTGCGGTTTAATGTGCGTTGGCAACTTGTTGCGGAGTATGAGTTCGACAGACATCCTGAGACCCCGAAAAAAAAATTTAATGTCATTTATATAAAAACACAACACACAAACCGTACTAACACCTACAAAAAGAAAACAAAAATTTTTGGAAAAATGAAAAGATGTAGACTAAAATTTCGAATTTGTGTATAAAACATATACATTGATATTAGCACATTTTATTATGGTAGGGTCTGGTAGAGATGATAAAAAGCTGTTTAATTTAAGAAAAGTACTTTTTTAAAAAGTTGGGATAACTTCTACCTTGCGATAAAAAAAAATTTCAGGTCGATTTCTAGGTCGTTGAGACAGTGGCAATAAACGTTTTAATTTTTTTTTTATATCCCGGCTCTCAATAAGGCGGCCCGAAAAATGAAATTCCTTTATTACCTTATTTCAAGTGCAGAGCTTTGAACATCTACAGGGATAAGAAAGTTACATTTTTTAACAAAAGTGCAAAATACCTTTTGATAAATAGGCTTTTCAGAGGTGGTTTAAGTTCTTCAAGGGGAAACTCTTTACTCCCGCTCCGATTTTGGACATTTACGAACCACTCGCCATAAGACATATTCGTGGCAAACTTAAGCGCTGTTACTCTTTCGGTTTAAACTGCATCATGTTTTGCACAAACATACTGATGGAAGGCCATTTCTAGAACGTCTAAGAGTCGATCACATATCGATCTGTGTATATAAGAGAGTTAGCTGACCCGGATTATTGATCCACTAAGGCTTGATTTTAAGAAATTACGATTCTAATGGTAAACGAGTTAGGCTGCGTTTTTGACATATCGCTTTAACTTAGTTTAACCGGGAGTTTTATTAAACTTTATAAAAATATAACCAAGTTTAACCAAGCATTCTGTTTTTCAGTTCAAGTTTAGCAAATGTCGATTAACGCGGTATTGCCATACCAAATTCCACATTTCCAATTAGAATAGTTGCCATCATCGCACATTTTTTCGAATAAAATACCACAACATGGCAATACTAACTAACCAGTATATTTGAAAATCAGAGGTGTTTTTTTGACATTTTTGTACCTTAGTTTAACTCTCCATCATTGGTGAGTTAAACTTAAAATAAACCACATCTCAAAAACAGAATTTGTGGTTTTAACTCAGTTTAAACCTAAAACCAATAAATTTTACAACTCAAAAACTCAGCCTTAGAGTGTTAAATACATCCCAGGAAAATTTTTCAGAACCGATTCTGACAACACTTGTTCTAGAACAGATTCTTCGGTAACCATTCACTATTACACTTTAGTTATTCAGAACAAGTTAAGTGAAAATTATTGTGAAGCTTGTTCTTTGCAATCAAAGTTTCATAACATTATGGTTCTCAGGAATTAAAAAAAAAATTATATGTCAAAAAAATTAAAAAAAGAATATCAATTTATTTTTGTTAACCAAGAAAAAATCACGAAATTCTATTAAAATAGCAGGATATAATCGTGAAAATTGTTGAAACAAAGGTGAGTAAATTTAATTTGCATTGTCTGGGTCGGGTCAAATACTAATAATATTATGTTTTTCATTTTTGTTTGCAGAAAATCCATGTTTTGGAATGTTATTATTGTAAGGCCCAAAATGCAACTTTGGAGGCGAAAAATGATAAATGTTTGTTAAAAAAATGTAAATATACCATGCTATATATGATGTCTTTATCTTTGTTTAATAAATTAATGAAATTCAAAATGTTTCTTTAATTCTCATTTCTGTTCCAAATTTTTCTTCTAGAACCGATTCCGAGGAACAAAAATATGTTCTAATTTTGCTTACAAACACCTGTTGCTTTTGGGACAATCCCTTTGTAAAAAGAATCGGTGTTGCACAAGAATTCGAACAGGTTCTAGGGAAGTATAAGTTGTTCCACAATCGGTTCTTTGCAACCGAAAATTTTGCTGGGATGTAAAAAATTAAAAAAAAACATAAATAAAAAAAAAATTGCAGAGTTTTTTTTTGCAATGGGGAGTCGGAAGGGGTAATTAAGGGACACTTTTTCCTCGCGGTAGATCATTACAAGTTCATTTATTATGCTTTAAATTGTAATATAGTTTTTTCATTATTTAAATACACTTTTAATATCCACAAAAGGGGGCGGGTGAAAAAAGTAGACATTTTCTAATTCACTGGGTCCAAGTTCAGAACTTCGCATAAAAATGTTAATAATAGTATAAAAAAAATTCTGTAAAAAATTGTGTTTTTTAGAGTTTGATTTAGTTCTTCAAGGAGGAATTTTTTTCGCTTTTGGTCCTATTTTGCCTATCACCGAACTTAGCCAGGCTATGATATATTCGTTAGTGTCCGACCGAATATTCGGCTTCGGCTTTGGCTTCGGCCAAAAAGCACTATTCGGCCACTATTCGGCTTCGGCCACAATTTTGGCCGAATAGGTCGAATACCGAATAATTGTATAATATTTGTGCTCACGTGTTGAAAAACACACTAAACTAACTTTGAATCACATTAGTAAGCCACAAAAACATTTTACTAAGTGTTTTTGCAACTAAAAACATTTTTTACATTCAAAAAAAATTTTCGGTCGAAAAAAATTTACACTCTAAAATATATTTGTTTACAAAAATGTCCAAAAAAATTTTTTGCTTAAAATAAAATCATTCTAGACAACATTCTCATGCATTTGAGTATCCCGCCGAGTCGAGTTTTATTTTTTTCTTGTTTTTACTACATAAATATTTTTTTTTTTTTAATATTCGGCTTCGGTTTGGCCGAATAGTGAAAATTTGGCCGAATATTCGGCTTCGGCCAAAAAAGGTGTATTCGGTCGGACACTAATATTCGTGCAAAACTTCAGAAGGCCTGCTCTTTTATTTGTGACTGTACCGTCTCTAGGGTTGCCAGATACAAGACGTCAAATAACTGGACAAGGGAAAAAATGTGCCCTTTTTTAGCGTTTCCATCACTTTTTCGACCATCTCGAAATATTGAGCTCGTCGATGATCTGAGCATTGTTGGCGTACGTTTTGCCTTTCAAATAACCTAAAAAAAAATAAGTCTGAAGGGGTAAAATCTGCAGATTTGAGCCAGTTATTGGCAGCCTTTTTTGACATCGCACGTCCAGAGAATTTTGACTGGTTTGACCACATTAAGACATATTTTGGTGGGGCCATTTTAAAAGAAAAATCTACGCCAACAATCCTCAGATCATTCAAGAGCTCAATATTTGGAAATTCTTATTTCAATGGTACAAAAAGGGATGAAAAAAGTTTATTTTGGTACTTTTTCTATCTCCTGAAATAATGACCATAGAAACTTGGAATTTAAAATTTGTGATCTTTCCCCAAAAAAAGTAACTTTTATAAATTCAAATTTTAGTGGGGTAAAAGAGTAACAAATTGTACTTTGGTCCTTTTTGGATCTTGAAAATTATACTTTGATTCTTGATACTTCAATTGGGAGTACTTTCTGGAATGTTTCGATTCTAAGATTATAAAAAAAGTGTTGATTTGAGATGAGGAAATTTTAAGGCAAGTCCATGGCGCTCAGACTTAAGATAGTCCATTGCCCCGTTTAAAAAAGTACTTTGGTACTTTTTTTCATCTTCTGAAATAATGGTCATAAAAATTTGATTTTTGATATGTAGAACTTGCAACCTTAAATGTAGGCTAATCCAGCTAAACAAAATATTGACAAAATATCTTTTAGACAGTTTCATTTCTAAGAGTGTTAAAAATACTACTTTGGTACTTTTTCTATCTTCCCAAATAATGGCTTTTAACCTAATTTTTGGAGTGTATCCTACATCCTGCACCAAAACAAAACAGTCTGAAAAACTTTTTAAAATAAGACTATAGGATTCTATTGCAAAAAATATTAATCAGGATAAAGTACTTTTTGGAAATTCCATTTTATGGGGGATAATTATTATAAAAACCTGAAATCTTTCTGCCGTAAAAAATATTCTAAAAAGAAGTATCTTATCTAAAAATTTCGATTTTAATAAGAAAAAAGGCTAAAAAATAGACTTCGGTACTTTTTCTATCCCCTTAGGGCTAATACGTTTACTTAAGCACTTTTTAAATCCCTTTCGTACTTTTTAAACATCAAAATATGGAATGTAGTATCCTAATGCAGACAACACATTCTTAAAAAGTACTTTTAGAAAACTCCTATTCAAAGGGGTCAAATGGGAGTAAAATATTGTACTTTGGTACTTTTTCTATATTCTGAAATTTATTTCACTTTTTCTATCTCCTTAAAAAATGATTATTGAAATTTGAAATGTAGTATAATTTAAACAAATATCATGAAATCTTTTTTAAATTTCAACTCAGTGAAACCGAAATAAATGTTTAAAAAAACCGGCAGTTTTTGGAATTTAGAAAAACTGTAAATGCAGTTGTGTAAACAAGACCTTGAACCATCACTGAGCAATTACCACACTTTATCCGTAAAAGTTACAGAGGGTTAAAGTTGAAAAATCGATAAAAATGGCTTGAAATAATCCATAGTTTTTACCTTCTTTCGTTTTTTTTTAAGTTCTCCTTATATTTCAATCTTTTCCGGCATAACACAAAGTCAGTACATATAAGAGATTATTTTAATGTTGGCTTGATAGATGCTTCATCGCTTGGTAAGAAGTTATATGACGGTTAAGTTTTGAAACCAAAAATTAAGAGTTTTTAAATTTTCGAGGTTTTTTGATCAGGGATTTCGGCCCCCTCTATAAAATGAAAAAAGTTGAACTAGAGTTGGTAGCTGTTGTAATTCTTAACATTTTGGAATTAATCCCGTTAATGTGCCACGAATAGTTAAAGAGTTTCAGCAGATCAAAGTTCGAAAGAAAAAACGTAATTTTTTTAAAATACCAGTTTTTCGCGAGGCACATTCGCGGTTTCATTCGAAATTTGGTGGACTCTTGCGTAAACCAAGTTTTTTTAGGAGTTTACATAAAAAAAATCACTGGAGGGTTTATAAAAAATAAATTGCAGAAATTTTATGGAATTTTTGAAAATTGTGCGAAATTTGCAAATCTGTTTCCAATTTTTTTTAGTAGCAATTAATGCATCATGTTCATTTTAATACACCAAAAGACGTGCCTTAACGAGTAGAACTGATTTGCTTTTTGACTTTTTACTTTAAGCCATTCTGAGCGGAAAGCGCGATGATTTTATCTAAACCTGTTTTGATCTGGCACATCCAAGGCTTTACACGAAATCGGATGAAATTTTTTTTAAATGAAAGCCCACTTGATGTGTCATCATAAAATCAGAGGCGGTTTAAAAAATTTTGATGATTATAGATTTTTTGGACCATATTAAATTTTCTTGTTATAAAAAAGTATCACCGATTTTTTTAAACACTGGTACAATGATACGATTTTCCGTGATTTTTTTTTCAGTAATACCAACGCGCATTGCCTAAATATGTTATAAAAAATTGAGAAACTTTTCTTTTACCGCGAATTAATCGCGATTTTAGGTACTTAGATATTTTTTTTTTTTAAATCGTTTGGTCATTAAAGGGTTAAATTTATATCATATATTTTAGAAGAAATGATATATCTTGGCATGTTTTAATAACGCATGCAACAAATGTGTAGAAAAAAATATTTAAAATATTTTTAAGATTTTTTAAAACCGCTAAATCTTAAAACCGCTGTACGATGAGGAGCGTTTTCCCCACCGGCGGCTATATAGAGCAATTAGATTTTATAATTGTTATCTATACGCTGCTGAACAATTTTGTGGGACAGTGTAAACTATTGCAATTGCGACCGTGAAACCGAGAAATAAACAAAACAACACTCGCTTTCAATTTTAACAATACAATAATTCTTTATTTAAAATAAACCCTAGCTTAAACCTAACAATTAAAAAATACATACAAATACAAAAAAGGGCCCACTGTTGTTGTTGGTATATTCTGTCTCTTTGCTAAATACAAAAAATTGACTCAATCATAAAATGTATTTTATTTGCAAAAACAAAATACCCTATGCTTGAGTCAGTTGCATTTATTTAAACTACAACAACACCATAACAAGTAATTATGGGCAGAGCAAATAAAGAGACAGAAAAATTTAATATAAAAAACCAACGGTAAATTTTAACAAAACACAACTACAGTGGGCACTGGATACAATGAATTGAACAAAACTACAGTGAATACAAGTTATAACGAATTAAACAATTTAAAGTAAAATGAAATAAAATAAAATAGAGACAAAACAAATAAATTAACAAATCAAATGAACAAAATACTGTATACGGTGACCTAACATTCCGGCCCCATTGAAAGGACACTTTCAAGCAGATGGTAGGAGGGCCAATTTGTGGATAGGGCGACGTATAATACCTTTTGTCGTTTTGACATCGACTACTCTGACACGATCATCTCTGCCACGTACAATATTAATAATTTTACCCATGAGCCAGCGTTGTGGAGGTACATTATCTTCATGAACAATAACTAAAGCGCCAGTAGCGATATTGGGATTAGACCTAGTCCATTTGTTTCTGGTCTGGAGCTCATTTATATAATCATGGGACCATTTCTTCCAAAATTGTAGCCTGATAGCAGTTATACGGGCCCAATACTGAAGATTATCAATTTCTTTCGTTGAGACATCACGTTCTGGCAACGCACGTAGGGCAGAGCCAATTAAAAAATGACCTGGTGTAAGGGCTTCAAAATCGCTGGGATCGGATGATAAAGGCGAAATCGGTCTAGAGTTTAAGATTGCTTCTATCTCGATCATTGCAGTTGCAAGCTCCTCGTACGTCAGCCTAGTGTTGATAAGAGTCCGAGTTAGGTGACCTTTGGCAGATTTGACGGCCGCCTCCCACAATCCGCCGAAATGGGGTGCCCTGGGGGGAATAAAACGAAAATTAATAAATTGATTTGAGCAATAATTAATAATATAATTAGAATTTTTTGGATTAAAAAGGAACGATTTTAATTGTGACAACTTAGAATTTGCGCCAACAAAGTTAGTGGCATTATCACAGAAAATATCTGTGGGGAGACCTCTTCGACCAATCATCCTTTTTAGAGCGGCAATGAAGGCATCTGTAGATAAGTCCGAGACAACTTCAATATGGACTGCTTTGATGGCGAGACAGACAAAAACGGCAATGTAGGTTTTATATGGCACCTTTCCTCTAACCCTGAGATAAGTGTTGATTGGGCCACAAAAATCCACAGCACATCTAGCAAATGGCCTTGAAGGGTTGAGGCGTTCGACAGGCAAATTTCCCATCATTTGTTGAAGCAATTTCGGGCGATAGCGAATGCATTGTGGGCACGAGTTGACAATACGTCGACATAAATTTCGAGAATTGATGATCCAAAATTTTTGTCGAATTAGAGACATGAGAGCCTTGGCACCAGCGTGGTAATTACTTAAATGTAGATGGCGTACATAACAGTCGACAAAGTGATTTTTGCTGGGCAAGATTATTGGGTGCTTTTGACCATCTGGTATAGCAGCGAGTTCTAAGCGACCACCGACTTTTAGCAAGTTGAAGCCATTTGTAGAATCGATAAAGGGGTTGAGACATTTTAAAGCGCCTTGAGGGTCCTTTTTCTTCAGAACTCGAGAAATATCTTCTTGAAAGTATTGTCGCTGGATATTGAAAACTATGCGAGTCAAAGCGTTTTCTAATTCCTGAGGCTGCAAAGAGTCAGAATTATAAATATTAGATTTGATTTTTTGAGTAAATCGTAGCATCCAGGCGACAATTCGAAGAATCTTCAAATAAGAACTATATTTTTCAATTGAGTCCAAAATATAGTTTGATTTTGTTTCGAGGCAAAGTACGGTTTTACGTTTTTCTTTGTTGATTTCTTCTATATTTTCGTTGTTAATTTGATCGATTTTGTTAGCGGGCCATTGAGCAGGATCAAGAGTAAGAAAGGCAGGTCCATTGAACCAGATTGATTGAGCGAGTTCCTGTACAGTTGAACCACGAGAAACGATATCAGCAGGATTGACATGTGTCGGAACATGTCTCCAAGTACAACCATTGGTGAGATCTTGAATTTCTGATATTCTGTTGCCAACAAAAACTGATAAAGTTGAAGAATGTTGTTTGAGCCAGTGTAAAACGATTTGAGAATCGGTCCAAAAAACGACTTCCAAATTTGGTATAATCAAAAGAGCTTTGATTTTTGAGTACAATTTTGCCAAAAGATGTGCTCCACATAGCTCTAGTTTTGGTAAAGATTTTCTTTTTGTAGGGGCAACTCTAGATTTTGCAGTAAAAAGATAAACAGAAATTTCTCCAGAAGCACTTTTTACTCGAAGATACAAACAGCAACCAAACGCGCGAAATGAAGAGTCACAAAAGCCATGAAGTTGAACTGATTGAGCATTAGGAGCGAGACAATAACGAGGAATTTTAAGCGACGATAAAGTTTTGAGATCTGAGACAAATTTTTCCCAAGCTGTATAAAGCTCTTGAGGTATAGATTCGTCCCAGCCTAGTTTTAAAATCCATAGTTCTTGCATTATGATTTTGGCCTTTATAATAAGAGGCGCTACGAGTCCAAGAGGATCAAAAAGTGATGACGAAAGTGACAAAATAGTTCTTTTGGTGATTTTTTCTTCCAGTTGAGTTTTGGGCGAAAACGAGAAAAGAAAAGCATCTTTTTGTTGATCCCAAGTGATACCAAGTGCATTGGTTACAGCTGAGTCATCAATATTTAAATCTTTAGTGGTTTTGTCATCTTGAAAATCTTTGTGATTTGAGTGCCATTTATCTAATTCAAAACAACCCTTAACTAGAATTTGATTTACCTCATTTTTGATTTGAGCCAACTCTTCTAATGTTTCTGCACCACCCAAAAAGTCATCCACGTAAAACGATGATTTTATTGTTTTTGCACCAAGTTCAAATTCATCCATGTATTGATCTGCGAGATAATGAAGACTTTTAATGGCGAGATAAGGGGCAGAAGACATCCCATAAGTGACAGTGTTGAGCTGGTAGGTACGAATTTCTTCTTCCTCAGAATTTCTCCACAAAATGTACTGATATTTTCGATCACGAGAGTCAATTAGAACCTGCCTGTACATTTTAACGATGTCAGCAGTAATAGCGAATCTGTACAGGCGAAAACGAAGTAATATTTTGTAAAGTTCATCTTGAATTGTTGGGCCAACCATGAGAATATCATTTAGTGATTTTTGTGTTGATGTGGGACAAGAGGCGTCGAAAACAACTCTCAATTTTGTTGAAGTGCTACTCATTTTAAATACACAATGGTGGGGAATAAAATAATGAGGCTCATCTAAGCGAGGATTACGAACTAGTGTCATGTGTCCCAAATCTTCATATTCTTTCATAAAAGCAGCATATTGTGATTTCAGATTGTTGTCACGAGCAAAACGTCTTTCTTGAGAACCAAATCGTTTTAGAGCCATATTTCGGGAAAGACCTAAAGAGCCAGAAGATTCTTTGAAAGGAAGTTTAACAACAATCCTACCTGAAGATTCACGATGGACAGTATCATTGAAAAATGATTCACAATCAGATTGTTCTTGAGTCAAAAGATTTGAGCCAGAGTCAATTTCTTCAATTTCCCATAAACGTTGTAATTTTAGGTCAACTTCTTCTTCAATTGACAGCATGCAGGATGAACCAGAAGCGTTGGATTGATTTGAGACATATCGACCTGCTACAATCCATCCAAAAAGCGTTTTATGCAATTTAGGCAAGTTGAGACCAAGTTTTATTTGACCTACAGATAAAATATCGAAGAAAGTTTCTGTACCAATGAGCAAATCAATGCGTTTTGGCTTGAAAAAGTTTTCATCAGCAAGTTGTGTGTTTGCAGGCAAATTCCAGAATGAAACATCAAGTTCAGAATCAGGCTGATACGAAATATGAGGTGTAATACAAAACGAGAGAGAAACTTCGAAATCAGTAAAACGAGACTTGACATTTGTAGACGATTTGTGTTTGGTTTTTGTATGCGAATTTCCAATACTAGCGACTTCAGTGGTTTGTTTTATTCTAGGCAGATGTAATTTTTGAGAAAATTCATCGGTAATGAAATTCAATTGAGAGCAAGAGTCCAACAAAGCGCGTCCCAATTGATAGCGACCAGTGGCGTCACGAACTAGAACCATGGCAGTAGCAAGAAGCACCTGTTCCGGCGAAGATTTTTCCATATGGGTATGGACCGAGGCTGAGTTTTCATTCAAGGCAGCACGAGAAGTAGAAGCAACTGGTTCAGCAGCAGGAGACGAGGGCTTTGAAGCTGGCTGAGACCGATGAAGCAAACTATGATGAGAGCGAGAACAAAATTTGCACTTGAATGTAGAGGAACAGTTGTTAACTTGATGCCCTTTCGACAAGCAGTTGAGACAAAGACCTAAACGTTTGACATTTTCAAAGCGTTTGGCAACATCCATATCTTTGAAGCGAGAACAACGACTAATTGTATGGTCTGCCTTTGAGCATAGAGCGCAAATGCGATTTGAGACCGAAAACGAATAACCAGATTTTGTATTTTTAGATTTGGACTTACCAGAATGAACGTCAGGTTTACGAGGGGCAGCGTGTGTATGGTTAGTGTCGACCGATTCTAAAAATTGGCAACGTCTTTCAAGAACCTTGGAACATTCATCCCATGATGGCAGTTTGGTAAAGTCCAAAGAGTCTTTCCATTTTCTTTTGGTGTCATCATCAACTTTTTCCATCACTATATAAATTAGCATTGAATTTGCAATGTCAGTTGGGGAGCCAAGAGACAGAAGTGAACTATAAAGAGCTGAAACATTATCAACTAGACTGCGCAATTGGCCACAATTGTAATTTGACATGGTTGGAAGTTCAAAAAGAGTGGTAATATTTTCCATAAAAATAAGCGTACTGTTGTCATAACGAGATTTAAGCCGTTCCAGAGCCTTGGGATAATTTTCATTCGTAATCTGGAAAGCCTTAACCGTTTCTAATGCTTGACCATGGAGGCAGTTGAGCAAGTGGTTAAATTTTTCGATGTTCGATATACCGTATTCACGATCAATTGTGTGATTGAACGAGGTAATAAAATTTTTGTACTCACTGTACTTACCACTGAATGTGGGCAATTTAAGTTGAGGCAGTTTGTGACTGGGAGCTGGGAGACAGATGGACGATTCAGCAAAAGTTGTATTATGTATATCCTCGCATAGCTGTGACTGAATATTCATTTTAGCCGAGATATACAAATCTTCTATTTCGGGTCTAGCATTGTCCTCTGGATCATATTTTTCAATTTGGGTTTGGAACGACAAAATTTGTTTAAAATACGATTCCAAAATTCCCAAGCGACACTTCAGTTCTGGCACCGAAAGTACCTTACCTTCACCCCTACCATTGGCTTCTATTTGATTTTTGATGCGGGTTAAACTTTTCTTCGTATTAGCCCGTTGCTGCTTTACCTCTTCCAAAGTCATTGTAGAAAATTTTTAAAATTATATATTTTATCAGACGAACAAATTTTAAAATCACTGTATTTATGATGATGGACGATGAGCCAAAAATTTTTCAAAAGTTGATTGATTTTTATTTTAAAAATAAAGTGGAGACAAAATTTTGATGATGACTGTAACTGACGCCAACAAATTTTTCGCCAAAAATATTTTTTATTTTTTATGTACTGTGTGAGCGACAACAAATTTAACAAAGAGACACACTATGTACTGGACCAACACAACAACAATTTTGAAAAAAATATTTTTATGTATTTATTTTTATAAAAATGGCGAAAAGTTCAGAGTCACTGGCAAAAAGATTTTTTTTTTTTATCACAATTTTTTTTTTTTTTATTTGATGACCAAAAGTTTTTTTTTTATTTATTAAAATGAAATTTATTTAAATTTATTTTAAGTGGCGACAAAATTTTTAGTTGTACTGTATTCACAATTTAATTTTTCCACAAAGTTTTTTGTTCTTTTTCCAAATTTTTATGCACCAAAAGTTTTTATTGAAAGCACCAACAGTTTTTTATTTGCAAATATTTATTTATTTGAAATAATGTTTTTGTTTTACACAAGCGACAACGACAAATTTTTTCACTTCACAAAACGACCGTACACTTATTGCCTAAGTTGTACATCAACGACAAATTTTTAGATTTTTTCACGGACCGCACCAAATTTTTTTAAAGTATTTTTCACGTGCCCCACGTTGGGAGCCAAAATGTACGATGAGGAGCGTTTTCCCCACCGGCGGCTATATAGAGCAATTAGATTTTATAATTGTTATCTATACGCTGCTGAACAATTTTGTGGGACAGTGTAAACTATTGCAATTGCGACCGTGAAACCGAGAAATAAACAAAACAACACTCGCTTTCAATTTTAACAATACAATAATTCTTTATTTAAAATAAACCCTAGCTTAAACCTAACAATTAAAAAATACATACAAATACAAAAAAGGGCCCACTGTTGTTGTTGGTATATTCTGTCTCTTTGCTAAATACAAAAAATTGACTCAATCATAAAATGTATTTTATTTGCAAAAACAAAATACCCTATGCTTGAGTCAGTTGCATTTATTTAAACTACAACAACACCATAACAAGTAATTATGGGCAGAGCAAATAAAGAGACAGAAAAATTTAATATAAAAAACCAACGGTAAATTTTAACAAAACACAACTACAGTGGGCACTGGATACAATGAATTGAACAAAACTACAGTGAATACAAGTTATAACGAATTAAACAATTTAAAGTAAAATGAAATAAAATAAAATAGAGACAAAACAAATAAATTAACAAATCAAATGAACAAAATACTGTATACGGTGACCTAACAACCGCCATAACTTTTGCCCCCCTCGCGCGATTTAATTGACGCGAACGAATTTCTTATTCTTAAATAGCTTCTAATATTTATGCCAACTTTCATCGATGTGCCATCAAAACAAAAATCACATATTTTTTACCACAAAATTTAAGTCTTAGCCGGAACTCCTCATATATGGGGGTTTTCGTGTCAACTGACACAACTTATGAAATCGATATCTTCCGATCGGGAAGATACCTTTGCACCAAGGTTAGTCCTATTGAATAGTAGTTCAGACACAATTTTTCAACGAGATCGGTCAAGAACTCTCTGAGTTAGAGGGGGTCGAAATTTGACATTTTGGCCAAAGAGGTGTTGATTCTCATCCATGTAACTTCTTACCTATTGTTTTTAGCAAAATGTGTTCCAAAGAGTTTCGATAGCCATTTCTTCAGTCTTTCGAAAAAAAAATATAAAAAAATAAAAATAAAATTTTTGATTTTTTTTCTTAAAAATCCAAAAATTTTTTGACTTTTTCCTCAAATTGGGCCTCTTTTTTTTTTTTTTTTTTTTGATTCAAAAGAAAGCTTAGGTGACAGTTAGAGCGGTAGGAGCAAATTTCATAAAAATGTCATTTTGTATGGGAGCCCCCTTAGGAAGTGGAAATAGGGGTAAGGTATGTTCAAAAAAAATTTTGGGGGCAGAAAATTATTGGAGGTCGGTCTCACATTGCACCCCACCAGGGGCGTTTCTAGGGGAGTTTTGGGGCTTTTTGAGGATTTTTACCTCTTTACGCCCAACTTTGACCCCAATGAGGGGCCATATGGCCCCTCCCCACCGCCCCCATTTTTTGGCTCGTGCTTTCTTTTTCGAACCTATAAAAATTAGAGGGTATCGCGGATCGAAATCGAAAACTGGTTAGCTATCCCACGCCTAATAGTGCAAATTGAAGAACAGTTTTTTGTGTTCCAAAGTTAAAAAAATTAATTTTTCATAGATATCCCACTCGCATCCAACTAAGCGACCCCACAGCTCTTAAAGGAAATCGCCTAAGCTTTCTTTTGAATCAAAAAAAAAGGGGCCCAATTTGAGGAAAAAGTCAAAAAATTTTTGGATTTTTAAGAAAAAAAATCAAAAATTTTATTTTTATTTTTTTACATTTTTTTTTTCGAAAGACTGAAGAAATGGCTATCTGAAATCTTTGGAACACATTTTGCTAAAAACAATAGGTAAGAAGTTATATGGATGAGAATCAACACCTCTTTGGCCAAAATGTCAAATTTCGACCCCCTCTAACTCAGAGAGTTCTTGACCGATCTCGTTGAAAAATTGTGTCTGAACTACTACCCAATAGGGCTAACCTTGGTGCAAATTTCATCCCGATCGGAAGACATCGGTTTCAAAAGTTGTGTCAGTTGACACGAAAACCCCCATATATAAACAAAAGTGCAAAAGTGTAATTTAGTACTATTTCGGTCTACTGAAATAATTGTCATTAAAATTTAATTTTTGGAATATTGAAATATCCATCAGAAGAAAACACTCTTAAAAAATGGTTCTTTAGAATTTTTGATTTTAAGAAGGAAAAATACGGTAAAAAATTTTACTTTGGTACTTTTTAGATTTCTTAAAATTATAAACTTATAAACTCAAAATTTTGGATCTAGGATCTTTAAGCAAAAAAAAAATTTAAATATTTTTTTTGAAAAATTTTTTTAAGGGGACAAAAAGGAAATTGGTACTTTTTTTATAACTGTTATTCTTAAGAACCCATAAACTCAAAATTTAACATTTTGGATCATCCTGAAGAATTTACATCCAAAAAACGAACATATTTGGAGTTTTAAATTTCTTAGGGTAAAAAATTTTTAAAATTAGTGTAAATTGGTACTTTTTAAATTTGTTGAGATAAAGACTCTAGATTTTTTTTTAACAAATGTACTTTTGTTCCCACACTATCATTCCTATTCCTCCTACAGTGATATTATAAAGAAAAAAAGTTTTATTTTTTGCGTGTCTGTGTATAATATTTTATATGTAGTCTACATTTAGGGTGGGCTTAACAGGATGGTGCGTATATATGCGTGTAAATTAAAAGGTTTGAGTGTATATAGAAAACCATTTCTACATACTTTTACACAAGTAACAAAATTTTTGTATTTAACCTTGAACTTGAAAATGTAGTCAACAACACCGAAAAAAAGTAATAATAAAACTAGACAAACAACGAAAAAAAAAAATATTGATGGTGATGAAAAAAAAATACAAAATATGAGAAACACACCCATACTCGTACAAGTGCGAAATGAAAATGTCTCACAGTCAAATGGAAAAATTTTCCCAAAAAAAAAAACAAAACCTTTTTTTAATACATTTATTTTTATAATAATGGCAGCAGGTTTTCAAGTGAAAATTTTATTTGATAAGCCAACAGTCAATGTAAGTCAGCAGGCAGCCTTTTAAAGATGTAAGACAGATTTTATTTTTTTGAATTGGTTGTCTAGTGGGTTGTCTAGGTGGTGTCGTTGCAGTATTATACTGTTATAAACTAAGACAAGTTGTATTTTCTTTTTCGATGTAATTGGTTACATAAAATAGTTTCATTGAAATGTTAATAAATTCACTTTTACTTGACAATTTTTATTAATGGTTTTAGGATGTGGGAATACATTGTGGACACTTTTAAAGAAAGCAAAACAAAAATATGCAATTTTTCATAAAACCACTGTTTTTCAAAAAAAAAAAAAATAAAAGTTTATTAAAATTTTTGGTGAAAAGTTGTAAATTTATTTGTTAAAGGTTTTATAGAGGAGACATTATCTTAATTTGTAATGATACACTAAAAAAAAAACTTGTCAAATTACTAGAAAAAGTCCCGTAATCCCATTTTACTAATATTTAACAGTTTTCTCCTTGTTTTTTAACAAAAAATTTTCCATCGAAATTTAAATTTTTCTGTATAATTTTACAATTTTTGTCGTAAATGTACAAATTTCCAAGGTACAAATCAATACAAACAAATCTAGTTCAGTCACGAGAATTCTTTATAAGTATTATCGCATCAAAAAAGATGTAAATTTACCATTTTATTGGTAAAAAACTTGTAAAACTACAAAAAAGCTTGTAATTTTTATTAGAATTTCTCGTAAATATGAGGTAGCACAAAACCTAGTAAAGTTACGAAAAGTCCTTGTAATTTTTATCGCGTCAAAGAAGTTGTAAATTTACAATTTTATTGGTACAAAGCTTGTAAATTTGTTGTAATTTTACAAGATTTTTAACAGTAAATTTGTAATTTTTACTATGAACTCTCGTAAAATAGGAGGTATCAAACAATTATTTTGCGAGGCTTTTTTTGGTAATTTAACAAGATTTTTTTTTGAGTGTAAGTTTGAGGTAGAAGTATGTACACTCAGAAAAAAAATTAAAAAAATATTGGAAAATTAACTAAATTTATAGAAAATTGAAATGATTCAGCACAACCGATTTCTATACCGCCCAACCCATTGTGAGGTTATACTTATTTTGTCAATCAATGTCTAATGTATCGAAATTTGTGATACATCGGGCCATTTGTTTTACACTCAAAAGAAAAACACTGTCAAAAAATCTGTAAAACGACTTTCAATTTGAATTAGCAATCTTTTAGCAGATTGTTCTGCAGAGAAGGATATTTTTACTAAAATCTCTGTCATTCAGTTTAAGAAAATAACAGACATTTTACTATGTTTATACTGATTTTGTTTGCTGAATTTCATTATTTTTTCAAGAAATTTTTTTATATATAAAAAAAGCAGAACAGATTGTTCTGCTGAAATCAGCAGATTGCTCTGCTAAAATCAGCAGATTGTTCTGCTGAAATCAGCAGATTATTCTGCTCAAATCAGCAGATTGTTCTGCTAAAGTCAGCAGATTTTTCTGCTAAAATCATCAGATATTTCTGCTAAAATCAGATTTCTCTGCTGTCGAACAACACACATGTTTAATAACTAAAACGCCAGATAAAAGTATAAGCTTCCGTAGCGTAGTGGTTAAGAAGTGTACTTTCAAATCGGAAGGTGGCGAGTTCGATGCTGGCTGGCGGCGTATGTTTTTTTTTTTTTTTTTTCTTGTTATATTTATTCACTTCTTATGACAGATATTTAGCAAACCGTGTCTGCTAAAATCAGCAGATTTCTCATATGGCTCAAAATGGGTGTATTTTCAGCAGATTTTTCTGCTGATTGGACAGAGAATTTATTTTGAGTGTAGGTAATGGTAAAAGTACCAAACTAAAATTTTTTCCCTTTTCACCCACCCTCCAAATCATATTTTTTTCAGAATGTTTTTACCGATAGAGGCTCTACCAATCAAAAAAGTACCAAATTACACTTTCTTATCCCTTATTACAACACAGAAATAATATTGAGTAATCACATAGAAAAAAAAAATGTAATAAAAAAATTCGTAGATTTAATTAAAAAATAAATTAATTCCGTACCAATCACTAAAATGCGCATATAAACTCAAAATGTTTGTATGTCGCTAATTTAAAATAAATGGATATTTAGTTAATTAAAAACTTAATATTATAAATTAAAAAATTTAATTAAAAAAAAAAAATAATTAAAATTTTAATTATATAAAATAAAAATTTAATAAAAAAAAAAAATTGGAAACAAATCATAATTTTAATTAAATAAATTAAAAAAAATAAATATAATTAATTTTTTAAAAAATAAATAATAATACAATAAAAAATAAAAAAGGTAAAAAAAAAATATTTTTCAAACTTTATCAAATATATTTATGCTGTAAAGACATAGTCAGTGAGACAATTTTATAAAGTTAGATAAATATAAACCTTTTATATACATACACAAGAAACTATAAACAAAATGAGAATTCAAAAATCTACATGAGAAATAAAAAACTTTTAACAAACTGTTTATACTTCTGAATTTGTGTTTTAAGTAAAGCAATGCAAGAAATAAACATATACTCGCACACACGAAATATTTTAATTTGAGTTAAAAACTCTTTTTTTGTCAAAAAAAAAAAATAAAAAATTACTATTTTGTTTGTTGAGTGTAAAACTTTTTTCGATAATGTAATGTAATGTTTTTTACTGTAATGTTTTTTTACTGTAAAAATATTTCATTTTTTTAGTGTAAAATTTTTTTGAGTGTAAAATTTTTTTCGAGTGCAATTTTTAAGTTGCCAATGCTTTTTAAACTAAACAAGTTTAAAAAGCATTGCTTTAAAACTAAACAAGTTTGAAAAGCATTGCAGAGTTACCACCAATGCTTTAAAAACTTGTTTACCACGTGGCATTTAAGATGATCCCAATCTAAAATTTGGGGTTTTGCTTATAACTTTTGAACCACTGGACGGATTGAGCTGAAATTCAATACCAAAAAGACCAGGTAAAGGGCAAATATACACTCCACGTTTCAGCAGTCTCATTATAGTCTTTCGAAGGTTATCGTGTTTTTTATCTCGTAAATTCGCGAAAAACCCTTGCCGAAATTTTTTCTTTTGTCGTAACTTTTAAACCACTGGACCGACTTGGCTGGATTGCAATACCAACCTGACCAGGTAAATGGCCAGCATATGTGCTAAACTTCAGTAGCCTCTGTAAAGTCTTTCAAAAGTTAGCGTGTTTTCTATGGATGGATAGACAGACGGACGGACATCGCTAGATCGACTTAAAATCGATCGAGGATAATTGTAAAAACTCGATAAGCAACATTTCATTTTATGGTGATTTTTGCCTTAAAACTTTTAAAATAATGTAGAAAATAGTAGAACTTTTGAAGAACTTTTATTCTCAATATACTTGTACGAAGGGTTAAAGCAAGACTTCTGCCAAAAATCTGTCAACGGAACATCAGCAGAAGGCGAAAAACACGAAAAAATAAAATGTTGCTTATCAAGTTCTTGCAGTAAGCCCTTCATATATACTTTATGGGGTCTTACACCAATATTTCGATGTGTTACAAACGGAATGACAAACTTATATATAACCTCTATCACTAGAGTGGAGGGTATAAAACGATGAATTTTTTGATAATTTTGTCATAAGCTTACAATTCATTCGTTTAATCAATCATTATTTTGATTGACTATAAATAAAAAATTGATAAAATTTTTGATATTTTTTTTAAAAACAAAGGCCCTTACCACAAGAAAACAAAAAGTCTATTTTAACAAAAGTTTTATTTTAAATTTCAAATTTTCAATACATTTTTTGAAAGTCGATTTTAAAAACAAAAACAATTTGTATGGAAATAAAATTAAAAGCTCATTTTAAATTTATTTTATTTTCTTGTGATAAGGCTGAAAGTTTTTAAAAAAATTTAAGTAAATAATTTAATAAAAATTTAATAGTTTTTTTATTTTTTATTATTCTCTTAGTTTTTAGAATTCTCATTTAGTTTATAGTTTTTTGTACACGTATATAAAAGTTTGAAATCATCTTTATGAATTTCTTTATATATCTTTAAGACATTAATATATTTGGTAAAAGTTTTAAAAAAAAAAGTTTTTTTTGTAAAAAAAATGTGAAACTTTTTCAAAATTTAAAAAAAAAAATAATCCAATTGATTTTTGACTAAAGTTTTAATTGTGTCAATTAAAAATCTACTCAAACATTTAATAATTTTTAATAAAAAGTTAACTCAATACTATTAAATCGTTTACTGCTACAAAATTAAGTAATTTTATTAAAAATTTACTCAAATTTTTTTCTGTGCATCGGAACTTTCTAAAAAAAGTACTTTTTTAGAACGTTTTTTCCCTTGAATAGGACCTAACATTTAAAGTTTCCCCTTTTAATGACTATTTTTTTAAGAGATAAAAAAGTACCAAAGTAATCCCTTTTGCTCCCTTAGAACTATAATTTCTTAAAAATGCCTTGTTTCTGACTCTTTTCTGACCTTTAAAATATCATATTTTTGAGTAGGTTTATTCTAGTTCGAGGTAATTATTTTCTTTACTTATTAAAAACATCTCCATAGATATAAAAAGTACCATTTAATCCTACATGCTAAATTTTTACATTGAGGGTCTTTAGCTTAAACCTATATTTTAAACTATGTTTAGACAAAATTTAGTTTAATGACGTGATTTACTACCAATAATTTCAGTGTATTTATCTTCTTAGAATTGAGGAATTTTATCTCAGTTTTAATAACTTTTTCATAACTTAAGCAAAAATATTTTTTCAAAAAACAAAAACTTTGGCTACATCTCAAAAACTAGGCCAGATAAATCAAAATGGTGGACTTTTCTTGTTTTTATAATCTCCATAGTGACGCCAGTACTTTTTGCATGTGTGGACCCCAAGTGGTCCCAATTTTGAATGTAAAAATTTTGGCATTCCCGAAAATTTTAAAATGCACATTTCTCGATAAATATTACCTACACAGAAAAACTTCCAAAAACAGCCCGACAGCTCTTCGAGTAAAAGGGTTTTAAGATATCCCGTTTAAAAGATTTTCTAGGCTTAATTGGTTTCCGAAGTTCCCGTATCTCTGTAGGAAGAACCAAAAAGCATAGGTTTTCTTATTACAAATCTAAAGTTAAAATGGCAATTTGAAGAAATTTTTGACTTCAGAAACTTTTTATTTTAAAGACTGAAATTAAAAAAATAAATGCTGTAAATCTATTCAAAAACCTTGTAAACTATACACCAACATTTTAAAAATCCGTCACATTTTTTTAATGTAAATGATATTAAATTAATCTTTTCAGATTAAATATATTCAAGGTCAAGCATTTAATATTAATCATACTCTCAATATTTAAATTTAAACTTTTTTGCTTGTAAAAAATTACACACCAATGCGTATGAACAACATTTAATTGTCAAATGAAACAAAAAGACCTTCAAATATGAACCGGATATACCATTAAGAACTGCAACAGCAGCAACTGCAGCATCGACCCAATCTAATGATTGACTAAAATATTCTTATGAAAAAACAAATTGCATGCATTTACAGAATTGAACATGAATAAACAATTTAGGCCTACTTGAATAACCAAAACCATTAACCACCAACCACCACGAACAAACGAACGAACATTATAACAATCTAGGATTAAAAGTATTTAATTACAACAATTTTTGGTCATAAATATTAATGGAAAAAACCTGATTTTGATTGACATACTCTGTGTTTGTATGTACATATTACAATTGCTGCAGTTTTTGTTGTTGTTGTTGGTATTATTTCAGTTGGTTGCAGCAAACAAAACATTATACTAAAGAATAACACAATGACATACAAAATTTGCTAAATTATGTAGGTGGGTTAATTTTAAAATGACTTTAATAAAATTAGTTTTTCATACCATTTGCCAAAAAATAGCTAACTTTCCGAAATTTTCTTTAAAAAAATACTGAAAATACGTAACAAAGTTTTTAAAAAAATCTTAAAGTTTTCCATAAAAAATATCTCTAGAAAAGTTCTTATGCTTTTAATTATTTGAATTTATTAAGTCCACACGGATTTATCAGCCTAAAAGTTTGCTCTAAAAATTATAGAATTTTTGCTCCCTAAAATATGCTTCAACAATATCACAAAAAATATAAACAAAAATAAGATGAGTTGAAGATATGTTTTAGAATTTGAAAATATTTTTCAGAGGCAAAAAATAAAATATTAATTCAAAACATGAAAACTTTTAAAAAAGCTCTAAGAATTATGTATATTCATGTAGAAAAAAATACAAAATATCTAACAAGTTTCAGAATCTGAGACTTTTTCTGTAAGAAAAATGTCTCAGAATCTGAGACTTTTTCTATAAGAAAAATGTCTCAGAATCTGAGACTTTTTCTATAAGAAAAATGTCTCAGAATCTGAGACTTTTTCTATAAGAAAAATGTCTCAGAATCTGAGACTTTTTCTATAAGAAAAATGTCTCAGAATCTGAGACTTTTTCTATAAGAAAAATGTCTCAGAATCTGAGACTTTTTCTATAAGAAAAATGTCTCAGAATCTGAGACTTTTTCTATAAGAAAAATGTCTCAGAATCTGAGACTTTTTCTATAAGAAAAATGTCTCAGAATCTGAGACTTTTTCTATAAGAAAAATGTCTCAGAATCTGAGACTTTTTCTATAAGAAAAATGTCTCAGAATCTGAGACTTTTTCTATAAGAAAAATGTCTCAGAATCTGAGACTTTTTCTATAAGAAAAATGTCTCAGAATCTGAGACTTTTTCTATAAGAAAAATGTCTCAGAATCTGAGACTTTTTCTATAAGAAAAATGTCTCAGAATCTGAGACTTTTTCTATAAGAAAAATGTCTCAGAATCTGAGACTTTTTCTATAAGAAAAATGTCTCAGAATCTGAGACTTTTTCTATAAGAAAAATGTCTCAGAATCTGAGACTTTTTCTATAAGAAAAATGTCTCAGAATCTGAGACTTTTTCTATAAGAAAAATGTCTCAGAATCTGAGACTTTTTCTATAAGAAAAATGTCTCAGAATCTGAGACTTTTTCTATAAGAAAAATGTCTCAGAATCTGAGACTTTTTCTATAAGAAAACTGTCTCAGAATCTGAGACTTTTTCTATAAGAAAACTGTCTCAGAATCTGAGACTTTTTCTATAAGAAAACTGTCTCAGAATCTGAGACTTTTTCTATAAGAAAACTGTCTCAGAATCTGAGACTTTTTCTATAAGAAAAATGTCTCAGAATCTGAGACTTTTTCTATAAGAAAAATGTCTCAGAATCTGAGACTTTTTCTATAAGAAAAATGTCTCAGAATCTGAGACTTTTTCTATAAGAAAAATGTCTCAGAATCTGAGACTTTTTCTATAAGAAAAATGTCTCAGAATCTGAGACTTTTTCTATAAGAAAAATGTCTCAGAATCTGAGACTTTTTCTATAAGAAAAATGTCTCAGAATCTGAGACTTTTTCTATAAGAAAAATGTCTCAGAATCTGAGACTTTTTCTATAAGAAAAATGTCTCAGAATCTGAGACTTTTTCTATAAGAAAAATGTCTCAGAATCTGAGACTTTTTCTATAAGAAAAATGTCTCAGAATCTGAGACTTTTTCTATAAGAAAAATGTCTCAGAATCTGAGACTTTTTCTATAAGAAAAATGTCTCAGAATCTGAGACTTTTTCTATAAGAAAAATGTCTCAGAATCTGAGACTTTTTCTATAAGAAAAATGTCTCAGAATCTGAGACTTTTTCTATAAGAAAAATGTCTCAGAATCTGAGACTTTTTCTATAAGAAAAATGTCTCAGAATCTGAGACTTTTTCTATAAGAAAAATGTCTCAGAATCTGAGACTTTTTCTATAAGAAAAATGTCTCAGAATCTGAGACTTTTTCTATAAGAAAAATGTCTCAGAATCTGAGACTTTTTCTATAAGAAAAATGTCTCAGAATCTGAGACTTTTTCTATAAGAAAAATGTCTCAGAATCTGAGACTTTTTCTATAAGAAAAATGTCTCAGAATCTGAGACTTTTTCTATAAGAAAAATTTCTCAGAATCTGAGACTTTTTCTATAAGAAAAATGTCTCAGAATCTGAGACTTTTTCTATAAGAAAAATTTCTCAGAATCTGAGACTTTTTCTATAAGAAAAATTTCTCAGAATCTGAGACTTTTTCTATAAGAAAAATTTCTCAGAATCTGAGACTTTTTCTTTAAGAAAAATGTCTCAGAATCTGAGACTTTTTCTATAAGAAAAATGTCTCAGAATCTGAGACTTTTTCTATAAGAAAAATGTCTCAGAATCTGAGACTTTTTCTATAAGAAAAATCTCTCAGAATCTGAGACTTTTTCTATAAGAAAAATGTCTCAGAATCTGAGACTTTTTCTATAAGAAAAATGTCTCAGAATCTGAGACTTTTTCTATAAGAAAAATGTCTCAGAATCTGAGACTTTTTCTATAAGAAAAATGTCTCAGAATCTGAGACTTTTTCTATAAGAAAAATGTCTCAGAATCTGAGACTTTTTCTATAAGAAAAATGTCTCAGAATCTGAGACTTTTTCTATAAGAAAAATGTCTCAGAATCTGAGACTTTTTCTATAAGAAAAATGTCTCAGAATCTGAGACTTTTTCTATAAGAAAAATGTCTCAGAATCTGAGACTTTTTCTATAAGAAAAATGTCTCAGAATCTGATACTTTTTCTATAAGAAAAATGTCTCAGAATCTGATACTTTTTCTATAAGAAAAATGTCTCAGAATCTGAGACTTTTTCTATAAGAAAAATGTCTCAGAATCTGAGACTTTTTCTATAAGAAAAATGTCTCAGAACCTGAGACTTTTTCTATAAGAAAAATGTCTCAGAATCTGAGACTTTTTCTATAAGAAAAATGTCTCAGAATCTGAGACTTTTTCTATAAGAAAAATGTCTCAGAATCTGAGACTTTTTCTATAAGAAAAATGTCTCAGAATCTGAGACTTTTTCTATTAGAAAAATGTCTCAGAATCTGAGACTTTTAGAAAACTGTCTCAGAATCTGAGACTTTTTCTAAAAGAAAAATGTCTCAGAATCTGAGACTTTTTCTATAAGAAAAATGTCTCAGAATCTGAGACTTTTTCTATAAGAAAAATGTCTCAGAATCTGAGACTTTTTCTATAAGAAAAATGTCTCAGAATCTGAGACTTTTTCTATAAGAAAAATGTCTCAGAATCTGAGACTTTTTCTATAAGAAAAATGTCTCAGAATCTGAGACTTTTTCTATAAGAAAAATGTCTCAGAATCTGAGACTTTTTCTATAAGAAAAATGTCTCAGAATATAAAGTACCCCAAAGTTTTTAGATTTTTAAGAGCGTAACGAAGCCAAATTTGGACACGACCGATGCACCATGGAATAGGCCTTCAAAAACACTTTCGATTTGCATAAAATGTTCATATAGTTTCAGTTAAAGAAGTGTGAAAAATCCTCTAAAAACAAAAAAAAAAAATCAGATTTTTTCCCTCACCTTTGACCCACTTAATTTGAGATTGGATTTTCTTCCCCTCTTTCGCATATTCAGGTTTTAGGACAAGCGGTGTGTGCCCTAAGAAAGAAATCTCTTGTCAGACTTTTTCTATGAAAAAAATTAGTTAGAATCTGAGATTTTTTAATAGGAAAATGTTTCAGAATTTGACCCACTAAATGTGAGATTAGATTTTCTTCCCCTCTTTCCCATATTCAAGTTTAAGGACAAGCGGTGTGTGCCCTCAGAAAGAAATCTCTTGTCAGACTTTTTCTATAAGAAAAATGTGTCTATAAGAAAATGTTTCAGAATTTTATCCTTTTTTTATAAGAAGACTTTTTTATAAGAAAAATTTATCAGAATCTGAGAATTTTTTTATTGGCAACCCACCAAAAACTACTGCTACGTATGGCATAATATTTAGTCGCACTTTAGAGCATTTCATCTGAGCGCTTATTTCAGCGCAATAAAAATGTAATGAAATCATACCTACTTAGAATCTTACTAGGTGCATTTTTGTAAGCATATTGGATGCTCAGAAATCATTGCTCCAATAAAGCACAAAAAGAATGTATTACCACCACTAAAGTCTTTATGCCTGAAAAGTTCGCCTGAAGGAAGTGCTCCTCGTAAGCACACAAATAATACTACAGTTTTAATGTCTAAATAGTGTGTAGTCGAAGCATTGGTTTTCACTTTAGCGTACGCATGTGCGTTCACAAAATAACAGAATATCAACTGAATTAATGAATTCGACACGTTGCAACAACAGGCTATATGGGGCGCTCTTAAATGCAAAGGAGTTCCAGACACTCTGATAGAACTTATTAAGTGTTTGTATGACGACGCATCTTGCCGTGTTTTACACGAGGGGCTTGTAAGTACCAAATTTCCGGTCGGTAAAGGAGTGAGACAAGGATGTGTGCTCTCCCCGCTTCTTTTTAATATCGTTTTGGATGTTGTAATGACGCAATCAATGAGAGGTGATCGTGGCATAACCTTTGGGTTACAAGGTAGATTGGATGACCTTGACTATGCAGATGACATATGTCTTTTGTCGCATAGCTACAACGACCTTCAGTCCAAACTCAATCTTCTTGTGGAGTGTGCAGCAAAAGCTGGTCTCAATATCAACATTTCCAAAACGAAATCATTGCGTATTAATGCAAACAACAACGAATCTTTAAAAATTCGGAACCATTCCCTTGATAATGTCGATCATTTCTGTTACCTTGGTAGCATAATTACGTCATCTGGTGGTAGTAAAGAAGATATTGCATACAGAATATCAAAATCAAACCAAGCATTTGGTGCTTTAAACAAAGTTTGGAGTTCATCCCGTATTACGCTTCGCACGAAGTTGAAATTATTCAACTCAAATGTAAAGTCGGTATTATTATATGGAAGCGAGACATGGAATATCACAGAAAGAGATTCGAATTCTCTTCAAGTCTTTGTCAACCGATGTTTACGTAGAATATTACATGTCTTCTGGCCAGACACTATATCAAACAACGATCTATGGCAAAAAACGCAACAAAACCCTGTCACAGTTGACATACAAATGCGAAAGATGAATTGGCTGGGTCATACATTCAGAAAGCCACATGATGACGTCACAAGAAAAGCAATTGAATACAACCCTCAAGGCAGCAGGCGAAGAGGCAGACCAGCAAATACATGGCGACGGCAAGTAGAAGCTGAACTACGCACAGCTGGAAAGAGTTGGAGCGAAGCTAAAAGATTGGCAACAGACAGAATTCAATGGAAATCATTTGTAATGGCCCTATGTTCCAACTAGGAATTTTAAAGGACTAAATATATATATAACTGAATTAAAAAGATATTTTTTTATTGCGTTATCCAAATTTTCGTTTTGCTGTTTGATGCTTGTAAGCAGACAAGGAAAAACAATAAAAATTAAAATTCGTTATTGATAAAATTCAATTTTGAATTATTTTTGGCTGGAAAATGTCTTAGAATCTGGGACTTTTTGTACCCCGATAAATTTAAAAATTGTTCATAACCTTTTTTAAATTTACCAATTTTAGTTTTGGTCCTTCGAACCGTAAAAACAATTCAGTTATTGTCTAAATGCAGAGTACTGCTCTATTTAAACCCAAATTATCATTTATACCAAAAATCTTATTTGTAAAATATAAAAATCTCAAGTCCCTTATCAATTAATCCAACTTATAATTGTTAGAAGCGAAAAATACAAAACAACAACTCAAAAATAAATTCAATATTCTACATATTGGATTTTTTCTAAGTTCATGTACAGTCAAATGTGCGTTCAGTGACTATACGAGTATTTTTTCTATGTTTGCCGCCAATTTGAAGGTAAACAAAAAGTCATTACCATGATATTTCGCAAACTAAAACTACTGCACAGTGTATAGACGTAAATGTACATACATACATATGTACGTACTAGACTGCCCAGAAAAAAAGCGAAGTTTTTATTTTCTTGGGGGATACCTCCTCATTTTGTTCCATTTTGTGCAAAAAAATTTAGGTTGTTTTTTTGGATTTTTAAAATAATATCTAGAGGTCGCGATCTCGCGTTTTATAACGATTTATTTTTTTTTTAGTTTTTTATTATTTTAAATTGTTAAGTATGTTTAATATGATAAAATATTAATAATTTCAGACAAAAAAAAAAATTAATTAAAAATTAAACATCGCTCATTCCATGAGATGTCTCACAGCATCTAATCAAATGTTCTTTAATTTATTTGAAATTTTGCATACAGGTACAATATGGAGCACTTACAATAAATTCATTTTTAGTTTCGCGAAAATCCACGAATTCGCGAACGCGAATATATTCGCGAATTCACGGATTTTCTTGGAATTAACAATTGATTTATTTTAATAGATCCATAGAGTTCATGTGTGCAAAATTTCAATTAAATTAAAGAACATTTAAAAAGATGCTGGGAGGCATCTCAAGGAATGAGCAATATATATTTTTTAATTAATTTTTTTTTTGTCTGAAATTATTAATATTTTATCATATTAAACATATTTAACAATTTAAAATAATAAAAAACTAAAAAAAAATAAATCGTTATAAAACGCGAGATCGCGACCTCTACATATTATTTTAAAAATCCAAAAAAACAACCTAAATTTTTTTGCACAAAATGGAACAAATTGAGGAGGTATCCCCCAAGAAAATAAAAACTTCGCTTTTTTCCTGGGCAGTCTAGTACGTACGTAATAGTACATATTTGAGACTGTCATGAAAGTGCGTTGATGTATGCCTATGCAATTGAATTGCAAATGTACCCAGCAAAAAAATAGGGTTTGGTACTAAATTTCTAGCAAGGGAGGGGGTTTCTTGTTTGCCCTTCATAATAAACTGCAAAAAAAACTTCATCATATTGATGAAAAGTTACATCGACATGAGGAAATGTTTAAGCTATTTTTGTTGTCAAAAACTAAATTGATGATAATATCGTAAAAAAAAGTATTAAGCGTTTCATTAAAATTGATCAAACGTTTAATTTTTTTATAAAAGCATTTCATATTATTGTTCGTAAGTTACATTGGACGAAAAATAGTGAAATATGTCATTATATTGACAAAAAAAAATGGTATGACAGATTTATTTCCTTATATTGACATAGCTTTTGTTCAAAAAGTTGACAAAATATAAAATAAAACAAGAAGAAAAGTTAAATTCGACTTGGCCGAATTTATGAATGCCCTTTTTAAATAAAAAAAAAAATTGTTTAAAAATTTTGGCTAGAAATAACTTATTTTGAGTTAAAAACTTTTTAAGGGGTCATTATTAGTGAAATCAATCATGAATATTCTTGACCCCCTCCGATATTGATGAAATTTGGTTAAGTTCTTACACTACGTAAAAAACTAACAAATGCAAATTTTCAGCCCTCTAAGTCAACAGGGGCCGAAAATACGAAGGGTCAAAATTTCCCCCAAAATCTCCCAGTCGCGACACTTTACACCGTAAAAAATTAATATCGTTGGTTCTATTATAGCTAGAAAGCCCATTTTTGGTTTGTTTTGAAGCTCATAATATGCTCTATAAGACCTACCATAACCAAAAAATTTTGGAAAAAAAATAAGGGTTACCTCCCTTATTTTAAGATCGTGATAAAGGGAGGCGAAAATAGGGAGGATGGTATCCCCCGATTTTTTTTTTTACTTGATAATCTAATAGAGAAGTCCTAAAGAATATATTCTAAAATTTTTAAGTTGGGACAACAATGGGATCACTCAAAATCAAAATTTTTCCCAATTTCCCCTAAAATCTCCAAATCGCAACACTCTTGAACCTTAAAAATTTAATATCATATGTGCTATGGAAGCTACAGAGTCCATTTTTGTTTGTTTTAAAGCTTATAGTACGCTCTACAATACCTACCTTAACCAAAAAATTTTAGAAAAAAAGGAAGGGTGCTCCCCTTATTTAAACGTCGTGGCAAAGGGTGGAGGAAATGGGGGGAAAGTATCCCCCGATTTTTTTTTTACTTGGTATTCTCAAAGTGAAAGTCCTAATGAACATATCCTAAAATTTTTATGTTGGGACAACAATCAGATCGACCAAAATCAAAATTTTTCACAATTTTCCCCAAAATCTCCAAATCGCGACACTCTTGCCCATTACAAATTTAATATCGTGGACTGTATTGTAGCTACAGAGTCCATTTTTGGTTTGTTTTAAAGCTCTTGACATGCCCTACAATATTACTATTACAAAAAAAAAAAAATAAAAAAAAATTAGGGGTGCCTCTTGTATTATAAGATCGTGGCAAGATCGTGATGATTTTGGGGGAAAATTTTGAAAAATTTTGATTTTAGTAGATCCCATTGTTGTCCCAACATAAAAATTGTAGACTATGTTCATTAGGACTTGCACTTTGGGAATCCCAAGTAAAAAAAAAATTGGGGGATACTTTCCCCCATTTCCTCCACCCTTTGCCTCGACCTTCAAATAAGGGGGGCACCAATTCCTTTTTCTGGAAAATTTTTTGGTTTTGGTATGTCTTGTAGAGCGTATTATAAGCTTTAAAACAAAAAAAATTGGCTCTGTAGCTACAAAAGCACGTATGATATTAAATTTTTAAGGTTAAAGAGTGTTGCGATTTGGAGATTTTGGGGAAAATTGTGAAAAATTTTGATTTTGAGCGATCCCATTGTTGTCCCAACTTAAACATTTTAGAATATATTCTTTAGGACTTTCTCTACAAGATTATCAAGTAAAAAAAAAAAATCGGGGGATACCATCCTCCCCATTTTCTCCTCCGTATATCTCGACCTTAAAATAAGGGAGGTAACCCTTATTTTTTTTCGAAAATTTTTTGGTTATGGTAGGTCTTGTAAAGCATATTATGAGCTTCAAAACAAACCAAAAATGGGCTTTCTAGCTATAATAGAACCAACGATATTAAGTTTTTACAGAGCAAAGTGTCGCGACCTGGAGATTTTGGGGGAAATTTTGACCCTCCGTGTTTTCGCCCACTGTTCACGTAGAGGGCTGAAAATAAGTGTGCATTAGTTTATCACTTAGTGTTACAACTAAACCAAATTTCATCAAAATCGGAGGGGGTCACGAAAATTTTGAGCTATTTTTGATTGATTTCACTAAGACTGACCCTAAGTCATCCATGTATGTAAAACAAAAATTAAAAATTTTGTGCATTTTTGGTAAAAAGACTTCTTTGGATAATTTTTGTAAAAAAATGTTTTTTTTTTGTAATTTTTTTAAAGTACTAAATTTTTTTGAGTGTTACATTTTTTTACGTTTAAAAATTTTTTGAGTGTCAAAAATACTATGTAAAATATTTTTGAGGCGAAATCAATGCTAGGGATTTTATGCTAGCAAAAAGGACAATAAATCTCATTTGGCGATTGGGGATTTCGAAAATTATGGTGAAGATTTTTTGGGGATATTTGAAATTTAATCTTTTTAAAATCTTGTAAGATGTTTATTAACATTGCCAAAAATCGGTTATTCACGCGTTTGGGGATTTTTGGGGATTTTTTTATTGCTAAATCTATGAAATAAAATTATAAAATTAGCACTAATAATTTTTTTTAAAAATTGAAGAAAACATTTTTGTGTAATTAAACAAAAAAAGTTTTTTTTTTATTGTTTGGGGCTTTTTGGGGAAATTTTGTTATATTTTTGGGGACAACGGAAAATGTACCTGGCAATGCTGGCGGCCACGGAGTTGTCTTTCGAAAGTCAGAGTGTTTTCTACAAACAAACAGAGAAACTTACCGACTTAAAATTAAATAAGGGTCATGAATGTGTATACTTTATGGGGTCCTAGATTGATTGGAACACTTATGTAATGTATTACTATGTATACCAAAAAAATTAAAAAATGTGCATTATCTTTCCCTACCACTATCCATTACGCATTGCTTTTTGTACTTTTCATGCATTACTTTGAGTCTCATCCCAAACAAAAATTAGGACCCCAGTATAGGCTAAATTCAGGTAATAGATAAATGTCTTACCATTTTTCCTTTACTGGATTGATGATCTTTGTTAGGGATGAGACTCAAAGAAATGGCCGGGTTGTACGTAATGCACGAAAAATACAAAAAAGTAATGCTTATGGTAAGCGGTAACGAGAAAAATAATGCATACTTTTATTTTTTTTTGCTATGCATCACATTATGGTTTTGCTGCTGAAATATTTTTATGCAAGAAGAGTCTCAAGTCCTGCAAATAAACCAAGAGAATTAGAAAAATATATTTTTTGGCCCATCCCTTTTGTGGGCATGGCTATTAAAAAAAATGAATTTGTAAACATATGTCGCGAAGGGAAAGTTGTTCCCACTGACTTATCTAAGCCAGAATCTAAGACTTTTTAAACTAAAAATGTTTGAGAATCTGAGAAATGTATGTCTGAGAATCTATAAGAAAATTTCTTCAAAATCTGAAAAAATGTTTCAGAATCTAAGATTTTTTTTTTTTTTTGTGGAAAAAAATTTCTCAGAATTTGAGATTTTTTAATAGGACAAGTGGCTTAAAAAGCGCTTAATTTAAATTAAGTAAAAAGCGTCAAAAAGCGCTAAAAAAATATTTTTAATTCAACGGTTTTAATATAATTTATTATAAAATCATCAGGCCTATTCAGAGAATAAGCATAAAAATTACTAAATACTACTATAAATTTTAAACAAAATTTTTCTTTTATTATAAAAACCATTTTTTTCTAATTTTCAACAAAGTTTTACAATTCTATGGTTGTACTACAACAAATACGTGAAAAATATGGATTTAAGACTGTTATTAGGACGTTTCTGTTGTAAAATGTGCATTTTTTTCTCAAAGTGATTATTTGTAGAAAAAAAGCGCTAAAGGCGCTAAATTAAAAAGTGAAAACTCGCCAGTTCAGCGCATTTTTTAAAAACGCGCTCGATCTTAAAAATGCGTTTTTTGGGTGGTCAGGAAGCGCTAAATCTAGCGCGAAACGCGCTGAATTGGCATCGCTGCGTACAAATGTCCCAGAATCTGAGACTTTTTCAATAGGAAAAATGACTTGCAAGGGAAGTATCTCAACCCTTATGAACCGATTTGCCTGAAACTTAAAATATATAAAAAGAGACAATTCTAAGGTTGGGGTGTCTCAGCTTATCGGCCATATCGGAGATTTAGTGGTTCAAAACGTGGGTCAAAAAATGGCGAAAAATAGTTTTTTTGATTTTTCAGCCATTTCTTTTTAAGAAACTATATGATGTTTACATATGAGAAGAATTTTTTTTTAATGCCTATCCGACGATGGCATAACCTTGTAAAAATTCGGCTTCATTAAGTATTTTTTTTAGGAAAATGTGTAAATTTTGGGGGGTATTTATGTGAAGACATTGACCTACGATCCATATTGATCCATATGTATAAGAAATAATCTTTATTAAATTTAAGTCGACACGTATTTTTGCCCTAGACGAT
This sequence comes from Pegoplata infirma, assembly GCA_963921195.1. Classification (NCBI taxonomy): domain Eukaryota; kingdom Metazoa; phylum Arthropoda; class Insecta; order Diptera; family Anthomyiidae; genus Pegoplata; species Pegoplata infirma. The sequence continues at coordinate 40,525,316 of OY992539.1, read as the reverse complement.
ATTCCTATTAGTTCGGAAGTTATCGAAATTTTCCCGGAGGTCCACATGGTTTCATAAGGGGACAACGAAATTTTTAAACACTGATATGGCCGATAAGCCGAGACACCCTAACCTTAAAATCGTCTCTTTAATATATATTTTAAGTTTCCGGCAAATCGGTTTATATGGGTTGAGATACTTCCCTTGTTAGAATCTGAGACTTTTTCTATTGAAACCCAGCAAAACTTAGATTACCAAATAAGGTATAAAATAAGGTATATGATCTCTTATTTTATACATTGCAGCATTGATGATTTTAACAGGCGATGAGACTCAAAGTAATGCATCCACATTATCACATAGAATACCAGTAAGGTATAAAATAAGTCATAAATTTATAACGAAGAATACCAGTAAGGTGTAAAATATATGATATTTTATAGGTTACGAGTAAGGTATATAATATAGAATACCAGAACGTAATATATAAGGTGTTACGAGTAGTGAAAAAGTAATTTTGTATTAAATTTACTCACGTGATTGTAAGTGAGTGTAAGTAGATATAATATGCTATTGCGTGTGTGTCGTTAGAAATTTCTTGTCGTGAGCCCATCTCTAGTTTAAACTTATGCATTTTTTTATAATATAATTATTTTTTATGTTATTGTAATGCATTATGCATTTAATTATAAATAATGCATTATTTCAAACTTTCAAATAATACATAATGTAACCAAATATAAATCATCCATGATATAATGTTTAGAAATAATAAATATGAAATACATTTTTCCAATAATCATGCATTACGTAGCAAATTATTAGTAATGCATTATTTTTCATTTTAAAATAATACGTTGTGGAACAAATGTTTGGTAAGACATCCTAAAATAATGCTACAAATAAGGTATATACATTACCTGGTAATGTGTTATATAATCACTACCCATTACCAAAGTTTTGCTGGGAAGTCTCAGACCGTATATGAGTAGGGTGACCATTTTTTTCTGAACTCAAATCAGTACGCCCAAGTTTTTACGTTTATATTTTCGTGAAATACCTCTCTAAAAGCTCTGTTCTAAACACTGATCATTTTTTCAACACTCAAAAAAATTCGGTTAAACTAGCAAATTTGGGGCAATTAGTATTTCAGTAAAAACAACTGTTTGAAAAGAGCTGCTTAAAAACAAAGGTTTAAAAACAACTGTCTTAAACTGTTGTAGTTATTTTGCAAAAAATTTAACTGACTTCAAACAACTTAATTATAATGTTGATCATTTCAGTGCAGAAATTATAACACACAAAAACCTACAGGTTTTGAGTTTAAGAAAATCCCTCAAATTCTGAGGACTTTTTTCCATAAGTTTTGATAACTCTGACTTTTATAAAACTTCCCAGATAAAAAGCACATGTTTTTTAAATAGCGGCTGATGTTCTGAGTGATTTGTCCAATAAACTCTGAAGACATTACTCATCGAACATCTCAGAGTCATTTGAATTGTTGCAGTTACATTATCTTTCTAAATATATAAAAAATCCATCATACCGTGAACTTTTTGTTTAGAAAACCTCAAAGATTATGGGCGTCTTTTCATGTAAACCTTTTCATATTTAAAGGATCAAAATAACCTCATGCTCAGATACATTTTTGCGTTAATGAACATCTTGATTCACGATCTCTGAACTTTTTTTGAATTTATTTAACTTAAAGTATCTCTTTGTCATACTTAAGAGTCCCCGCACAACAATGTCGGTGACGTTTTTTTCATACAAATTTGGCAAGAAAAAACGCTCGACCGAAAACCGCTTGAATAAAATCAATTTTATTTTTGTGTCGGTTTCTCTCTCTCTTTTAATTTTTGATATAAAAATGTTACCACATTTTTATAAATATTTCGATTATTTTCGATAAAGTAAACAAAAAAATGTGATCTCTAAAAAAAAAAAATATTTAAAATTCTAAAAAAACATACAAAAAAAGAATCAATATGAGAAAATCATATTGATATTAAAAAATGCAATAAATTTAAATATAAAAGTGAAGGAAAAGTGACGAAAAAGTGAAAAAATAGTGTAAAAATTAACATATGACAGAATTTTCCGCTACCGCCTTTGTTTTACGCCTATACTCTCTCACGACCGAAAACGTCAACCGCTCCGACATTGTTGTGCGGGGACTCTAAGTTATAAAAAACTACTCCGATGACTTATATTATGGAAATTCAAGTTTTTGTATAAAATTTTCGAAGAAAATTATTTTTTATGTTGAAATAATCAAAAATCAGTACAATCAGTACATATTTCAAAAAATCAGTACAAATCAGTACAACGTCTTTTGATCAGTACACGTGATCAAAAATCAGTACATGTACTGATCAAATCAGTACGTATGGTCAGCCTATATATGAGGCATTCCACACCAAATGTCCAGCGAAAATAAACATGTGTACCGTAAGTTTCGGAATAGGTTGTATGGATAGCCCTATATGGAACTAAGAAAATTGCGTTTTCGGTTTTTCAAATATTGGAAAAATGGTTATTTCGCGTTTTTGTTTGTCTACCCACACAAAAAAAAATCAGTATATGTTTTTCTTTTTTTTCGAGACAATCGCATTTGAATATTAAATTTCATAACAATTTTGTAATTTGCTTGTATTTTCTGTTTTCAACGTAGCGAATGAGTATTTAATATTTGCATAATTATTACACATACGCTATGTTTAAACAAGAAAATACTAAATTGTTATGAAATTTAAAATTCAAATGCGAAAACACATGTCTAAATCTTTTTTGTGTGGAAAGACAAACATCTAAACTTAAAAAAAAACAAAAGTGGCCGGATTTTTGATAAATTGACTTTTTTAAAAAATAAAAAATAAAAAATCCAAACCGGGTTCTGCCCATGCAAAGCTATGCAAGATTGTAAATTTTTAAGATTGTGGTGCATTCCGTTTTAATTTGATAAATATTTAAGCAAAGCAATTCGACACAAATTTGACCATTTTTTCAATATTTGACCACGACTCCTAAGCCCATACATATAGGGCTAGTCATACAACCTATTCAAAAATTCACGGGACATATGTTTTTCTGACATTTGGTATGGAATTACTCATATGTATATTTCAAAATCATTTTTAAGGTTTTCTTACTGGTTGTTCGGTTAGGGTCGTATGTCAACTGACATATGGTTGTGACAACTGCAATGAGATTGTGACAATCAAGTTGGCGAGATCTTCAAAACTGAGGCTGGAATATTTACGGTTGTGATAACTGGAGATGTTAAGTATGCAAGTTTCATTAAAATTTTAGAGATTCCATTCAGACAAGCTCCTCGTTAGCATAAATTCAAAAAGTAATTATGCCTGATATTCTTACATTTAGTAACCTAATATTTTGCTGGGTTATACTGCAATATGGTTCTATTAAATTTAGGTTCATGTGTTTGGTATTTTAAACGTTAGAGTGTAATAATTTTAGTATTCCATGACTGGGGCATGAAGTCAGTTGGTCGGGGGGTAGAAGGAAGTCTAGTGTTTTTGTGTTTATGAGACATTTGCAGAATAATCAGTAAATTTAATCATAATGGTTGATTAGCTTAAACAAAGCTAGGGTGATGGCAATAATGTTTAGTAGTATAATGCTGGTGGTGGTGCTAGTGCTGCTGCTGATTCTAGTGACGATGGTTGTATGTTTCAATTTTTTTGCATTGATTTTTTATTTTTTTTTTTGCACATAAAAAAATATGTGTCTGTGCACCCATCTGTCCGTCCGTTCCTCCATCTGTCTGTCTGTCCGTGTGTGTTTGTTTGTTTGTGTCTGTCTATCTATCTTGTTATTATTGTCTATTGTGCATGCATTTTGTCCATATTGTTGCACCGAACTGTGTTTTTCTAGCTGCCATAAGTTTATGTTTAATAATCAAAACGCACTTTAAATTATGCGGTACACCTTGACATCAATTAAATGTTGTTAAAAAAATACAAAACGTTGTAATGTAAGTATGTATGTTTGGTATGTATAATGTTCATATTGTATGGGTACTAACGATGCATTTGAACCAGCCAGTCAGCCAGCCAACGAACCAACCAACCAACCAATCATGCCAGCTAAACAGCGCCTAAGTATCTCCACCATCTATCTCTATGTTCACTGCACAAATCAAAATACATACAATTTATAAAATTAATCAATTTTTTCTTTATGTTCTATCGCCAAATGATTGTTTTATTAGAATATTATACTTGCATAGTGCCAAAAAAAAAAAATACTATTAAACGATCAATGTCAAGTGAATGGAAAAATAAAGGGAAAATCCAAAAGTTAGCTAATTAAAGTGGAGTTTTTGATAACTAACAATAAGACATGTAGTAAGATGAAGAATAAATTTGTAAGATGAAGAATACATTTTTAATTGGAATATTTAAAAAAATCTTAAAAAGAATTTAGGTACACAGATCCTCAGAGTTATAGATTAAAAAAAAAAAACTATTCTAAAAATTTTATATTGACTTACAGCAGAGTTATGACTGCTTTGTAGCACACATCCATTTTCAAGGAATTCGTTCTATCTAGCGCACATCCATCTGTATGGAATTCACTCTATCTGGTAGAGAAATTCTCCAAATATATTACCTTGTTTCGCTTTGTTACGTAAAACGTAAAGATAATAAAATTTCGACAGTTCTTTTCGAAACTGAAAATTATGTAAAATTATGTATATATATGATGGGATCTGTTTAGATCTGATTATATTAATTGCATATAATCAGATCTATTATATCCGAGATTTCAAGATCTAATACAATTACTGATCAGATCTTCTTTGATCTCGAACAAATCTCGGATATAATAAATGTGATGAAATACAATTGATATAATTAGATCTTAATAGATCAGCCAGATCTAATCAATTTTAACATGGGTTGCCTTGACCATTTCGTAGAACTTGACACAGTCCCTTATTTAAACTTAATTTGATCAAAATCCGATCGTGACGCCCTTTGATCAAATTTTTGGGTTTTGGGAAAATTTCTACCAAAATTTTAGATTTTTCAAAACTAAATAATCTTGCGAACCACTATTTTTATAAATTTTGGCATGCTAAATATGAATATTAAAAAAAAATTCTAAAATCGGTGGAGCGGTTTTCGAGATATCGCCAGCTGAAATTTCCATTTTTTTACTACGTTCAAGGTGTTTAAAAAAAAATAATTTTTTTTTTCCGCTGAACTTGAGACAAAATTTCATTTAAACTTAATTTGAGCCAAATTAGAAAATTTTATCCATTTTTTTTTGTTTAAAATTTTCTAAAAAAAATTAAAATCTAGATTGAAGTGCATCATGGGTTAAAACAATCGGAATTGGCATAAATTTATTTTAAATGAAAGTTTGTCTCAAACTCTTTTTTTTTAATTTCTTGAACGTAGGAAAAACCCGCCATTTTTTTTTTGCAAATTTCAAATAGCGACGTCTTGACCGTTCAATCATTTTATTTTTTATATATGGTTTTGAATTGAGAAAAGTGTGAAAGAAAAATTTTAATTTTTCTAAAAATTTAGACATTCTGGTTTGTTTCTTACTAGTTTCATATTATCCAGTTATAATAATCTTCAGAAAAACTTTTAATGTCAAATTTATTTAGTTAATAGTCAATAAAACTCTATATGTGAAAATTATTTACAGATCGCAGCCGACAAGAATTGAACTCATCATCATCTGTAATACTTTGCTATTAACTGCTTGTAACGTACAATCACTCTAGACCGATACGCCAAGTAGGCTGTTAAGCAAGTATCAACTAAATCTGATTTTTTCAATTCGAGTGTAGTTGTTGCTGTTGTTTTTTTTTCTCACAGAAGACTTGTTATTGTAATGTGTAAACAAAATTTTATTTTTAGTAATCATTATTCTTCTTCCTCTCCTTCATCAATTCTGATCTAAGTACTTTTTTTTTGAAAACATTGCCAGACATGGTCTATATTTTAGACACAAATGTTAGGTGTTGCCATTTTTCCAAAGATACTGATTGCCACTTAGGGCGACTTATAGTCGTTATTTTTAAATTATTGTTTTCTGTAAAGACAGTCGAGCTCAGGCTCTAATTATAATTATGTATTATAATTTTTTGTTATTCGTGTTCAGCGCATCTAAATTAAACAAGTAAGAAAATTATAGTCGGTCATGACCGACCATATGATACTCTACACCAGTGTTTTCTGGAAAATGGTTCTCAAGTCCAAACATTGACCGATTGGATCTTCCTTTCGTTAGATTTTTAATAAGTGTAAAAAAACACACAAACAAATTTGAGTGAAATTGGGTTTATTTATGTTGCAAATAGACCGATTTTACTGAATATTGGTTTAAATTTTTATAAATGGTCTAAGTCCAAAAATGGACCAATTATATTTAGAATTTATAAGGCCCCCAAAGTACACGTTTAACACTAGTGCCTACGGTCAGTACCGTAGTACCGGGAATACCGGTATTCCCGGATCTCGGTATTACCGGGAAATGGTACTGCTTTCCCGGTTCTTGAATTATTCCCGGTATTTCCGGGAATACCGGTATTCCCGGTTCCGATTCTGACGGTATTACCGGTATTCCTGGGACTGCCGGTACGTATATTTTGGAGAATTTAAATTTTTTCTTCGCTTTTACCAAAAAAAAAAAAAAATACAAAACATGTGAAAAACACCATTTCCATTTTTTTATGAATTTAGGAAAAAAATAGTTACGTGATTTTTAAATAATTTTATAAACACAACTAAATATTTGTGAAATACTGATTAATTGGTGTAATTTAAATATTTTATGGTATATAGTTTTTTTGTTTTTTGATAACCGGTTCCAGGATCAGAACCAGATATATTCCCGGTATTTCCGGGAATATATCTAGAAACGGGAAACCGGTACCAGAACCGGAAATACCGGTATTCCCGGGATTACCGAGAACCGGGAAGTGGGGGGCACTATATAACACCTACAAACAAAACTTTAATCAAATATATCCTATTTTCATGAATTTTGAGAAATTTATGTGGAGGGTGGTTTGTATGGGGACAACAAAAAGAACTGGTCCGATTCCTTTCAAATTTGGAATGGTGAGTTGTGAATACAAAATATTTTTACCTTCCAAGTTTCAAAAGGATATAATACGGTTATCAGAGTAATTTGATCCAAATTATAAAGAGACGTTTGTATGGCGGCTAGATATAAACATGGACCGATTATTTTCAGTTTCAATAGGCTTCGTCCAAAGGCCAAATAAAGCTTAAGTTTCAAATGTCATACAAATCAATCGATAATTGCGACCTGTATCGCGCTCACAACGTTTACATGGACAGAAGGACGGACATCGCTTAATCGTTTTAGAAAGTGATTCTGATTCGATTGGTATGCTTGAAGGTTGGACTAGGACCAATATTTCGGATAGTTACAAACATCAGCACAATAACGGCAAGGACTAGTAGGGGAACCCCATGGTTTGGTAAGTGATGATGATGCGAATTTCAAAAACAAATACTTTTTGGCGCCTTATGATTCCTACTATTGTTGTACTTCCTTTTCCTCATTCTTTGGTGTTGTTACCCCAAAAACGCATATTTACGTTTCCCACTTCGACGCTTTAATGAATGACATTAGTAGCCGAGGGTTTTATATGTCGATGATCCTGAAGATCCTGAAAAACATAAGAACCGAAACATTTAAATCTCCTAAATGATAATGCGGGGCATTCACAAAATAAATGGAAGTTGTCCTCGACAGATTCATTGAACCATCTGCGAGTGTCGTTTGACATTACCCCAATATTTACCATGTGTCTCGCGAATGTATACCCGTTATAAGGTTTTTTAACCGTTCTTAGCTGTCTTCTGTTCACATCCAAAAGAATCTTTCGTCTATCATTTGATAGCGTTCACCTATTTATCTTTTTGTAAGCTTGATTTTCCGAATAATAAAGGAGAATGGTGGAAAAACTTCCCCAACAGCGGGCTCATGTGAAATACTTGCGCCTGCCTTCACAAGAACATCCGCTTTCTTATTTCCTCTAATATCCTTGAGGCCAGATACCCAGCACAGTCGTAAATTATGCTGCTTTCTTAGAACTTGTAGTTCTCTGTTGTAGCGGATGACTACCTTTAAAGCCTCTGGCTGTCGACTTTAAAGCCTCTGGCTGTCGATGAAAATGGTAACATCACTGTAGAATATTAGCCTCATCGAGATTAGCTCCGCAGCCTTGGCAATCTCATAGATATCCACCTGGAAAAGGCTGCAGTCATTCTTCTAGCGATAAGATTCATCAATACCTAGTACCGAGCAGTGCACAGAAAGTGATGCCTTCCTTGGTTTTTGAACCATCCCTAAAAACGTTTATCTGAGAAAAATCAACATCCACCATCCAGTCATCAATAGGGTTGCCAGAATTTTATTTCGAAAATGCGGGACAAACTCAAGAAAATTACAAAAAAGGCGGGATTTTAAAAACTTTCGCGGGACAAAAATATTTTTATATTGAAAAATTTAGCAGCATGTTTTCGAGTTTTAGTTTAGCCTCTAGTGCAGCGGTTACCAACCTTTTTGGCTCGCGTACCCCTAATTTTAAATTTTATCAGCCGCGTACCCCCTAACGAGTTTTTTGTTTTCGTTAAAAAACATCTGCGGTATTATCATTTTTTTGAAGGATTTAGGGGAGATCAACACAATGGTGGTATTTTTTTGGAAAAATGTTCGCTCCTTAGGGTGGTTCAATGAATCTGAAAACGCGGAACTTGAGCTGATTTTTCTGCACTAAGAAAATTATGTCATTAACTGTTTGTAGGTTATTTTAAAAAGTAATCAGTAAAGGTATTTTAAAAGAAAAATCATTTATTTTATTACGGACTTCTTATTTTCTACTGTTTCTGTAGTTTAAAAAATATAATTTACTGTATTAAAAACGAATTTCTGTTACATTTAATTTCGGCAGTAAAAAATTTCTTCTATAGTTTTACTGTTTTTCAATACAAAATAACTGAATATTCACTAGTTTTTTAATGTTTTGGTTAGTCATTAAATTAACATTTAAAATTGACTGTATTGTGTTTTTATTTTAAAAGAAAAAACACTGGAATGGTTTTTAAATAAAAGTTCATTTGTTTTAAGTGAATATTCACTGGAATTTACCTACATAATTTTTTGAGTGTGCAGATCAAAAACGGCTGAAAATATTGCAAATCTGATTTCACCAGTCGATTCTAAACCAAAAATGAAAACAACGGACTTTTTTGAACTCTTAAAAAAACCCATCACAGGGAGCGGACATATAATGTTTTAAATTTTTTTTAATTGTTTTTTTTTAAACGAGGGCAGATAAATAATTCCGTGACTTTTCGAATGAAACACCCTCGTATATATAATGAAAGGCATTTTGAGCTAAACAAATGGGTTTTTGAGAACTTTGCCATAAATTTTCTCTAAAACATGACATCATAGAAAAATTAGGGAACCATATTCGGAATTAGCATTGAAAGCTTAGTCGAAAACAAGTGGTCAAATCTTAAAATATCATCCAAAAATATCGCAAAAAATGCTCTCTAAATTGCACAAAAATACGTTTTTTGTGAACTTTGACCTCAACTTTTTTTAAAAACCTGACGTTATGGAAACCTTTAGAAAGAAGCCAGATGCGGAACCAGCATTGAAAGGTTAATCTAAAATGAATGTTCAAATTACTAAAATTTTGCGTACCCCTGCGGACAGTTTCGCGTACCCCCTAGTGGTACGCGTACCATAGGTTGGTAACCGCTGCTCTAGTGCATTTTGAAATAGAAAAAATGTGTTTGTTTTTTTCAAAAAATTAGATCTCTTTCGCGCTGCTTTAGAGACAAATTAAGCTTAAGTAAATTTTACACACAAAAAAAACTTTGTCAAATTATTAGGAAAAGTCTCGTTATTCCATTTTACCAATATTTATTTGACAGTTTTCCTTGTTTTTTAACAAATTGAAATTTATTTTTTTTTTTTGTAATTTTACATTTTTTTTTTTGTAATTTTACAAATTTTCAAGATAATTTTACAAATAAAACCTAGTAAATTCACGAGAATTCCTTGTAACTTTAATTCCGCCAAGAAACTGTAAATTTACAATTTTATTAGTAAAAAGCTTGTAAAATTACAAAATTATTGGTAAAAAGCTTGTAAACTTACTACACTCAAAAAATTATGTAGGTAAATTCCAGTGAATATTCACTTAAAACAAATGAACTTTTATTTAAAAACCATTCCAGTGTTTTTTCTTTCAAAATAAAAACACAATACAGTCAATTTTAAATGTTAATTTAATGACTAACCAAAACATTAAACAACTACACTCAAAATAATTACTCTGTTAAATACTCTGTAAAATGACTGTAATCTCAATTTGACAGATATTTGACAAAGTTATCTGCCGAAATACAGATTTTGAGAAAATACTTTGTATTTTCTTGTGACCGAAAAACTAAGTATTATCTGTAATTTTAATTTTTTCTTTGTAATCTTTATTTTACAGATAATAAATAGAGTTTTTTGTTAAAATACAGATTTTTGAAAAATAGTCTCGTAACCAAAATATTTATTGCTCTGTAATACAGTTTCCAAATAAAAATCTCTTCAAAAAAACTTCCAAATATTTCAACCCCTTTTTAAAAAGCTTCTTAAATTACAATTAAAGCTGGTAAATTTTCCGAAGATGTGTTGTAAATTGGAAGGTTTTTTAATTTTCGCAAAAATAAAAGTAAATTTAAAATTTGGAAGCATTAAAGCGGGTAAATTTATACGATGACATTTTCCAATTGTCAACACTACTTGCACATTAAGGAAGGATAAATTAATCGGGAATCAAATAGTGACCGTTGTGTAAAAGCCATATCAAACACATTAAAAAAAATATGCAAGAAAGTCAAGGCATCTTAAACGATTTATCTTAAATTTTATAAAATGTTTATTAGAATAAATCCGCTCAAAGGTGGCACTGAAAATGAGAAATTTATGAAAAAACAAAAAACCTGAGAACATCTAGCGAGTTTATAAATAATTTATACAAAGTTCAACATTCGCGTGCGAAACATTTAAGCGGGCGCATTTAAATGATGGCAGTTGCCTTTATTTTGTGTCAAGTTATTACTTAGCCATGCTTCTTGCACATTACAATCGAAGAAAATGAATAAGAATTCTTATAGTTGTCACTTAAAAAGTGAACTTAACAAGAAATTAAAATATAACGTTTCGCGTTCGCACCTTTAAAGTGGGAAACGCATTTAATCAGGCTCATTTAAATTATGAAAGTACTAATAGGAAACACAATTAAAAATAGCACCTGCTCAAATCATCATTTATTAATTTATAAAAACCTCGGTAAACATCTACCGCTTAAATGCGTCACTTAATATGTATGTGAGCTTTAATAATTTAAAAATTTGTAACCCGCAAAGAATAATTTTATTGGCTTGTCAGCCTGTTAATGTTTTTAAAGCAGGGAAGTTCTGGAGTTCATTTTGTTCCCAATTATTTCATGTGTTCCAGTTTAAAATCAAATAAATTTAACAAAAAACTTTGTAAATTTTCAGAAGTTTTTGAAAAACATCTGGTCACGTACCAACATTTTACAGATAATTCTGTAAATTTAAAATTTTTTTGTGACGAAATTTTACAAAGTTTTTACAAATATATGTAAAATTACAGAGTACTTCTCTGTAAAATAGTGATCCCATTTAACTAATATTTTACTAGAAACTATGTAATTTTACAGTTTTTTTTTGTCCAAACCATTTTACAGAGTTTTCTTCGTAAAATAACAAAAAATCTTGCTGGTTGGAAATCTATGGTATTTTCTGCTGGCTCAGCAGAGTATCTCTGTAATTTAACAGAGTTATTATTTTGAGTGTAGTGAATATTCAGTTATTTTGTATTGAAAAACAGTAAAACTATAGAAGAAATTTTTTACTGCCGAAATTAAATGTAACAGAAAATTCGTTTTTAATACAGTAAATTATTTTTTTTTAAACTACAGAAACAGTAGAAAATAAGAAGTCCATTATAAAATTAATGATTTTTCTTTTAAAATAACTTTACTGATTACTTTTTAAAATAACCTACAAACAGTTAATGACATAATTTTCTTAGTGTAGGAATTCTCGTAAAATAGGAGGTAGCAAAAAAATCTAGTAAAATTACGAAACCTCTTTGTAAATTTTATCGTGTCAAAAAATTTGTAAATTTACAATTTTATTGGTAAAAACCTTGTAAAATTACAAAATTATTGGTAAAAGTCTTGTAAAATTAGTAGGAATTAGGTAGGAAATAGGAGGTAGCAAAGTAGTAATATGGGGGGTAGCAAACAAAAAAAAAGTTACAAGTTTTTCTTGTGATTTTACGTGTTTTTTTTTTGAGTGTAGTACACACATTTCCATTTTTAAGATACAACGTTGGACCAGAATCACTCCATGGAAATTTTATAAATATTTTTCCCGGAATGTACACTATATTGTGCAACTTTTGGCGTACATTTTTTGTTATTGCTTCCTTAAAAAGGTTCTAAATCCACATCATTTGGGCGGCAAGGTAAAACAAATTTTACAAAAGCTTACAAATAAGCCTTTTAAAAACTTATTGTTAGTCTTTTAAAGTAAAAAACGGTTTTTGGAAAAAAAAATTGCAAAAAAAGCGGGAATATGGAATCCCGCGCGGGACGCGGGAATCGGTTATGAAAAGCGGGACAATCCCGCCAAATACGGGACGTCTGGCAACCCTAGTCATCAAGCGATGCAATCAATAAGTTTATTTTCCCTTCCACTATGTTTACCGGAGTCTTATAGTCTGTAAGATTAGTAACCAAACCACCTAGAACCTCAGTATGCCGAACTGTTCGATTTCGTTAGCACCCAAGTTGATGCAGTTTAGTAAGTGTTATCATCGCTGTCCCCATTACCGTCCTATGGTATTACAAAAGACCTCAGAGACAATATATATCCATGTATATCATGATCAGTAATCAATTCTAAGACATTCTAGCTAGCCTGTTTGTCCGTTCGTCTGTGGAAAACACGATACAGCTCAAAGTAAAGAAGCAAGATTTCTGAAGTGTGCACGAATGTGTTTTATAGTCGATGGCTGGTTAAGTTCATAAATGGAAAAAATCGTACCGACTGAAAAAATATTACTGGTCGTCGACCGAACTCATTTCGGACTTTTTTTAAGAAGCAACACTCAGGCAATACTGCCTATCAATTACTAATGTAACCGTGATGCTTTTTTCGGAAAGGGGATAGAAGAGAGATGAAAGATTTGAAAGATAGAAGGGTTTCAATATGTCAACACAGTAATTGTGCGTGTTGTTATTTTTGAGAACAGTTGTTGCAGCGCCATCTGATGTTGACCATATAACCGTGATGTTTCTTTCAGAAAGGGAATAGAAGAGACATGAAAGATTTGAAAGTTAGAAGGGCTTCAGTATGTCAACACTGTAATTGCGCGTGTTGCTATTTTTGAGAACAGTTGCTGCAGCGCCATTTGATGTTGATAATGGAAATGGAGATATTGTCCGTGGGGGCTATGTCACAGCACCTTATCTAAACTTTCTTAATTCTAGCTCTGTATAAATTCACATTTCCTATTTTTGGAATTGAGTTCTGAAATTTTGGGTAACAACTAGACTTGTGTTTAATCGTTCAATTAAGTGAGCGCTCATTTTTGTTCATTTCGTTCATCTAGTTCAATCGGTCATTTGTTGTTTTCGTTCAATAGTTCGTCAACGAATCATTTAAATCATGTCTGTTGTTCTTTTGTCTAGTTCAATCGGTCAATTTTTGTTTTTCTTCTACAGTTCGTGAACGAATCACACCTACAAAAAAAATAAGGAATTATTTATTACCCTGCAAACAATAGGGCGATATATCGCCGAAAAGATATTATTCTCATACGAACGTTATTTTGGCGCTAAACAAAAAAAAAATATTGAAAATTTTAATTTCTTTGACAATTTAAAATGAAATAATTTATCAAGCACAGCAAGAAATCTTTGAAAGAATATAAATTTTGCCGAAAAATACAAATATGCGTTCAAAGATAAAATAAAAAATTCAGCGAGTGTTTCGGATGAATGCAAATGTTTTTAGTCCTGTTAACATGACCAAAATATGAATGAAAAAATAATGTCTATTTTCAGCTTCAGGGAATCGATATAGCTGTATCGCCGGTTTATCATTCTATTATTTTTCGTTTAAACGATTATCTGGCGATATTGCCCTTTTATCGCCAAGATGAATCGTTTTCGTATCGCCGGGATGTATTGCCGTCGGGTAACAGTTTCTCCCGAAAGGTGTATCACCGGCGATACGAATTCGATAATTGCCGCAATAACATTTATCATATCGGCAATACAACCTGCGAAACGATGTCGTATCGTTTTGTTTGCAGGGTATAAATATCAATTAAAAAATATATATAAATTTAGTAAAAAACAAGTAAAAAAATTAAATTCGGCCTTGCCGAATGTAGTGATACCCTCCACAATTTCAAAAAGATTATTGCAAAACTTTATTTATTTATTTATTTAAAAAAAAAAAAAATTTTTAAAAAAAAAATTTCCGCGAAAAAAAATTTTGGTAAAAAAAATCCGCGATTTTTTTCTTTTTTTGTCAAAAAATATGTTCGTACTTGGTGTTCAATTATGTTCACATATGTCAACCAGAAGCCGAATTTAAGCATTTTGTATTTTTAGGTTATGTTGAATGTACTGAAATTTTTGAGGTGTGCTTACATTTTCGTTCATAACTTTTGAACCGCTGAACCGATATCGCTCAAATGCAATACCAAACTTCTCGGGAGAACTTCCAATAAATATGTTAAGTTTCAATCATCTCTGTGCAATATTTTGTCCGCGACAGCATTTTCCACAGACAGACAGACAGACAGACAGACGGACAGACGGACAGATGGACAGACGGACAGACGGACAGACGGACATCGCTAGAATGTCTTAAAATCGATCGGGCATCATGAATATATATACTTTATGGGGTCCCAGATCGATATTTCGATGAGTTACAAACGGAATGACAAACTTATATATACCCTCTATCACTAAGTGGAGGGTATAAAAAACATAAATGTTGAGAAATCGTGACAAAAGTGGATGGAAAACTAACGCTATTGTCAAATTGAACAAAAAAGTGAAATTGAACGACCGAACAAAAAAAACTCAAAATTATTGCATGAACAATTGAGCTGAATGAACTAAAAGACCTAAAAGAGTTGAAATAAACGAACTAGATAAACCGCTCAGTTATGTGAACAGAACAATTGAACTAGTTCATTAATGAACTAGTAACAACTCAGTTTGCTTTTAAACAATAAGGTTATTTTATCAAAACTATGTCGAAATCAAAACTCTAATTAACTCATTTCCGAATTAATACCCAAGGGATGACTATAAATTGTTTATAAATGAGAAACAAAATAAACATGCATATCTAATCTGGTTTTTCCTAACTGGTATACAGTTTTCAACTACATAGTATTACTAGCCCTAAGGAAGTAATTTTCAACATGAACATTATTATTGCATTCCTGAAAAGAAATTGAAAAACTAATCCTAAAAGTTAAATAAAGGACAAACGTTATATGAATGACCTCTTCCTGCTATAACCACTACAAACATAACTGCATATAAAACTATATCCCCCCAACAAAACCAAAACCTCTCCCACCCCTTCTCCATCCAGAGACATCGTATTTTAAAACATCTTCCATGACTAGGGAGCATACATAGTTGTGTAAACATCTTGACTTGTCAGTTGTTTAGATGAGACTATTTTCATTGCATTCAGATAAATAAAGTACAACCTCAAAAACTGTAAATGCCCTCATGCTCAACCGCTGTTGAAAGACAAATCTTACTCACAAACACAACCACAACGATGACAACTTGCAGTAGTATTAAATACAAAAACAAATAAAAACACAAAATATGAAAGCATTTCAAGTTACGGATGCTACCGTTCGTGCAAATGAAAATTGCAATATTTATACTCACAAACACACTTAACACAAATAAAGAGGTGAATGTGAAAATAACTCCCCTTTTGCCATCCCCCCCTTTTACACATACACTCGCAAAAAAAGATAAAGTCATAATATGAGAAGAGCGCATTGTGTAAAAAAATATACACTCACTTATACAACTGCATTTATATGGTGGAAGGCCTACACATAGATACTGTGTTCGTGTGGTATGCAGCCTTGAATTAGTTCGGTGCACTCGCGTGACGATACTCTTACATACATAATACGATTGATAGGTATGTACAAACATACAAACACACACACATACATACTTACTCACGTACATACATTGTGGTGTTATAACACAACCAGCAAACAAACAGTCAGTCAAATCTTTACCCCCTAATATATTAAGTATATTCTTTGAGCCCCCCTTTCCTAAGATCCAAATAGTACCGCCTTCTACCTTACCTCCCTCATCCGTAGCTACAATGCAATTCATGCTCTTTTCTGTCATTAACAGTTTTCACTCATGGCGCGTAACTTAGCGACAATGACAGCCAGCATTGACGACGACGATAACGACTGCGACTATACAAAGTCTGTTTGCCTAAACGTCAGTTTAACTTACTAACTAACAAACTTTGCAACGTTTGTATAAAATGTCAAAGCGACAAATAGTCAAAAGAATTTTTTTTTTATTTGTTTTCAAAAACCACATTAATACAATAACAAATGATATATTATTAATTTGTGCATGTATTTGGAGAGAAGTTCTCTTATTATTTTGGAGGGAGAGAGATTAAAAGATATTACAATTTGCATACCCTACACTGCCATCTTAAGGTGCTGGATTCGGAAATGGAATCTATCAGATTTAAATACACCAAATTTTGAATTAAAGTATACCTAATTTCAGTCAACCTTAACCATTGGTGTGGATTAAGAGCCCAACTAATGTATTGTGTTGGTATTATTAAAGGGCGTTGGAAATGAACAATGAACGGACTACTCTCAACCATATTCTTACATCACATCCTTTAAAATATGAAGTAAAAATATTTGCACCTCTTGTTAATTCGGATCACTGCACCATTTTCGCATTCTTCTCGTGCTTCGAACTTCGTAACGTTTCAACACCGGTTAATAAAGCTAACCTCTTGTCGGAGAGCCATCAACTTCTGCTTCTGAACTCGAGAGGGTATCCCCTGAACTCGAGAGGGTATGTCTAATATATTTTTCCAAGCTCGCGTAGTTAAAAGGGTTCTTGTGGATCTAAACGTAAATATGTCACGGGAGACAGATGGTATACCAAAACTGGTTCTGAAACAGTGCTCATCGATGTTAGAACGTCCACTGGCTTATCTTTTCGTCGCACCGTGCGGAAATCTTTCCCGCTTGTTGGAAGATTACCAATGTACAGTCAATCCCCAAAAAGGGTGCGGCTAACTCCACCCAAAAAATTAAGATATGTATTTTTCGTTTTTTTCCAGAAAATCGCATTTGAATATTAAATTTCATAACAATTTTGTAATTAACTTGTCTTTTCTTGTTTCAACATAGCGTATGAGTAACATTTATGCAAATATTTTAAACTCGTACTAAGTTATTATGAAATTCAAAATTCAAATGCGATTTTCCCAAAAAAACGAAAAACACATGTCTGAATTTTTTTTGCGTGGATCATCGAAACTAAAAAAAAATTACAAAAAAAGTGGCCGGATTTTTGATAAATTGACTTTTTAAAAAAATGAAAAATTTCAGAACGGGTTCTAAAAATTTTCCAAAAAAAACAAGTAAGAAAGTTATATTCAGTCAAGACCGACCATATGATACCCTACACCAGTGTTATCCGGAAAATAGGTCCCAAGTCCAAACATGGACCGATTGGAGCTATATTTTGTAAGATCTTTATTTAGTGAAGAAAACGCACACAGATCAAATTTTAGTGGAGTTGGTTTATTTTTTGCCAATAGACCGATTTAACTGAACATCGGTCGAAATTTTTGAATAGGGGACTTAGTCCAAAAATGGTCCAATTATATTCCGATGTGATTTAGTTTATTAAAGTACACGTTTAACACCTAAAAACAAAATTTTTATTAAATATTGCCATTTTTATGAAATTTTGAGGGAATTATTTAAATATCGGGAGGGTGGTTTGTATGGGGACTACGCGAAGGACTCACCCGATTCCTTTGAAATTTAAAATGAAGACTCGTGCATACAAAATTTTTAAATTTCAAAGCGATATCTATTATAATACGGTTATTAGAGTCATTTAAGCCTAATCCAAAGGGAACGTTTGTATGGGGGCTATGTCTTAATATGGACCGATTTCTTCCAATTTCAATAGGCTTCGTCCTTGGGCCAAATTATCTTAAGTAATAAATTTCAAGTCAATTGATTGAAAATTGCGACCTGTATCGTGCTTAAACCGATAGATGGACAGACGGACGGACGTACGGACAGACGGACGGACGGACATCGCTAAATCGACTCAAAAAGTAATTCTGAGTCGATCGGTATACTTGAAGGCAGGTCTAGGACCATTATTTCGGGTAGTTACAAACATCAGCACAAACATGTGGTACCCAGTACCACAGAGTGGTGTAGGGTACAAAAACATTTTAATCGATACCTCATACAAAATTATACAAGAATGTACATTTTTGAGAATGTGGTGCATTCCGTTTTAATTTGATAAATATTTAAACAAGGCAACTTGACACAAATTTTACCATTTTTCCAATATTTGACCACGCCTCCTAAGAACAGTTTTTAAAAAATTTAAAATCAAAAATGCAATTTTCTGTTTAGAAATTTACGGTACACATTTTTTTCGCTGGACATTTGGTGTGGAATGCCTCATATGGCCATTTTGTCCTAAGATTTTCCTCAAACAAAATAAAACTATCTATTAAAAAAAGTGAAATCTGCATTGCACTAAAACCGCTATAACTCAAAAACTATGCGGACCATTAAGTTTCGATAAAATTCATTTGAAAGGTAATAAAAATATTTTTTATTTGAGCATTATTTCAAAAATTTTTGTTTTTTTCCTAATCAAAACTAAAAGGTCCTTATTGTCCGTTGTAGACAATCTTAGGACAAAATCGCAATATGTGACTTATGTGCTGTTGTTACGCTACCATTTCATGTAGTCATTTTTAGGATTGAAAATTCTTTTTTGTTCCCGAGTAAAAATTTGTATATGATGCAATATATAATGATATGTAACACAATATATATTTATACGCATTTTGATCCGAATAATGGTGGATGTGTTTGCATTAAAAAAGATCAACTTGTATAAAATATGATTTGATTTCATCCGAGTTTTGACCAGACATTGCCATATATTGGTGGATCTAATTAGATCTAATTGCATAAAAACATATAAAATCCTGGTGTTTTTTAGTTTGGGTTGAGATACACCACAGGTCAACAATACATTCACCAAACATTTAATTTTCTAAAACAAAAAAAATGTTTGGGTACGCTTCGAACCAGATAGGTGATATACATAACCCTAACAATAAATGTTTAGGAACATTTTAAAAAGTTTCTTATACTTTGCCTAAAAAACTTAGAAAATTTTTGGTTAATTAGAAACATATATAGTTTTATATGGAACAGCATAAGCTATATATAATTTTATGTTAAATTATACAGAAAAACAAATTTTGTATTGACCCTCATATAATTTTATATAATTATATCAACCGTAATCCGAATCATGATTAAATTATATATATCTACATATGACTGCATTTAAAAAATTTGGAAAAGATCTCAAGCGATGTATAATCATATATGATATATCAAGTTATATATTGTTGTATATGTTTATTTTTACTCGGGTTTAGATTTCTTCGGAGGTTGCAAACACATGTGATCAGCTAACATACCTTTGTAATCGTCGTAGGGTGCTGCAATTTATATTTCAGTGTTTGAGGTACGTTGACCTGTAGCGAAGCAAAATTAATTTCGGGCCACAGGTCGCAATTTTAAATAAATTTACTTAAAATTTTAAACCTAGACTTCTTTTGGCCCATGGATCAAGCCTATTTAAATTGAAATATTGAAAATCAGTCTGTTTTTAGACCTAGCCCCCATAAAAAGGTCCCCTTACATTTGGGCTCAAATGACTCTTATAACCGTTTTATCAGAGATATCCTTTCGATATTTGACAGGTTAACGTGTTTTATATTCATAAATCACCATTCCAAATTTTAAATTTCGCCCAATATTCCTTTAAAGCGTTTTATTGGCAACAAATAGAAGCCTATTTCACTCAAATTTGGTTTGTGAGTGTTATTTACACTTATTAAAGATTTGACAAATTGGTCCATTTTTAGACTTGGGACCCATTTTCCGGAAAACACTGTTGTAGGGTATTATATGGTCTTATTTCCCGAGTAAAAATAAACATATATAACAATATATAACTTGATACAAACATAATAAATCATATATAATTATACATCCGTGAGATATTTTCTAAATTTTTTAAATGCAGTCATATGTAGTAATATATAATTTAATCACGATTCGGATTAAGAGGTATACGGTTGATATAAATATATGAAATAATATGAGGGTCAATACAAAATTAGTTTTTCGGTATAATTTAATATAAAATTAGATATATTTTATTCTGTTCCATATGTAACTATATAAATGTTTAAAATTAACCAAAAATTTTCTTAGTTTTTAGGCAAAGCATAAGAAACTTTTTAAAATGTTCCTAAACATTTCGAACCTTCTGGTTCGAAGCGTTCCCAAACATTTTTTTGTTTTAGAAAATTATATGTTTGGTGAATGTTTCGTTGACCTGTGGTGTATCTCAACCCAAACCAAAAAACACAAGGATTTTATATGTTTTTATGCAATTAGATCTAATTGGATCCACTGAAATATGGCAATGTCTGGTCAAAACTCGGATGAAATCGAATCATATTTTATACAATTTGATCTTTTTTAATGCAAAAACATCCACCATTATTCGGATTAAATTGCGTATAAATATATGTATATTGTGTTATATATCATTATATATTGCATCATATAAAAATTTTTACTCGGGTTGTTAATTGTTAAATTCATTTTCATTACAGATAAAGAAAACAAAAACTTTGATATTTCGAGTTTTTTTTACGAAAAATATTTTGTTAAGTTACAAAATATTTTGTTGAGATACGAAATATTTCGATTTTTTATACCCTCCAACTACAACAGTATGGGGGTATACTCACTTTGTCATTCCGTGTGTAACGCATAAAAATGTCAGTCTACGACCCCATAAAGTATATATATTTATGATCAGTGATCGATTCTAAGACATTCTAGTTATGTCCGTCCGTCCGTCCGTCTGTCCGTCCGTCCGTCCGTCTGTAGTTAACACGATACAGTCCAAAATAAAAGAGCTAGACTCCCGAAATTTGGCACCAATATGTCTTATGCTGTTAGGCAGGTTAAGCTCGTAAACGAGCAAAATTGGGTCAGGGGGAAAAAAGTTCCCCCTTGAAGAACTAAACCAACCTCTGAAAAATACCACTTTTTTACATGATATTTTGTGTTTTTGTTTAAAAAAATGCATTTGGACCCAGAGTATTAAAAAATGTCGTTTTTTCGGTCCGAAATATAAAAGTTTTCAACTTAAAATTGACAGAATAAAATGTTAACAGTGTTGCCAATTTTATTAGTTTTTGCTCGAATGAAGCGGTTTTACATTTGTTTTAGGAGTTTTTTTAGCTATTGTCAGGGGTGATTTTATTTTGCCAACTGGGAAGTGCAAAAATTTCGTTTATTCTACGAAACAATTTTTACGAAATAATCATTCGTATTCGAGACCTTAGGACAACAAAGTTCTATTTGCTTAAGGAAATAGGCACAAATAGAACCTTGTTGTCCCAAGGTCGCGTATTATTAAGAATGAAATTTATGAGTACTAGTTTAAAAACACAATATTTTTATTTGTAAGGAACTTTGATAGTCGACCATTATTATATACAAACTTTTTATAATTTTTTTTAAAACTTTTTTTAACAAAAAAAATAAAATTTAAATCCAATTTATTGCATTAGTACATATTTTATTGTGGAATAAGAATGAGATAATGTCCGTATGTATGTTTGCATACGGAGATGATTACTGCTACGACTACTACTGCATGAAAATATCATCATCATCAAGAGAGGATGAAAATAATAAAAAAATAACAGCAAAAATATACAAATTTTTAGTTAATATTTGGTTAGATTTTTTTTTTATCTTAATATTTTACAAACTCATGAGGTCCATCCATTATTTAGCTGATTGTTCATATATTACCTCACTGCTTGCCTGCCTGCACTACCTCCTGTTGCTGCTGCTATTACTACTGCTGCTATTGTCATTTGTTTATTGTGTTATTCTAAATGTGGATATTTTCATATACTAATTTGATGCAATTAAATATTTTATCACCTGGGATATTAACATGAACATATGAATATCTATACTACATATTTTCAAATATTCATATGACTTTTTAGCTACTTTTATTCATTTATAGCGGAAGTTATATTGTATAATTAAGTTAATTTAAAGTTATTTCATAAACACAAAAAAAAATATCTTTAACCTAATCATATTATTCCCTTAGGTCATGAATAGTTTGAGTTTTTTTTTTTTATTTTTTTTATGATTTTATATTAGATATATGCTAATTTGATTGCTGATGTTATAATAAATGTATAAAATATTATAAAAAAATATGCATATAATTTGAATTTACCAGATACTTATGATCTTTATATAAATATTCACAAGACATATTAATAAGTCATTTTAAACAAAAAACAAAAACTTATCAAAATAAATTTGAAATCAATACGTCAAAATTGAAAAATTATTGCCACTTAACTGCATAACATCTCATTACATTTTTTTGATAAGATAATACATTTAGCTCAATTAGTATATGAACTAGATTTGATATTCCTAAAAAAAATATTTATCTATGCGATTTTTACTTATTACACTTTGCAACAAATTTGAGGGCATCGAGTGTATATTGAGTGAAACAAAAAAAAAAAAACCTATGAGTCTGGGGGTCGTGGGTTCGATTCCCATCAGAGGCCTTGCTCTGTTTTCGCTACAACGAGACAATGGTCATTGTCACCCGTATCGGTTAGGTTAATTTAGTATATGATTTGTAATTATGTGTTAAAATTTCAATAAATAAATATAAAAAAAAAATTCCCCGAAAAAAAAAATTGGGGCAAAAAAATGCGCGAAAAAATGTTTTGAGTAAAGTAATATGTCTTTATTTGTATGAATACCATTCGGTATTCAAATCTGTTCACACTACACTCATCAAATAAAAACCTTTTAAAATTACTAGAAAAAGTCTCATTATCCCATTTTACCAATACTTGACAGTTTTCGTTGCTTTTTAACAAAAAATTTTCGATCGAAATTTACATTTTTTTTTTTTTTTTGAAATTTTACAATTTTTTTCGTAAATGTCCAAATTTACAAGTTAATTTAACAAAAAACAAGTCAAAAAGTTAAATTCGGCCTTACCGAATGTATGGACAAACTCCATAATAACACAAAGATTATTTGCAACCAAAAAAATTTCAGCGAAAAAAAACGTTTTTGAAAAAAAATCCGCGGATTTTTTTTTTTTTTTTTTGTAAAAAAAAAATTTTGTACTTGTTTAAACCATTCGGTATCTAATTTTGTTCCCATTTGTCATATTAGCATCCGCATTAAAATATTTTGTATATTTCGGTTATGTAGAATGTACACTCAAAATAATTCTACAGTAAAAGTATTACTAAATGTTTTGGTACCAAAATCTACTAATAAGTTACTAATTAACAGTTGTACAGTACACTAAAAAAAAAGTGAACTAAAATCTGGGAAAATTAACTAAATTTTGAGAAAAAGAGGGAATGATTTTCCAAAGATTTTTTTTCTTGGTTCTAGTTCGTAATTTTCCCAAAAATAAGGAAAAGAAAGTTATTTATTTTTAAGCCAATTGTAACAGCTATGGGTTCGGACCCCATGGGTCCACCCCCTCTCTATTCGAGACCCCGTTGGGTCCGTTAAGGGTCCCTATAGATTATGACCCAAAACTTGTGTCCGTTTCGCTCTACCTTGCTTAGTTTTTGAGATACGGTAATAAGGGGTCTAATGGGGTCTTTAGAATCTTAAAAACTGGATAACTCAAAAACTATTAATCGGAGGGCTTTCGGGTATTTTGAGGAAGTGTTCTACGAGTCAAGAGCCACAAAAATGGCGTTGGAACTTTTCCCGTGTTGCCAGTATTTACCGAGATATTTGCATATATAAAACCTCGGGAATTTCAAATTTTAGATCTAAAATTAGGGTCTTGAGACCCCTACAAATATGCAGAGCTAGGCTATTCCATATTTTTCTTTGTAGTCTTTCTTTTGAAAATTTAACCCGTTTCACTCTATCTCGCTTAGTTTTCGAGATATCGCCATTTTTAATTTTTAACTAAATTCTAAGAAGTTATTTACTAAATTCTCAGAACTTATTAACTAAATTCTAATAAGTACACTTCCTCAATTCAAAGAAGAGAAATACGATGATGTTTTTTATACCCTCCAACCACAGTATGGGGGTATACTCACTTTGTCATTCCGTGTGTAACGCATTGAAATATCGGTCTAGGACCCTATAAAGTATATATATTATTGATCAGTGATCGATTCTAAGACATTCTAGCGATGTCCGTCCGTCCGTCCGTCTGTCCGTCTGTCCGTCTGTAGAGGACACGATACAGTCCAAAATAAAAGAGCTAGACTTCCGAAGTTTGGCACGAATATGTCTTATATTCCTAGGCAGGTTAAGTTCGGAAATGGGCAAAATCGGACCAAGGGGGAAAAAGTTCCCCCTTAGAGAACTAAAGCAACCCATGCAAAATACCACTTTTTTATATGATTTTTTGTGTTTTTGTTTTACAAATGCAACATTTTTATGCTACAGGAAGTTCAAAGTCCTGCATTTGGACCCAGAGAATTAGATAATGTCGTTTTTTCGGTCCGCCCCCCCCCCCCCCTTTTATGGGCGTGAAATAATTTTTTTAAATAATAATAAACTTGTATTTCTTTAGTGCATAAAGCATAAGAATGAATTTTTAAACACATTTTTGAGAGGAAATTTGCCCCCCTCCCAATTACCACTTTCGACCCCCCCCCCCCCCCAAAAAAAAAACGTCCCTGCAATTTTTTTTTTTTTTTTGCATGTTGGAGGGTATAAAAGATTCGGCACAGCCGAATTTAACACTCTTACTTGTTTTTTGTTAATTTTAACTAAACTTAACTAAATTGTTGTTTAAGAAATATATCTTAAAAATAATGATACGTTTCTTAGATTTGTGGAAAATTTCTTTGGCAGTAAGAATTTTTTTCCTAATATTAAAAAACTCCATTTAAAGAAAACTATGAACTTATTATAAGTAAATGAACTAAACTTTTTTCCTCATATTTAAGAAAATTTCTCATTTTTAGTTAAATTTAACAAAATTTTAGGAAATTTCATGATCAATTTTCAAAGACATTTTTTCCTTAATTTTTGTTATGTCTTTTTTTTCAGTGTTGTAGTTTTAGTATCTTCAAAGTACTAAAATTAGTAATTTTTACTGGTTTTGAATAATATTACACTCAAAAAAAAAAGTTTGTAAAATGACATAAAATCCCCGTGATTTTACGGGGCAGGTTTTGTAAAATATGTACTAGCAAGAATCCCCGTAATGTTACGGGGATAATTTGTAAATTGATTTAACAAAAAAATTACGGGGAGAAAGTGTAAATTTACAATTTTTTTTGTAAAATATTATTGTAGACTTACAAAAAAAGTTGTAAATTTACGAAATAAAGTAGAAAATCAAAAAATAAAATTGTAGATTTACAAATTGTTTGGTTTAACTACAGTTTTTATGGCATAAAACTTGTATATTTACAGTAAAAAGTGGTAAATTTACAATTTTTATTGTAAATATACCATTTTTTCTTATTTTTTTGCCGTAAAAACAGTAGTTTAACCAAATAATTTGTAAATTTACAATATTGTTTTTGTATTTTCTACTTCATTTTTGTAAAATTACAACTTTTTCTGTAAGTATACAATTTTGTTTTCTAAACTTTCATATTTGTTTTGTAAATTTACAAAAAATTTGGTATATTTACATATTGGTTTTGTAAATCTAAAGGTTTTTTCCATTGGTGCATCTTATTTTTCCTTCTTCGGCAGCTGGAGTAGCACTTTAACAACCTGAAATGATTTTTTTTTTTCACTTGAACACTTTTAACAAACTTTTTAGAGTATAACACTGCACTTTTTTATTTTTTTTCGGAATTTCGTTTTTCTTTAGTAGAACATATGAGAATTGCGAAGGAGGCTACAGGGCCATTCCAGAAAATTTAGCTCAAATTTTAGTCATTTTTGGAAATGGTGTCTCAGATTAATTTGAACCTTGACACATAGATAGCCCTCATAAATATGATATATGTACCATATATCGTTTTTTTATATTTGGTGTATTTAACGAATTATGGCGGGTCAAAGATTGACTTTTTAAGCAAAAGTAAGAAAAATACATCACATTTAAAGAGCTGTAACTTCTTAACAAATGACCCGATTTTCACAAATTTAGGCTCATGTGAAAGCTGGGGTTCTTTTTTTAGAAAATATTTTTAAAATAACACAGTTTTTCTTACAGAAATGATGCAAAAATGCAAAAACATTTTTTCTTTTCGAATATTTAAAAAAACACATCTTCGATTTTTTTTTTTTAAATTCTGGTGAAAAATAACAATGTTTTGTATAACATATTCAAAATTCAGAGTGGGATCTCCATGGGATCAAAAACTATTCTGTTTTAAGTGCGAGGTTCTCATATTTTTCCCTTAGAAAATTTTAATTTCTAATGTTTTGAATGTTTTTCAAAATTTTAATAGTATAATTTTCTTTGAAAATTTAAATTTTTATATTGAAGAAACATAAAATTTTTATTTTCTAAGGTAAAATTTAAGAACTTCGTACTAAAACCAGAATATTTTTTGATCCCATTGGGATCCCACTCTGAATTTTGGATATGTTGTACAAAACAGTATTATTTATCACCAAACTTTTTTTTAAAAAAATCGAAGATGTGTTTTTTTAATTATTCGCAAAAAAATAATGTTTTTGAATTTTTGCAACACTTCTGAAAAAAAACCGTATGCTTTTGAAAATATTTCCTAAAAGAAAAAGAATTAAGCTTTCGTATGAGCCATTACTTGTGATAATCGGATTACTAGTTAAAAAGTTAGATCACGTTAAACGTCATGTATTTTTCTGACTTTTGCTAAAAAAGTCGAAATTTGACCCGCGATAATTTGAAAACTACAGGAAATTTTGAAAATCCAAAAATGCAACATATCTCATATAAACGTGGATATCTATGAGCCAAATTCTCAGTGGCGTCCAAAGGCATGTTTCCGAACAGTGGGTCGAAAATTTTTGGAATTACCCTACACAAGAAATTTCTTATATTTTCAAGAAAAACTAGTCAAAAAAAATTAAATTTTTTTCGAATTTTTAATTATTTTAGCAAGTATTTTTAAAAAATTATAAAAAATACTTTGGATATTGTAGATTGGACGTTTAAGTACCTGATAAAATAAGAAAAAACTTAATTTTTTATAATTGACAGCTTTTGATTGACATTTTAGTGCCAGATTTAAAAAAAAAGTACCAAAAAAATATGGTAAAATTACCAAAAAATGGTAAAATACAAACAAAAAAACTAGAACAATAATATAGTAAAAACGTATAAAAATTGTGGTATTTTACTTTAAGCAAGTTACCAAAAAATTGTCTAGATATTAAATTTTTTTGATAAAGCTTACAACTAGTTGAAAAATGGTTGTATCTGGAACTTAAAAAATTTTCAAAATTTTTTTATGAAATTTTTTATTTATAAAAAATAATTTTTAACAAAATATGGACTTAGAAAATTTTTGCGTCTCTTATTGTTGCATAATTATTTTTCAATACAAATTTTTGTTTAATTACATTTTTTTGTGTCAAAATACTGAAAACCTTGTAAACTTAAAAATCTTGAAAAAAAAAAATTGTTTGTAATAAAACATTTTTTGGTAGAAAGACTAAATACTATCAAATAAAATGTTGTTGTACAATTACAATTTTCTTGTGTAAAACAACTAAACACCTTGTAATTTTTTTTTAATTTGTAAAATAATTATTTTTTTTTGTTAATTTACCTAAAAAATTGTTAAATAAATTTACCAACATATTATAGTAAAATTACAAAGCGCACGGTAGTTTTTGTTTTATTAAAAATACAAGAATTTTTGTAAATAGACAAAAATATTAGTAAAATAGAATTACAAGACCTTTTGCTTGTAATTTTACAAACTTTTTTTTTTGAGTGTAGTAACAAATTTTAGTATTGATTACCAACGCCTGCACTAGATCATTTTGGACTAAAAAAAAATACATAGGTTTTTTTAAGTGTAGGGTATAAAAATTGTACTAACAAGGAAGGTCTTTCACAGGGCACCCACCCATTGTCCTGAAACTTGTATGTATGAAAGAGGGAAGCAAAATAAAAGTCACCTGTTTTTTTTAGCTGCCCAATCTTACATTTAGCGGGTCAAAATGGAGGGGGGAAAACGGAATTTTTTCGTTTTTTAGGATTTTTCCCATTTCTTCAAAAAAAAACTATATGAACATTTTATACAGGCCGAAAGGTTTTTTGAAGGCCTATCCAATAGTGAATCAGTCGTGTCTAAATTCGGCTTCGTTAAGTTCGTTTTTGTCAAAAATAAATAATCGTTGGGGTAGTTTATATGGAGATGTATTTACGTACGACCACCAAAATCATATATAATAGTCTATATCAAAATTAAGCAGACCTGAATTTGTTAATTTTTTTCATTTTATACGGATTTTAACGAAAGCCCTTATTTTTTTTATAAGGTGGCAACTCTTTTTAAATTAGAGATTGGGCAGCTAAAAAAACAGGTAACTCTTATTTTTCCCCTCATTCCCATTTTCAAGTTTCAGAACAATCGGTGGGTGCCCTGCGAAAAACCTTCCTTGTAAGTTTATTAGTTTAACTGTGATACGCCAAACAATAACAACCTGTGATATTTAATAGTAGTAGTGTTTTATTTATTTTTTTAATTAATTTCAAACAATTTCGTGTTTTATTTATGTTGTAAAGCGTGCGTTTTTTATTATAAAATGTAAATTTAACAAAGATTAAATATTTAATAAATTGAAATCCCCGAAGAAGTTGGAAAATCCTAACGAAACGTAGGATGAAACTATTAATTAAATGACCTTGAAAGCTGGATTAGATAGATTCTAATGAATTTTGGTGAATAAACGTAATATATTTATTTTTCATCAATCTTTTTTTCATCAAAATTTTTTTATCAATATTTTTTTCGTCAATATTTTTTTTTCATCAATATTTGTTTCCATAAATCTTTTTATCAATATATTTTTCCATCAATATTTTTTTTATTAATATTTTTTTCCATCAATATATTTTTCCATCAATATTTTTTCCCATCAATATTTTTTTCCCGTCAATATTTTTTATCAATATTTTTTATTCATCAATATATTTTTTCATCAATATTTTTTTTCATACATATTTTTTTTCTTCAATATTTATACAGGATATTATGAGTTTGTGCTAATGTTTGTAACTATCCGAAATATAGGTCTTAGACCCCCCTTCAAGTATACCGATCGACTTAGAATAACTTTCTGAGACGATTTAGCGATGTCCGTTTGTCCGTCTGTCCGTTCGACCGTCCGTCTGTCCATCTAAACGTTGCACAACGCGTTGTGAGCACGATACAGGTCGCAATTATCAATCGATTAGTATGAAATTTGAAACATATGCTTCCTTTGGCTCAAGGACGAAGTCTATTGAAATTGGAAAACATCGGTCCTTGTTTAGACCTAGCCCCCATACAAACGTCCCTTTAAAATTTGGCTCCAATGACTCTAATAACCGTATTATAACACCGTCCGACAAATTTTGGCTGTACACATGAACCGGACTAAAAAATTCTGTGGGTCACACAGTGATTCGTTCCCATATATCGAGTGGGCAAAAATAGAATATTGGTCGCAGATTTCTGAAATTTGGTACACAAGCATTAAATTATCTAATCAAGAAAAAAACGAGTTTTTGGAAAAATCGGAGCAAGGACACGCCTACCCCCCATATATCCTGAAATTTAAATATGTGATTAAAACTACAAAAATGGTCACAAAATTCCCAAGCTTTGTCAATGTTACCAATTTTGATATAGTATTTTATGTGTAATTTTTTTTCTATATTGAAGCAAGGACTCGTGTGGCTGCCATATATCCTTTTTCTTAAAAATATTGTAAATCGCTCAAAAATTACTCGATACCCTTGAAATTTTTTGTAAAAATTTGAATAAGTGATGTCAATGTGTGTGCCAAATTTCGCTGTAATCGGTTCTGTAAAACAAAAGTTATTTATATATCCTTTTTAAAAACTGTAATAAAGCGTTAATATAGTTTAAGCACAAAAATTAAATAGAAAGAGTTGTCAACGATTTTCCAAATTTGGTACGCCAGCACAAAATCAATTAATAGAAAAAAAAAATAAAAATTTTGAGCAAATCGGTCGAAGGACATTTGTACCTGTCGTATATCCTGATATTTAAAAGTGGAGTTTTAGCCACAAAACTTGATATAAAATTACTTAATTTAGTTATTGTCTTAGAAATTTAGATAACCATCGACGTACAACATTTGTATTTTAATCTGAGCAAGGACTCGCGTGGCTGCCATATATCCTTTTTCTTGAAATCGCTGTAACTATTTTAAAAATCTTTCAATTGCTATCAAATTTTTAATATAGATTAGATCAAATAACGTTAATAAGTGTGTCAAATTTCGTTGAGTTACTTGCTGTAACAAAAAAGCTGTTAATATATCCTTTTTTTAAATATAGTCAAAAATATAAAAATACCTAATAACTGCAAAAACAAAACATTCACAACACTTATTTTCTGTTGCATTACGAAAATAAATTTATTCAAAATAAGTTTTAAGTAAACTCGTTTAATACTTGCTTTATTTCTAAGTATATAACCCGTTAATAACAAAAAACTAAAAAAAAAATTTTTTTTTTTGGTACCAAAATTTTTTTTTTTTTCGTTTTTTTCAAAAACTTAGTTATTTTTATTATTTGATCGTATAGAAAACAGTCCAGGATGTTAAAAAAATCAATAAAAAATAATTTTTTAGTACGAACTTTTTTTATGTATCTCAAAAAAAATTTGGTTTTGATTTGGGATACCAACGAAAATCAAATACTGGTTTTAAAGCAAAATGGCCCACTGTATACTTACTTCATCGAATTTTTTACTATAAATTTATGGTATACAATACAATAAATCCCTTTATATAAAAAAACACGAAAATGTTGATGTATTTTTTTAATTTTATTTACAGTACATAAAATAAATAAAAAAAAAAAATAATCCAATTTTAGATTTTTAAAATTTTTTTTTTTTCAACTTAAAAAAAAAAACTTAGTTATTTTTATTTTTTGATCTTATAAAACATAGTTAA
Organism: Pegoplata infirma; assembly: GCA_963921195.1. Classification (NCBI taxonomy): domain Eukaryota; kingdom Metazoa; phylum Arthropoda; class Insecta; order Diptera; family Anthomyiidae; genus Pegoplata; species Pegoplata infirma. The sequence continues at coordinate 40,493,654 of OY992539.1, read as the reverse complement.
AGCTACAAAAAAAATGAAAAACAAAAAAAATTTATTCACGAACTTTTTTTATGAAGGCCATTAAAATTTGGTGATTTTGGGGATTTTAGTAAAAGTCATAGATAACTTTTAAAGCAAAACGGCCCACGTACTGCATATTTTTTTCTGATTTTTTATTATATTTTTACAGAATACTATATAATATATCAATGTGTAAAGAAAAAATACTTAATATTAAATTTTTTTTTTAATATTTTTTCCATTAATAATATAGCTTTTGAAAAAAATTAAATAAAGACACAAAAAAAACCTAACTTTTTTCCAACTTCAGACAAAAACTTAGTTATTTTTATTGTTTTGCCTTATAAACCATAGTCCGAGCTATCAAAAAAGCGAAAAAAAAAATTTTTTGACTCACGAACTTTTTTTATGCATTCCATCAAAATTTGTCAATTTTTGGGAATTCGGTAGAAAAAATATAGATTTCAGAGCAATACAAAAATGTATTTTAAGATTAATTCTAAAAAAATGCAAATACAACATTTAGCTAATATATTAAAGTAACTTTTGCAAAAAAAAGTTCGTTGATTTCTTTAAAATTCGATTTTTCATAATTATTTTAGTAAACCTATAAAAATCAATTTTTAGGTTTTAACACAATAGCGTTGAATTTCCATACTTTAGCGCCCTCTTGTGGCAACATATGACTTCTTAAAAATCAGAAAAGTACATATTTCTTTTAGTTTACTATTAAACTGTAAAAATACAAAAAATCATCAACATTGAAGACATACTTTTTTTTTTTGATTTTTGCCAATGAAACGAATCACTGTGGGTCAGTCAGAAAGTGGGTATAAAAATAACATTCCCGTATCTCTTAGGTTTTTTAAATCAATTCGCGTTTTTTCGCGAAAAATATAATGTTAAATTGTGTTTCACAAAAGAAGTGTGAAATAAGTCGAAAAACTATAGAAAATTTACTTCTGAGAAAAATAGTGTTAACAGATAAGTTCAGTAGAATTTAATGGTGGTTCTTTTCTTGGAATATATTAACCCTCTATCTGCAATTTTTAGGGTTAGTTTTTGCCCTTATTTCAAATACTCACCTTGGAAAGCATTAAATCGTGCGTTTAAAGGGTTAAAATGTTCCACATAAATCTTTTGCATTAAAATTCACTAGGGGTTGTCAAAGGCCAAAAGTTCGTAAGATGTTATCAAAATGCTTAAAAAAGTAAAATTGTAAAGTATCATATTTTAATAAATTGTGTTACACCACACATACTTTACAATTTTACTTTTTTGAGCATTTTGCTAACATCGCACAAATTTTTGGCCTTTGACAACTCCTAGTGTAATTTGATGCAGAACATTTTTGTAGAACATTTTAACCCTTTAAATGCATGATTTAATGGTTTTCTAGGAGAGTATTAGAAATGAGAACATAAATGGCCCCTAAAAATGGGAGATAGAGGGTTAATATATTCCACGAAAAGAAGCGTCTTGAAATTTCACTAAAGATATGTTCAAACATTATTAAGTTCACAAGTAGATTTAATAAATTTTTCGATTTATTTCACACTACTTTGGAAAAATACAACTTTTTTTAATGGCGTTTTTCGCGAAAACACGAATTGATCTAGAAAAACTGGGAGACACGTGTATTTTATTTTCAGCCCTACTTTCAGAATTTTTCGGTCTGGTCCATGTGTACAAAAGTGTGTCGGACGGTGTAATAGGTATCCTTTTAAAACTTGGCACGTAAACATATTTTGTATTGACAAATAATCACTCCAAATTTTAAGGAGTTCTCCTTGTAGTCTCCATACAAACAGCCCTCCCGATATTTACATTCCCTCAAAATTCATGAAGATGCAAATCGGTCTTTTGGCAACAAAAAAAAAAACAATTCCAATTTAATTTAGTTTGTGTGTGTTATTTAGACTAATTAAATATTTTACGAAAGATAGATCCCATCGGTCCATGTGTGGACTTGGTACCCATTTTCCGGAAAACACTGGTGTAGGGTATCATATGGTCGGTCTTGGCCGACTATAACTTTCCTACTTGTTTTTTTATATATTTTTTTTCATAAAAAATTGTCTTATCAACATTTTTTTTTCATCAAAAATTTTTTTTTTATCAATAATCTTTTTTCCATTTAAAAACTTTTTTTATCAAAATCTTTTTTATCGAAAAATACAGACAAACAGATAGGTGAATACCACTATAATGTCTTAGCAACCTTTAAGGATCTATAATATATAAACACAATGGGGTCCTCGACCGATAATTCAATGCATTTTTCATGGAATGACAAATTAAGAACATGTATTTTTACAGAAAAAAACATTATCATGATTCAATGGTTTGGATAAGAGTGCAAACTTTGCAGACGTTTTATAGTAAAGTTTGGTGATTAAAATATCTCAGAAATCTGAAAAAATTTTCGATAGAAATTTCATCATCTATTACATTTTTTTAATAAAAAGTTCTCAGATTTTGGTTTAAAAAATCAAAATTTCTTGACTTATTTTTGGAAAATTATTAGCATTTTGTTTACAAATTTTCAGTGCATTTTCTAAAAAGTTTTGTTAGTGCCAATACTTAAAAGTCTCGTCGAAACATATGACTCAGAAATTTTTGTAATAAAAATTATATTTAGTACCTGTGTCTTATTAAGTATTCTAATCATATCTATTGTATTCACAATTGTATTAAGTTAATTTTTCCAATTTTCCAACCTTGAATTGCCTATTAAATTTTTCAAATCGATTTACATATTGAGTATGAAAATGATTAATATTTGTAAAGAAAAAAAAAAAAAAACAAATTATGTATGATATTTAAAACCAATCTTAATTGAAAGTAATCTTAATCTTGACCCTCTAGATTTGATAATATCCATTTACACACACAACAAAAACCCCATATGATATTTTATTAAATACAACATTTTAATAGAGAAAAACACCAATCTAGTATAAAAAAAACCCAAGCAAGTGGAGAAGGAGGGTGGATAGGGGGCTGGGGGGAAAACAATAAAGTACTTATACTTCACTTATGCCAGTTCAACTTGAAATGTTGTTGAACCGAACAGAATAACACAATTCGCATACATATAATTTATTTTTTTTTATTTTTGATTTGATAAAAATTGAAGGAAAAAAAGAAACATTTAAAAAGGAAACTTGTTGTCGCTAATTGAATGCAACTGCAACAACAACAACAGCAACGAAAGCGACAACAACAGTATAAAACTATAATAGAATTTATATATATTTATATACCGAGTAAAAATTATTTGATATAAAGTTATATATTATATTTGATATAATAATATATTTTTATATTCATATCACTAAGGGGATCTCAATTCAAACCCATTCATACATTTCCATGTAAAATGGAATAAAATTATATGTTGTTATATATGGTTTATATATAATTATATCCAATTCTATTAAAAAACGTAAAATTTTATATAATGTGCATCAAATTATAATATGATCCAATTTAATACAATTATAACCCACTTTTCTTCGGACACGATTTAATCTTATTCTGTTGGAGGACATATTAAAGTTTGTATAATTATGTATGGTGTCATATTAATTTTTTTTACACGGGATACTACAACACTAAATTCTATAAACACGCACTATAAAAATAAAAAAAAAATCGAAAACAACACAATCTATAGTAGTCACTAGAATGCAGAGGCGAAAACGTACGGTGAAACGAGAAACGTGAAGTCAAATGAAGGCGGCTAGAACACTCAACTTTTAGCATTGCACATTTATTTATACATATTGTAGTTATTTTAAATGCGTTGCATTGCTGCAAAAGTTTTAGAATAGGGAATCTTAAACGGTGTTACGGAAGGTATTTTCGGTTGAAGTGTAAAATAAATATAAAACAAATTTTAAATATGATAAAAAACTTATTTTTATCTATAAAAAAAATATTTTTTTCTGAAGAAAAAATATTTTTTTCTTTTGAAAAATACAATCTATAAAAAGAACAAATGTTTCTATAGAAAAGATTTTTTTTAATAGAAAAAAATATTTTTTTTCTTTTGAAAAAATATTTTTCTATAGAAACAATAGTGTGGTTCATATATGGCACTTTTTTTTTTTTTTTTGAATTTTTGTATGGGGCACCCGGAATATATATTAAGCACCATGAAAAACTGACCCGTGATTTTTTTTTTAAATTTTTTCATTAACATTTAGGGGTCGCTAACGGGCCCTAAACTTTGGGTCATAAAAAAAAATTTTTCACACAATGAAAAAAAAAAAAATTTCGTTTTTTTATATTTTTTTTTTTATTATAATTTAACTTCATTAGCTTATTAACGGCAAAAGATTTCATTTTGGTGGGACAAGTTTTTCAGTTCCAAAATTGACCATGAAAAAAAAAATTGAGGCTGGTTGGGGTCTTACTCTAAAATTTTTTTAAATTTTTTTTTTTTTTAGTTTTGATAAGCTTACGCTATAGGTCTTTAGTCCCTCTTGATACTACATTCTTCGTAAAAATTTTTGTTCTTTCCGAAACATCATTAACATGCGGCGAAAATCAGACGGATATTAAAAAAAAAAAAAACATATTTTCAATGTAAATTTTGAAAATTACATACTTTTCCGACCATATCGAATTTTTGTTTGCCGTTAATAAGCTGGATTAGCTTATCAAATTATAATTAAAAATTAAAAAAAAAAAAAATCGATTTTTTGCACCGTTTTTTTTTTTTTTTTTTTTAATATCCGTTTGATTTTCGGCGCATGTTAATGATGTTTCGGAAAGAACAAAAATTTTTACAAAGAATGTATTATCAAGAGGGACTAAAGACCTATAACGTAAGCTTATCAAAACTAAAAAAAAAAAAAATTTAAAAAAATTTTAGAGTAAGACCCCAACCAGCCTCAATTTTTTTTTTTCATGGTCAATTTTGGAACTGAAAAACTTGTCCCAACAAAATGATATCTTTTGCCGTTAATAAGCTAATGAAGTTAAACTATAATAAAAAAAAAATATAAAAAAAAACATTTTTTTTTTTTTTCATTGTGTGAATTTTTTTTTTTTTTATATCCCAAAGTTCAGGGCCCGGTAGCGACCCCTAAACCTTAATATAAAAATTTGAAAAAAATCACGTGTCATTTTTTCACGGTGCTTAATATATATTCCGGGTGCCCCATTCAAAAATCCAACTTTTGTTTTTATGAACCACCCTAAGAAACAAAATATATGTTTTTCTAGAAAAAAAAAATAATTATTTCTATAGGAAAAACTAAACTTTTCTATAAAAAAATTAACTTTCCTGTACAAAAAAAAATTATTTTCCTATAGAAAAAATAGATATTTTGTAGAAAAAATATAAATTTTTCCGAGCAAAAATAAATTTGTCCATTCCCGTGTAAAAAAAATATTATATCAAAACATATCTCCTTTGATAAAAACATATATGGGTCATATCTAAATGGATATAATTAGATCTACTTCATATATACTCATATCTGCTTCAGATATTTTTTGATCCGTAAATTGAGTCTATCTGGCATATATGGCATATATGATCAGACATTTTCAGATATGTTCATATATGTAAAATTGTCAGATAGACTCAATTTACGGATCAAAAACTATCTGAAGCAGATATGAATATATATGGAGTAAATCTGATTAGATCCATTTATATATGATCCATATATGTTTTTATCAAAGGAGATATGTTTTGATATAATTATTTTTTTACACGGGTTGCTTTAATTTTTTTTTTTTTTTAAGAAAAAAAAGATGTTTTTCCATATTTATTTTTTTCTATAGAAAAATATAGTTATTTTTTCTAATTAAAAGCATATTTATTTTTTCCATAGAACAATAGAATTGTAGATTAAATTTTTCTATAGAAAAATTTTTTTAGTTATCTATAGAAATTTTTTTTTAGTTTTTTGATAGAAAAATTTGTTTGTTTTTCTATGGAACAATTTTTTTTGGGTTTTTCCAATTTCTGATTTATTTTTATTAAAAAATAAAAATTTTTTTATTCAACCTTTAAAATATTATATTTTAAGTAGGTTAATCCTAGCTCGAGGTCATTATTTCCTTTACTAATTAAAACTATGATATTCACATAGAAAAATTTTCAAGAAAATTATTTTTCTATTTTAATTTTACTTATATTGGTCATTTTTGCAAGACTTGCTCTACACATGTTTCGGAATTTGTCAGATTCCATTGTCAATACTAATATTTAGCATATAAAAACCCTTCACTATAAGTAGAAAAGGGGATTTAAATGCCAAATCGCTATTGTTCAAACAAAAATAATACATTCTCACATTCATTGATAACACTGTAGAACACTGAAAAATAAACAAGAGTTACGACCATCATTTCTATATATTTCCGATATGCTGGTTTGAATTGCGTTCTCCGTTTTTCGATGTATGGTACAGTTTTCTTGCAAAATGTCATTAAAGGTTGGCTGAATTTCAGCCATAAAATAACTTTCAAGAAAATTACGCTGTGCTACAAAAAACACAAAATCGAATATACATACTTTTGAAATGAGGTAGTTAAGGTTGTAGGTCTCGTCAAAAAGATCACAAAAATGCCCATCAAACTTGCCAGACACCCTCAAATTTTAAAGTTATTGTCAAAAAACGTTTTTTTGGGACTTTTCTCACTAAAGCACGTGTAACTTAAAAAGTTTTCTACCGATTTTCAATTTTATAACTGTTTTGGATTGAAGAAATATAAGGCTTTTTATGTGTGTGAATTGGTCTATACATTTAAGAAAGATATGTATTGATTTTTTCAACAATATCTAATTTTTTGTTATTTTTTTTTTTTAATTTTTAAGTTTATCGATTTTTTTCTGCTATAGTTCGTTCCACAATATTTATATTTATAAACGTATTCTTAAAGAAAATTTAATTGTGAATACGATGAGCTTTATGCCGAAAAAAAATCGAATAACAACCCTTGCAAAATAATGTAAGAGACAAAAAAGTTGAAAGAAAGTATGAAGTGAGGTTGAGATTGCTAGAAATAGAATTGTAGTGTTGGAAACTGTCAAAATTTATTCTGTAGAAACTATAAATATTCACATATATAAAAAACAGTTTTCGTTAACAAGACAAACCGACATTTAAAATCCTACTGATGATGACACTAACTGGGGTGTTTGAAACCGGTATAGGAAATACCAGAAATGTCTATAATTTTTAGAAATTCAATTTTTCTTCTGCATTTTTTCAACTTGAACCCTTATAACAATTGACAGAGTTGTGATAATTTTTCTAAAAAATAAAATTAAGATTTTGCATGAAATTGCCGTTCGGACAACCCAGGCAAAGAAAATAAAAAAATAAACGAACATACTGAAAGGTCGCGTATCATTATTTTAAAGGTTTTTGGCCCCTGAATTTGAATTTGACCTTGAAATTGCTATCTTATAAAGTTTTTGATATATAAATTTATGTTTAATTTCTCAACCTGAAACGATAGAGGAATTTAAAGGTCAGATTTGGATTCAGCGCGCCAAAAACCTTTAAAAATATTGTACATGATCTCTTATGATAAATTTATTTTTTTTGCCTGGGTTGTCTGAACGGCGATTTCCTGAAAAGTCTTAATTTTCTTTTTTAGAAAAATTATCACAACTCTGTCAATTCTTATCTGAGTTTTACAGGATAAAGCTCATCGAATTCAGAACTAAATTTTCTTTAAAAATATGTTTATAAATATAAAGGTTGTTAAACGAATTATAACAGAAAAAAATCGATAAACTCGAAAATTTTTCAAAAAATAACAAAAAAATTAGATATTATAGAAAAAATCAATAGATATCTTTCTTATATGTGTAGACCAATTCACTTACATGGAAAGCCCTATCCTTCTTCTACCTAAAACAGTTAAAAAATTTAAAGTCGGTTGAAATTTTTCTGTATTACACAAGGTTTAGTGAGCAAAGTCCCAAAAAAAAGTTTTTTGACAATAACTCTAAAATTTGAGGGTGTCTGGCAAGTTAAATAGGCATTTTTGTGATCTACTCGACAAAACCAACAACCTTTACCATGTCACATTAGAAGTATTTTTTCACTGTAGCACAGTGTTATTTTTCTGTTTTAAATTTATTTATATTGGTCATATTTGCAAAACTTAGTCGATACGTGTTTCGGAATTTGTCAGATAATGACCAAAAGCAACAACAAACCTACTCAAAATAAGTTTTGTTTTTCTATAGAAAAATGTATTTAGTTTTTGTATAGAAAATTTTATTTAGTTTTTCTATAGAAAATTTTATTTGGATTTTCTATAGAAAATTTGATTTATTTTTTGTATAGAAAAATTGATTTATTTTTTTTCATACACTCAAAAAAAAAAAACTGTAATGTTAGCAAAAAAGCTTGTAAACCTACAAGAAAATTTGCTGATTTTGAACCCACAATTTTTTTGCTAAAGTTAGCAAAAAGGTTTTGCCAATAATTAGTTAACTGATTTTTTTTTTTTTTTTTAACTTAGTTAATACACATTTGAGGACCCGATTGGGTTCGGACCCAATAGGTCCAGACCCCGATGGGCCTAGACCTAGTTGGGTTCCTTAAAAATCGTCATAGTTTTTGATTCAAAATTTGTGTCCGTTTCGCTCTACCTTGCTTAGTTTTTGAGATACGTGATTTTAGGGGATCACTGGGGTCTTGAGAATTAAAAAACTCGATAACTTCAAAAATATTACTCGGAGAGCTTTTGGTTATTTTGCGGTCTTGTTCTACGTCTTGAGAGCTACAAAAATTCTTTTGGACTTTTTGTTGTGTCGGCAATATTTACCGAGATATGATAATTTTAAAATTTTCGGGAATGCTAACTTTTTTTGGATCCAAAGTTAGGTCCCATTAGGGTCCACACATGTGAAGAGGGCCCGCGAAAGTATGGAGATTCCAATAACCAAAAATGCCCTCCATTTTGCTCTATCTGGCTTAGTTTCCGCGATAGCGCCACTTTAAGTTTTCTGAAAATAAAAAAAAAATTTACCATTTATTTTTGCTAATGTTAGCAAAAAATCTTGTAAAAATGTTGTCAACTCAATTTCAAATTTAGCAAAAGAAATTAGTTCAAAGTTTGTTTAAAATTGCTAATGTGCTAAATGAAGTTTACAAGAATTTTTTGCTAACATGCTAATCTCAACTAAATTGCTAATTTGCTAAAAGTTAGCTAACTAGCATTAGCAAAAAAAAATTAGTAAATCTACTAACGTATTTTTTTGAGTGTAATGACCACGAGCTAGAACAAACCTACTCAAAATAAGTTTTGTTTTTCTATAGAAAAATGTATTTAGTTTTTCTATAGAAAATTTTATATAGTTTTTCTATAGAAAATTTTATTTGGATTTTCTATAGAAAAGTTGATTTATTTTTTCTATAGAAAAATTGATTTTTTTTTTTTTTTTTTTTAAAAAATATTTTTTTTTCTTAGAAAAATTGATTTATTTTTTCTATACAAAATTTGATTTATTTTTTCTATAGAAAAAATTATTTATATTTTCTATACAAAAATTTACTTATTTTTAATAGACAAATTTACTTATTTATTCTATAGAAAAATTTTTAGGTTTTTTAACAGAAAAATTTATATATTTTTTCTATAGAAAAATGTATATACTTTTTCTGTAGAAAAATTTATATACTTTTTCTGTAGAAAAATTTATTTATTTTTCTCTATAGAAAAATTGATTTACTTTTGCTATAGAAAAATTGATTTACTTTTGGTTTAGAAAAATTGATTTACTTTTTCTATAGAAAATTTGATTTACTTTTTCTATAGAAAAATTGATTTACTTTTTATATAGAAAAATTGATTTACTTTTTCTATAGAAAAATTGATTTACTTTTTCTATAGAAAAATTGATTTACTTTTTCTATAGAAAAATTGATTTACTTTTTCTATAGAAAAATTGATTTACTTTTTCTATAGAAAAATTGATTTACTTTTTCTATAGAAAAATTGATTTACTTTTTCTATAGAAAAATTGATTTACTTTTTCTATAGAAAAATTGATTTACTTTTTCTATAGAAAAATTGATTTACTTTTTCTATAGAAAAATTGATTTACTTTTTCTATAGAAAATTTTACTCACTTTTTCTATAGAAAAATTTACTTATTTTTTCTAGAGAAAAATTTGCTCATTTTTTCTATAGAAAAATTTACTTATTTTTTCTATAGAAAAATTTACTTATTTTTTCTATAGAAAAATTGATTTTTTTTTTTCTGTAAAAAAATGATTTATTTTTTCTATAGAAAAATTTACTTATTTTTTCTATAGAAAAATTTACTTATTTTTTCTATAGAAAAATTTACTTATTTTTTCTATAGAAAAATTTACTTATTTTTTCTATAGAAAAATTTACTTATTTTTTCTATAGAAAAATTTACATATTTTTTCTATAGAAAAATTTACTTATTTTTTTTATAAAAAAATTTACTTATTTTTTCTATAGTAATTTACTTATTTTTTCTACAGAAAAATTTACTTATTTTTTTCTATAGAAAAAGTTATTTATAATTTCTATAGAAAAATTTTCTTTTTTTTTCTATAGAAAAATTTACCAATTTTTTCTATAGAAAAATTTACTTATCGTTTTCTATAGAAAAATTTACTTATTTTTTCTATAGAAAAATTTACATATTTTTCCTAAAAAAAATTTACTTTTTTTCTATAGAAAAATTTACTTATTTTTCTATAGAAAAATTTACTTATTTTTCTATAGAAAAATTTACTTATTTTTCTATAGAAAAATTTAGTTTTTTTATAGAACATTTTTTAATATAGAATTATTTTTCAGATTCTGATTTTTTAGAAAAATATATCTTCAAAACTATTTTTTATATCTTCCGGGTAAAATTCAAAAATATTTTTAAAAATAGTGTTTTCCCGCCATAACAAATGTTGAAGACTCCCTGCCTTAGAACTTAACGAATGAACGAACATAAGAACGTTTATAGTTTATAGTTTTCAGTATTTTTTTTTTTATATTTTTATTTTAGAATGTAATTGTGCGCCTGGCCTAGACCTAGAAAAGGAAATTTTTCGTGCTAATATTGTTGTTGCAGTTCGCTGTCGCTACTGCTGTTGCTTGTTGTCTATTTTGCTATTATTATTATTAGCGACTCGACTCATTTAATTTTTTTTTGTTCTCCTTCCTCGCTTTATATGTATGTTGTTGTGGTAGTGGTAAATATATTTATGTGTTTATGTATGTAGATATGTAGTTATATGTTGTGTTACAAAATTATTCAACATTTTCTATATAGAATATTGAATTGTTGTATGTATGTTTTGCGGAGTATCTGTGTGTTGATTGGTTTTTAGTTGTGTATGTTGTTGAATATAATAAATAAAGTGGAAGTGGATGTTGAACATGCAACATGCTATGAGAAGTATCGACAATTTACAGTCTAGAACACATTTTTTTTTTGGTGTAGTTTTTATTTGGTGTTTTTGTTGTAAATACAGGGTGAAATAGGGAAATATTAAAAGAATTTGGAGGAAAATTTAAAGAGATCTGATATTTTCAAGATTGTCTAAACATTTAAAATTATGGGTTTGTTAAACCGATATTGCATCCAGAGGCATTTGCAGTTTTTTTATATCAGTTCTTGTTTTTAAAAACTTTTGCGATTGATTAAAAATGTTGTTTGCATGCAACTCCAAGAAAAATAATTTTTTCTCATTTTTCTAACATTTATTGAATTTAAATCGATATTCATTGATTAATTAGCCTATTTTAAATTAAATCAAATCTTTTTTAAAAAACATACGTTATCGATTTTGCTGATTTTAGGATTTTTTTATTGTATTAAAAATAATTCAGTATACGGTGCGTATTCTTAATATAAAATATTTTTGAAAAATTAATAATACGCACCGTATTCTGAAATAATCAAAATGAAGTGAAAAAAATCATCCTAAAATCACCTTAAAATTTAATAGATTCATCCATTTTAAATAGCTTAAATCGGATGTATGTGTATTGAAAAAACGCTTATTCAATCGAATATATCGATAAAAAATTAATAAAATTTAAAAAAATTTAAATTTTTTTTTTTGGTTTTGGATTGGATTGGCTTCGCTGTTTGACATATTCCACGTCTTTATTTAGCGTTCCATATGATTGCTTCACTTTGCATACTATATTCTTTATATCTTCTTTGCTGCATCCGTCTTTGGATATCAAGCTCCCAAGTCGTCGAGTTTATCATACAATCCCCAAGTAATACCGAATTGTTTGGTCATCAATGACTCATAACCAAATCAAATGACAACAAAAACGTATAACTTTTATTTTTTTATACCCTACACCACTCTGTGGTACAGGGTATAATGAGTTTGTGCTGATGTTTGTAACTACCCGAAATATTGGTCCTAGACCTACCTTCAAGTATACCGATCGACTCAGAATCACTTTTTGAGTTGATTTAGATATGTCCGTCCGTCTGTCCAACTATCGGTTTAAGCACGATACAGGTCGCAAATTTGAAACTTAAGCATCTTTTGGACCAAGGACGAAGCCTATTGAAATTATATAAAATCGGTCAATGTTAAGACCTAGCCCCCATACAAACGCCCCCTTTGGATTCGGCTTAAATAAATCTAATAACCGTATTATAATAGATATCGCTCCAAATTTCAAAGGAATCGGGTCAGTCCTTCTGATAGTCCCCATACAAACCGCCCTCCCGATATTCACATAATTCCCTCAAAATTCATAAAATTGTAAATATTTGATAAACATTTTATTTTTAGGTGTTAAACGTGTACTTTAACCTAATAAAATCGGAATATAATTGGACCATTTTTGGACTTAGTCCCCCATATAAAAATTTCGACTGATATTCAGTTAAATCGGTCGATTGACAAAAAAATTAACTAATTCCACTAAAATTTGATCTGTGTGTGTTTTCTACACTAAATAAAGATCTAACAAAAGACAGATCCAATCGGTCCCTGTTTGGATCTGGGACCCATTTTTCGGAAAACACTGGAGTGGGGTATCATATAGTCGGTTTTGACCGACTATAACTGTCTTACTTGTTTTTTTTTTTTTTTTTTATACCTTCTATTTGACAAGCATTTCTTGTAATTTTGCAAGCTTTTTACAAGTAATTTTGTAATTTTACAAGCTTTTTACCAATAAAATTGTGAATTTACAAATTTTTTGACGCGATAAAACCTACAAGGTTTCGTTTTTTTACTAGATTTTTTGCTACCTCCTATTTTACGAGAATTCCTAGTAAAAATTACGAGATTTTTCGTAATTTTACAAGATTTTAACCAAAAAAATTGTAAATTTACAACTTTTTTGATACTTACAAAGAACTCTCGTAATTTAACTAAATTTGTTTGTAAAATTACGTTTTAAATTTGTAAAATTACAAAAAAACTTGTAAAATTACAAAAAAAAAATCTAAATTTCGATCGAAAATTTTTTGTTAAAAAACAAGCAAAGCTGTCAAATATTGTTAAAATGGGATTACGAGACTTTTTCTAGTAATTTGACAAGGTTCTTTTTGTGTGTAGCAAAATTTTGTTATTTTTGATGTCGATAATAACTTCTTCTGAGTTTTCTTGCGTTAGATGGGGTCTCATCAAACAATTTGCAGCAAAATTCGGGGGTTATTTCACCTGCGCTGTTCCCCACTTTTATTATTGACCTTCTCAGTCAGACTTCTAATCCTATCTAATCTTTTGCAGATGACAGCAACATTTGTCACTCATTATCATTTGATCACAGGCCAAGCTTTTTGGCGAAAGGGGGCATGCGGCGGAACATTAATGACACACTCAAACAAGACTTTTCTAAAACTTTCAAGTAAGGTGAAGCTAATAAAGTCGATTTTAATGCACGCAAGATCCTATGTTGTGTGTTAACCTTTAGACGGGCCGTGGAATCAGCTTTGTCATCTGTAGCTATAAAGATATAAGGAAGTCGTATTTTCTAAAACGGTGCAAGACTTACTTCATTCCATCCGATCTCCTTACTATTTATACCACCATTTTCCCGTCGAAAATGAAATACAACTCTCATGTTTGAGCAGAGGCTTCAGAGTATATTCTGAAACTTCTGGACCGTGTTCAGGGAAGGGCGTTGAAGCTTATCAATGACTGTAGTGTATCTAACTCTATTCATTTATTGGAGCATCGCCGCAATGTGACACTTTTCTAGCGATATTACTATGGGATATGATCAAATTCATTTTAAGTTGAGCAATTAGTATGTGAAACAAACTGCCCGCAGAGGTGTTCCCAGTTACTCATAATTTAGAAAAATTTAAATCAAATATCCACAAACACTATTCCCTCTTTCCTTCTCCCCATACCCTATTTTTCTGATCAATCAATTTCTTTTCATTCAGAGACATCACCTGAGTTTTGATTTAATTAAAAAAAGTAAAGTTTAAAAAACACCAATTGTATACAGGGTGATTCACGACCCGCCGAATTTCACCAGCGTATTTCTTGGCTCATTTCATGAAAATATGTCCACTACGACCATCCCAGAAAATGCAATTGTGCGAAATGGCAGCGGTTTAAAAATTTTCGGATTGGTGGTCGAAGGGTAGTAGGGTAAAATGGCAAACTTCTGAACAAGTGTTCGGATTTTTTTGTTTTTGGGCTTGCTGGAAAGGTATTTGGAAGACATTTCAATAAAACAAAAACAAGTTAAGCCGCCAAGATACAGATCTTTAAAAAAAAATTGGAGACAAAATACATAAAAACGTGCACACAACCTTAATTTGCTGAGCCAGATGGTAGGAAACATATGTTTTTTTTTCTCTTATACGATAGCCCTATCTCTTACCTTTCCAAAATACCCTTAACTTTTCCCAATTGAAAATCAAAAATTTTAATACGATATAATATTTCATAAAGTTTTTTTGAGCTTTTTCTGAATTTCAATTGGGCTTTTCTAACTTTCGATTTGGATCTTCTGGTTTTCAATTCGGCCTCGTAAGTTTCAATTTCGGAGTTTTTATACCCTTCAACCACAGTATGGGGTATACTCACTTTTTCATTTCGTGTGTAACGCATTGAAATATCGGTCTAGGACCCCATAAAGTATGCTACTATATATTATTGATCAGTGATCGTTTCTAAGACATTCTAGCGATGTCCGTCCGTCTGTCCGTCTGTAGAGGACACTATACAGTCCAAAATAAAAGAGCTAGACTTTCGAAGTCTGGCACGAATATGTCTTATATTCCTAGGCAGATTAAGATCGAGTATGGGCAAAATCGGACCAAGGGGAAAAAGTTCCCCCTTGGAAAACTTAACCAACCTCTGAAAAACGGTATGTTTTGCAATGTTTTTTGTACTTTTTTTAAGCAAATGCAACATTTTTATGTCAGAGGAAGCTCAAAACCCTGCATGTGGACCCAGCGGATAAAAAAAGTTCCAAAAAAAAATTTGACCCGCCCCTTTTGTGGGCGTGGATATAAAAAATATATTTTAATAATGATTAATTTGATTAAATAATTGGAAGAATCATAATAAATCCATTTGATAACATCTATCGCAAGGTAAAGGTGTCCCCCTATGTTTCCCACCAAACCACTGCCCTCACCAAAAAAAGACGCCACTGAGATTTGTTTTTATGTTTTTTTTTTACATTTTTGAGGGTATAAAAGAATTTAACACTCTCACTTGTTGAATTTTAATTGGACTTTGCAGAATTTCAGTTGGGCTATTGTGAATCGTAATTACAATTGGAATCACTTATAAGGAAGGTCTTTCGCAGGGCACCCACCGATTGTCCTGAAACTTGAATATGGGAATGAGGGGGAAAAAATAAGCGTTACCTGTTTTTTTTTAGCTGACCAATCTCAAATTTATAAAAGGGTTGCCACCTTATGAAAAAATAAGGGCTTTCGGAAAAATCCGTATAAAAGCCGAACTAGAAGGAATTTCGCCAAACGAAAAAATACGGGTCAGCTTAATTTTAAAATATATTATTATATATGATTTTTGCGGTCGTACGTATAACATCTCCATATAAACTACACTAACGTTTATAGATTTTAGACAATAACGAACTTAAGGAAGCCGAATTTGGACACGACCGATTGGATAGGATTTCAAAAAACATTTCGGACAATCGGTGAGTGCCCTGTGAAAGACCTTTCTTGTTAGTTTCGATTTGAATTTTGCTGAACAACTGGAATTTTTTTTTAATCACTAGTCGAGTGTTGCATTCGCTTGCAACAAATGTTGCCGTTGGTGTCAAATTCTAGCAATAATTTGTATAGAAATCCTCCTTCCACATAAAGACCACCCTGTATAAAATTTTAAAAAACATAAACACCATTAAACAAATATTTGTTTAAGTCTATACGGCCTACAATGACGAACGAGAAGCGACAAAAAAAAACTTAATAAAATTGAAATATTTTGTATAATTTTTAGTTTTTTGCTAGTTTGAACAAAAAATTGTTATTTAAAAAATTGTACGAATATGTTTATCGGTACATTCGTTTTTTTTTTTTGCTGATTGCTGCGTACAACAATAACAAACACACAAAATTGCAGCAGTGTCGAGTGCAATTGCAAAGCAATGGCAGGGGCAGAAGTGCATTTACACTGGCTGAGTGGCATTAGAATTTTATTTTTTAAATAGAAAAACAAAAATCAACAGCAACAACAAAATAATAATAACAAACAAACAAATAAACAGCCAACTAAACAACCGACCGACTACATTTGCTTATAGAGCGATGATGTAAACAAACGGTGTGGTGGTGGGTCGAGAGGTAAGCCTGATGTCCATGTCCCCATTTAAGTCAAGTGACGTGCTATCTGTCGCCTTCTCTCAGAACTTTGACTCCGTTTTGTGTTTGAATGCCAACCGCGCGAATAATGTTTTTTTTTCTACATTAAACGCATAAAAACGACAATCAACGATTGTTAGTTAGTTGCACTATAATTTTTTGTTTTTTTGTAAAATATTTATGTCTGTGTATGAACGAAAATATACAAAATTAAAACTATGTGAAATACAACATTTTTCCATACATACATGTTTATATTTTCTAATAAATGGATGTATGTTAGATGCAAAACATGTCCGATGCAATTGTCTATCTATATTCTGTTTGTGTTAATATGGAACAGTGTTTTGGATGGTGCGAGAAATTAGTTCTATAGTTTCTTTGATTTGCCCAAATTTGAAAATTTATCATATGATAAATCCCTTTTTATACCCTCTACTTTACAAAAAGATCAATTGTAATTCGAAGATTCCATTTCTAATTCGAAGATTCTATTTGAAAATCGAAGATTCCATATTCCTGGGTACCACTTGCTATTTTTTTTTTTTTGAATTTCATAGGGGTCTTGCCCCCATCCTTTAAATTTGGGATTGAGGCACACACATTACATTTCGGGTTCCTGTATAGGAGTCCTAATGCAGAAAGGGTCTTCGCTTTGGAGGATTTTGAAGCATATATCGAGAATTCTAGAAAGATGCGCGAGCTGCGAAATTGTTGTGGCAGGTGATTTTAAAGTTTTTCAACTCTTTATGGATTCTCCATTCTAACCATTCGCTTCCTGTTGGCGATCAGGTCGAGTTATTCACTGAGCATAACCACCTGTTGCAATTTGTGAACTATCCAACGTGCTTTACGGGCGTTGGGGACGAACACCAGAATACTCTTGACCCTGTTCTTACTACACATCCTGATAAATATCACCTCTTGGTCCGTACCATTGCACCAATTCCGCATCCTTCTTGTACTTCGATCTTCTTAACGTTTCGACAACAGCTACAAAGCGTTCAGTTTTCATATATGAAAAGTCTCGTTTGGGCAGAGCTTAGAGCTTTTTCTGGCGTATCAACTGGAAAGTCTGTGTTTTTAAATGTTAAAGTGCTTAGAATGAAGTAATTCATTGCATCGAATCTCATTTTGGCTAAATTAACGGATAAATGTTGGTTTATCCAGACTTACAGGAATGCAGTCAGATCCAGGAAGAAAGCATTCATAAATTGCATAAATCTGCTACGCAAACAGGCGATCTGAGTGTGCAAGAGTACTTAGTCGTGAAAAGCTTCTTTACGAACAGTGATTTCGTGCTAAAGTTCTTTTGGCTCTTCGGGGCAGTAAGAGCTTTTAGTCTTTTGTTAAAAGAGGCAAGGAAAATGCTAGTTTTTCTATCCCGATACTTTCAAAAGACGACTAAGTGTGCACTGAACAGGTTGATAAAGCTACCCTGTTGGCTGGTTTTATTGCAAGAGATACTTTCTTGCCAGGAGTAATTCCGTGCGGGAGTCTTTTCCCCATATTGAAGGGTTGTCAATGTGCAGCCACTCCATAAAAAGGTGTGGCTAATAATCCTTATAATTACTGCCCAATCGCAATATGCTCAGCACTCTCGAAAGTGATGGAAAGCATGGTAAATTGCCATCTGATTAGGTATCTGGAGGCTAACAACATTTAAAGTATCGACAGTATAGTTTTCGGAGAAATCGTTTTACTATGGAAATGTTGACGTTCTTTTCGAAACGTTGGAGTTGTTTGATCAACCATTTTGGTGAGAGTAAGGTGGTTGCTCTGGATATTTTCAAGCAGTTTGATTTAGTATGACACGGTGCGCTCATATCCAAGCTAAATGCCTTTGGTGTCGGTAATGACTTCTCTCGATCAGGGGGTGCCATATGATTTTGATGAAAAATAAGGACATTTAAAAAAAATCGGCATTATCGGCACTTTAGTTTAAAAAAATCGGCAAATGAAAAATAACCATTTTAAATACAAAATTTATGAGGACAGCCTTAAGGGTTAAAGATACACTAAAAAAAACTTTCTAAAATTACAAGAAAAGCTTGTGTAACGTGGTTTTTGACTTGGCTGAGGTAGTTCAGTCGTGGCCAAGGTAGTATACTCTAGGACCCACAAAACCTTGAGTGAAAAGACGTTGGTTAACCCTTTATGGGGCTTACAAATTAATCTTTTATTTAAATTAAATATAAATACAATATGTTTAATGTATTTGTAATAAGTCACGAACAACAATCCTTCTTCTCCACTATACTTAGTCACTTTGTTCGTCGCTATGATACGAATGAGGCTGGCACGATCGCTCTACTTGGTGATGACTGGACAATCGGGATACAGGTAATCGGTGCAAAGGTGTCGGCTGGCGGTAGACGGTCGGGAAACGAGGCACGATGGTAATTGGCGTTGGACTGGCAGGTCACAGCTCAGTACTATCGGCGACAAAAGCAGAATTACGATGGTGTCTAGCCTTGGACTGGCAGGTCACAGCTCAGTACTATCGGCGACGAAGGCAGCAATACGATGGTGACTAGTGTTGAACTGGCAGGTCACAGCTCAGTATTATAGTCGGTAACTGGCACACTGGCAGGTCACAGCTCAGTGAATGACGGGGATGAAGTAAGGCACCAGGAGAACACAGTACCCGAAGGCACGAGAAGAGCACTGTACCCGAAGGCACGAGAAGAACACACTACCCGAAGGTACGAGAAGAACACTGTACCCGAAGGCACGAGAAGAACACACTACCCGAAGGCACGAGAAGAACACTGTACCCGAAGGCACGAGAAGAACACACTACCCGAAGGCACGAGAAGAACACTGTACCCGAAGGCACGAGAAGAACACTGTACCCGAAGGCACGAAAAGAACACACTACCCGAAGGCACGAGAAGAACACTGTACCCGAAGGCACGAGAAGAACACACTACCCGAAGGCACGAGAAGAACACTGTACCCGAAGGCACGAGAAGAACACACTACCCGAAGGCACGAGAAGAACACTGTACCCGAAGGCACGAGAAGAACACTGTACCCGAAGGCACGAGAAGAACACTGTACCCGAAGGCACGAGAAGAACACACTACCCGAAGGTACGAGAAGAACACTGTACCCGAAGGCACGAGAAGAACACACTACCCGAAGGCACGAGAAGAACACTGTACCCGAAGGCACGAGAATTTATTTATTAGAGTGCAACCTAGGCTGCCCTCACAAAAATTATCTATCACTGCCCTTTATTTAAGGCCCACAGTATCTCGACTGATGTACGAGTCTCTGTAGTGATTGATAAAAAGACTTTCGTCTAATCTCAACTTGCCCGTTTGTGTCTCAAACTAAACTACTTAAGACTATGGTTTATTTAACTAAACGAGAATTGCTTGGAAGATCAACCAAAACAAGAAAACAACTAAAAATAACTCACCCAGTACTGCTATTGGTCAATTGATTTTGTGTATACACACACACATATATATATATATATAAAAAAATAATGTATTAGGGTGGCTTTTATATGGGGTTATTTTTATTAAGGTGGCGTTTTCTTGTCCGGATTCGGAAATTTATATATAAAATTTGAAAAGCGGTAGAGTAGACGGAAAATATCGGGTAATTATTATTAAATATGTATGTAGCAATGAGGGCGGCTCTTTGCTACGTTACATCCCCCCCTTACTTCGGAGAGCGATGCTCTGGGTGATGAATTCCCCCCCCCCCCCCCCAAACGCGGTTGTTTGATGGGATGGCTGGTCTGACCGAAATCGGAAATTTTGCCAGCGTAGACGCTGCGGTATTCGACTCATTGATCGGTGATTGCTGGTTTGATGTTTCGCTGGAGGTGATAGTCGCTCTGAACGAATTTCCGGATGTTTTGCAGGCTTTGGGATGCGAGTTGACAGTTGTTGAGCAGACCTATGTTGTTTACTGGTACTAGAGACGTGACGTTTTGCTGAAGTTTGTTTGTGTGACTTGCGATGACAATATAACATTTCTGGTGCTTTATGTTGAAATGCCATCGGAGTAACTTCTATTCGGTCGTTGACTAAAAACTTAACATGATGCTTTGTAACTCGACCATTCTCTTTTTCGGAGGTGAATGGCCGCTCGGTAAGAGAGTGTATTTTTGCTGGAATGTAGTATCGGCCATCGTTATTTTTCACGACCGTTTTAACAGCGATCTGTGATAAAGCCCGACAACCACACGTTCGGCTTAAGGTACCATCTTTCCCACAGTACGAACAAAAGAGTTTTGCTGGATTAGGACAGCGCCAACGGACGTGACCCTCAGCCTTACATTGCCAGCACCTGTTTTGCCTGCTGTAATTCGGGTCAGTGATCATATGTGCTACTGGTGGTCGTTCCTCTTTTCGTAACGCCTCATATTGATCAGACAGGGCAGTGAGTTCGTCGAGGTTCGTGAAATCGTTAGATCGAATATAGTGGCGGTATTCTGTGCGAAGGCCGTCGTATATTCGATCGAGGTGGTCTTCATTGCGTAGCTTTGGGTGTAGCCGAGCAAGCGTGAGCATATTAAGTACATATTCTTTTGCTGGTTCCCTCGCGAATTGTCTACGATTATAAAAAGAGTTTTCCAGCTGAGACAGGTAATTCTTCGGTAAAAAGAAATTTTCGGCTTCGTGACGGAAAGCACACCAGGTTGTGATATTTTTACGCTTTACACGGTACCATTTTAGGGCGTTACCCTCCAGCACTCCTAATAAAAACGGGAGTAGACGATCTAATGCGATGTTGTAGCATTCGGCCAACTCTTCGAAACGCTCTAGGAATTCAACCAGATCGTTTTCGCCACCTCTAAATTTAAGGTCCCATTCGTTAACTATCGCCATTATTTCGACATCTGAAAGTTTCCTATTCGGTTGGGTGGTCGAGGGAGATTCGGGTAAAGAAAATTCTTCTGGGATAATGACCTTTTCTGCAGACTTTACTTCGTCTTCTAAATCTTGCAAGAGATTTTCTGAGGAAGCTCGTAGTCGTCGAGTTCGAACATGCTCGCTTAATTTTTTGCGCAAGTGTTCAACGGTGAAACCCGATGTCGCTAGTTTGGACTTTCGGCAATGATCTACTAATTGTTCTTTACGAAGAAGGTAGATCCAAAAGAGTGATTCAGAATTTAGACTTTGGCTGGTGGATGAGGATTTATTTGTGTTGTTGTCGTTTTTCTGGCTCGATTCTTCCTCGTTGGCGGTGGTTTCGGTTTTTCCGCAATTCGGATCAGAATCGAGTCCCTGCTCGGGCGCCATTTGTAACGTGGTTTTTGACTTGGCTGAGGTAGTTCAGTCGTGGCCAAGGTAGTATACTCTAGGACCCACAAAACCTTGAGTGAAAAGACGTTGGTTAACCCTTTATGGGGCTTACAAATTAATCTTTTATTTAAATTAAATATAAATACAATATGTTTAATGTATTTGTAATAAGTCACGAACAACAATCCTTCTTCTCCACTATACTTAGTCACTTTGTTCGTCGCTATGATACGAATGAGGCTGGCACGATCGCTCTACTTGGTGATGACTGGACAATCGGGATACAGGTAATCGGTGCAAAGGTGTCGGCTGGCGGTAGACGGTCGGGAAACGAGGCACGATGGTAATTGGCGTTGGACTGGCAGGTCACAGCTCAGTACTATCGGCGACAAAAGCAGAATTACGATGGTGTCTAGCCTTGGACTGGCAGGTCACAGCTCAGTACTATCGGCGACGAAGGCAGCAATACGATGGTGACTAGTGTTGAACTGGCAGGTCACAGCTCAGTATTATAGTCGGTAACTGGCACACTGGCAGGTCACAGCTCAGTGAATGACGGGGATGAAGTAAGGCACCAGGAGAACACAGTACCCGAAGGCACGAGAAGAGCACTGTACCCGAAGGCACGAGAAGAACACACTACCCGAAGGTACGAGAAGAACACTGTACCCGAAGGCACGAGAAGAACACACTACCCGAAGGCACGAGAAGAACACTGTACCCGAAGGCACGAGAAGAACACACTACCCGAAGGCACGAGAAGAACACTGTACCCGAAGGCACGAGAAGAACACTGTACCCGAAGGCACGAAAAGAACACACTACCCGAAGGCACGAGAAGAACACTGTACCCGAAGGCACGAGAAGAACACACTACCCGAAGGCACGAGAAGAACACTGTACCCGAAGGCACGAGAAGAACACACTACCCGAAGGCACGAGAAGAACACTGTACCCGAAGGCACGAGAAGAACACTGTACCCGAAGGCACGAGAAGAACACTGTACCCGAAGGCACGAGAAGAACACACTACCCGAAGGTACGAGAAGAACACTGTACCCGAAGGCACGAGAAGAACACACTACCCGAAGGCACGAGAAGAACACTGTACCCGAAGGCACGAGAAGAACACACTACCCGAAGGCACGAGAAGAACACTGTACCCGAAGGCACGAGAAGAACACACTACCCGAAGGCACGAGAAGAACACTGTACCCGAAGGCACGAGAAGAACACTGTACCCGAAGGCACGAGAAGAACACTGTACCCGAAGGCACGAGAAGAACACTGTACCCGAAGGCACGAGAAGAACACACTACCCGAAGGTACGAGAAGAACACTGTACCCGAAGGCACGAGAAGAACACACTACCCGAAGGCACGAGAAGAACACACTACCCGAAGGTACGAGAAGAACACTGTACCCGAAGGCACGAGAAGAACACACTACCCGAAGGCACAAGAAGAACACTGTACCCGAAGGCACGAGAAGAACACACTACCCGAAGGCACGAGAAGAACACTTTACCCGAAGGCACGAGAAGAACACTGTACCCGAAGGCACGAGAAGAACACACTACCCGAAGGCACGAGAAGAACACTGTACCCGAAGGCACGAGAAGAACACACTACCCGAAGGCACGAGAAGAACACTGTACCCGAAGGCACGAGAATTTATTTATTAGAGTGCAACCTAGGCTGCCCTCACAAAAATTATCTATCACTGCCCTTTATTTAAGGCCCACAGTATCTCGACTGATGTACGAGTCTCTGTAGTGATTGATAAAAAGACTTTCGTCTAATCTCAACTTGCCCGTTTGTGTCTCAAACTAAACTACTTAAGACTATGGTTTATTTAACTAAACGAGAATTGCTTGGAAGATCAACCAAAACAAGAAAACAACTAAAAATAACTCACCCAGTACTGCTATTGGTCAATTGATTTTGTGTATACACACACATATATATATATATATATATATATATATATATATATATATATAAAAAAATAATGTATTAGGGTGGCTTTTATATGGGGTTATTTTTATTAAGGTGGCGTTTTCTTGTCCGGATTCGGAAATTTATATATAAAATTTGAAAAGCGGTAGAGTAGACGGAAAATATCGGGTAATTATTATTAAATATGTATGTAGCAATGAGGGCGGCTCTTTGCTACGTTACACTTGTTACTATTTATTTTTTTTTTTGCTACCTACCTATTTGAATTTTTCTGGTAATTTTACAAGTTTTTTACCAATAATTTTGTAATTCTACAGGGTTTTTAAATTTTTTTTTTGTTTTTTACGATTTTTTTGTCGCGACAAAATTTACAAGGCATTTTCGTAACATTACTAGATTTTTTGCTACCTCCTATTTTACGAGAATTCCTAATAAAAATTACGAGTTTTTTTTTAATTTTACATGCTTTTTAGCAATAAAATTTTAAATTTACAATAAGTTTTGTTGCAATAAAACTTACAACGATTTCTCGTGAATTAACTAAATTTTTTTGTAAAATTATCTTGGAAATTTGTAAAATTACAAAAAAATTTAAGATTCGGCTGTGCCGAATCTGTTATACTCTCCAAAATGTAAAAAAACAATTTAAAAAAATACAGGGGCGTCGTTTTTTTTTTGGGGGGGGGTTTGTGGGAGACGTTAGGGGCACCTTCCCCTTGCTATTTTGAACTTCTACTGAGATAAGAATGTTGCATTTGCTTAGCAAAAGTACAAAAAACCCTGCAAAAAATGCGGTTTTTCTTAAGGTTGGTTAAGTTCTTCAAGGGGGAACTTTTTCCTGCCTAGGAATATAAGACATATTTGTGCCAAACTTCGGAAGTCTAGCTCTTTTATTTTGGACTGTATCGTGTCCTCTATAGACGGACAAACGGACAGACGGACATCGCTAGAAAGTCTTAGAATCGATCACTGATCAATAAAATATATACTTTATGGGGTCCTACACCGATATTTCGATGCGTTACACACGGAATGGCAAAGTGAGTATACCCCCATACTGGGTTGGAGGGTATAAAAAAGTGTAAATTTCGATCCGAATTGTTTTGTTAAAACACAAGGAAAACTTTCAAATATTGGTAAAATGGGATTACGAGACCTTTTCTAGTAAGTTGACAAGGTTTTTTTGTGTGTAGAGGGTAGTTATGTTCTGAGAAAATGTTTGGATTAAAAAAATATTGTCGGTCTGACTGCCCTAGAGGCACTAGAGCAGTTGGATCAAATTTTAAAATGTGTCATTTTGTATAGGAGATCCCTTAGGAATTGGAGATAGACTGTTTGTTTGGAAAAAAATGTTTAGAGTTAAAAAATTAATGGGGTTGTTCTTGCTATTGACGCCTCTAGGACGCACCACTGGGGCAGTTGACCTGATTAAAAGTTTGTAAAACTGAAATAAAAATTTTTCAAAAAATGGAAAAAAATAGTTATAATCATAACCCCCACGATCTTACTGGAAAAAAAATTTGTAGAATTAATAGAAGTTTTCCACAAAAAATTTTAAAAAAATTTAAAGAGTTCGTATAAACATTTTCAAAAATGAGATTTAAATTATAAAACTAAAAAATCGCAAACCAAAACACTTTTAAGAATTTTTTAGAAATTGAGAAAGATGACTTCAGCTCGAGTTCACTAATTATTACGATGATACTGTCAAATTTACAATTTATAAGAAACTATTTACAAAGTTTGTTTGTTTAAAATTGAATGGCATGGTAATTTTGCAAGACTTACTCGACACGAGCTTCAGAATTTATCAGATTTCATTGTCAAGAGCATTTAGTAAATTAACAATCGTTAGTGGGAAAACATAAAGGGTTACCCCTCAGCTCCACCTTCATAATTATGTTAGCATAAAGCAACAGGCAATGGTGCCTCTTAAAGGGAGCAATACCAAGACCGACCCCCAATAATTTTTTACCATAAACTGTTTTTTCGAACAAACAAAAAAAAATTTTTGTTTGTTGTTTTTGTTTGTTGTTTTTGTTTTGTGTGTGTTTTTTGCTTTAGTGTGCAATTACAATTCTGGAGTTGGCTTTGAATTTTGTGTAAAGAGAGGGCTTTTGATTTAAACAAAGGCGTTGGCTTTGAATTTTGTTCTGGCGTTTGTTTGTATACACACACACAAAGAATAACAGAAATATAATTATTTGGTGGAAGAAAAATAAATTTTTCCTGAAAATTATATTTTTTTCGGTGAAACATAAAACTGCTTTGGTTTTTTTATTGATATTTTTTTGATACTTGTTTTTTTTTTTTATAATAATTGGCGGTAAATTATATTTCACTTTCTTTTATATGTACTTTTCTTATAATTTTGCAATACACAGATGTGTTTCATAAACAAAATCAACCCTTTTTTTTGTAAATGACTGGCAATGCCAAAGCAAAAAAAAATACTCACGAGAGAGCAAAGCCAACACTCAAAATAATAACTCTGTTAAATTACAGAAAAACTCTGCTAATTTAACAGAGTACACCATACTTTTCCAGCTAGCAACATTTCTTGGTAATTTGTTAGAAATAATTTTCTAATAAAGGAAAAACACGTATTTATTTTTTATAAAAATACAAACTTCTTTATTCAAATGATTAAAAAGAACAACACTCAAAAGTTTTTTCTGTTTGACTGAAAAAACATAAACACAAACTTCATGGATATTGTGATCACAAATTTACATTGAAAACACAAGTAAAATACTACAAAGTATTTTCTAACAAACACCACCTCAATGTAAATTCCTCTATTACAAATCTAAAACTAATTTTCTTAGTTTAATTCTCCAAACAATTCTAACCTAAAACTTTAACAATTTAATTCATTTCATTATTTAAAAAAAAAATATTTTTTACAGAATAAACAACAACTAGTATTTAAAACGTCCCTTTTTGTTTCGCCCTTCAACCAGCTTCCACCCTTCATTGTTCAATACAGCTTCACTCTCCGTTTTAGAATCATTTGGTTGTTCGTAAAATTCAACATCCTTTTTATTATTAATTCTCTTTTCATTCACATTTAAAACTTTACGTTTGTTTTCCGTCTTAACCCTTTTATTTCCGAAAAGGCCATGTAACTGACTTTTATCTCTAACCGTTTCAAAAACACATTCATTAGGTTTTGTTTTGACTGTATAAATACCATCAGAAAGGCTCGCTTTAAATTGGAAAGTATTATTTTTGTATACCTCCGCTTTTTTCCTTGAAAATTTCAATGAAAAACCTCTATACGTCATCTTGTTTACTGATAATATATTTGATCTGATTTCCGGTACATACAAAACATTCTTTAAGACGTATTTTTTATTTCCAAACTTAATGTTAACATCTCCAATTGCGTTTACCTGACATTTTTTACCAGAGGCAATCGTCACACTATTTTCACATTTTTTCATACCTGTGAATAAACTTCTGTCCCGACAAACATGGGAAGACGCACCGCTATCCAAAATCCATTCATTTTTAAGTTCATTTTTCACACATGATTTAACAACAGACATAGCACTTTCCGAATAACCTATTTTCTCGTCATCTTCTTCTTGTTCTTCTTTGCACTGCTTTTTTATGTGGCCTTTTTTCCCACAACCATAACATACTAAATTTTTTAACCATTCTTGATGACATTCATTCTTCCCCTTCACAAAATTTCTTTTTTCATTTCTCATTCCAAATACGTTTTCATATTCATACCGCTCATTTTCACTTCTGCGTTGTTCTTCTTCTAAAATTTTGTTTTTAAGTTGCTCCAAACTTGGTAATATATCGCGACTCTCAATTGCAACTACGAAATTCTCGAGATCTGTGGGCAAACTACACAATAGAAATATGCACAGCAATTCGTCAGGAATACTAACATCCACATCTTTCAAGTCATCAGCCAATGAACAAAATTTATTTATTTGAACACTATACTTCTCGTGTGACACAAACTTAAACCGCACAAACTGTTTGAACAAATTAACTTTTCTTGCTGGATCCTTTCCTCTATACACATTTTCCAGCTTATTCCAAGCTTCTCTTGAAGACTTGCACTCTTTGAGATAATTAAGCTCGGATGTCTTTACTGCTAAAGTTATAGTCGCCAACGCCTTTTTGTCTCTCATCATCCACGCAGCCTTTTCTTCTCGAGTTGCTGATGGGTTCAACCCGGATTCAACCACATCCCAATAGTCTTGAGTAATTAACAAACTCCGCATCTGAATTGACCACGATGCATAATTTTCTGGACATAACTTCTCAATCT
Organism: Pegoplata infirma; assembly: GCA_963921195.1. Taxonomy (NCBI): domain Eukaryota; kingdom Metazoa; phylum Arthropoda; class Insecta; order Diptera; family Anthomyiidae; genus Pegoplata; species Pegoplata infirma. Next base: position 40,465,331 of record OY992539.1, on the reverse strand, counting down.
GGTATATTGAATTCGCCATTCTTAAACACCTTCCAGCTCCTTTGAACTATACTTTATATTTTAATCCAACAGAATACACACAGCAGGATCAATGCAATCCTGGGCCCATAACCAATGTTAGAAATAATTTTCTAATAAAGGAAAAACACGTATTTATTTTTTATAAAAATACAAACTTCTTTATTCAAATGATTAAAAAGAACAACACTCAAAAGTTTTTTCTGTTTGACTGAAAAAACATAAACACAAACTTCATGGATATTGTGATCACAAATTTACATTGAAAACACAAGTAAAATACTACAAAGTATTTTCTAACATAATTTCACTATAAAACTCTGTAAAATGATTTTGACAAAAAAAAACTGTTAATTTACAGAGTTTCTAGTAAAATATTGGTCAAATAAAACACCATTTAGCAAAGAAAAACTCTGTAAATTTACATATATTTGTAAAATGCATTTTGTGCAACCAAAATTTTACAGAAAAAAACTCTGTAAATTTACAGAGTTTAGTAAAAAACATGTTATTTTGTAAAATTTGTATAAGATTTTATAAAAGATTTTTTTGTTACTTTTTAACATTTTCTTAAAAAAAAAAAATACAGATAAAATTTTGGTTTTTTTACAGAAAACTCTGTTTTTTAACTATGAAATTAAGATTATATAGAAATAAGTAAAAATACAGATAAAACTTAGTTTTTTGGTTATAAAAAATACAGAGTATTTCGCTTAAATCTGTATTTTAGCAGAAATCTCTGTTAATTATCTGTAAAATTAAGATTACAAAGTTAAAAGTAATATTACAGAAGAAACTTTGTTTTTTTGTCACAACAAAATACAAAGTTTTTTCTTTAAATCTGTATTTTGACAGAAAACTCTGTCAAATATCTGTTGAATTGAGATTACAGTCATTTTACAGAGTATTTAACAGAGTTATTATTTTGAGTGAAGAAAATAGAATTGATTCTATTCTGGCTTTGAAACGCTAGCGTTGGCTTTGAATTTTGTTCTACATACAAAATATATGGGAACAAGCAAAATTCAAGGCCAACGCCAGAATTGTAATTGCACACTTATGTACGAAATACACAACATGTACTAAATACACAACAAAATACAGCTCTAAATTAGAGTTGTGTCGTTCACCTACGAACTAGTTCAATTGAACTATTCACTTAACTGAGCGGTTTATCTAGTTCGTGCATTTCAGATCTTTTAGGTCTTTTCGTTCATTCAGCTCAATTGGTCATTACTTCATTTTGATCTTTCAGTTCAGTCGTTCAATTTTTTTTTTGTTAATTTTTGTCATTAGGCGTTAGTTTTCTCTCCTATTTTGGCACGCTTTCTCATCATTTATGTTTTTTTTTTACAAAAATTGTGTATATTTTTTAATTAATGTTTTTATTCGACATTTTTGTATTTTTTGAAAAGCCAAAACAACAGACATGGTCAAAATGATTCGTTCTCGAACTGTTGAACGAAAACAAAAATTGACCGATTTGAACTAGATGAACGACCCAGATGTGATCAAAATGATTCGTTTACGAACTGTTGAACGAAAAATACAAAAGAGCGATTGAACTAGATGAACGAACTAGGTCTTTTATCTAAAATGAACGAAAATGAGCGCTCACTTAATTGAACGAGTAAGCACAAGTCTACTCTAAATTAAAAACGAAATGCCCAACCATACCATCTCCATTTAAAATCAAACACAGTCACAATAAATTTATAGTCACAATAGACTTATGAATTTATTGGGACTATTTTTTCGATTTTTGAAAAATTTTGTTTTTGTGAGCTGTAGACAATGGTGCCTCTTAAAGGGGGCAATACCAAAACCGACCCCCAATAATTTTTAGCTGTTTACTGTTTTTTCGAACAAACAAATAAAAAATTTTAAAATTTCATACCCTCCTAAAAGAGTGACCAATAATTACAATGTATGACCAACCCACAAAATTTCTTCAATTTAAATATTTTCTCACACCATATGTATATGGGGCATTCCAAGCCAAATCACTCACTTTTAGACCCGACCCCTTACGATTTATTTTATTTTTGGATATGTTTTAGTACTTATTAAATGCAACTTGGACACCAATTTTCAGCCTTTTATTTCAAGATGGTGTTGAGTAATCAATTTTTCAAAATGGCGATTTTCTCAAAAAAATTAAAAAATTGAAATTTTTAATTAATTTTGACCATTGAAAAATACAGATATTTTAAAAAAAGTTGGACAACGTTTTGTTGGTATTTAAATGTAGTTTTAGAAAAAAAATATGAAAAAATTATTCGAAGTAATTATCACTTATTTTTTGTCGTTTAAAAATTAAAATCGACTTTTTGAAAAAGTCCGAAACCTTCGATTTTTTTGTAAAAAATTGTAAAAATTGTACTCTAAATTACGCAACTTTTAAGCCATAATACGAGATGTGATCACAATTCTTTCTATTTTTTTTTTTTAAATTTTTAAAATTGCACCTTTTATTTTTTGGCTCTGATTTATTTTATATGGTGCCCCAAAAAAAATAAATTGGTAGATATTGACCCTAACTTACCCTAGATATATTCATTTCGAGGTAAAAATACGTCTCACAAAAATTTAGAACGATCGGAAATGGGTAAGGCGTTTAGCATGGTACTTAAAGTTTAGAAAACGGATTACAAGGAAAAATATGATTTTTTTTCTGTTTTCGCAATATTTTTGGTATTTTAAGTTAAGTTTTATTTCAAGCAATTACGGAATTGTGATGTAGAGTAAAATACCTTTCTAATAAGGCACTAAAAACTTAAATCGGTTGAAAATCAGCCAAGTTATTACAACTTCCCCAGGCATCTAGCGTGTGTCATACCCAAACCTGTAAATACTTAAGTATTTATTTACTTAAACTAATTTTTTTTCAAGTATTTTTGTATTTATACTTGAACATTTCAAGTACAAATATTTTGTATTTACTTGACGAAAAGTTCAAGTAAGTAAGTATAATTTTACTTGCAACAAAATTTGTTGAAATAAAATACTTAAACACAAATTTGTTTAAGTAAAATAAATAGAAAATTTTCTTTATGTTAAAAATAACTACAAAATGTTTTTAAATTATTTTTGTAAACAAAAATGTTTCCAAATAAAATATTTAAGCAACAAGTTTACAAACAAAACTTTTGTGAAAGTTAAAAATATGTTTCGTTTGTTCATCGACCACTACTTAGGCGGGAATAAAATAACACAATATTTTTCGTTGAAGGATCTCACTGATTTTGTACATTACCATTTAAAATAGGGAACGAAAGATGCTACAGCAGAATTAATATACCCGCCAACCCCATCCAAAATTGAATCACTTTTTGGCCGATAATCAACTTTAACCCACTGGAAAAAAACGCACTCTCCGATGAGCCTATAAAAGCTGATGTCGAAGCTCAATCATGTTATGCAGCTTTTTTATTAGCGCTCTTTTAGGTGTGGCAGCAAAAATTGCAAAAAATATGTACATATGTGGAAATTTCAAGGAAGGAATTAGGTTTTAGAAAAAAGTTTGGGGCCAAAAATTAATGAATGTAATTCTTACGTTTTACCCCTCTAAAATGCACCATGGAAGCGATAGGAGCAGATCTAATAAAATAAGTTTATTAAAAACAAAAAATGTACGGGGACAGCCTTAAGTATTGAAGATAGAGGTTTATTGGTTTATTCTGACCAACGCTCTAGGGATTGGAAATCGGTCATGCAATCGATTTCTCTGGGTGCACCCTTGAGACAGAGCGATGGGAGCAAATTTCATATTCTTTTTGGGAGACCCCTTAGGGAGTGGAGATATGGAGTTGGTGGTTTGTTCAGAAAAAATGCTGTGATGAAAATTAATGGATGTCGGTCTTACACTCCATGACAATTGTGGGAATTTTGGTGTTTTTTTACCCCTTCGCATTTTTGCTCCAATCAGATGCCATTTGCATAATGTATGCAGTAGTGGCAGGCTCTTTCATAAACGCAATCAAATATTAGAAAAATACAAAAAAAAAACAGAGCGAAAAACAATATTACGGAAAAAATTAAATTTATTAAATTATTTATTTTTTTGACAATCTCGTAATATTTTTGTATATTATTTCCAAAAATTGTTGCTCAAGTTTTTTATTTGAACAAAATGTTTATCAAGTATTTTTACTTGATGAAATTTTGTTTCAAATAAAAAATACTTACTTACTTGAAAAATTATTCAAGTAAGTAAAAAATATTTGTACTTGAATATTTCAAGTACAAGTATTTGTATACTTACTTGAAAATACTTTTATTTAAGTTTTTTACAGCTTTGGTCATACCGCTTGATTAAAGAATACGAGTCCCTTTTTTTAAATTTATTGAAATTTTCTACTGTAATAACATTTTTTCATTATTCATGTTTCAGTGTAATATTTTTTTGGTTTTTCCAAATTTTAAAACAAAAAAAAAAAAATTTTTTTAAATAGAGATTTCAAAAGGGTGTTGAAAATGCAGGCATTTTTAGCATTAATTTAAAACATGTTAGCAAAACACAATATGAAAAATACTTGTCATCTTATTACATTTGAACTTGAAGAATAAAAAAATGTTATTACAGTAGAAAATTTCAATGAATTTCAAAAATCGGGTTGTATTGCTAAATCAAGTTGTCTGCCACATGTTAGATGCCTGGGGAAGTTGTAATAACTTGGCTGATTTTCAACCGATTTTAGTTTTTAGTATCTTATTAGAAAGGCATTTTACTCTACATCATAATTCTGTAATTGCTTGAATTTAAACTTAACTTAAAATACCAAAAATATTGAGAAAACAGAAAAAAAAACATATTTTTCCTTGTAATCCGTTTTCTAAACTTCAAGGCCCATGAGGAACGCCTTACTCATTTCCGATCGCTCTAAATTTTTGTGAGACGTATTTCTACCTCGAAATGAATATATCTAGGGTAATTTAGGGTCAATTTCTACCAATTTATTTTTTTTGGAGCACCATATAAAATAAATCAGAGCCAAAAAATAAAAGGTGCAATTTTTAAAATTAAAAAAAAAAAATAGAAAGAATTGTGATCACATCTCGAATTATGGCTTAAAAGTTGCGTAATTTAGAGTAGAATTTTTATAGTTTTTTACAAAAAAATCGAAGGTTTCGGACTTTTTCAAAAAGTCGATTTTAATTTTTAAACGTCAAAAAATAAGTGATAATTACTTCGAATAATTTTTTCATATTTTTTTTCTAAAACTACATTTAAATACCAACAAAACGTTGTCCAACTTTTTTTAAAATATCTATATTTTTTAATGGTCAAAATTAATTGAAAATTTCAATTTCTTAATTTTTTTGAGAAAATCGCCATTTTGAAAAATTGATTACTCAACACCATCTTGAAATAAAAGGCTGAAAATTGGTGTCCAAGTTGCATTTAATAAGTACTAAAACATATCCAAAAATAAAATAAATCGAAAGGGGTCGGGTCTAAAAGTGAGTGATTTGGCTTGGAATTCCCCATATATACCCCCTATCTTTAAAGAGTGAAGGAAGGGGTAAGCTATATATCAAAAACATTTTGAATAGGTGAAAATTAATGGGGTTCGGTTCCACTATTGACCCCTCTAGAACGCAAAATTGAATCGTTAGAAGCTGATTAAGTAAAACAGATGTGCGGGCCAATGGGGAATATTTTTGTAATTGCAGAAAGATGAGTCTTAACATTCATAAAACCATTTATCTAAAATTTTATCTTTTTCATAAACAAATATTTGCTTGAAAAAGCTTATTGCTACTGTTCAAAAAATTAAACAGCGGATTGAAATGAGTTAAAAAAAATAAAAATCACCTTATCGGGTTTTTAGATCGATTTTATAAAAGCTAACTCGAAAAAATTGCAGCAATCATAATATATTTTTTTTTTTAAATTTTGATAATAAATTTACCGAAATTTGTTTAACATAATATTAATGTTTTTCCCTTTATCTTTTTTCTCATTGCAGGTATGTTTATTGTAAACTTTCTTAAAAGTTATGAAATCGTAAGTATAAAAATTAATATTTTATTTAAATCTCTTATTCAAAAATTCTGCAAGTCTCTGCAAATAAACACAATTTTCGTAAACTAGTGTAATTTGTTTAAATAAAAATATTTGATAAGATGTCAATGACCGTAAACCAAATATTTGTCAAATGTTCTTATCAAATATTAAATAATAAAAAAAAAATAATTTGAATGAGGATATGATTTAATCTTTGTGTCATTAGCTGCAATCTACGTAGCATTATAGAAATAATACCATACGCACATCATACAATTTAAATAAAATCTATAAATTTGTATTCTCCAGAGTAAACCCTGAATTCTAGAACTTTTTTTAAAAAGTTACTGGAAACTGCATTGTAGTATAATTCTGTTGACGATGAAACTTCTTCAGCACAAATATCATAAATTTTGAAAACCATTCAGAACTTGTTTGAACAAAAATATGTAATTGTTTGTACAAAAAGTATTTTCTTTATCTAGCTCGAGGCTAAGTCTCTTTACTAATTATTACGATGATATTGTCAAAGTAAGACTTTTCAAGAAAATTGTTACTTTGACAATATCATCGTAATTATTAGTATAGAAATATGACCTCGAACTGGAGTAATCTTTCTCAATAGAATTTAAAATTCGAATAACATATAATTTTTATTAATTTAAAAATTAAAACAGAAATTATTTTTTCTTTTTATGTTAAAAAATAAATATGTTGTTAAATTAAAATTGCTTCTTCTTGTAACTGAATTCAAACCTTTTCGCAAAATTAAATATAACATCAACCACTATAGAATTTAAAAATTTTGTAGTTTTTTTTCTAAATCGAATTGTTGTTAAATCACTGTGCATTCGATTCTATTAAATATCTATCGGTAGTATAATACAATTGAGTAAAATTGATATTTACATGCATTTTTCCACAGATTAACAGAATGTTTGACTAAATGACAGACGATTTGGCGGTGGGTTGTTCAGTTGTTTTGATGATTTTTTTAGGCATTCGTTTATACACCCAAAAATTTAATGTTTGTGTAATCAGTAAAAAAATTCGATAAGTTTATAGAATATTACACGAAGTCTTACACATAAATCAAAATATCATAAATAATGCAACATTTTTTGCTAATTTGAGCAATAGGAATTGTTTAACATTTTGAAAAAATTTTCTTTAGAAAAACTTTCAGATTTTTATACAAAGTTTTTTAGAAAGTCTAAAAATTTTGAGAAATTTTTTCTTATAGAAAATGCCTAAGATTCCGAGACATCTACAAAAAGTCTTAGATACTTAAACATTAAAAAAATTGTGAGATCCTCAAAAAAATGTTTTATAGAAAAAATTTACATTTAGTATTTGAGACTTAAATTCCACTTGGCCAAATCCATGAATACCCTCCACAATACCTAAAACATTTTGAATAAAAATAAATTTTAGTGGATGCCAATCTCAATCTCAAATTTGAAAAAGTGTTGCCACCTTATGAAATATCGTTTGTAACTCATCGAAATATCGGTCTGGGACCCTGTAAATTATATGGAGCATTCCAGGCCAAATCATTCACTTTTATACCCGACCCATTTGATTCATTTTTTTTTTTGGATATGTTTCAGTAAATGCAACTTGCACTCAAATTTTCCGCCTTTTATACCAAGTTGGTGTTGAGTAATCAAAATGGCGATTTTTCAAAAAAATTAAAAAAATTAAATTTTCAATTAATTTTGACCAGTGAAAAATAAAGATATCTTAAAAATAGTTGGACAGTGTTTTGTTGGTATTGAAATTTAGTTTTAGAAAAAAAATATGAAAAAATTATTCGATGTCATTATCACTTATTTTTTAACGTTTAAAAATTAAAATCGACTTTTTGAAAAATTCCGAAACCTCTGATTTTTTTAAAGCCTTAAAAATCTACTCTTAATTACGCAACTTTTAAGCCATAATTTGAGAATGATTACTCAACACCAACTTGGTATAAAAGTCTGAAAATGTAAGTGCTAGTTGCATTTAATAAGTACTGAAACATATCCAAAAAAAACAAGTGAGAGTGTAAAATTCGACTGTGCCGAATCTTTTATACCCTCCAAAATGTAAAAAAAAATATAAAAAAATTGTTGTCATGGGCGTTTTTTTTTGGGGGGGGGGGGGTGATGGAGTCAGTGGGGGGCGTTGAGAGCACCTTCCCATCGCGATAATATACCAAATATTTCATTTATTTAACAAAAATACAAAAAAAAACATGTAAAAAATTTGTATTTTTTCAGAGGTTGGTTCAGTTCTTCAAGGGGGAACTTTTTTCCCCTGGCCCGATTATGCCCATTCACGAACTTAACCTGCCTATGAACATGAGACATATTTGTCCCAAACTTCAGGAGTCTAGCTGTTTTATTTTGGACTGCATTGTGTTACCTACAGACAGACGGACGGACAGACGGATCATGGATCAATAATATATATACTTTATGGGGTCCCCGACCGATATTTCAATGCGTTACAAACGGAATGACAAAGTGAGTATACCCCCATAGTGAGTGATTTAGCCTGGAATGCCCCATATATATTATTGATAAGTGATCGATTTTAAGACATGCTAGCGATGTCCGTCTGTCTGTCCGTCTGCAGAAATGGTGCTCACGACCAAAATATTACACGGATATGACTGATACTTAACATATTGACTTGTTTTGCCCCGAGAGTTTGGTGTTGCATTTGAAAGATATCGGTTTATTAGTTCAAAAGTTATGAATGAAAATGTAAGGACACCTCGAACATTTTGGTACATTCAACATAACCTAAAAATACAAAATGCTTTGATTCGGCTACTGGTTGACATATTAAAACAGAATTGAACAACGAATGGTATTTAAGCAAGTACGAACATTGTTTTACAAATAAATAAAAAATCGCGGATTGTTTTTTCGCAAATTTTTTTTTTCTCAAAAGTAATTTCTTTTTAAATAAAGTTTTTTGTAATAATCTTTTTTGCATTGTGAAGGATATCACACCAAAATGGTGGATAGAACAACCCCAACGTTTTAAACGGAACGCAGACAAAAAACAGATTCCCTGTGAAACGAGTTCTCCGAAAACCATACTGTAGATCAGTGGTCGGCATCCATTGCACATGGATCCCGAACACATTCGGCTGTCCACATGTATTCAACACGAATGTCAACAAAACTCATAGCTCAGAGCATAAAATATACAATAACTTCATTCAGTAGCAAGCAAACTTTCTTCCAAGCAGGTTGATGTCGCTTTGTTTAAAAAATACACAAATACATGCTTATTTATATTAATACACCAACACATTCATATGCCTCTTTCTGCCGACCACTGCTGTAGATCGTTAAAAATAAGTTAAGGCTGAGTTAGGCACCCGTAACCGTAAACTAGCGTAGCGTAGAGATCAAAATGAAATAGAAAATCACGTAGACGTCTGCAAAGAAGAATAACTGCTAAAAAAAAAAATTTTTTTTTTAAATGCTGTGCCCGTGCCCCATTCTAAATAGCGTATTAACCCCATGGGGCACTTTCGCAGGTGAAACTACCTCCATTTTACCTGGCGAATGTACCCTGCCAAATCAAATATTTTGAGTTATGACACTATACAAGTAAATGAGCGATTTAACTCATTTGTCACAATTCTATACCTCTTTTAGTTTAAGAGATAAGAGGCGTGGCGATTGCGCCCAACTGCGAATGTGCCCCTCTCTACCATAGCTCGTTTTTTCTCCGCTCATTTCCGTATGCAAGTTTCAGGACAATCGGTGGGTGCCCTGGTATGTAAAGGAGAAAAAAAATTTTATGCATCGTTAGAAATGTGTCAAAAATCTGTGATAAGCAGTTAACTGAAAAAGTATTAAAAATACCCCAAATTCGGTTAGCACAACCCAGCAAAACTTAGATTACAAAATAAGGTATAAAATAAGGCATTGGATCTCTTATTTTATACATTGCAGCATTGATGATTTTAACAGGCGATGAGACTCAAAGTAATGCATATACATTATCACAAAGAATACCAGTAAGGTATAAAATAAGTCATAAATTTATAACGAAGAATACGAGTAAGGTATAAAATATAGCATACCAGAACATAATATATAAGGTGTTACGAGTAGTGAAAACGTAATTTTGTATTAAATTTACTCACGTGATTGTAAGCGAGATAAAATATACTCCTGAGTGAGTGTGTGTCATTAAAAAATTCCTGTCGTGAGCCCATCTCTAGTTTAAACTTATGCATTTTTTTTATAAAATTTTTATTTTTTATGTTATTGTAATGCATTATGCATCCAATTATAAATAATGCATTATTTCAAACTTTGAAATAATACATAATGTAACCAAATATAAGTCATCCATGATTTAATGTTTAGAAATAATAAATATGAAACACATTTTTTCCAATAATCATGCATTACGTAGCAAATTATTAGTAATGCATTATTTTTTACTTTAAAATAATACGTTGTGGAACAAATGTTTGGTAAGACATCATAAAATAATGCTACAAATAAGTTATATACATTACCTGGTAATGTGTTATATAATCACCACCCATTACCAAAGTTTTGCTGGGAACTTATATCTTTTTTATGCTTGTGAGTCCAGAGCACAGATTAAGCAGACGCTACACTCGTGGCAGGTGCCAATAGGGTAATTATTTTTTTTGTATTGTTCACACCGTGTGTCGCAGACTGTGTTAATTTATAAAACGCGCCAAATGAAAAAAAAATAAGATATACCTCTCTTGTGACAAACTCCAGCTGATGTAAAAATACAAGTTGCCCCAATTCTTGAAAACAAAGCGAGGTAGACTAAAAAGTATACAATTTTTCGTTAAACAAAAAAAAAAATTATTAAAAGTTATTCTACAAATTTTCTAACATAGTTTTTCATTTGAGTGTATATATTCATATATTGTCATCCGAAAATAGTCACATTGGTCGATTGGTCGGTCGTTATGGTGATTATGTCTAACTATCTGACGTTGTCATCGAACCAGTTGAGAGGCAGCAACAACCTCATACAACCTTATACTATACAGCTTTGTATGTTCAGTGTCACCATGTCTATTAGTTGGTTGTTTTTATATTTATTTTTTATAAATATATTGTTGGTTAGTTATAATAGTTGTTGCTGCTGTTGTGTTTTTCTGTAAGTATATGGTTTAACAATTGTTGTTTGTAATTTCTGTTTTTTTGTTTTGCTACATGGATGGCACACTAAGCATATTATTTTTGAGTTTTTTAGTTTTTCATTTTTGCCAATTTCATTTAACCAGGGACACTAGGGAGTATAGTCAGTCGTCAACAACATTAACTACAATGACAAGTATCTAATCAGATTTTTTTTTAAATAAACATAGATATTTGTAGTTTTAAGTATCAGTGTTTTTTTTTTTTCAAATCACTCACACTTTCTGTCACTCACTTACTGACTGAGTGAGTCACTCTGCATTTAAAATGCCACAGTATCTAATCCAATGTCTAGTCTTTATGATTATTTTTGTTTTATTTTAATTTTTTTTTATTAGCTTCTTGTGGAAATGAAAAAGAAAATCTTTTACAATAAAAAAAAAATCAATGAAAATAGAAAAAAAAAATAGAAAAAAAACTATCTTTATCGTGCAAACTTGAGTCAGAGTTTTGGAGGATGTTATCTTTAGGGAATAATAAAATTATCAACACTCAAAAGAAATTATCAACACTCAAAAATCGGTTAAACGACTTTCAATTTGAATTAGCAATCTTTCAACAAATTGTTCTGCTGAAAAATATACCCAGTCAGAAATTGCCAACCGTACCAAAAATTTTGTGTTGGTACAATGTCGGGCTAGCCAAAAATACAACATTGTATAGTGTAAAACAGTTTTACTAAAAATATTGTGTTGGCACAACTTTGTGTTTACATAAAACACTACACTATAGATTATAATTTAAAAGTTTAAGATTTTTATTTTTTTTTTTTTAAGTTTTTGATTTACATAGACTTCAATTCTTTAATCTAAGTGGACACTTAAGTAGTTGCTTTTTCAATCAATTTGTACAAAATGGTAGCTAAAAAGCACTACATCGCGATTTTCAATACATTCCTAAGCAAATGGTAAATCTAAGGTCGTAATTTTGTAAAATCAATGTTAACCCAACGTCAAAACAAAAGTCGAGCGATCGTTGGCCACTGTTATCATTTCAACCTCGGAATGACGTCGTAGACTTAGAAACGGGTATGATTCGCCAACGTTGGTACCGTCGCCGCCAACTTCATTCCAACTTTGGCCCGTTTGTATTTTTCTGCCTGGGTATTTTTACTAAAATCTCTGTCATTCAGTTTTAGAAAATAACAGACATTTTACTGCGTTTTAATTGATTCTGTTTGCTGAATTTCAAAATATTTTTGAACATATTTAAAGCAGATTATTTTGTAATTTTACAGAAATAATATGCTATCATTCTTTTTTTAAGAAAATGTTCGAAGTTTTTTTTCCAAGTGTTAATTTTTTCGTTTTTTATACAATTACTAGCTGGCCCGGTCCGCGTTGTTGGCCCAAAAATAAGATCAGTGTTATATTTCGTCTCGCTTCAAATATATAGCCTTGCAAAAAATGTAATGAATTTTTTGGCTTAAAAAAATTTGTGGGCATGGATTTAAAGACCCAATTAGGCAGATAATCATCTTCAAATTATATTTGAGGAACTAAAAAAATACCATGTCTTCGACTTTGTGAACTGTACAAATTTAAAACTTCTTTAGTATCATTACGAACTACTCAAAAATAAATTACGCATATCTTTCGTTTTTATCGTGAGCTATTGTCTTGAGTTCAAACAAACCTTTATAATTTTCCCGAATTTCTTATTTTTCCGGGACACTTTTTATTTATATTTCCTTAAAAATTAGAACTATAATTAACATGAAAAAAATCGATCCGGTCATTAGTAGTAAACATATTTAGACAAAAGTGGGCGTTAAAATTTTTGTGGAAGGTAAACTTGTACATACGTTAACAATTCCCAAGGATTTAAAATCATTTGTACCAAGTTTAAGTTATTAAGAAATATTTTTTTTTAATTGATAAAATTAGAGTAAAAATTAATTTAAGATATATCGATGGGCGATTACAATTTTTCTTTCCGAACAATTATAGGGACTATTACGAACATTTAAAACAAAAAAAAAAAAATAGCCAAATCGGTCTAGGCGTTCTTAAGTGTTGAAAACTTTAAGGATATTGAAAAATATGGGCTTTGGAGTGTTGGAGGACAATAATTATTTAACGAATCAGGCCAGTCGCTCTCCGATTTTAGATGTATTGAAAAAAGTGGGAGTGTACAATTTTTCTTTCCGTAAAAACCTTAGTTGTACAATCACGAACGTCAAAAAATACTACTAATTGCCACATCGGCCCTGCCGTTCTTCTATTTAAGATATATCGAAAAAAAGTGGACGTGAAAAAATTTTATTTTCTAACCTAAGTTGGACTATGACGAACATTCAAAAAAAATTTTAGTCAAATCAATCCAGCTGTTCTCCGATTTTAGATATATCAAAAAAAGGAAGCCTAAAAGTGGGCGTGATTAATTTCTTTTACGAAAAATCCTAAGACGAACATTAAAAAAAAAAAATAAGACGAACATTAAAAAAAAAATATTATCCAAATCGGTCAGTTCTCAAGTGATGCGATTACCAACGAATTACATTTGATTTTTATTTATATTTTATTATACCATATTTTATTTTTTTATAGACAATTTTATTTACATCGAAAAAAGAGTGGGTGGACAACTTTTCTTACCGTAAAAGTCTTTTTTGAACTTAACCAACTCGGTCCAATAATTCAAAATTGAGCGTTGAAATGGAAAATTCTTCTTTCCGAAAAACCTTAGTAGGACTATGACAAATATTGAAGAAAAAATTAGACAAATTGACCCAGCCATTCCATGATTTAAAATATATATATCGGGAAAAGTGAGCGTAATAGTAGACGTGGACAATTTTTATTTCCTTAAAAATCTTTTGCGGACTATAACCAAATCGGTCTAGCCGTTATAGTTCTTTTGCTACATAGAAAAAGTGGGCATGGGAATTTTACTATCCGTAAAAACCTTAGTTGAATTATGTCGAACATTTTCAACAAAAATTAGCCAAAGTGGGCGTGGTCAATTTCTTTTTTCGTAAAAACCAAAGTTGGAATATGATAAAAATTTAATAAATAAAAATGTATTAAATCGGTCCAGCCATTCTCAGATTTTAGATTAATTGAAAAAGTGGGCGTAAAAGTGGGCGTGGTCGATTTTTCTTTAAGTTAAAACTTAAATTGAATTTCTACGAACATTTAAATAAAAAATTACCCATATAGTGCAGCCGTTTTCCGATTTTAGATAAATCGAAAAAAGTGGGCGTAAAAGTGGGCGTGGTCAATTTTTCTTTACATAAAAACCTAAGTTGGGCCATGACGAACATTTCAAAAAAAAAATTGTCCAAATCGGTCCAGCCGTTCTCAACTGATGCTGTTACCAACGAACGACAATTGATTTTTATTTATATAGAAAAAGATATTTCTGAACATGTTTTTAGCACAGTAGCGGGTACAGCTTTTAGGTTTGGGGGGAGGGGGGGGGAAGTTTTTTTTTTACTTCAAAAAAAATTTATAAATTCACCTTTGTCGGACTAGCAAAAACAGAGATACGTTTTTTTGAAAAAAAAAATTATAGGAAACCTATAAAATCTACAAATTTATTAGTTTTTACCGAAGGAGGTTTATTTTTCATGATCATATTTCGTTTCGATAAATTTTTCTTAAATTCTTCCTACATAGAAAATATTAGATGTTGAGACATTTTTCGTGAAGAAATGTTTTTTTTAGGGAAAATGTCTCAGAATCTAAGACTTCTTCTTTACGAAAAATGTCTCAGAATATGGGACTTTTTCGTATGGAAAAATTTTCAGATTGTAAGAACTTTCTCCAAAGAAAAAGTCATAGATTCTGTGACCTTTTACTACACTCAAAATAATTACTCTGTAAAATACTCGGTAAAATGACTGTGATCTCAATTTGACAGATATTTGACAAAGTTATCTGTCGAAATACAGATTTTAAGAAAATACTTTATATTTTCTTTGACCGATAAACAAAATTTTATCTGTAATTTTACTTTTTACTTTGTAATCTCTATTTTACAGATAATAAACAGTTTTTTTTTGTTAAAATACGGATTTAAGAAAAATATTTGTTTTTTTCTCGTAACCAAAATACTAAATTTCATTTGTAATTTTACTTATTGCTCTGTAAAAATGAAAATCACTTCAAAAAACTTACAAATATGACCGATAAAGCTCTTCTTTAAAAAGTGTCTTAAATTACAATAAAAACCGGTAAATTTTACGAGGACGACGTGTAAAATTGGAGTTACTTGTTAAAAATTCGTAATATTCACAAAAATAAAAAAGTAAATTTACAATTTGGAAGCATTAAAGCGGACAAGTTTAACAAAATTTAAATTAATTTAACTTGAATTAATGTTTTTGATGCAGAGAAGTTTTACTCATAAAATGGATTTAACTAAAACTTTGTAAATTTACAGAGTTATTTTGGTAAAATTTTGAACTCAAAAAATGCAATTAACTAAAACTTTGTAAATTTACAGAGTTTTTTTGTTAAAACTCTTTTCGGTTTTATCAATATTTTACAGATAATTCTATAAATTTACAGTTTTTTTTATCGAAATCATTTTACAGAGTTTTCTTCGTAAAAGAACAAAAAATCTTGCTGGTTGGAAATCTATGGTAGTTTCTGCTGGCTCAGCATAGTATCTCTGTAATTTAACAGAGTGATTATTTTGAGTGTATAGAAAAAGTCTCATATTTTAAAGCAATTTTGTGAAAGCATTCCTACCAGAAAGGCCTCAGATTATAAGAATTGTTTTGTACTAAAAAAGTTTTAGATTCTGAGATTTTTTTGTTATAGAAAAATATCAGATTCTTATACCCTTTTCCTATAGAAAAAGTCTCAGATTCTGAGACCTTTTTCCTAAAGAAAAAGTCTCAGATTCTCAGATCTTTTTCCGATAGAAAAAAACTCAGACTCTTAGACCTTTTTTTTAGAACAAGTCTCAGAGTCTTAGACCTTTTCCTATAGAAAAAGTCTTAGATTCTTAGATCTTTTCCTATAGAAAAAGTCTCAGACTCTGAGACTTTGTTACTAAGAAAAAGTCTCAGATTCTCAGACCTTTTTCCTATAGAAATAGTCTTAGATTCTGGTAGCATTTTCTTACATAGAATAAGTCTAAAATTCGGGCACTTTTCTTCTTTAAGAAAAAGTGACAGATTCTAAAACCTTTTTCCTATAGAAAAAGTCTTAGATTCTGAGAAATTTTTCATTCACAAAAAGTCTCAGATGAAAAGACCTTTTCCGTCAGAAAATGTCTCAGATTCAGAAACTTTTTCCTATAGAAAAAGTCTCGGATTCTAAGACTCTTTTCCTATAAAAAAGTCTAAAAAATTCTGAGACGCTTTCCCAAAGAAAAAGACTCAGGTTCAGAAACTTTTTCCCATAGAAAAAGTCTCGAATTCTGAGACCTTTTTATACCCTCCAATCACAGTATGGGGGTATACTCACTTTGTCATTCCGTGTGTAACACATCGAAATATCGGTCGGGGACCCCACAAAGTATATATAATATTGATCCATGATAGAATCTAAGACATTCCAGCGATGTCCATCCGTCCGTCCGTCTGTAGAAATAACGATGCAGCCCAAACCAAAAGAGCTAGACCCTTGAAATTGGGAAATAATATCTCTTATTTTACTGGTAAGGTTAAGTTCGAAGATGGGCAATATCGGACCAGGGGGGAAAAAGTTCCCCCCTGAAGAACTAAAACGACCCCTGAAAAATACTATATTTTTACGAGTTTTTTTTTATTTTTGCTTAACAAATGTAACATTTGGATGCCATATTATGTTCATAGACCTGCGCTTGGACCAAGGGGATTAGAAAATTCTATGTTCTTAGGCCGCCCCCCTTTGGGGGCGTGGTTATAGAAATTAATTAAAAATAACGATAAAAATGTATTATTTAAGCGTAAATATCATATACAAATAATATGTAAACGTATATAGCGGGGGTACAGGTGTCCCCCACCAACTCTGACGATTTTACAAAAAAAATCTAGTAAATTCACGAAAATTCCTTGTAATTTTAATTGCGCAAAAAAACTGCAAATTTACAACTTTATTGGTAAAAAGTTTGTAAAATTAAAAAAATATTGGTAACAAGTAAGAAATTATAGTCGGTCAAGACCGATCATATAATACCCTACACCAGAGTTTCCCGGAAAATGGGTGACAAGTTCAAACATGGACCGATTAGATCTGTATTTTGTCAACACTTTAATAAGTGTAAAAAACACTCAAAAAACAAATTTGAGTGAAAAAGGCTTCTTTTTGTTGATAATAAACCGCTTTAACTGAATATCGGGCGAAACTTTCAAATGGGTTCTGAGTCCAAAAGTGGTCCGATGATAATCAGATTTGATAAGGTTATTAAAGTACGCGTTTAACATACACAAACAGAATTTTAATTAAATATTTTTTTATTTTCATGAAATTTAAGAGACTTATGTGAAAATCGGACAGGTGGTTTGTATGGGGGCTACAAGAAGAACTGGACTGATTTATTTAAAATTCGGAATGGTGATTTGTGTAGATAAAACATGATTCCCTGCCAAATTTCAAAACGATACATATTATAATGCGGTTATAAGAGTCATTTGAGTCAAAACTATAGGGGACCTTTGTATGGGGGCTAGGTCTAAATATGGACCGATTTTTGACAATTTCAATAGGCTTTATCCTTGGGCTAAAAGAAGCTTAAGTTTCAAATTTCAAGTCAATTGATTAAAAATTGCGACCAGTATCGTGTTTACACCGTTTATATGGAAAGACAGACGGACGGACATCGCTAAATCGACTCAAAAAGTGATTCTGAGTCGATCGTTATACTTAAAAGTGATGATAATTAAGAGAGTAAATTTTAATTAAGATTTCTTAACTTCAATTTGTGACTCTAGCAACTTTAAAGTTTTATAAACACGCATTAAATTTAATATAATTACATCCCCTGAAGATGGTAAACAAAGTTGACCAAAATATTGGGTATATTAATAAAAATTAATTAAAAATTTAAATCACGAGTGTTATCTTTCTTATTTAATGACCTCAAGCCAAACAAAAATCCTCAACCTTTCAATTGAACTTTTCTTAAATTCAATTGTCTGAATTTTGCTAATGATTTCTGACTTTTAGAACGCCTTTTTTTAGAATTAAAATAAATTTCAAATATTCCAAATGATGCTAAATCTTCAAAAAAGAAAAATAATTATTTTAAATAAATGTTATTTCATCCAACCAACCATTGATCCAACATCATCGTCGTCATTATCCATCCATTCATTAAAGCACTTTCCCTCTCGTTGCTTTCCATTTTTGCACTATTATTGAATATTTTTAACTTCTACAACTACTATCACGATGACGACGACGACTACTTACTATAGCAACAATAGCAACAACATCAAAAGACGTCTAATGCTGTCATTGATGATTTTCCATTGGCATGAATTGCTGATATTGTGCTGTTATTATAGATGCAATAATGCTGCTTGCTGCAGCAACTGCTGCTATTTGCAGCTTTAGTAATAGTCAATGCTGGTAATTATTGCATGATGTTGTTTGAGAGTGTTGCATACACTTTATAATCGGTGAAACTTTCTTGGAAAAATTTTCTTGTTATAGAAAATGAAAATGAAAACGAAAACGAAACTTTTTTTTTCTTTTTTTTTCTATTAACTATTATTATTATTAGTATTTTGTGAAATAATTTCTATTTGTGGATGTGTGTAGGTATGTGAGTGTGTGTTTGTATATAAAGTGCAGAAAATAACAACCGGCTTACAGCATACTTTAGAGACTCTTACATACCACATTTCAATCAAAATACAAATATTTTCACGATAATGTGCATACTCGTACATGCATCAAATAGTTTTTTTTTTTTTTTAATTTTTTCTTTTTTATTTATGTATGTTTGAATGCAACAACTAAGTTAATTGGGCTCATGGCCAAGTGCTTCCCATTGAAAATGAAAACTATGTTCAAATGTTGTACTACATTCATTCAATCGTCCAATACATATAAAACATACTTACATACAAACATACACATTCACATGCTTTATAAATGTTTGGTTTGTAAGTTTTAAATAACATCCCATGCATGAGATGATTTTATTATTTTTATTTTTCTTTTTTTTTATACATTTTGCAAAACTTTTTATTTCACTTTTACT
This sequence comes from Pegoplata infirma, assembly GCA_963921195.1. NCBI lineage: Eukaryota > Metazoa > Arthropoda > Insecta > Diptera > Anthomyiidae > Pegoplata > Pegoplata infirma. Next base: position 40,445,954 of record OY992539.1, on the reverse strand, counting down.
GAAAAAGTTTCACTTTTAATAATCCTTTAATAGTTAAATTTCCGTTTTAACTTGTAAATACATTTTTTTAAATGTATTTTAGTGATAGTTGTGAATTAAATAGTTTCATGTTTAATAGAATTTAAAAAGATTTAGACCGCTGTTCCAAAAAAAGTAATTCACATAAAAAATGTGAAAATGAAAATTTCCGAATTTTTTTGGTGTTCTAGATTTCACATCCGAATTTCTTTTTCGTTTTGTTTCACATGAATAAAATTTGGTGAAAGTAAAACGAATGCACTTTTTTCCTTATAATTTTTTAAAATTTAATTATCCGATTTCAACTTCGAATGAAAACTTGATCAACAAAACGCTAAACTTGATTTCATGTGATTCGGAAATTTTCATGTGAATTGAAAAGTTGTGAAAGACAGAAGAGAGGCCTTAAGGAATATTTGATTTCTAAAATTTTCGATTACCATAATTTATAGACTAAGATCGAGTTTTTAACATTTCGCTTGAACCTGTGGTATTTTCTTTATTGAAAAGAAATTTTCGCCCTTTTTGTGTACAGTAATGAACCGACATCATACCCTACAGCAGTATTTCCCGGAAAATTGTTCCCGACTCAAAAACATGGACAGATTGGATCTATCTTTTGTCATATAGTGTTTTGTCATGGCACGTGAATAGACGTGTTTTTTCGCTGCTCTTATAAATTAGTTTTTCTAAAGATAAAACGATGTATAACTATTCCTTTTGTTATTAATAATAAACAATAAGTGCAAAAAAATAAAAAGATTAAACAATAACTGTTACTTTGTTAAAAAAAACTAAAATAAAACTAAAAAAAAAAAAACTTTGTGCATTGGATTCCAATAAAAAAAATAAAAATCGTGTTTGTAAAAGAGATAATTTTAATAATTAAAATTGTCTCTCTTGATTTAGTTCTCATTATTTAACACAAAAGAAACATAAGATAAAGTATTAAACAAAAGTAAAATCTAACAACTAGGAGTTCAAATAATTATTAATGAGAGGGAAAAACTCTTATAATTAAAAATTAAACTCTTAAATTAATGATCAATGTACAACTGGAATAAAATTGATACATGTCATTTGATTTTATTTTCGACAAATAATTAAACGCAATTCTGCTTTAAATCTTAACACAAAGAAAAAGCTAAGGAAAAAATAAAAAAAAAGAACAAATTCAGAAACAACGCAACAACCAAAAAATAAAATGGAGTGTTTTGCATGTAAATTAGATTGTGCAAAAATTAATATAAATTGTGCCTTATGCAAAAATAAATTCCATACAAACTGTGCTGCAAGGGGTATTCCGAACATGACAATTGCAATGGTTGAATCAATTAGGAAAAGTAATGGCGTTTTTATTTATCGATGTGCACAATGTATAAACATCCCTATTGGAGCCAGACAGGATGGTCATTTCGAGGATAAGTTTGAGGGTTTGGAAGTTAAATTACAAGAAATATCCAATATGCTGGCTAATGAAATTATGCCCAAATTGGGGGATATAAAATCAGATCTACAAAATTGTGTAAAAAGAATTGACTGTCTAGAAAAAACAACTGATTTAAAGATAGATAAGCTAATAATTGAAAATAATTTCTTGCACAAACAGATAAATCGGGGTGATATTTTGGTTACTGGACTTCCCTCGAAATGGTCAAACGATGAACTTTATTCAAAGATTGAAAAGATGGTAGAGGTGCTGGGATTACAGCTACAACCAAATGATATCAACTTATGCACTTGGATTCGTAACAAAAAAGTTGCGCTTGTAAAGTTTAATTCGGTTAGAAAACGTGATGAATTGATGGCTAAATATTTTGAAAATCAGGATCTTACGCTCAAACAAATTGATGAGGAAAATGATGATGAAGTGGCGAGGGTTTACTTAAATGACCGTTTTACTCCTATGGCAGAAAATCTTCAATATATGTGTAGAAAGCTGAAAAGGGGTAAAATAATTGTCAAATTTCGTGTCAAGAACTTAAATATTCCAGAAGCAAAAGTTTACTTTAGTGATGGTTCAGAAAAGGTCGTGAAACGAGATGAGCTTCAGAAAATGGTTATTCAATTTTTGCCAGATATGGAGACGAATGCAGCAGTTTAATTTCGATGCTAGTTATTTGTTTTTTTTTTTTATTAAATATGCATTTGATTTTTATTTTTTCTCCTTCTTTTATATTGATTTACTTCTATTTTGTGCCTTATTTTTTTTTTCTCTTCTTATGTTGCTTTGTAGGCATATTTTAAGTTGAGTTTTGTTTGTTGTAAAATAAATTACTTTTTCCATGTGATTAAATTGTCATAAATAAGAGAACAATTATTTTAAAGAGCGAAGTTGTTTCGTGATTACCGGGGATGGAAAAGTTAGTACTTTAGTACTTTTTACGGTACTTTTTCATTCTCTAAGATACCGTAGTACCCCCGCGACTGTTTTAGTACGTTTTCTATACCAGAAGATTTCCGAAAAAATGCATTAAATAAAAATAATAATAATAAATAACTTGATTTTTTTTGGCAGTCTTTAATGGGGATTTCTCAAAAAATAAAAAATTGGATTAGGATATCTTCAATTTAAGTACTTTTGTATTGAATTAATTATTTTAAAAACTTTTATACTGAATTGACTGTACCGTAGAGTGTGAAATAGTACTTTTGTGATTTCCAGTACCATTTTAAAATTCCAATTTCCATCCCTGATGATTACTGTTTATGTTACTCTTTCTTAACAAATTGTAAGTAATAGAATATGGATTTAATTATAGATCTTTAAGAGTTTTATATTAGTTTGCTTAAGTTTTTCAAAAGGAAACATTTTTTATTATCTCAGTATCTTTAGTAAATAATATTTATTAAGGCGGCAAATATTATTGAAATGTGGTCGAAGTACAAATTTATAAAAATTTTTATGTATTCACTTTTTATTAGTTTTAAGTTTAGCAACAACTATGGGAGCTTAATTAGTTTATGGATATGGGAGGTTTCTCTTTATATAAATTATGAATAGTAATCTTGGTCCCATTATCAACATAAATGAGATTCAAAACTTAAACTTGAACAATAATAATATTAATTTTGCTCATATTAATGCTCAGAGTATTGCGCCAAGGAATTCTGCAAAACTAGAAGAAATTAGATCTGTTTTTGAAAACAAAATGTTTGATATAATTGGAGTTTCAGAATCGTGGCTAAACGAATATATATCTGACAATGCAGTGTCCATAAATGGTTACCGTTTATATAGAAGCGACAGGTATGTTCGTAAAGGTGGTGGCGCTTGTATATATGTAAGAAATGTTTTAAAATCTAGATGTGTGGGTAGTATTATGAACGAGGGATTGTCAGAATGTATATTTATTGAAATTGATGGTGAAGGAATTGAAAAAATGTTAATCGGAGTTGTTTATCTAGCTTATGGCGTTATTTCAAATTGCGAAGAGCAACTAGCAGAATATACAGGGCGGTATAACAAAGTAGTCTTAATGGGAGATTTCAATATAGATTTATTTGTGGAAGGTGATCGGATGAGAAGCTTGTGTGGGAGAATGGGACTAGAAATTGTGCATAACAATCTACCAACTCATTTTACTATTGGCCTTCCTGTAACTAAGCTAATTGACTACTTTCTGGTCTCAAATTCTGATCTAATTGAAGATAGTGGACAATTTCAGTTTCCAGCTCTGAATTCGCGTCATGCGCTAATTTATTTATCAATGAAAGTAAGGACTGAATTGGTATCAGAAAGAAGAACAATAAGAGATTATAGCAATTTTAATTTTGAAGACTGCAAAGCTGACGTAAGTAGGATCAATTTAGGGGAAATATATAACAATTCGGATGTAAATGGACAAGTTGATTACCTAAATGAGTTATTATTAGCATTGTATGACAAGCATGTACCGCTAAAAACAGTAGGACCTCGGAAAATCACAAAATGGATAAAATCTCCCATTATTGTTCATGCCCAGGAACAGAGGGATAGGATGTACAGGGCATATTTAGAAAACAAAACTAACGATAGATGGCGTGTGTATTGCAAGTATAGGAATAAAGTAAAATCTGTAATTAGAAAACAAAGAAACATCTATTTTCAAAGCGTGTTTTCGAATTGTTCTCAAAAGCACATGTGGGGAGAAATAAGGCAGTTGGGTATTGTTGGAAATGATAATAGAGAGGTGGAAAGAATTGATGTTGAGAGATGTAATGAACATTTTGTAATGCCAGCTATTAATAATGCACCGACTCTAATATATCAGAATTTAAGTCATGATGTAGGTCTTAATGGTTTTTCTTTTAGTGCGATAGATGTCACAGATGTTTGGATTGCGATGAATAAAATCAAATCGCAGGCTATTGGCCCGGATGGTGTTTCACTGAAATTTTTAAAACTAATATTCCCCCTAGTTTCTGGATGTTTAGTACACATTTATAACTATATTTTAACGTCATCAAAGTATCCTAATTGCTGGAAGAATGCGAGAGTAATTCCTGTGCCTAAGGTTAAAAATCCCCAGAATGCCGCTGATTTCAGACCGATTAGTATTTTGTCCGTGTTGTCAAAAGTTTTAGAGATTTTAATCTATGAACAAATAATGCAAAGTAACAATTATAAACGTTGCATCTCAGATTTTCAATCAGGTTTTAGGAAAAACCGCAATACGACCACTCTAATGGCAAGTTTAGTTGATGAGATTAGAGAAAAAGTGGATAACAAAAATGTTGTTGTATTAGTCAGCTTGGATTTGAGTAGGGCTTTTGAGTCAGTATGTCACGAAGTATTATTGAATAAACTATTTTCGCTTTTTTCTTTTTCTAAAACTGCCTGTTTGTTGATTGCTTCATTTTTATTAGGTCGGAAGCAGTTTGTACAATGCGGCGAAAGGTGCTCATCGCCCAGAAATATCTTAAGAGGTGTCCCGCAAGGGTCTATATTAGGACCATTAGTTTTTAGTCTTTACGTTAATGATATCTTTGACAGCATACCTGGAATTTGTAGTCATTTATACGCGGACGATCTTCAGTTATTGTTTTCAGAAAAAAAGGATAATATTGGTGTTTTTTCTACTAGCATTCAGACTAGTTTACAACAGATTGAAAGTTGGTGTAGGGATAATTTTATAGTGCTTAACATATCAAAATCTAAGGCGATGGTATTTAATGACGTTGGTATTAGTGTGCCTAGAATCTTCTTAAACAATCTGGAACTTAGCTATGTTAGTTACTTTAAGGCGCTTGGTTTTTATGTTGATAACAAACTCGGATTTGATTGTCATATAAATTTTCTTTTCTCACGTTTGTCATTTGGGTTGCGTAAGCTTTACAGTATTGATTGTTATTTACCTTTGCAAACCAGAAAGCAGGTAGCTCATGCTACTCTAATGCCAATTATTTTATATGGGATAGAAATATATTCTGGTACAACTGAAACTAATATGCTCCGACTGGAGAGATATTTTAATAGAATTATACGATATGTATATAGACTAAAAGTGCGGGACCATGTAACTGCTCATGTGATAGATTTTTTGGGATGCTCGTTTAAGGCTTTTGTTAATGTAAGACTAATGACGCTTTTTTATAAAGCGCTTAAGTGCGGGTCACCAAACTACATTGTGTCCAGGTTTCGTTTTGGAATTTCATCAAGATGCAGGTCATTATTTTCTCCAAGGTTTCATTCGTTAGTCATGAAAAGGTCATGTATTGTTAGAGTTTGTAGTATCTGGAACTCTGCTATACCGTATTGTGAACGGCATTTTGCTCACTCAGTGCAGGAATTTAAGGGCAAATTAATATCAAATCTATGAATTCGTTGAATCATTATGTTGATAGTGGATATAATAAAAGATGTGTGACAAAGGAAAAATTTTAATATATTATTAGGGAAACATTTCCATATCCATAAGTAGGGTTAAGTTAACATAAGTTCTTTATTTAGAAAATATAATAAATACTTATAATTACAAATTGTATGTGCCATTTGAACAACTATGTAATCGTTTTGGCCTTATGGGCTTATAGATTATGAATAAATAAAATTGAAATTGAAATTGAAATCTTTAATAAGTGCAGAAACACTCACAAACCGAAATTTCATATGGGGCCTAAGTCGAAACATGGTCTGATTACACCGTCCGACAGCCTATATTAAACATGATCCGGATGATATACATCTGAAAGTAGAGATCAAATGTAGTAAAACTGCATTTACAGTTTTTCATTTCGTAATCCTGTTTTCTTTTAAAAGGACTTCAAAGTTTTAAAGGATACATTTTGTAAAATATTTCGGAAGTATTTGCACTTGTTCTAGGATGCCACTGGTCATGGCAAATAAAAGAGGAGGATCTCCCCTAATTTTCCCTTTTTTTATTTTACTATATCAGGATAAAAGGATGTGAATAAAGTCCTTTGAAAACTTTATCAAAGTATTATGTTGAACACTTTGAATGATATTAAAGGATAAAGTTTTTTTCTGATATGTAAAAATAGGAAAATTAGGAAAGATCCTCCTCTTTCATTTACTATTACTAGTGGCATCCTAGGATAAGTATAAATATTAAAAAAATATTTTATAACATTTATTCTTCTAAAACTTTTAAGTCCTTTTAAAAGGAAACAATATCACGAAATGAAAAACTGTAAATGCAGTTTTACTACATTTAGTCTCTAGTTTTAAACGTATATTATCTAGTTCGTGTTTAACGACTTTTTTTATTTTTTCGGATGGTGTTATAATCAGATTTGATTTGGGTATTAAAGTACGCATTAAACACACACAAACAAAATTTGAATAAAATATTTTCTATTTTCACTGGTTAGATTTTTTATTTTCACTGGTCCGATTCCTTTCGAATTTGGAATGGTGATTTGTGAATACAAAACACGTTTACTTGCCAAATTTTGAAATTATGTGTATTATAATACGGTTATTAGGTTCATTTGGACCAAAATGAAAGGGGACCTTTGTGTGGGGAATCGATTTTTCCAATTTCAATAGGCTTTGTCTTTAGGCCAAGAGAGGTTTAAGTTTAAAATTGTAAGTCAATTAATTAAAAATTTGCTGCCTGTATCGTGTTTACACCGTTGACATTGTATACGATTGACTCAGAATCACTTTTTGAGATTATTTAGGATGTCCGTTCGTCTGTCCATGTAAACGGTGTAAACACTACACAGGTCGCAATTTTCAATAAATCGACTTAAAATTTAAAACTTAAGCCTCTCTTGGACGAAGCCTGGTGTCCAGAACCAATATTTCGGGTAGTAACAAATACCAGCAGAAACTCATTATATCCTGTACCACAGAGTTGTGTAGGGTTTAAAAACCGAAACATGTTTATTTTATTCCAAAAAATATGGAAATCCCAAAAACTTTGGCCATTTTACGAAGCAGCTCAAAAACTAAGCGTCATTTAAAAATTATTGATATAGCATTAGATAAGTCTTAAAAATACCTGTTTATTATTGCGCAGAATAGGGCAAAGAAAGTTTGAAATTATGCAAATTTCAGAACAATCGGTGGGTGCCCTCAGAAAGACCTCCCTTGTTTGTCCAATAACGGCTATATAGATTTGATAAGGTTACCAAAGTGCACGTTTAACACCTACAAACAAAGTTTTAATTAAATATTTCCTACTTTTATTAATTATGAGAGATTTATGTAAATATCGGGAGGGTGGTTTGTATATGGACTACAAGAAGAACCGATACGATTCCGTTGCAAATCTGATACAAAATACGATTATCAAATTTCAACTTTAAGGAGACGTTTGTATGGGGGCGAGGTCTAAAAATTTCACTTTCAATAGGCTTTTTGCCTGGGCTTAATTTTTAAATTTTAAGTAAATTAAATGAAAACTGAGGCCTGTATCGTGTTAACTGTTTACATGGACAGACGGGCAACACTAAATCGACTCAAAAGCTGTTTCTAAGTCAATCAGTATACTAAAAGGCAGGTCTCGGACTAATATTTCGGGTATTTTAAATATCAGCACTAACTCATTATACCCTGTACCACAGACTAGTGTAGGGTATAAAAATTTTAAAATTAATTTTCTATAAAAAAGTGATCTACAAATTATCTTTAAAAAATGTCCTACAGATTTTAATAAAAAACTTCTTAAAATCTATATATATAAAAATGGATGTGTGTATGTATGTGGGTATGTATGTATGTATGTATGTTCCGTATGGACTCGAAAACGGCTGGACCGATCTTGATGAAATTTTCAGGGAATATTCAGAATAGCCTGGCGAGTAACACTGTCAAGTCGGATTTTTGATTTTCCGTCTGTGGGCGGAGGGGCGTGGCAAAATCCAATTTTTGCATCCCACCATTAATGACATCTATATATAAAAAACGGCTGAACCGATTTTGATGAAATTTATATCAAAGATAGTACTAACCGAGTACTCACTATGTGCCAAATTTGAGCGTTATCGGACAAAGTAGCATAAAATGCCATGCAACTTTGTATTGAATTGAAAGTTATTTCAATAATGCAAAAAACGGCTATATGTATGTTCCTTATGGACGCGAAAATGGCTGGACCGATCTTGATGAAATTTTCAGGGAATATTCAAAATAGCCTAGGGAGTAACACTGTGCAGTCAGATTTTTAAGTTTTTGTGTGTGGGCGGATGGGCGTGCCAAAATCGAATTTTTACATTGCACCACTAATGACATCTTTATATAAAAAACGGATGAAAAGATTTTGATGAAATTTAAACCAAAGATAGTACTAACCAAGTACTAACTATATGCCAAATTAGAGCGAGATCGGACAAATGGGCGTAAAATGCCATGCTTTATTGCCAGTGGGCGGAGGGGTGGTCAAAATCGAATTTTTACATTGCACCACTAATGACATCTACATATAAAAAACGGCTGGACCGATTTTGATGAAATTTAAACGATAGAACTAACTAAGTGCCAAATTAGAGCGTGATCGGACAAATGGGCGTAAAATGCCCCTTTGTATTGAATTGAATTTTATTTCTGCATGCTCCGCAATAACGCAAAAACTGTTGATTTTAAAGAAATTTTCAGCACTGATAGTATTAACCGAGTGCGGAACTATAGGCCATGTTATACTACGATTGGAAAATGGGGCGTAAAATGCCACGCCCCTTTGTACTATACTGGACGTTGCCTGCCTGTTTCGCAATCACGCAAAAACAGCTGAACCGATTCTCTTGACATTTTAAATACATACAGTGCTAATTAAGTGCATATGTAGGCCATATAAGATCGTTATTGGAAAAAGGGATCAAAATTGCAACGCCCTTTGTACTATACTGACCACGATTGAACAAAGAGGCGTAAATTGCCACGCCCCTTTGTTTTATACTAACCGTTATATCTGCCTGTTTTGAAATCACGTAAAAACGGATAAGCCGAATCTGTCACTACTAACCGTGCGGGAACAGTAGGTCATATGTAGAGCGCGATTCAGCAAAAGTGTATAAAATGTCACTCCCGTTTTTCATAAATAAAAAGTTATTTCCTCCTCTTTCGTAATTACACAAAAACGGCAAAACTGATGTCAATGAAATTTGCAGCTCAGATAGTACTAATCGAGGATGCAGCATGGAACTTTAGACTATCATGATTCGGTAAAAATGCGTTAAATGACACGCCCCTTTGTGCTATACTTAACGTTATGTCTGTCTGTTACAAAATCACGCAAAAACGGCTGAACCGATTTTCTTCAGATTTCCTATAGATAGTGCTAACCGAGGGTGGAACCAAAGGTGACCCGGACCGTGCTTTAATTTTGTCCGACACTATATTTAAATTAAGATGCAATATAAAACAGTTTTTTTTTTCTTAGGGCCAGCAACGCGGACCGGGTATAGCTAGTTTTCTATAAAAAAAGTTATAGCAAAAATTTTTATTTCTTGATATCAAAATAAAGAATCAAGACTCCTGATTTAGGAGATAAACTTACTCCATAGCGTATGAGTAACAAATAATTATTGTGTTTTTATTACGTACTAGCTGGCCCGGTCCGCGTTGCTGGCCCAAATATAAGATCCGTGCTATATTTCGTCTCGCTTAAAATACATAGCCCTGCAAAAAATGTAAAGAGTTTCTTGGCTTGGAAAAATTTGTGGGCGTGGTTTTAAAGACCCGATTAGGCAGATATTTATCTTCAAATTATATTATAGGAACTAGAGATGGGCACTTGAGCAGATTAGAGCGTGATTAACGTGAATCAAGCGTGAGTGTGATTGAATTCAATTTTACTCACGTGATTGTGAGTGAGTGTGAGTGGAGAAAAAAATTGCGTGAGTGAGTGTGCGTGATTAAGATTTTTGCGTGAGTGAGTGTGCGTGAGTCGATTTTTTTGCGTGAGTTTGCGTGATTTTTTTTCTCTTAATATTTCCTTTCGTACCAAAAAAAGCAACAAAAAAAAATGTAAAATTTTGCTTAACTTAAGATTTCGTCCCGAAAAAAAGCTAAAAAAAAGGTAAAATTTCGCTGAACTTTTAATTTTGCTAACAATTTTGAACGATTTTTGAAATTATAGTTTTTGAGATTTATTTTGTATAAATAAGAGTTTCGTGAGTGTGAGTCAACGTGAGTGTGAGTGAAGCATGCGTGAGTGCACGTGAGTGTGAGAAGAAAAAATATGCTCGTGAGTGAGTGTGCGTGATTAAAAAATTCCTGTCGTGAGCGTGAGTGAGTGTGAGTCAAAAATCACTCGCGCGCCCATCTCTAATAGGAGCTAAAAAAATTACAATGTCTTCGATTTGCGAACTGTACAAATTTAAAACTTCTTTAGAATCATTACGAATATATCCTTTGTTCTTATCGTGAGCTATTGTCATGAGCTCAAGCAAACCCTTATAGTTTTCCCGAATTTTCCATTTTTCCGGGACACTTTTCTCATTTACATTTCCTTAAAAACCTAATTAGAACTATAATTAACATAAACAAATCGGTCCGTTCATTAGTAGTCGACATATTTAGAGAAAAGTGGGCGTTAAAATTTGTGTGGTAAGTTAAACTTATACGTATGTTAACAATACCCAAGAATTTAAAATCATTTGTACCAAGTTAAGGCGGAATCTATTAAGAAATAATGTTTTTTAATAGATCGAATTAGAGTAAAAATAAATTTTAGAGATATCGAAAAAAGTGGGCGAGGACAATTTTTCTTTCTTGACTATCACGAACGTCAGCAGGTACCACCTGCCAAATCTGGCCTGCCGTTCTTCTATTTCAGATATATCTAAATAAAAGTGGGCGTGAAAAATTTTTATTTCCGTTTAAACCTAAGTTGGACTATGACGAACATGTAAAAACAAAGTTTAGTCAAATCGATCCAGCCGTTCTCCGATTTTAGATATATCGAAAAAGGAGGCGTAAAAATTTGTGTGAGTAGTTTGTTTTCCGAAAAACCCTTAGACGAACATTAAAAAAAAATAAGGCGAACATTTAAAAAAATATTATCCAAATCGGTCAGTTCTCAATTGATGCGATTACCAACGAACTACATTTGATTTTTATTCATATTTTATTATTCTATATATTTTTTAAAATTTTATATATATCGAAAAAAAACGATATATGTATATAAAAAAAACCTTATTTGAATTTAACCAACTTGGTCCATCCATTCAATTCAAAAGTGGGCGTAGAAATGGAAATTGTTCTTTCTGAAAAACCTTAGGTGGACTATGGCGAACATTAAAAACAAAATTAGACAAATTGATCCAGCCATTCCATGATTTAAAATATATATATCGGGAAAAGTGGGCGTAAAAGTAGGCGTGGATAATTTTTCTTTCTTTAAACATTTTTGCGGACTATAACCAAATCGGTTTAGCCGTTATAGTTCTTTCAATACATAGAAAAAGTGGGCGTGGGAAATTTCACTATCCGTAAAAACCTTAGTTGAATTATGACGAACATTTTCAAACAAAAATTAGCCAAAGTGGGCGTGGTCAATTTTTTTTTTTTTTTTGAATTATGAAAATTCATTTTAAAAAAATTTAGTCAAATCGGTCCAGCCATTCTCAGATTTAAAAAAAATACAAAAAATTTTCGTACTTCCTTTAGTTTTTACTTTTATCCATTATCTCATATTTAGAAAAAACTTTTCGTCTTTTTTAGTCCCAACTGGATTTGAACCTGGAACCTCCAGTTTATTAGTCCCACACCTAACTACTTGTTCCAAACTTTATTTTGAAGATTGTTTGTCTATTTATTATTTTTATTCTACTTGTTAGATTTTGATTTTATTTTTAATAAATCGATAATATTGCCATTTTTTTTTGGAAATTAAAGAGTTGCCCAGATTTAAAATTCTAATTTAATATACTGCTATTCTGAAGACATTTCCTTTTAGACGTCTTAGAGGAATTGTCCTCACTCTTAAAGCAAACATTCAGTGCTGACATGTCATCAAGGATTACCTATGATTTGTCAGAACCTGAAGACATTTCCTCAAGGAATCACTGTGGAAATTTCCTCTGTGACACATTTTCCAACTGGGATGGGTTTGGAGGGTCTAAAATTCACTGGAACTTAATTACACAGTTTAACAACCAAAATCGAAATGAGATGAAACCAAAGCAAATGAAAGTTGACATATTCCATAATACAACCCTCAAGGCTTTTTTTATATAATTATATTATCCCATGTGATTAAAATCGTTTGATTTAAATGATTTTGAAATATTTATACGTAAAATGAGATAAAATTGTATGAACTCATTTCTTTGAATACTCAAGCCTTTAAAAACAATTTCAATTTATTTTGGCTTTTCTGTTCACTTTTAAATTATCAAATTCTTAATGAAATCGGATCGAAATTGAAATCGTTCGATTTCCATCACATACCAGTATATAATTATAATAATTGCTTAAAAACTATATATGTGGCGTATGCTTAATTTTGCAATTGCCTTTAAATTACAGGTCTTTATTTTCAATAATTTGGCTATTCAGTAAGTAGGTTCTGGACTGATTGCAGCGAAATTTATTCCAGTTATAGCTAACGTAATTTCGAGCTTGAGTTTGGACGCTGGACTCCACATGTCCACTAAGGTAACCACCAGGGGCCCGTAAAAAAGAACCTGAAGGTTTTGTTATGTAAAATGTCATTTGCTTTTGGTATCATGCCATTTCGATTCGGAAAGTTCGATTTTGTATCACTGTGTTCATATTAATTTTCTTCTGATCCTACACACAAAAAAAAATATAAAAAAATTGTGTACGTTTTGGGGATAATACAACCTATAAAGTGGTTTTGGATAATTTACCTAAGTTTTTTAGAGCAAAAACTTTGGTAAGCTATCCATAACCACTTTATAGGTTGTAATTAAACCAAAAACTGGCACAATTTTTTTAATTTTTTTTTTGTGTGTAATCCAGATCGTTTAATACATTTTAAGAAGTTTTTTTTTGCTGAAATGACGATTTCAAGAAAATGCTCTATCACTTAATAATAGAAATCAACTGAATTTAGACAGTAATTTTATTAATCCTGTTTACACTTTTTTAAACAAAATTTACCAAATTTAACTTTAATAGTAAAAAAGTAATAACATTTGGAAAGAAAGTTTTATACATTTGTAGATAAACATTTTAATATTTCCTTTTGTTATTAATATTTTCCACTATTTTCTTATAACTTTTTTTTTTTAATAGATCAATATAATAAAAATTTCTCCTCAAATTTTATAGATTTTTTTTAGGAGTTTTTTCCAAATATTGAATATGTGTGAAGCATGTAGTTTTTTGTGAAAAGTTATCACTGCGTGTATCTTTGTTAACATATTGTATAGACACACATAAATACACTTTTTTCCAAGACTTACTAATAATAGCATCAACAATATGTATTAATAATAATAACAAAAAGGCATAGATTTTCATTTCAAAAGAAAAACTGTATTTATAGGTTAGTTATACCAACATCCACCATCTTCATCCTCCATCTTCCTCCATCCAGCCATCCATGCATCCATACACCACCGCAGCAAAAACTCAAACCACAACTGGTTATTATTGTGTGTTGTTTGGTAGCAATTGTTTTGTTGTAAGTTGCTATTGCAGCAAATGTTATTGTTGTTGCTGCTGTTATTTGATGCTACTGCTGTTGTTGCTGATGATGACGACGATGTTGATTAACTGGATATTATAACAGGCTGCTTTTTGCTGTCTTGTTTTCTTTGACCGACTAACTAACTAACGTACAAACTAAACTTAGCTTAACTATCTAATGCCTGTCTGTCCGTCTGTCTAACGATTGCACCAGTGAGACACTGCACTTGCACTTTCTATTTGCATTTATGGGCATGAAATGAAGTTTTGTTTATTTGTTTGAAAATGTGTGTGTTGTGGAAAAACTTTCGTTTTTCTTTTTTCTTTATTTTAATTTATTTTTGTTGTACATAAATAACTATTCAATCTCTTGCAAACTTACCAAACATGTAAACTATTAAACTAGTAGTCATCTTTACAATCACTGTTGATGGAACGGATAATTGAGCGATTTTGAAAATTTCGATTAAGCGGGTTTTTCTTTTAATTGGTTTAATGTATCAGTACCCGAGTAAAAAAGTTCCTATATAGTTGTATATAATTTTATAAACATCATATATGATTAAATAGAATTATATAGAATTTGATGCGAAAGATGAGTCGATAAAACTATATAAAATTTGATCAATGTTTCTTATATTTTCCCGAGTAAAAAAGAACTGATATAATCATATATGATATTATATAATTATTTATATTTTTATATGGTTATGCATGAACTTTGATATGGGCATATAAGTTTATATATAGCATTGTATTTTTCCTTATTTTTTAATATGATAACATACATATTCCTATCTATTTATATACCGATCTATATGAAATTAGATATGACATATAAGGTCGGAAATTTTTAGATATGACAGATAAAAAGATATATGATTTTATTTATAATTATATCCCGAAAAAAATTTTCAAAACTTTCTAAGTCCCGGACAATTAAAAAAATTTCAAGTCCTAAAAAATTTTATGAAAATTTTCCAAAGTTCCGGACACAAAATTTTTTTGGCAATTTTTTTTTGGAGTAAAAAAATCATTGAAAATGTTTTTAGGAAAAATTTTGTTTTTTTTTTTTAATTTTTAAGTTCCGAAAAAATGTTTTTAAATTTTCTAAGCCACAAACATTTTTTAGAATTTTAAATCACTTATAACTGATTTTTAAAAAAAAAAAAAAAATTTTTTTAATAATGTGCTAAGTCCCGTAAAAATTCAGAAGAATGCAATAAAAACTCTTCTAATTGATACTGTATCCAATCTGATAAAATAATTTCTAATTTCACGTTTAAAATTCCAAAAAATTTGACCAGATTTCATCTAATTATATAAAAATGTATCTAATTTTAACAGATAAGATATGATTTAATACAATTAGATAGACCCATTTTTGGGATCAAACTTAATCAAATTTGATATTATTTTATCAGAAATAATAGAATTTGATATAATCGTATAATATTCGATCCGCCAATTTTCGGATCAAAATTAATATGGATTTACATAAAAGCATATCTGTTCATATAAAATTAAATATTGCGTCATATAACTTTTTTTTACTCGGGTTGATAAATTTTTTATATAATTTTATGCGAAATTTGGACCCCTATTTTTATATAACAATAGCAAATTTATATAATCAGATATAATTATATACAACTATATCAAATTATATAAAACAATATATAATTTTATAAAGTTATATAAAATTATATCAAGTTCTATATAAATCATAAAATTTTGTTTTAATTATATAAAATTATATATAATTTTATGTAACTTTATATAGCTTTTTACAGTTTTATACAATTTTATATAATTTTATATAATTACATCTGATTATATAATTTTGCTATTATTACCCGAGTAAAAAAGATTATATATATTCATATAAAATTATATAAAGACATCATATATAATCTTATATAGTTTAATGCGAAAAATGAGTCGATAAAGCGATATAAAAACTTATCAAATTTGATCAAATCTGATCAAATTTGACATAATTTTAATATAATTTTATATAGTTATATGCGAAAATTGGACCCTTTTTTGTATAAAATTGATGCAATTATATATAATTAAATATATTTATATATAAGCAAACAAATGTTTTCCCCAAAAAACGCAAAAAAAAATTTACAAAATAAAATTTGTTTCCGGACTTAAAAATTTTCAAAAACATTTTTGGGACTTTGAAAATTTAAAAAAAAAAGTTCTCGACTTAGAAAATTTTTTAAAAGTTATATCTAATTATATGTATTTTTTTTTTTAATTTTGCATCTCTCCTAGAATTTTGGGACTTAGAAAATTTTAATTTCCCGAGTAAAAAAGATTATATATATTCATATAAAATTATATAAAGCCATCATATATAATCATATATAGTTTAATGCGAAAAATGAGTCGATAAAACGATATAAAAACTTATCAAATTTGATCAAATCTGATCAAATTTGATATAATTTTAATATAATTTTATATAGTTATATGCGAAAATTGGACCCTTTTTTGTATAAAATTGATGCAATTATATATAATTAAATATATTTATATATAAGAAAAAAATGTTTTCCCCCAAAACGCAAAAAATTGACAAAAAAATTTGTTTCCAGGACTTAAAAATTTTCAAAAATATTTTTAGGACTTTGAAATTAAAAAAAAAAAAAAAAAAACATCTGGACTTAGAAAATTTTAATTTTTTTTGGACTTAGAAAAATTATCAAAAGTTATATTAAATTATATGTAAAGGACTTAGATTTTTTTTTAAATTTTACTCATATAAGATAACATATAATTTAAAAACAGTTGCATAAAGTTTTATATAAAATTTCTTCAAATATTTTGTTTTATCAAATTATATAAAAAAGAAGACAGAATTTTAAAGTTCATATGTAATTATATAAACGAACTTTAAATCGTATGTTATTATATAAAAGTCAATATTTTCTGTTATATAATTTTATATAAGAAACAAATTAGAAGTGCAAATATATAAAATCACATATGATGCAACAAAAAATACATATAGTTTTACAAAATAATATATGTATATATAAAACTATATATAATTATATATGATCTTTTTTACTCGGGTATATAAAAATAGGGGTCCAAATTTCGCATAAAATTATATAAAAAATTTATCAAAATATAAGAAACATTGATAAAATTTTATAAAGTTTTATCGACTCATTTTTCGCATCAAATTCTATATAATTCTATTTTATCATATATGATGTTTAAAAAATTATATACAACTATATAGGAACTTTTTTACTCGGGTATGTTAAAACTGTTTAATGAGACTACGGGAAATTTATAAAAGTATCTTAAAATATGAGATTTTTTCTACCCGTGAAAAATTCTATTAGAACTGATGTAATCTGTTTAGATCGAATTATAATAACTGCATATAATTGTATCTGATCAGATCTATTTGCCCCGAGATTTGTTCCCAATTTCGAGATCTGATCATATTAGAAACAAATCTCCCCGAGTAAAAAAATTTATATGACGCAATATTTAATTATATATGAACAGATATGCTTTTATGTAAATCCATATTAATTTTGATCCGAAAATTGGCGGATCGAATATTATACGATTATATCAAATTCTATTATTTTTGATAAAATAATATCAAATTTGATTAAGTTTTATCCCAAAAATGGGTCTATCTAATTGTATTAAATCATATCTTATCTGTTAACATTATATACATTTTTATATAATTAGATGAAATCTGGTAAAATTTTTGGGAATTTGAAACGTGAAATTAGAAATTATTTTATCAGATTGGATACATTATCAATTAGAAGAGTTTTTATTGCTCTTCTGATTTTTTCGGGACTTAGCAAATTATTAAAAATTTGTCAATTTTTTTTTTTTCTACAATCATTTTTAAGGGTTTAATAATTCCAAAAAATGTTTGTGTCTTAGAAGATTTTTTCGGAACTTAAAAATTTTTCAAAAAAATAAAATTTCTTATAAAAACATTTTTTTTTTTTTGTACGGAATTTTACGAAAAATACGAAAAATTTTTCAAAGTGTAAAATTTTTCTGTACGGAATTTTTTTAGAGTTTTAAAGTTGCACTGCAATCTATACGAAAAAAAGTCTTAGAATCTAAGAATTTTTCTTTACCAAACACATTCTACAATTTTTCTACGCACGAACAAAAGAGAGTTTAAAATTCGGTTGAGAAGTAAGTCGGTGAGGGACATATTCCCTTTTGCCATAAATAAATTTATTGTGATTTTTGTAATAATAATAATAATTTTGATCACATGATTAATTATTTTATTTATTCTTTCTATTTATTTACAACTCATTTTAAATAATTTTAACCTAACCGAGAACTGGTAACAATGCCCGTCGTTCCGATGTAGCGAAAAAAAACCAAGGGTTCTGGTGGGAATCGAACCCACGACCCCCACCTTCAAAGGCTAGCATACTACCAACTACGGGGGCCCCTTTGTGATTTTTGTATTTAAGTATTAAAATTTTATCATTACTTAAATTTTTTTACATGGTCATGTTTTTATGTTGTCTTATTTTAAAAGTGGCGCAGAACGCCACCTCAGTTTGCCTATATAAACTAGCGACTTAAAAAAAAAAAAGAAAATGAGAATTACTGTTTTCATTTTCTTAAAACCAAAAAATTTTGTAAATTGGATTTGTTACTTGAATAATAATTTACATTGTGGTGAATAAAAAAAAACGTTCACCAGCTGGTAAATAAAATGTAACATAATTATTTTTTATCAATTTTTTTCATAATTTTTTTCATTATTTTTTTTACATAATTTTTTTTTTTCATGAATTTTTTTTCATCAATAATGTATATTGGATTTTTAACTTGGATAATAATTTTTCCCTGTGGTATATAAAAAACCCGTTCACCAGCGTGTGAATAAAATAATTGTTCATCAATTTTTTTTATAATTTTGTTTTTTTATATTTTTTTTTACCAAAACCTTTTTTTTCATCAAAATTCTTTATTATATGTTTTTTTTTATTTTCAACAAAATTTTTTTTTTTATCAAAAAATTTTTCTTAAAAAAAATTATTTTCATTAAAATTTTTTTTCAAGGGAAGCTTTTTTCTCCTGGTCCCAATTCGTCCATTAAAGAACTTTACTAGCATACTTCTGAGCTAAAAATTACATTCTAATGTGTTTTTATACCCTAAACCACTCTGTTGTGATGATGTTTGATTAATTCCAATTTTTGACTTTATTTATCGATTAATTCCAAATTCAGACGTTTTCTAAATTACAAGATTTTTTTTACAATTTTAGAAAAAAAAATTGATTCTTGAGTAAATAAACAATTCTCCTAATTTGTTTGAGAAAATTTAAAAACATTATTTTGGAGATTTAAAAAATGTGTAGAAATCAACAAAAAAATTTAGTTGCTAAATTTATATGGATTACTGATATCACAAGAATTGTATATTGTTTATCTGAATACATTTGGAAAATTTTAAACAAAAAGTATTTTGGTTTTAGCATAACCATAAAATTTGTAATATATATTTTTTTTTATAATTTAGGGGGGCTTTGCGCAAAACTCGAAATTTTGATCGATTTTGCGCAGTCATAGTGTTAACCGATTTGGCCCAAAACTTTATCAGACACTTATTTTAAGTTTCAGGAGCAGTGAAAATCCGAAATTTTAAAATAAGGACTACTCTAGTCAACATGACTGTTTTTTATACCCTCCACTCTAGGACCCCATAAAGTATATATATTCATGATCCTCGATCGATTCTAAGTCGATCTAACGATGTCCGTCCGTCAGTCTGTCCGTCTGTCTGTCTGTCCGTCTGTCTGTCGGTCTGTAGAAAACACGCTTACTTTTGAAAGACTTTACAGAGACTTCTGAAGTTTGGCATATATATTGGGCATTTATCTGGTCAGGTTGGTATTGCAATCCAGCGAAATCGGTCTAGTGGTTCAAAAGTTATAAATCCCGGCAAGTGTTTTTTGTGAATTTACGAAATAAAAAACACCCTAACTTTCGAAAGGGTATATGAGGATGCTGCCGCTTGGCATATATATTTGCCGTTCCCCTGGCCTGGTTCGTATTGAATTTCAGCCCTCCAACTCGTAAAGTACATATATAATTGGTCAGTGATCTATTCTAAGACATTATAGCGATGTACGTCTGCGGAGGGCACTATACAGTCCAAAATAAAAGAGCTATGCTCCTGAAGTTTGGCACGATTATGGCTTATGGCCATAGGCTGGTTATGTTCGGTGGCAAAAAACTAAAACACCACCAGAAATTTTTTTTACAATTTTTTTTGTATATTTGTTCAACAAATGAAATATTTTTATGCCATATGAAATTCATTGACCGGCATTTGGACAAAGATGATTAGGGAATGCTATTTTTTCGGCCCGCCCCCTTTTAAGGGCGTGGTTATAGAAAATAGTACAAAATAATCATAAAAGTGTTTTTAAGGCGTAAATAACGTAAAAATTAATTTTTAAACACTTATGAAGAGGGAAAGGGTGTCCCCCAATGTCCCCCAACGAGTCACACCAACTTTCTTATTCAAATTTTAAGTTTTTTATGCATTTTTTACATAAAAAAGAAATGTGAATTGTTTATCGTTTTGTTAATAAAAATATTTTTTAATAACTACTTTTTTATTCGTTATTCTCATCGATTAATCGAATATTTTTTTTAGATTTAATCGTTTGATCGAACGAACAAAAACAATTTGTTGAATTATTCGAACAAAGTTGAAAGACGAATGATTGACAACTCTAGTATTCATAGATTCGGCCAAGTCGAATTTAACTTTTCTACTTGTTAATTCTAATATTTGAATATTTTTTTTTAAATAAAGTCAGAATAGTACACTTGGGACTAGAAAATGTCGTACCGCTCACTTTTGGGGTCGTGGTTATAAAAAAATAATTTAAATAATGATAAAATTGTATTACTAAATAACAAAAATACTTATAAATGAATTTGTTAACATTTTACACAAGAGGTATGGTATCCCCCAAAGTCCCCCGATTAAGTTTTATTTAATAATAGTTTTAATCGCATTACTACGGTACTGCGCAATAACTCCCAAATGAAATAATTCCCAATGAAAAAGTTCCAAGAAAAATGAATTAACTCCACACTTTAAAAAATGAAATAACTCCCAAAGAAAAAATTAAATATGTCCCAATATTTGGGAGTTATTTAAAATCAAAATAATAACTCCCAAAAAAAATGAAAGAACTCCCAATGAAATAAGTGCCAAAGAAAATGAAATAGTTCCCATTACAGGAATTATGTCTACATGTTCATAGTCCAAAAATTTTGAAAACAATATCGTCACGTAAAATGCAAAACGCCCTAACTAACAAAAAATTCAAAATCGATATTTTGATTGATTCTTGTGTATTTTATTAACCTACACGCCCTTACAAAAAATTAGGGTCACATTATAAAAATAAGTGATTTTATAGCCCAAAATTAAAAACAATGCTTAAAAAGAAATGAAATAACTCCCAAACTATTTTTTTTTGGGTTTTTTTTTTTCATTTTCATTTCATTTTTTTCATTAAGTCCCACTACACTAGGACTAACTTCAGAATGAAATAAGTCCCAAATCGTATGTAACATTTTTGGGAGTTGTTTCATTTTTTTGGGAGTTATTTCATTTGGGAGTTATTGCGCAGTACCATTTCCACTAACGCTTTTTAATACCCAATAGTTGACATCACCGTTGTTTACTGCTTTTTACTATGTATAATTGCACTGCATCATCAAATGAATTTTATTTTCGTTTTTTCTGCATTATATTTTCAAATGAAAATGAAATTAAAAACATGTATTTCTAACATGCAACATAAGTCGATTTTTTTTCTATTTTAATGAAAAAAAAATTTTAAAAAAAAATGAATTGTTGAGAAAAATTGCAAAAGAAAATTACTTTGTTAGACGGTGTTTTTTTATTATTTTTTATGAATAGTTGCTTCTAAGCTGTTTATTATTTTTTTATTACTTGGCCAACATTATTTTTTTAAGGCTATAAATGGCTATAACGTGTTTAGTTGTTGCATTTGCAATTATACATACATTATGTGTCGTAGGATATACATAAATATATGTATGTAAAAAAATGCATAAACATATGAACATTTTCATTAATTTTTTTTTTTTCTATTATGTACGCATCGCTTCATAATGAAAGTGAAGTGAATTGCCGTTAAACTTGTGGTAAAATGTTGCAGAAAAGTTGCAACAACAATCATCAACATCATCATACCACACCATAAATGTGTGATTTGGTGATTAGAGCATTTAACAGAAAAAATATAAAAAAAATAGGCAAATAAAAATAAAAGTGAAAAATGATTGGTAAAATTAATAATTTGATGCATTTTTTATATTTTCTGTTGACAGTTTTTTTTATGGTTTTTCAAGGGTACTTAAACATGTACAACACTGTGCAACACGAATCAGAGGGGAAAAAATCGTAGTCAAATCAAAAATGTTCGTACTCATTTTCAAAAATCTCAAATTTTTTTAAAAAAATTTTAAAAATTAAGTTGTATTTTATAAACTTGACTTTGTTTTGGTATTGATTTTTTGACCAACTATGGAAATGTTTTAAATTACAATAAATATGCAATTTGTGTTTTTTTTTTTTTCTTTTTTACAAAATCTAAGATTCCAT
The DNA here is from genome assembly GCA_963921195.1 of Pegoplata infirma. Lineage (NCBI taxonomy): Eukaryota > Metazoa > Arthropoda > Insecta > Diptera > Anthomyiidae > Pegoplata > Pegoplata infirma. Next base: position 40,423,202 of record OY992539.1, on the reverse strand, counting down.
TATTGCTTGACCAATCAATTTTTTAACCCAAGTATGTCAAACAAAAAATTTAAAAACAACATAAAAATTTTAACATGAAATTTGAGCTAAGAGCTATTTATGGTTATCGACACACTTTTTATTTTAAATCCACTTTCATTAACGGAAGCATTTTTCAAAAACCTAAATTTAAAAAATTTGTTTATTTATGCAATTTATTTCATAGTCTGTTTTTTTTTTTTGCATTTTTTGTAGCCCTTGAAAAGAAATTTAATCCACTTTTACATTTGTTTACATTTAAACTTTTCCCATTGTCTGTTAAATTTGTTTCTTTACTTTTTTTTGCGGACAATGTCTGCTTATAGAAATTTCCATAACATTGCAGTTTTTTGCAAAATTTTGTTGACTTAAGGTATTTTATTTTTATTTTGTAATTTAAATTAATTATTACCTACAATACATGTATAAAAAAAATTAATTTAACCACCAAAAAAATAAAGAACAAAATAACAAAAAAAAAAGAATAAATGCAATTTTTAGAGATTCAATGTCATTGCTACAATAGTCGCGCGACTTTACCATTGACATTGCGAACAAAAAAACAAAAATTTGTTTGTTTTGCAGAATAAAAAAATAAATAAAGTTTAATTTAAAATTAATGTGCATAACCTTTTGGAAGTACAAACTTTAAAATAAATGTAATTTTTTTTAATAATTGCAGTTTTTTATTGCAATTTTTGTAAGTATTTGAATTTTAATAGCAACTTATTAGATTTTTTTACAAAACAATTCAAAAAATCCAAGTAACACTGTGCAACAAATTTTGGATCATCAAAATATGAAAAGTAGACCGTTAGAAGGACAAAATCAACAAATGGTTTTACAAAGTCAGTTCGGATTTTTTTTTATGGACCACTGAAGTTTTCTATTTTTTTTTTTCAAAGGCGTTTGAAAAACGTAAAAAAACTACTTATAACACTGTCCAACAGCCAATATTAAACATGAACCGGATGATATACGTCTGAAAGTAGAAAACAAATGAAGTAAAACTGCATTTACAGTTTTTCATTTCATGATCCTGTTTCCTTTTAAAAGGACTTCAAAGTTTTAAAGGATACATTTTGAAAATATTTATGAAATATATTCGATTAGAGTTTTATTCTAGTTCGAGGCCCAAAAATATTTCTATATATAATATTGTCATAATAGAGTATTTTTAATTTATTGCTTTAAAAAAAGTTACTCATCTCATAGTATGTCTGTACTGATCAGTTTCATCCCCACTAAGGAATCTTCAGCAGACTTTAGAGAATCATCGTTGGTCAATCATACATCAAACCAGACATAATATTTGATATATTTCACAAGTTATTTGAGAAATACTATTATGAAGGTCCGAAATCTGTTTTCCAACAAAAATAACTCTTTTTAAAGCAAAAATTGTATATACTAAATCACCATCATATATAGAAATATTTTTGGGCCTCGAACTAGAATAAAACTCTAATTGAATATATATACATATATAAAGGCCGAATAAATTCATTTTATTTTTATGTACCTTTTGGTACTAAAAATAAAAAAACAACATTTAACACAAAGTTTAGTACGACTTATCCTACCAACACTATTGTTTGGTTAGGTACTGTTGTTATTGTAAAATAACAGCAACACATATATTAATAATTACCGATGGTGATTTAGTATATACAATTTTTGCTTTAAAAAGAGTTATTTTTGTTGGAAAACAGATTTCGGACCTTCATAATAGTATTTCTCAAATAACTTGTGAAATATATCAAATATTATGTCTGGTTTGATGTTTGATTGACCAACGATGATTCTCTAAAGTCTGCTGAAGATTCCTTAGTGGGGATGAAACTGATCAGTACAGACATACTATGAGATGAGTAACTTTTTTTAAAGCAATAAATTAAAAATACTCTATTACGACAATATCATATATAGAAATATTTTTGGGCCTCGAACTAGAATAAAACTCTAATCGAATATATATACATATATAAAGGCCGAATAAATACATTTTATTTTTATGTACCTTTTGGTACTAAAAATAAAAAAACAATATTTATGAAATATTTTGAGTAGTTTTTTTTTCAGCTCGAGGTCATTATTTCCTTTACTATTTAAAACTATGATATTCTCATAGAACAATTTTCAAGAAAATTAGTTTTCTGTTTTTAAATTTATTTATGTTGGTCATTTTTTGGAAGACTTAAATGACATGTGTTTCGGGATTTATCAGATCCCATTGTCAAGATTATTTAGCAAAACTAAACACTTAAAATATTATGTAAGTGAATTCAACAGAAAATACGTTTGAAACAAATAAAACTTTATTCAAAAAACGGACTACTTACATTTCATTTAAAACAAAAACATTTCTCCGTTATTTTTAAATGTTAATTAATAACTGTTGAAGTCCGTAAAAATAACTTAAAAATCCATAAAAAAATGACTGACAAAATTTTACTGTAAAATCGGTTAAAATAACGGAAATTTACATTAATTTTTATTTATTTTTTAGAAATAATTTTAAAAAACTTCGAAAAAACTTAACTTCTGGCTGATAGCCCAGCACGCTACCCTCTGTGCCACAAGCTACTTACATTTTCAGCAACTAAATTTGAATTTCAAATTCAAAAAATAAAAAATCTAATTTTAGAAATTTTCAAATAACTGACAATAACAAACTGCACATAAAATAATGTGGTTTGTTTTTTAAATAAATGAAAAAACAAACGTTACGGAAAATTTTATTTAAAAGACCGTTATGTATTTCAATAAGCGTTCAACAAATTTTTTAGAATATTTGTATGTGAAACAAACGAATTTCCTTTAATATTAACTGAAACGAAAACTATTTGTTTGACTATGAAACAGTAACTGTAAAACTTTTATGAGTGTATGTAAGTTGTCTAAGTAAAAAAAGTGAGTGTTAAATTCGTCTGTGCCGAATATTTCCACTAGAGATTTATTCACGTGATTGTGAGTGAACAAAATGCGTGAGTAAAATTTTTGTGTGACTGAGTGTGAGTGAGTGGTTTTTTTTGCGTGAGTTTGCGTGATTTATTTTCTTTGCATATTTCTGTTCGTCACGAATAAAGCCAAAAAATTTAGTAAATTTCGTCCCGAAAAAAACAAAAAAAAATTTTAAATTTGGCTAAGCTCAAAATTTTTCTAATAATTTGGTTAGATTTAAAAAAATTTAAATTTTTTCACCCTTTCACTACCAACTTTTTTTGGCTAAGAATTTCTGTACCAAAATTTGTGAAACTGTAGACCTATGATAAGTAAATTTTTTTTCTTTATTTCGTTGGTCTACTGCGCCCTCTAGCGGAGATATATCCAACCAAACTTAAAGCTTTCACATGCAACGAGTGAACATTTTTCCAAAGTTCGAATTTTGTATTTTTTGTATTGAAAGCTTCAACAAAATCCGCTTTTAAGGAAGCTTGTACGGTTATTATTTTTGAGAACGTTTTTAACGTTTATTTTGTTTTGTAATTTGTTTACGTTATTTGAAAAATTTCCATTTTGCCAACAAATATTGCGTGTAGAACATACCGGATTGAAATTTTTTCCGAACACATCTATCGTAAAGATAACCCTTCAATGATCAATCTTGTCCAAACAAAACACAAAAATGTTGTAGAGTTAATTTTTAATGATTTTTTAAAGTTGTGTACACTGTAGAGTACAAGGGGAGTGAAAGGGTTATTTTTTTTTTGTATAAATAAGAGTTTTGTGAGTGTGAGTGACGCTTGTGTGAGTGCACGTGAGCTGTCTCACATTTACTCACGTGATTGTAAGTGAGTGTAAGTAGAAAATATATGCTATTTAGTGAGTGTGCGTCACTAAAGTCACTACGCGGCCATTTCTACTTTCCACAACCCTCCAAAAAGTAAAAAAGATAAATAAAGTAACGTTTTTTCGGAAGGAGTAAGGGGGGTCGCCCTTGGATACCTACCCCTTTGCGATACATGTCAATAAACTAATTTATTTGGTTTGGATTGTATCGTGCCTTCCACAGACAGACGGACGGACATCGCTAGAATGTCTAAAAATTGGCCATGGATCAATATTATATATTTTTTATGAGGTCCTAGACCGATATTTTCTTGCGTTACACTCGGAATGGCAAATTGAGCAGGGCATAATAAGCCAATCAAATATATACTACTAGTTAAATTATTATTTATTTTTAATTTCTGAGTTCGTCAACATTTTTGGATGCCATTTGTTTAAAGGCACGAAAAGGCAGCTAGTTTTTGATAAATCTTTTAGTTAATAAGTTAAACTTTAATTCTATGTTAAACCTAGATCGGCGGAAAACGGCGCCAACAGTTAAAATCCCTGTCAAAGTTGCGTAGATTAGCAAAAAAATATATATTTCAAATGAATTAATTTCAAATTTGTTAACAATACATACAGAGCTCATAACAAAAATAGAATCTGGACAATATACCCTTTCCAACAAGGTATTACAATCCTAAAAATAATAATTACTAGCTGGCCCGGTCCGCGTTGCTGGCCCAAATATAAGATCAGTGTTATATTTCGCCTCGCTTCAAATATATAGCCTTGCAAAAAATGTAATGAATTTCTAGGCTTAGAAAAATTTGTGGACGTGGTTTTAAAGACACGATTAGGCAGAAAATCATCTTCAAATTATATTTTAGGAACTAAAAAAAAAAATCAAAATTTTTATTTTCATTTAAACCTACATTGGACTATGACGAACATTTAAAAAAAAAAAAGTTTAGTCAAATCGATCCAGCCATTCTCCGATTTTAGATATATCGAAAAAAGGACGCGTAAAGGTGAGCGTGATTAATTTGTTTTCCGAAAAAACCTAAGACGAACATTTAAGAAAAAATATTATCTACATCGGTCAGTTAAGTCAAATCGATCCAGCCGTTCTTCGATTTTAGATATATCGAAAAAAGGACACTTAAAGGTGAGCGTGATTAACGTGTTTTCCGATAAAACCCTAAGACGAACATTTAAAAAAAATTATATCCATATCGGTCAGTTCTCAAGTGATGCGATTACCAACGAACTACATTTGATTTTTATTTATATTTTATTATTCTATATTTTATTTTTCTATAGATCAAATTTTATATGTATCGAAAAAAAGAGTCGGTGGACAAATTTTCTAACCGTAAAAACCTTATTTGAATTTTACCAACTTGGTCCATCCATTCAAAAGTGGGCGTAGAAATGGAAAATTTTTCTTTCCGAAAAACCTTAGTTGGACTATTAAAAACAAAATAAGCCAAATAGATCCAGCCATTCCATGATTTAAAATACATATATCGGGAAAAGTGAGAAAGTTGGCGTGGACAATTTTTCTTTCCTTAAAAATCGTTTTCTATGTTCATTCGATACAAAGAAATTTTACTATCCGTAAAAACCATAGTTGAATTATGGCAAACATTTTTAACAAAAATTAGCCAAAGTGGTCAAGTCCTTTCTTTTCGTAAAAAACAAAGTCAAATATTATAAAAATTAATTTAAAAAAAAATAGTAAAATCGATGCAGCCATTCTCATATTTTAGATAAATTGAAAAAGTGGGCGTTAAAGTGGGCGTGGTCGATTTTTCTTTCGGTAAACACTTAAAGTGGATTACTATGAACGTTTAAATAAAAAGTTACCCAAATCGGTGCAGCCGTTTTCCGATTTTAGATAAATTAAAAAAAGTGGGCGTAAAAGTGGGCGTGGTCAATTTTTTATTACGTAAAAACCTAAGTTGGACTATGACGAACATTTAAAAAAAAAAAATTGTCCAAATCGGTCCAGCCGTTCTCAACTGATGCGGTTACCAACGAACGACAATTGATTTTTATTTATATAGAATAAATATTAAAAATACGCACTTGAATATGGTATTATTTTACCTCCCCAAATCATTAAAGTCGAAAGTTGTGTGTTCTGTCGCCATTTTCGAATACTTCTGTTGACATAAAAACAATTATTTATGAAAATAATTATTGCTTGACATCTTAGCTTTACGATAGAACTTGTTTTATGGTTATTTTCAAAGATTTGCAAAAATCAATTATGAGATGCATTCACCTCATATTATCCACTGTGCTGTGATTTACGAAATTCGAAAAAAGTATTTTTCGTGCCATCCTAAAGTCTTAAAAGTCCCATATTTTTTTGATCAAATGCACCACGGATACAAACTTTAAGCGCTGGTTGCGCCCTGAAGATGACCTCTAACATTTTTTTAATTATTTTTCCCGTAATCTGCTCTTCAATAAGCACCGTTCTAGGGGTATGCCCTAAAGAAATTCAAAAATTTCCTGATTTCGGGACATGCTAATCACCAAGTAAATATGTTAAGTGTCATATCTGTGTAATATTTTAGACGTGATCGCCATTTCAACAGACGAACATCGCTAGAATGTCTTCGAATCGTTTACTGGTCAATAATATATAAACTTTATGAGGTCCTAGACCGATATTTGAGTAAGTTACAAACGGAATGACAAACTTATATATCTCTACCAATTAACTTTTTCCATCAGATAACACAGTGCAACAATCAGAATCGGAATGGGATGATTCCAAAAGCAAATAAAAGTTGACTCATTCCATAACCAAACCCTCAATGCTTTTTCCTAGTTTAGCGCTAGATTTTTTTTGCATGCATTTGAAGTTGGTGAACTTTTATTATAATATATAATAGTAATTGCTTGAAAACTGTGTAATTGGTGAATGATTAATTTTGTAATTGCCATTAAATAACTATCATACGCAACGGTGCACAGTGGTTATTTATTAATGATTTGGCTATTCAGTAAGTAGTTACTGCACCGATTGCAGCGAAATTCATACCGGTTATAGCTAACGTAATTTCAAGCTTAAGTTTGGATGTCCAATAAGGGCCAATAAGGGCACCACCAAGGGCCAATAAAGGACATGTTTAGTACACGAAAACTTTAAATGATTTAAAATAACAAAATTTAAATGTGTTTAAAAAAATCTAGCGCTGAACTAAAAAAAAATGACTTGAGGGTTTTGTAATGTAAATTATCAACATTCACTTGCTTTTGGTTTCATTCCATTCCGATTTTGAAAGTTCGATTTTGTGTCACTGTGCACAGAAAAAAATAAAAAAAATATTTGAGTAAATTTATAATACTATTGAGTAAAAACTTACTCAATTTTGCACCAGTAAACAATTTAATAGTATTGAGTAAATTTTTAATAAAATTTATTAAATGTTTGAAAAACAAATTGAATAAATTTTTAATTGACACAATTAAAGATTTACTCAAAACAAAAAACTTGTTTTTTCAAACTTTGCCAAACATATTTATGTCTCAAAACCATAGGAAAATTTTATAAAGACGATAACAAACTTTCATATACATACACAAAAAACTATAAACTAAACGAGAATTCAAAAAACTATGAGAGTTTAAAAAAATGAAAAAACTATTAAATTTTTATTAAATTATTTACTTAAATTTTTTTAAAATTTTTAAGTAAATTTTTAATTGCGTCAATTAAAAAATTACTCAATTTTTGTTTTAAAATTTAAACAAGTGATTACTCAAATCTGTTTCCTCCAAATTTTTTTCTGTGTGTTATTCAAGACATTACAATTAATCTTTTGCCAAAAACGAGGGAGGAGTGTAAAATATTTATCCTGACATTTCAATAGATTTCCTAAGAACTACTTTAATGTACCTACGGGTAATGAACCCTTTACAACTTATTTTCAAAATCGAAATTCTGTTTAAAAAAAAAAAAACTTTCCATTGAGCTAAACAAAAAAAAAATCTAAATGTTTAGGGAAACAAGCTGCGGATAGAATACCATAATTTATATTGGCTTTATTTGTCTTCAAATCTTAACATTTGTCAAATAAAATAAAACGTAGTTTCTCATACAGATATTCTAAAGAAGAATACATATGTGTAGTTTTACTCCAGTGTATGTGAGAATTAAATTCATATATGACTGCATCATCATCATCGTCCAAATCTTCATCAGAAACAGATATAACAGTAGCAGCAGAGTACCAGTACCATTACCAGGTTTAAGTATCAGTATCAGAGCAACAAGAATTACTTTTTTTTTTAGAATTTTGCTTTTATTATTTTTTTTTTTTTCTTTGGGAGAGGTGACGGTGTGGATGGCGCGTGTTAGATCGTTTTCAGGTCATTCACTGTGTTGAATGTTGTCTCGTTTCATGATTCACTTAATTTGTATATGTGAAAAACAAAAATAACAAAATCTAGAAATCAGCACCAATAACCAAAAAAATTCACAGAATTTTTTGTTCTTGAATAAAACGAAAAAAAGCAAGTAAAAAAGTTAAATTCGGCCTTGCCGAATGTATGGAGACCCTCCACAATGTAAAAAAAAGATTATGGCAAAAAACTTCATTTAAAAAAAAAATGTTTTTGTAAAAAATGTTGTTACAAAAATTGAAAAAGAAACTTATTTTTTGAAAAAAAAATTTTAACAAAAACAAGTAAGAAAATTAAAGTCGGTCAAGACCGACCATATGATACCCTACGCCAGTGTTTTCCGGAAAATGGGTCCCAAGTCAAAACGTAGACTGATTGGATTTAACTTTCGTTAGATCTTTATTTAGTGTAGAAAACACACACAAACAAAATTTGAGTGAAATTGGTTTATTTTTGTTGCCAATAGACCGATTTTACTGAATATCAAGAGAAATTTTTATATGGGTCTAAGTCCAAATATAATCCAATTATATTCAGAATTGATTATGCCACCAAAGAACACGTTTAACATTTACAAACAAAATTTTGATAAAATATTTCCGATTTTTATGAATTTTGAAAGATTTATGTGAATATCGGGAGGGTAGTTTGTATGGAGACTACAAGAAGAAGTGGTCCGATTCCCTTAAAATTTGGAATGATGATTTGTGAATATAAATATATTTTGTACCTGTCAATTTAGAATCATTTGAGGCAAATTATAAAGGGAATTTTGTATGGGGGCTAGGTCTAAACATGGACCGATTTTTCCTAATAGGCTTCCTCCTTGGGTCAAAGGAAGCTTAAGTTTCAAATTTCATACAAATCGATTAATAATTGCGACCTGTATCGTAATCACAACGTTTAGACGGACGGACGAACGGACATCGCTTTATCATCAGAAAGTGATTCCGAAACGATCGGTATGCTTGAAGGTGAGTTATGAACCAATATTTCGGATAGTTACAAATATTAGCACAAACCCATTATACCCTGTACCACAGGGTGGTGTAGGGTATAAAAAAAACGCGGAACAAAAATTTGGTGAAAAAAATGTTGAGGTTAAAAAATATGTTTGTACTTTTTTAAATACTTTTCGGTAACCACTTTTGTTTACAAATGTCAACTAACAGCCGATTTAAAGAATTTCGTATTTTTAGGTTATGTGGAATGTGCTATAGATTTCGAGTTGTAGTTACATTTCAAAACTTTTCGAAGCAACAACCAGTAACTGTAATTTGCTTAAGCCATATCTGTGTAATATTTTGCCTGTGATCACCATTTCAATAGACGGGTATCGCTAGAATGTCTAAGATCGATCATTATTCAATAATTTTATATGCGATTTGGCATCGATAATACTTACATATCGATTCCAAATCGGAGATTTTGAAATTTTATTTACAGTCTTTTGGTTAATTTTTAGTTTTTCTTAATGACCCGTTCAAAAGGCATTGAGTTTTCAAAAATACGGATCTTTTTTCTTTACTCAAATTTATTTTACACGCAGTTTCTTCAAAAATGGTCCAAATTCTAAAATATTTTTTTAAATTTTTGTTTTTTACATTATTCAAAAAAAATCATAAAAAAATCTCACAAGAATTTTTGTGTGCGATTTCTATAGCAAGATTTTAATAGCAGGACCTTCCTCAGTACCGATTTAAAAAATAGACCTCGCTAGGCCCAGAAATCCCAATAAATTCACTTACACAAAAAGGGATCTTTATTTTTCGTATTGAAGAAACCTCAGATTCTGAGACATTTTTCAAATAGAAAATGTCTCAGATTCTCAGACACATTCCGTACAGAAAAAATCTCAGATTCTGAGACGCTTTTCATATAGAAAAGGTCTCAGATTCTGATACATTTTTTGTATGGAAAAAGATTTAAATTCTGAAATATTTTTCGTATTGGAAAAGTCTCAGATTCTAAGACATTTTTTGTAAAGAAAAAGTCTCGGACTCTGAGACATTTTTCCAATAGAAAAAGTCTTAGATTCTGAAACATTTTTTGCAATAAAAAAGTCTCAGATTCTGAAACATTTTTTATATAGAAAAAGTCTCACTTTCTGAGACCATTTTTGTATAGAAAAAGTCTTAGATTCTGAGACATTTTTGTATAAAAAATAGTATAGAAAAAGATTTAGATTTTGAGACATTGTGCGTATAGAAAAAGATTTAAATTCTGAGACACTTTTCGTATATGAAAACTTTTAGATCCTAAGACATATTTTGTATATAAAAAATCTAAAATCATTTTTGGTATATAAAAAGTCTCAGATTCTACGACATTTCGTGTAAAAAAAGTTTTTGATTCTGAAACATTTTTCGTATAGAAAAATTCTCTGATTCTGAGACATTTTTCATATAGCAAAAGTCTTAGATTCTGAGACATTTTTAATTTTTTTACCGTGGAAAATGTCTCAGATTCTGAGACCTTTTTCCTATAGAAAAATTCTGAGAGACCTTTCTCACCTAGAAAGGACAAATTACCACTAGCATAACTACCTGATAACTACCGAACAATCGCAATATGCTCAGCGCTCTCGAAAGTGATGGAGAGCATGGTAAATTGCCATCTTGTTAGGTATCTGGAGGCTAACTCACTTTTAAACGATCGACAATATGGTTTTCGGAGAACTCGTTCTACCTGGGATCTGTTGGCGTTCCTTTCGGAACGTTGGAGTCGATCGATCCACCATTTGGGTGAGAGTAAGGTAGTTGCTCTGGATATTTCCAAGGCGTTTGATTGTGTGTGGCACGATGCGCTCATATCTAAGCTTAATGCCTTTGGTGTCGGTAATGACTTCTCTCGATTTGTTTCGAGTTTCCTCAAGGATCGTTCTATACGTGTTGTTATAGATGGGTTCTCATCAGATGAGTTCCAGCTCCAATCGGGGGTAGCGCAAGGTTCTGTTCTTTCTCCTACCCTTTTTCTTATTTTTCTTAACGACCTTCTAAGTCAAACTTCAAATCCTATCTACTCTTTTGCAGATGACAGCAACATCTGTCATTCATTTTCCTTTGATCGTAGGCCAAGCCTTATTGAGGTTGAGGGCAAAAGGCAGATTATGAATGACACACTTAATCAAGACCTGTTGACAATCTCTAAGTGGGGTCTTGCGAATAGGGTCAAGTTTAATGCACGCAAGACCCAATGTTGTATGTTGACTCACAGAAATGTGGAACCAACAGCGTCATCTGTACATATGGGTGGTATTGGTATTGAGGAATCAGACACTCTTGATGCTCTGGGCATGAAAATTCAGTGTGATGTCCGTTGGAATAAGCACGTTTTTCAAGTGTCGAAAGAAGCATTCAAGTGTCTCGGTTTTTTAAACCGGTGTAAGAAATACTTCACCTCATCCGATCTCCTTACTATTTATACCACCTGCATTCGACCGAAGATGAAATACAACTCCCATATATGGGCGGGGGCTTCAAAGTCTATTTTGGAGCTCTTGGACCGTGTGCAAAGGAGGGCCTTGATGCTTATCAATGACACTATTCTATTCTACTATTGACTCATTGGAGCATTGTCGGAATGTGGGTTGTGTGACTCTGTTCTATCGATATTACCATGGAAAGTTTTCTGCTGAGATAAGTGAACTTATCCCTAGAGCCCGAGTTTTTATTCGAAACACTCGGTTGTCTAGTAGATCACATCCGTTTGTTGTCGATTGTCCAGTTGATCGCACAGCGCATTTCAGAGAAGGTTCGTTTATCAGTCGAACTAGCCGTATGTGGAATAATCTCCCCGCAGAGGTCTTTCCAGTTTCTTTCAATGTAGATAAATTCAAGTCAAATATACACAAACACTACTCCCTCTTTGCTCCTCATCATAACCTATTTGCCTGATATCAACACAATGCATTGCATTAGTAGGGGCATCCCCTGAGTGTTGGTTCATCGTAAAAAAAAATCCTAAGACATTTTTTGTATATAAAAAGTTTTTTCGCGGATTTTTTTTTTCTAAAAATTTTTTTTGTTTGTTTTTTTTTTTTTCAAATAAACTTTTTATACATTGTGGAGGGTATCAGTGCATTCGGCAAGGTCGAATTTAACTTTTTACTTGTGTTCACTAAATTCGGCAAAAGAATTCCAAAACCGCGATTTTGGTCCACAGATAGTGATTTTTAAACATTAAAACTATTTTTTATCCAAATTGGTCTCAAAAGTTGGAAAATGTTAAGTATGTTATCTAAAAAAATATTTTAAATATATAAAAACGCGATTTTGGTCAATAAATGCTGATCAGCGATTTTGCTATACAGCATTTTGGACCAAAATCATGTTTTTATATTTTTTTAAATATTTTTTAAATAACATACTTTACATTTCCTAACTTTAAAGACCAATTTGGATAAAAAAGTATTTATATCTTTAAAAATAAGCATCTGTAGGCCAAAATCGTGGTTTTGGAATTTTTTAAATATTTTTTTAATAAAATACGCAAAGTTTCCGAATTTTTGAGCCAAATTTTGTTAAAAAATTCGGACACGAATTTTGATTAAAATTCATAATTTTTTCCAACTTTGATGACCGTGCAAAATTTTTTCATAAATTTTCCCATAATCAGCCACGTTAGACCATCGTTTGGCAGGTGTTACGACACGAAATTTAAAAGTTGAAATTTGAGTGGACGCCCTATTACCTACCCTCTATAATCAACCCTTTTGTTGGTCCTATACATTTTTTTTAATATTTTTTATATTTTTAATATTTTTCCAAAAAAGAACGTAAAATTTCCGAATTTTTGAGCCGGATTTGGTTAAAAAATTCGGAAACAAATTTTGACTGAACCCAGCAGAAATAAATCGAGATTTTGGCGACACAGCATCTGTTTATAGCATACCGTAGCGCATCCAAAGAGCGCTCTTAGGGATGCAGTAAAAGGAAGGGGAACAAATTTTAATTTTTTTTTAAGATTTTTTATATAAAACTTATAATGTGTAATTATTTTTTGATAAAATTTCACACTTGCTTTCCTTTTTAATATTTTTAACACTTTTTGAATAAAAAACATGAGTTTTAGACAAAGACACATGATTTGACTGCATCATTATTGCGCATTAATCAGCGCTGCAAAGAGCGCTTCAATCATAGCATCTTTGACCGCTGTTCCCAAAAAAAATCCCATAAAAAATGTGAAAATGAAAATTTCCGATATTTTTTTGATGTTCACTTCCGATTTTTTTTTTTTTTTCATTTTGTTTCACATAAATAAAGTTTTGTAAAGTAAAACGAATGAATTTTTTTGTTATATTTTTTTAAATTTTAGTTATTTGATTTCAACTTTGAATTTACAGCATCTTTATTCTGCTTAAATTAGCTCTACAAAGATACATGAATTCACTGCATCTTTAATCTGCTTAAATCAGCGCTAAAAAGATACATGAATTTACAGCATCTTTATTCTGCTTAAATCAGCGCTCTAAAGAAACGTGATTTCAGTGCATCTGAAGAGCGCTGTTTCTGTGTATCCAACTAGCGCTCTAAAGTGGGACATCGCCTTAGGGAATCATGCATGAATTCAGCGCAATTGGATGCGCTCCTTTACTCAAGTTCCCCTTCCAAAAGCTGCTGAACGTTCAGCAAAATTTCTGCTGGGCCCAGCAGAAATAAATCGAGATTTTGGCGACACAGCATCTGTTTATAGCATACCGTAGCGCATCCAAAGAGCGCTCTTAGGGATGCAGTAAAAGGAAGGGGAAAAAATTTTAATTTTTTTTTAAGATTTTTTATATAAAACTTATAATGTGTAATTATTTTTTGATAAAATTTCACACTTGCTTTCCTTTTTAATATTTTTAACACTTTTTGAATAAAAAACATGAGTTTTAGACAAAGACACATGATTTGACTGCATCATTATTGCGCATTAATCAGCGCTGCAAAGAGCGCTTCAATCATAGCATCTTTGACCGCTGTTCCCAAAAAAAATCCCATAAAAAATGTGAAAATGAAAATTTCCGATATTTTTTTGATGTTCACTTCCGATTTTTTTTTTTTTTTTCATTTTGTTTCACATAAATAAAGTTTTGTAAAGTAAAACGAATGAATTTTTTTGTTATATTTTTTTAAATTTTAGTTATTTGATTTCAACTTTGAATTTACAGCATCTTTATTCTGCTTAAATTAGCTCTACAAAGATACATGAATTCACTGCATCTTTAATCTGCTTAAATCAGCGCTAAAAAGATACATGAATTTACAGCATCTTTATTCTGCTTAAATCAGCGCTCTAAAGACACGTGATTTCAGTGCATCTGAAGAGCGCTGTTTCTGTGTATCCAACTAGCGCTCTAAAGTGGGACATCGCCTTAGGGAATCATGCATGAATTCAGCGCAATTGGATGCGCTCCTTTACTCAAGTTCCCCTTCCAAAAGCTGCTGAACGTTCAGCAAAATTTCTGCTGGGAAATACGTAATTTTTTCCAACATTTTTTTTTTTAATTTTTCCTTTAAAAATTTTTTTCACGACACGAAATTGCTGTCGTAGAACCTGCCAAACTTACCTACTTTTTAGTAGGTAAGTTTTTAAAAATGTTTATATTGAAAAAATATTGTGGGTCGGTCATACAGTTTAAGCTTTAAGGGGCACGCAGTTAGAGCGGTTAGAATATGTTAAGAAATGTTACTTTGTATGAGAGCCCCCTTTGAAGAATTGTTCAGAAAAAATGTTAAGGGAGAAAAATTTTAGGGGTCAATCTTGCCCTTTACCCCTTTGGATGCAACATTAGAGCAGTAGAAGCTGATTTAAATATTGGAAAACCGAAATAAAAATTTTTCAATAAATCCAAAAAATAGTAATTATCATAATCCTATGAACTTGCTTGCCAAAAATTAGTAGATTGAGTAGAAGTTTTCAACAAAAAAAATCAAAAAAATTTTTAGTTTTTATTTAAATTTTAAAACTTAAAACTTAAAAAACACAAAGTGGAAAACTTTTTAAAATTTTTTAGGATTTTTTTTAAATATCGTAAAAAACAAAAAAAAAAAAATGGAAATTGGACAATTTTTATAGAAGTTATGAGTAAAAGAAGTTTTAGTAAAGCAACAAACTCCGTATTTTTGAAAATTAGAACGGGTCATCAAAAGAATCTGAAAATTGATCAGAAAGGAGTTTTCGAAGTGTACTAAAAACTGTAAAGAAAAATTGGGAACATCTAAAAAAAAACCCTCGGTGCCCTTTTGGTATAAAATATAAATTACAAACGGAATTCAACAAGTTACACACGGAACAACAAACTATATATACCCTCTACCACATGTGTAGGCATAGATGGGACTAATTAATTAAAGGCACCAATTAATTGATGGTTTAATTACCATTTAATTGATGTCAATGGTAATGAAATTTTTTTCATTACCATTGGTTGTATCAATTGTACCAATTAAATTACTTATCAATTTAATTACTAATGAAAATTAAAAAAAAATAATTACCATTGGTATGGCATCATTTAAAAAAAATAATTACCATTAGTAAAAGTCGTCTCAATATTGTCAAAATCGTTAATATTTGGAAATATCCGTTGTTTTTTGATATATGGTGTTTTAGTTTTTCACATTTTATAAACCAAACACACGTTGATTGCCTTTGTATAACACAATATTTGAAATTTTTATTTGCGTTTTGTTTTTTGTCTTTAACATTTTCATATTATTGTTGTAAAAACATACTTTGATGTTTAAATTTTTAACTTAAAAAAAAAAAACAAAAATATGAAAACCAAT
Organism: Pegoplata infirma; assembly: GCA_963921195.1. NCBI lineage: Eukaryota > Metazoa > Arthropoda > Insecta > Diptera > Anthomyiidae > Pegoplata > Pegoplata infirma. Next base: position 40,407,210 of record OY992539.1, on the reverse strand, counting down.
GGTTTTGAAACCAATTATAATTGGTGTTTTTCAACAATTGGTGCATTTCATTACCATTAGTAATTATTTTTTCAATTAAAAAAATTTAATTACCATTAAATGGTAATGAAAATGTTTTCATTACCATTGATATCAACCAATGGTAATTAAATTTCAATGGTAATTAAAAATTCCCATCTATGTGTGTAGGTTATAAAAATACATCCAAAAACCCATCATAAAAACCTTTGCGCACTTGCTGCTACTGCTGTTATTACTTTATGCACTCCACCAACACACAACAATATATATAAATGTGCGCCATCATGGTTGTTTGTAAAGAGGAAATAGTAGTAGAAAGAGCAAAAGGTGTTGTCTGTTCATCGACATTTAGACTACACTAACCATACCTAACCTACTGCATACATCCATCCATATTATTCCTTCATTCATTCCAAACACACATCGAAATCGTTGAACATCGATGTCGACATTACCATGGGAATGATGACAACGTCGAAAGCAGATTATGTTTGCAAACAGTAAGCGGGGGAAGGGTAAAGGTAGCCTAAAATTTGCAATATGTAGGGTCTCTGGTATAAGAAGAACAACAGAAAAACACATAACCAGCAGCCACTTTAATAAGGTCTTTTTTAAAGACTATTTACTCTAAACCCTCATCATTTCTCATACTAGAGAAAAGATAAACATCACATTGTATATTTGTCTACATACTTATTAACAGTCTTCCTTCTTGCTATTTATAAAGCTAAAATGTAGTTAGTATTGTTGTATGTTTGGAGTAGAGAGAACCTACTAAACCAGGGGAGGAAGGAATGCTTAAGGACATAAAAAGTATATATATGTGTAGTTATTTGGTTTAAAATTGGTTTGTTGTATATTCTTTGTCTGACTAATTTGCACTGAGAAAAACAACTGTTTGAAATGCGGAATCTTTAACTTTTAACCCATCATTAGAAACACTTACTAAGAGTGGATTTCTACTTATTATGAGCCCTTCTTTGCATTAATGACCGATTGGTTCATAAGAGCTTTCCGGAACTCATATCAGTTTTTCAAGGATTTTTTTTCCTCGTGGACCGATTTAGCTTATTTGCATACTGAACCTACGTAGGACTACAAGATTTATTCCTAACAAGTTTCAGCTCTCAATATTCTTTTATTTTTTTCTCAATAGAGCTTTCAACAAGCAGACTTACATTAGTAAATCTTCTTTACATCGAAAGATCATGAGATACTATAAATACTTTACAGGGTTCTAAATCAATCCTCTGCACTCTCTAAGGTTCTGGATGGTATGGAGAACTTCCTTCTTCTCAACTGTTTGGCGTTCAATGGTCTGCTAAATGATCGATAGTATGGTTTTCGTATGTATTATTTAACTGGGAACTTGATGGCTTTTCTTTCGGAGTGGTGGAGCCAATCCATTCGTTATCTTGTGAAAGGAACTAAACTCCCCGCAGAGGTCTTCCCAGTTTCTTTCAAAGTAGATAAATTCAAGTTAAATGCCTACAAAAACTACAACTTCTTTCCTTCATCTCATAGGCAATTTTCTTGAAGAACATCCTTCCATTCTGAATGCTAAGAAGGCAACACATTAAGTTAAATTCCCACTACTGTGCTATGGACTTTTTTCAGGAACATACCACAACCGTTGTCTTCCTAGCCCGTTCCTCGTCAGGTATGAAAATCTCAGTACCGCCAAGGAAAAAAATGGCCAACAACCTTTGTCTTTCTAGCTCGTTTCTCTTTTGATCTAGAATTAAAATTCCTGAAATCGTCAGATATAAAAATCTCAGTATCGACAACAAACGGATGTGATCTCCTAGACAACCCAGTGTTGCGAACAAAAACGCGGGTTCTAGGGATAAGTTCACTTGTCTCAGCAGAACACTTTCTATTGTAATATCGATAGAACAGAGTCACACAACCCACATTCCGACGATGCTCCAATGAGTCAATAGAGTTAGACACCCTATTGTTGTTGATAAGCATCAATGTCCTACTTTGCACACGGTCCAAGAGCTCCAAAATAGACGTTTAAGCCCCTGCCCAAATATGGGAGTTGAATTACATCGGTCGGATGTAGGTGGTATAAATAGTGAGGAGATCTGATGAGGTGAAGTACTTCTTACACCGATTTAAAAAATCTAGATACTTGAATTCTTCTTTCGACACTTCAAAAACGAGCATATTCCAACGGACATCACACTAAATTTTCATGCCCAGAACATCAAGAGTGTCAGATTTATCGATACCTATACCACCCATATGTACAGATGACGCTGTTGATTCAACACTACTGTGGGTCAACATATAACATTGAGTCTTGCGGGCATTAAACTTGACCCTATTTAAAAGACCCCACTCTGATATTGCCAACAGGTCTTGACTAATTGTAAGTGTGTCATTTTCCCTGACTCTTTTAAGTCTTTGTTCGTAAAGAAGTTTTTCACGACTAAGTACTCTAGCATTCACAAATCTCGCCTGTTTGCCTAGCAGATCAGTATTAGCGTTTTTGTTGTCACGCCAATTTCGGAATGCTTCCTCTTTGGATCTGACTGCGTTCCTAAAAGTCTGGTTAAACCAACATTTGTCCCTTGGTTTAGCCAAAATGATCTTCGATGGAATGGATGACTTTATTCCAAGCACAATAACATTTTTAACTATTTTCGCCGCGGCGTTGACGTTGCCGTCGAGGAAACAAAGTTTCCATCTGAAACGCCGAAAAAGTAGTTGAGCTCTGCCCAAAAAGCCTTCTCATATATGAAAACTGAACACTTCGTAGCTGTTGTCGAAACGTTACGAAGATTGGAGTACGAGAAGGATGCGGAAATAGTGCAATAAGCCTGCGCGGCTTTATCAATTGCAAGTAGCTCAGCCTAGAAAACACTACACTTGTACGGAATCCTCAATGAGGAAATAGTGCAATAAGCCTGCGCGGCTTTATTAATTACAATTAACTCAGCCCAAAAAACACTACAGTTGTTCGGAATCCTCAATGAGGCCCTAATTTTGAGGCATTTAGAATATATTCCCGAAAAACTCGTTAATTTTAACTCATCCCCATAAGCATTATCTTGCAATGAAGAATAGTGCTTAGATCTAATCTGATATGTTATTATTTTTTCATATATGATCGTATCTGACTGCATATATATAGTTATACAGATGGACAAATTCGAGATATAATTATATCTCTGTTTTGATCAGACAGATACAATCATTTTATCATATGCAATCATATATTATGAGTTGAAAACAGATCAGATAAGATCAAATCGAGTTTTACACTAGTAAGCAAAAATTTTTCTTAGTGTCACTTTTCTTGCCACCACGTCTCTCTAAACATGTTTCTGTTTGCAGACATACTATTTATTTTTTTCTTTTGTCTTTCTACTTTGTTACTTTGTTTTTTAACCAATTCGTTACATGCTGACCCCCAAAACTCATGCTGCTATAAAAAGGAAGTCTGTTTTTTTCACATTAACGTTTTCTCCAAACGTCTCTTCTAGTCTTCCTTTCGATCCACTCACTCACTCGTTGTGTGTTAACATTCCTGTAACAACATGTAGACTCACATTACACAAGATGATTTCCTAGAAAGTTCCCTCTTACATCTGTTGTAAAGTAGCGCAGCACACAACAGAATACAACAAAAATCATCATATCATTTCGCCTATATATTTTTTTTTTGTTTTTGCCTTCATCATAGAATCCAATTCCCTAATAAAATACATATACACTGACAGAAACAACAAAATAAACAACAAAATTTGAATACTTAAACCTAGTAATCGACACCAATACAAACATAATAATCATTTTTCACAGTTTACGTACTCGTTATTTAGTTCGTCCATATGGCGCTGCACGAGTATGATGATGTGGTTGTCTGTTTGTATTATAAACATTATAAACCGAACGGAAAGTGAAAATTTGTGGCTACTTGCTACAAACAAAACCAAACAAAACACACAAAAAAAAGTTACGACTGTCGCCTTCCCCCTTCATTATTTTAAGCCCGCTTCTTGTCACAAAACCTATATTGCAGCCTATAATACACTAATACACTGAAGTTGGAAATTTAACTATGTATTTGTATAATTTTCACATACTTTGTAAATTCTCATAACCTTTGTAAATTTTATTTCTGTTTTTTTTTTCTATATATGAGTGAGATTTTTCAAAAACAAGAGAATATTAGTTGGGCATTAAGGAAAATTATACATTTTTAGGTTTCTCTATAAATGTTGTTGCAATTTTCTCAGTTTTTCATTAAATCTTTTTTTTTTTGTGGAAATAAATATGAATGTTCTACTTTGTGAGTTTTTGTTTCAGTTAGTTTTCTGTTTATTATTTTTGGAGTAGGAAAATGAATTTAGTACACAATATTATGGTTCGACTTAATAGGTCTTATGGACCTGAAAGGGTCCTACGGGCATAAATAGAACACTTTTCAATAAATTTGCAAAACGATTAAAATCGTAATCGCGATTTATCGCACGAATTATCGACAGAAAAATCATGCGATTACGATTAATCATTTTCCAACGAGTTTCAAATATATGAGCAAATCCATGGGAAATTTATCAGACGGATCACCGGTTTTGTTTATTTTTGGTTATTTGATAGACCTTTGTAAATGATTAAAAACCATATTTTTTTTATCAATACTTGGAAGATATGAGCTTTTAAAAAAACACCTTTTTGACAATATTGACTTTTAGATAGTTTTTTAACATTTTGGAAACCGTAAGTCGTACGAAAAAACTTGTAAAAAAATATTGTTTACAAAATTTTGAAAATTTAAAATTTATAAAAATTTTTATTTTTTTTTAATTTTAAAAAAATATTTTGAAAACCATATTTGAATGTCCTTTTTTCATGGTAAAGACACCATGGATTTCCAAAAACAAAATTTTGTATTAAAGTTTAGAATGTACTTTTATCGCTATTAAAATTTCAGAGAGGTGTTTTTTCGTATTGTTGAGGAATACATTTTTAAAGTTTGTTAGATGGCTAAATATTTGATTTTTTTCAAAATTTTGGCAAAAAATCAAAAATTTAGCTATATCACCAACTTTGAAAATTGATTCTATAACACGAAAAAACACCTCCATGAAATTTTAACAGCGTTATAAGGACATTTTAAACTTTAATAAAAAATTTTGATTTTGGAAATCCATGGTGTCCTTCCCAGGAAAAAAGGACATTCAAATATGGTTTTCAAAATTATTTCTTGAAATTTGAAAAAAAATTATAAATTTTAAATCTTCATAATTTTGACAGACGAAATAGACATTCCAAATTTTGTTTTAAAAAAAATTTTAATTTTTTTTTTTTTAATTTTTTTTTCTTTCTAAATTTTGGATCTTCATAATTTTCTTAACAATATTGTCACAGATAGTTTTTTTGTACAACTTACGGTATCCGAGTAAAAAAAAATGTCTAAAGCAAACTATTTGATTTTTTGCCAAAATTTGGAAAAAAAATCAAATATTTGGCTCTCTAACAAATTACGAAAATTTATTGCTCAACAATACGAAAAAACACCTCTCTGAAATTTTAACAGAGTTAAAAGGACACTCTAAACTTTAATACAAAATTTTGGTTTGGGAAATCCATGGTGTCCTTCCGAGGAAAAAAGGGCATTCCATTATGGTTTTAAAAAATTTTTATTGAAGTTTTAAAAAAGTTTTTTTTAGATTTTAAATCTTCATAATTTTATAAACAATATTGTTTTTGTAAGTTTTTTCGTACGACTTACGGTTTTCGGGCACAAAAATGTTAAAAAAAAACTGTATAAAAGTCAATATTGTCAAAATAAGCACTTTTTTAAACGCCCATATCTTCCAAAGTATTGATAAATTTCCCATGGATTTGCTGAAATTTTTTTTTTTTTATCAATTTTTTCTTTCTATGAAATATTTTTTTTTTCATCAATTTTTTTTTCATTAAACTTTTTTTTTCATCAAATTTTTTTTTTCATAATTTTTTTTTCATCAAACTTTTTTTTATCAAATTTTTTTTTTTTATGAATTTTTTTTCCATCAAATTTTTTTTTTTATTAAATTTTTTTTTTTTGCATCAATTTTTTTTTTTTCATTAATTTTTTTCATCATTTTTTTCATAAATTTTTTTCCCATCAAATTATTTATCCATCAATTTTTTTGATTCTTTTTTACAAAAACTACTTTTTCACCAAGTATAAGCTTTTCGCATAAAAATTGTCCATTTGTTTATCAAATGTACACAAAAAAGTGAGAGTGTAAAAACACTTTTTTGCACTTACGAAATGTACATCTCTTTTGGTTTTTTAATGGGGTCCTCGTTTTGCATAGAATTGCAAAGTAATATAACATTATTTTTTCTAAAAAAACTTTGTTTTGGCAAGTACACCCAAATCTTCCGCAAAACATTATCATGATTTAATGTTTTGGGCAAGAGTACAAAATTCGCAGGCATTTTTTCTTGATTTGTAATTTTTGATAATGGAGTAGTATTTGAACCATATTTGGCCTTAAAGGCTTGGTTCTTAAATTTGAAATAAAATAAAAAAAAAATAAAACAAGTAGAAAAGTTAAATTCAACTTGGCCAATCTATGAATATCCTCCACAATGCCCTTTTTAAGTTATAGTAAATTTTCTAGAGTGAAAAATTAACATTTTTGATTAGAAATATTTTATTTTGTGTAAAAAAACTTTTTTATACCCTCCACTTATTGTTAGTGATAGAGGGTATATATAAGTTTGTCATTCCGTTTGTAACTCATCGAAATATCGGTCTGGGACCCCTTAAAGTAAATATATTCATGATCCCCGATCGATTTTAAGACATTCTAGCGATGCACATTGGGGCAGCTATATGGGGGCCCTTGGCAAAAAGTCAAAAACTGAAACCGCGAATTTTGAAAAACGGGTAGCACCAATGGAAAGACAACAAAATTCTGCATTTAACCTCATACTTATTTTTTATTTTTAGCTTAGGGCCTTCCTATAGGAAGGGTTCAAAGTCAAGCAAAAATATGTTAAATTAATAAATTAAAATAATTTAAATTTGAAGGCAATGTTTGGTGCACTAAAAGATACATAAAACGTCCACACTCCGAAATTTTTTGAATGCCTCATGATTAAGAATTATGTTAAGAACATTTTTGGACCGCTAAAGCTATAAACACATGCAAAAAAGTTATACTTTTAGGGGATTTTCAAATAGGCTATTAAGAAAAAAAAAATTAATAAAATTCATAATTTCAAAGGAATAAAAGTATACTGCGAATTGCACTGAATTGATACTACTCATATGCGGAATATAGAGCGACATGTATACAACAAGATTCCAAGTAAAACGGTTGCCTTTATTTGCCTTCAGGCCATGTTATAGCGGTTTTAAAAACCCTCTAAAATCGAAAAAAAAAATAAAATATTAAGTGTTTTATAGAATTTAATTATAAATCTTACAAATTTCGATATATAAGAAAATAAGCAACAAAGGAGGATTAAGCGATTTTATATAAGGGGTTCCGCACTAAATTTCCAACTCACAAATTTTATTCGAATATATGAGTGGTTCCACACTAAATGTCCGACTTGAAAATTTTATTCGTATTTATTTCTACCATACTCTTTCGATTATCAATTCTGAAGTTACTATTTCGATATTCTTAAAAAATAAATACTATTTGGCGATTTTATATGCGGGGTTTCACACTCAATTTGCAATCAACAAATTTTATTCATATCAACTTCGACGTTTCTCTTTTGATAATCTTAAAAAATATTAAGTTAGAGGGATTTATATATGAGTGGTTTCACACTAAATTTTCAACTCACGTGTTTTAATCGTATCCATTTTGAATTTAATTTTTTATTTTCTTGGAGGAGAAATATTACAATCCTTTTTTGTTTTTTCGTTAACATCCTTTTCGCTTTTGTAAAAAGTCCATACCATACCATAGTTTTCACCTATCATAATTAAACAAAGCTCGTGCGAAATTTTAAATTGAGCTTTGTTACAGACTTTTAACACTTTTTATTACCGTTTTTAATAGTTTCAATTTTTATGCATACAAATAATTTTGTAACTTCAAAAAACTTTTTAATTTGGTTAATTTAATATTTTCTTTTAGCTAGTGTTTAAATTTGTTGAATTTTTTATGGAATTCTGTTTTTTGATTTTATTTTTTGTTAAATATAAATTTGCATTGTTTACGCAAAATCGAAAAAATGGTTTTATACACACTTTTTACTCGCTTTTTTACATTCAATTTTTATTACTTGATTTGTTCTCAAAAAAATTCACATAATTTTTTTGCATGTTTTTTTGCAAAATGCTAAAAAAAATATGATATTGTTAAATATTTCTTATTCACATTTGTTGAAAAAAATAGTTTTTATTGTTTCTGAATTGTATTTTTTGATATATTTTTTGCAATTTTTTTTTGCAAACTCTTGCAGAAACCAGAAAGTATATGTATTTTATTATTCCAACTGAGTTTGTTTTTTTTAACGTATTTTAGACAAGGTTTGAGTTACGCATTTTAAGAAAAATATGCCAAACTCAAATTGGCATTTTTTTTGGACGTTTGGCACATTTACCAAATTCCACACTAAAAATGCAAGTTTTATCGTCACTGCGAAAACCCCAAATGTGTTTTAATTCTACTATCTTGTATAAGATAATCGGACCTATGGATTTTTTTCAATGTAAATAAAAATTCATTTAATTTACATGTTTTTTCTCGACGTTTCGTCAATTATTTGTTGACTTTCTCAAGCTGCTGGTTAACATATGAGAACAAAATTAGATACCGAATGATATTTAAACAAGTACAAACATATTTTTTTACAAAAAAAGTGGCGGATTTTTTTTTTTTTTACAAAAAATGTTTTTTCCGCGGAAATTTTTTTTATTTATTTTTTTTTTGTAAATAATTGTTTTTACATTTTGGAGGGTATCAAATCATTTGGCAACACCGAACTAACTTTATTACCTTTTTATGTATTTTTGTTAAAAAAAAAAAACAATTTTATATTAGGAGTTCAAAGTCCTGTACTTAGACCCAGGAAAATTGAAAATGCAATTTTTTTGGGACTTTCTCTCTGTCCAAATTCTAATACCCGCCAAAAGTGTGGACCCCCCAAAGGGTAGCTCACATGCAAAATATCACTCCGATCGGAGATTGGATTTAAAAAAAAAAATATTTTTGTATAAAATTTGATCTTACATACTTAAATATGAAACTTAAAGATTTTACGATATCATTAACCCATTCAAACTTGATACCAAAAAAATGGCATGATTTTGGTGGGGTTTTCAAAATACCGTTTTTTAAATTTTATTAAAAAATTTAAAATAAATAATTTGTTTTCTGAATTCATTAAGAACACCTTGGAGAACAAAAATGTAAAATATGGTGGATATACGTCGGGACACTTTTTGGCAAATGCGGGGGGAAGTTAGCGGATTTCAAGGAAATATTGGTCTTATCCATCCACCTTTTGTGGGAGTGGATACAAAAATTTATATTGAATGAATGAATGAATTTGTTAACAAATATCGCGAAAAGGTGTAGGGGCCAGCCGACCCCTAGTTTTTCAAAAAAAAATCTTTTTTTTTAATTCTTAAGCTGAATTCACAATGACAGAGTACTCTGTGCCAGAGAGTGGATGTTGTTCCTTTCTCTTTCGCACTTACACATTTTTGTATGATGTTGTTTCTATTTTTAGAGATAGTACTCTGTAGTACAGAGTACTCCGACATTGTGTCGGAGCCTTTATAAAAAAAGAAATAATATTATGAGTTTAAATTTTTTAATTATATTATGTTTAAATATTTATTTATTTTCATTTTCTTTTTCTTTGCAGGTAAGCACAAAAGACTCTATATATTACCCAGAGGTAAGAAAATTATTGTAATGACAATGCCAAGAAAGTTTCTTATATTAAATATGGAGTTTAAGCACTAAAAATATACATCAAAAATGGAAAAATATGCACTAAAAAACAAAATTATTAAAAACTGTAAAAAAATAGGGTTTTCAGAGTTTTTTTTTTAGTTTTTGAAAGAGGCACTTGTTCCCTCTGGCCCGATTTTTCCCGTTTACAAACTTAACCAGCATTTGACAAAAACACATAGGTATGCGTGCCAACCTTCAGCAGTCTAGATTAATTATTAATTTAATTTATAATGCTTTTTTTTAAATATATCATCATTACTTGCACATTAATAATACGCACCGTATACTGGGTGCGTATTATAAATGTGCATTTATTCTATACAATAATAATACGCACCGTATACTAAAGAAATTATGATCAAATTAAGAAATTAATTTAAAATCAGCATATTAATTACACTGTGCTACAGTGAAAAAAATACTTTTGATGTGGCAAAGTATAGGTTGTTGGTTTTGTCGAGTAGACCACAAAAATGTCCATTTTACTTGCCAGACACCCTTTTTCTCACTAAACCTCGTGTAATTTTTTAAACCGATTTTAAATTGTTTTAACTGTTTTGGATAGAAGAAGGATATGGCTTTCCATGTGTCTAAATTGGTCTATACATTTAAGAAAGATATCAATTGATTTTTTCAATAATACCAAATTTTTTGGAATTAAAAAAAAAAAAAATCGAGGTTATTGATTTTTTTCTGCCATAACTCCTTTAATATTTAATTTTATATTAATTAATATAAAATTTTAATTTTCAATTCTGAATACGATAAGCTTAATGCTGAAAAATCGGATAACAATTGACATAGTTGTGGTAATTTTTCTAAAAAAAAAAATAGATTTTGCATGAAATCGTCCAGGCAAAAAGAAAAATTAAAAATAAAACTAGCATCTTAAGAGGAAAAAATAAGATTTTGCATGAAATCGCCCAGGCAAAAAAAAAAAAATAAAAAATAAAACTAGCATCTTGAGAGTTCGCTTAGCACAATTTTAAACGCTGAATCCGAATTTGACCTTGAAATTGCTCTATCGCTTTAAGTTTTCGATATTACAAAATTTTTTAAATATCTCAAAAATTTGACGTGATAGAGCACTTTTAAGGCCAGATTCGGATTAAGCGCACCAACAACCTTAAACAATATTATACATGACCTCTTATGATGAATTTATTTTTTTACCAAGTAATCCGAACATCGATTTCCAACAAAATCTTAATTTTCTTATATTTAAAATTTAAATTTTTCTAAAAAAATTTAAATTTTTCTAAAAATTTAAGACATCCTGGTTTGTTTCTTACTAGTTTCATATTATCCAGTTATAATAATCTTCAGAAAAACTTTTAATGTCAAATTTATTTAGTTAATAGTCAATAAAACTCTATATGTGAAAATTATTAACAGATCGCAGCCGACAAGGATGTTTGCAAAGCAATGTTTGCAAAAAAATAAGTACTTACAAGGGAAGTATCTCAACCCTTATAAACCGATTTGCCTGAAACTTAAAATATATATTAAAGAGACGATTTTAAGGTTGGGGTGTCTCGGCTTATCGGCCATATTGGTGTTTAAAAATTTCGTTGTCCCCTTATGAAACCATGTGGACCTACTAGTAAGAAACAAACCAGGATGTCTAAATTTTTAGAAAAAATAAAATTTTTCTTTCACACTTTTCTCAATTCAAAAACCATATATAAAAATTTTAATTTTTCTAAAAATTTAAGACATCCTGGTTTGTTTCTTACTAGTTTCATATTATCCAGTTATAATAATCTTCAGAAAAACTTTTAATGTCAAATTTATTTAGTTAATAGTCTTTTTTGGAAAAATATAAAGGTTGTTAAGCAAAACTAAAGCAGAAAAAAATCGATAAACTCGGAAAATTTTCCAAAAATAACAAAAAATATAAGATATTATTGAAAAACTTAATACATAACTTTCTTATATAATACATATCATGGAAAGCCCAATCCTTCTTCAATCAAAACAGTTTAAAAACTATCGGTTGAAAAGTTTCTGAGTTATACGTGGTTTACTCAGAAAAGTTTAAAATTTGGGGCTTCTGGCTAGGTTCGTGTTCATTTTTGTGATCTTTTTGACGATACCTACAAGCTTCACTTGCTCATTTGAAAAGTATATTCGATTTTGTATTTTTTTTTTGTAGCACAGTGTAATGGAACTATTGTTTTCCCAAATAGTTTCAATTCTATGTATGTTTGCGGGATATCGATTTCATTTCATGAAATGACCGAAAATGGGACTTGAAAAATGCGTTTTTCTAAGTCTTTCCCAATAAACCAAATAACGAAAAGTGATATCGAAAATAGTAACACCTGTATGATACCGATTACGGTATCACCTTATATTTAAACAAGTAAGAAAGTTATAGTCGGTCAAGATCGACCATATGATACCCTACATCGGTGTTTTCCAGAAAATGCGTCCCAAGTTCAAACATGGACCGATTGGATCTATCTTTTGTTAGATCATTATTTAGTGTAGAAAACAAACACAGATCAAATTTTAATGAAATTGGTTCATTTGTTTGCCAATAGACCGATTTAACTGAATATCGGTCGAAATTTTTATATGGGGGACTAAGTCCAAAAATGGTCCAATTATATTCAGATTTGATTAGGTTACTAAAATACACTTTTAATACCTAAAAATACAATTTTTATCAAATATTTCTATTTTTAATAATTTTGAGGGAATTATGTGAAGAAGAAGGACTGACCCGATTCATTTGAAATTTAGAATGATGATTGGTGCATACAAAATTTGATTATCTGTTAAACTTTTAAAGCGATAGCTATTAAATATAGTTATTAGAGTCATTTAAGCCTAATCCAAAGGGGGCGTTTGTATGAAGGTCTTAACATGGACCGATTTTTTCCAATTTCAATAAGCCTTGTCCAAAATATGCTTAAATTTAAAATTTCAAGTCAATTGATTGAAAATTGCGAGCTGTATCGTTCTTAAACCGATAGATGGACAGACGGACTGACGGACATCGCTAAATCGACACAATAAGTAATTCTAAGTCGATCGGTACACTTGAAGGTAGGTCTAGGACCAATATTTCCGGTAGTTACAAAAATCAGCATAATCTCATTATACCCAGTACCACAGAGTGGTGTAGGGTATAGTTATGATAGTAGTACCATTTTCGATTTTGAGTAAAAATGATGTCACATTTTCATATCGTAACGATGTCATTATCGCCTGGAAAAACGGTAGTTTTTCGATAAATTTTGAAAAATGTAGATTTTACTATCGTTATGACTGGAATTATCGATAACGGAAACGATAACATATTTTATAGAAAAACGATATTATAAGAAAGGGTATTTTGAAAATCCAGCTGATTTACCAACAAATAGTGTATAATACGATGCTTTTCGGAACCGATTCCCTAAAAGTATTCCTGATATATTGTAATGCGCCCCATTTTATTTCCTCGCTGTTCTTTTTACCTAATGTAGAGCAATGCATGAAAACAAAATATGCCAAAATACACAAACCAATGACCAACCGACCCACCAAAAAAAAGAAACAATGCGTACCAGAATTAGACAGTCGTACAGTGGGTCTGGGTCGTGTTGAACAACATTTAACGCTTGCGTTAAAAAATAAACACAAAAATATTTTGTTTTGGTTTGGATTATATTTTTTTCGGTTTTTATATTTTAACGAGTATTTCTTCTTCTTTCACACCTATACACTGTTTATTTTGGCAACAACAACAAATGTATAAATAAATAAATTTTGTTTGTTGTTTTGTTTAGTTATTAGCAGCACAAGACTTGAATGCAAATGCGCATGAGACGGCAGCAGACACAACCAGTAGAAACAAACACCGAAACGAGAAGCAGAGTTTTAAGGAATGTGTTCATTAAAAAAATATTTAAATACATTCTTGACTGTGTAAGACCACAGAAATTTTTAAATGTTATTCGAAAAATATTTTGAGTAGGTTTATTCTAGCTCGAGGTCATTATTTCCTTTACTAATAAAAAATGTGATATTCTCATAGAATAATTTTCAAGAAAATTATTTTTCTGTTTTAAATTTATTTATGTTTGTAATTTTTGAAAGACTTAACCGAAAAAAAATTTGTCAGATTCCGTTGTCAAGATTACACCGCTCAACAAATCGAAGTTTTTGGCTCCGTTTTGAAGTTTCATATAAAATTTTAAAAGATTTTGACTCGCTGATTCCAAATCTGTACTCCAAATTTTTCCATCACGTCTAGAATTTTAATTATTCGCGGTTGAAAATCCGAAATTTTTTTTTGCCTTTTTTGAAAGCCTGCACAGCAGCTACTGGCTGGAATAAAAAACTGGTATAAAGCGTTAGAGTAGAATTGAAATATGATCTCAAATATATGATCAAAAAAATTTTAAGTTCTTGCACTATTATTGGCCAAACATGTATTTTAAAAAAAACACTGTGAAAAAAATTAGAAAAAGCATCAATCTTTACTGTGATGAGCTCAAAATTTAGGCAAAAGTTCATTCTTTCCTATAGACTTTTAAACCCATTAAAGATATCTTCCGGTTTGTACGAAAAATAATACAGAAAACTTAAATTTGTAAAATATTTATATTTTTAGTTTTTCTTTGAAAAATATAAAAAAAACAAGTAGAAAAATAAAATTCGACTTGGTCGAATCTATGAATACCCTCCACAATGTTATCTGAAAGTAATTTTCTAAAAAAAATTTCAAAAAATTGCATGGCAAATTTTTTATTATAAATATATTTTTTTAGTAAAACTTTTTTTTAATCAATCAAATTTTTTTGAGTGTACAATTTTTTCGACTGGTATTTCACCATGCTTATAAAACTTGTTTAACGAGTTTTCAACAGTTTAAGGTGAAACAAATCCGAAATTCAGAGCGTTGCTTATAACTTTTGAACCACTGAACCGATTTTGCTGAAATTCAAAACCAAACAGACTTGGGGAGCGACAAATATATATGCTGAGCTTCAGCACCCTTAGAATTGTCTTTCGAAAGTTAGAGGGGTTTTAATCTCGTAAATTCGCAAAATACCCTTGCCGAAATTTACTCTTTTGCTCATAACTTTTGAACCACTGGACCGATTTCGCTGGATTGCAATACCAACCTGACCCGGTAAATGGCCAACATATATGTCAAACTTCAGGAGCCTCCGTAAAGTCTTTCAAAAGTTAGCGTGTTTTCAACGGACAGACAGACAGACGGACGGACGGACGGACATCGCTAGATCGACTTAAAATCGATCAAGGATCATGAATATATATACTTTATGGGGTCCTAGACCAATATTTCGATGTGTTACAAACGGAATGACAAACTTATATATACCCTCTATCACTAGAGTGGAGGGTATAACTAGGTAATATACCTTATCTTTTTTACAAAAACTATAATTTGAACTGAGTCATTTGTAACCCAACCAAACGCAATAATTAGAAAAAAATTGTTTTCTATGTTGGAGACCAAAGACAAATTATACTTTTGCGCTTTATACCAGATTTGTATTCCACTCAATGGCTGCTGTGCAGGCTTTCAAATAATGCAAAAATCGTCATTTTTCGCATTTTCAACCATGAATAACTAAAAATCTGGACGTGATGGAAAAATTTGGAGAACAGATTTGGAATCAGGAGATCAAAGTCTACCAAAATTGATCACCAGAATCCAAACCGGAAAATGACTGTTGAGCGGTGTAATTAAAATAATGTTACAATAATTAAAATAGTTGAATAAATTTATTAATAAAAATAAAAAAAAAACATTAAAACACATTAAAAAAAATACCATTGCTGCCCTGACAGGGGCTCGAACCCAAGACCTACCGGCTGAAGTGGTAATTGTCGACGCCTTAGCTATCAGCGCACCAAAGAAGAAAAATCTCGTCAACTAACGCTTGGTTTTATATCGCTTCATTTTTGTAAATACACAAAATATTTGTTTTTGCTTTTGGCAGAGCATTGTGACAGAGCATAGACACAAACTCATTATGTTAGCAGAATATTAATCAAAATTGATTTTAAGTGTTGTTACCAGGGTTGCCAGAATTGTTGCGTACAAAATCGTCAAAAATGTAAGATTTTTATAAAAAAAATCGTCAAAATCGTCATCCCATTTGCAAAAATCGTCAAAAAATCGTCAAAATAAAAAATGTATATTTATTCTTGATTAAAGAGTAATTCTAAGACATTCAAGCGATGTCCGCCCGTCTGTTGAAGGCATGATGCAGTCCAATTCCAAAAGACCTAAATCCATACAGTTTGGCACAAATATATCTTATGGCCATTGGATGATTCAGTTCGAAAATTGGCAAAATCAGACCAACAAGAACAAAGTTCCCCTTTGTAAAACTAAACCTGCGTCCGATTTTTTTTTTACCTATTTTGTTACACACAAAAAAATGTTTTTTTCCAGGAACGATTTTCATAGTATTTATGAACAAATTCATACAATTTCTTAACTTTTTCATAATATTTATAAAAAATATAATATAAAAAAAAGATTTTTTTTTTACCCTTTTTAGTGGACACTTCTATAAAAAAATAATAATGATACAATTGCATAAATATCATAATAAATCAAAGAAAGGTCCTCCACCAAAAAACTCCCTATAATTTTTTTACATTTTGGAGGTAAACAGAGAATGTAACAATCTCACTTGTTTCTTTTGTCCCTTTTTGTACAAAAATATTGGTGGATAGTTTTTTTTAACTAACAATAAGCAAAAAATATTCATTGAATATTAAAGTTCTATTAAAAATTTTTTAAAAAGTAGACAAAATTGTCAGGTTTTTGTTATTTTTACAAATCGTCATTTTTTTGGCAAAAATCGTCAAATCGTCATTTTGCTATTTTGGGGAGTAAAAATCGTCAAAATGCAGAGAAATCGTCAAATCTGGCAACAGTGGTTGTTACTTGTTTATATAATTTAGCTAAGTGGCTAGAGACTAAGCTTCACGAACAACAGGTTCTATGTTCGAATCTCGGTGGGGATAAGTTAAAAAAACATATAAATTTTTAAAAATAGAAAATTGTAAATAAATAAAATAATATAAATAAATAAAAATAAAATAAAAAAAATAAAATTGAAATAATAAAATAAAAAAAAATAGAATTGAATAATAAATTGTTTTTCCATAGCCTATGAACTTTATCATTGGTTTCTGGTTTCTACGAATTTGTTTCATAGATTCTATGAAGGGCATCATTGGATCACTTCTAAAGATTTTTTTCATAGATTCAATGAACGTTTTTATAGCCGTAATGAACAAAATTATTTCAGGGTAAAAAATTACCGTTTTTCCCCTCATTTCCACCCCTAAATATAAATTTGGGCCGCTAAAAAAATGTTTCCTGGTCTACAAAATAAAACCAATATCCGTTTAAATCTCATCGAAATATCGGTCTGGGACCCCTGAATTCCCGAAATGTTATTAAATTTAAAAAAACAAAAATATTTCAATCAATTCTTGTAACAAATAAAAGAAATCATTAATGTTTTCCTAGCTATTTTGTTTTTTGAATTTGTTGGTAAACTAAAGGAAAAATCAATCAATTTAAATGTTTTCCTAAGAATTTTTTTTTTAATATGTTAATAAAAAAAAATTTAAAAATTTTTATTTTTAATGTATGTTATTGATGTTTGTTAAGACAAATTAAAATTGGGTGAAATGGTTTTCAATTGTTTAATCATTTGTTTTAAAGGATTTTTCATTTGTTTTAACCTACTAAATATTTTGAGTTAATATTAAGCAAAATTGATTTCAAGATACTGTAAAGCGTTCTGAAATCGATTGTTTGAAAATAAATATGGGGGTTTTCGTGTTAGCTGACACAACTTTGAAATCGATGATCGGGATGAAATTTGCACCAAGGTTAGTCCTATTGGATAGTAGTTCAACGAGATCGGTCAAGGACTCTCTGAGTTAGGGGGGGTCGAAATTTGACATTTTGGCCAAAGAGGTGTTTATTCGCATCCATGTAACTTTTTACCTATTATTTTTAGCAAAATGTGTTCCAAACAGTTTAAATTGCTATTTCTTCAGTATTTCGAAAAAAAAAAATTGTAAAAAAAAATAAAAAAAAATTTTTGATTTTTTTTTTTTAAATCCAAAACCTTTTTGACTTTTTGCTCAAATTGGTAGGAACAAATTTGTTAAAAACTGTTTTGTATGGGAGCCCCCTAAGGAAGTAGAAATAGGGGCTAGGTATGTTCAAATAAAATGTTGGGGGCAGAAAATCACATTGCACCCCTTCAGGGGCGTTTCTAGGGCAGTTATATATTTTTGAGGATTTTTACCTCTTTACGCCCAACGATGACCTCGATGAGGGGCCATATGGCCCCACCCCACCGCCCTTATTTTTGTCTCGTGTTTTCTTTTTCGAACATATAAAAATTAGTGTGTGCCCCGGATCGAAATCGAAAACTGGCGAGCTATCCCACGCATAATAGAGCAAATTGAAAACCCGTTTTTTGTGTTCCAAAGTTAAAAAAAAGTTTTGTTCATAGATATCCCACTCGCATCCCACTAAGCGATCCCAGAGCTCTTAAGGAAAAAGACCTAAGCTTCCTTTTGAGTCAAAAAAAAGAAGGGCCCAATTTGAGGAAAAAGTCAAAAAAGTTTTGGATTTAAAAAAAAAAAAATCAAAAAATTTTTTTTTATAATTTTTTTTCGAAAGACTGAAGAAATATCTATCTAAACTGTTTGGAACACATTTTGCTAAAAACAATAGGTAAGAAGTTACATGGATAAGAATTAACACCTCTTTGGATTGTCCTTGACCGATCTCGTTGAAAAATTGTGTTTTAACTACTATTTAATAGAACTAACCTTGGTGCAAATTTTATCCCGATCGAAGAACATCGGTTTCAAAAGTTGTGTTAGTTGACACGAAAACCCCCATATACAAAAAAGTTAAAATTTTTTATAAAATATCTAATGAAGGATTTAACTCTTTCAAACCACTGACAAGAACCCTACAAACAAAACAAAATAAAAAATATTGTGCAAGTGAGAGTGAAAATAAAAATATAAATTTTACTTTTTTGGGGGAAAATGGGGGGAAGGGAGGCACAAATAATAAAAAATATGAGAAAGAGTATATTATTTGTATAAACTGCGAGTGTGTTAAAGAGTATCTATGTGTGTAGAAATAAAATGGGGAGCAGCAGTAAATCTATGATTATCTAGATTTCTCTTTAAATGTTGTTGCTGGTGGCTGGTGGCTGGCAGACTGACTGCTTGTTTATGTGAATGAGAAATAAACCGAATAATAAAAAAATCATCTATGTTGTTGGTTTTTTTTATGGAATGGCTGGTTGTTGCTAAATGTTTCGTTGGATTTGTTTTTGCAACAGCTCCCCATACAGTGTGTAAAGTGTTTGCAGCCAAACAGTCGTCATCATATTTTACAAAGTTGTCGGGACGATAGGTTTAACGTGAAAAATTTGTAGATAAATTGTGGACAAAATTTTAGAAAAATTCAAGAAAATTGAGAAGAAAAAAATTTAAAGAAAAATCTACAACAATCTAACAGCAGCAGCAATAGCAGCAGCAGTAACAAACAACCATCTAACCAAACCAAGACAAACATTCAAAAACAAACCAGCCTGCTACAAACAGCAGCAGCCTCACCAGCAACAACTCAACAGCAACCAGCAACGTTAGCAATAACAACACCAACAACGGCAGCGCATGCCTATATGTACTCACTGGCAAAAAAATGAAATAAAAAAAAACAACAGAAATATCAAAAAAAAATTATATCGAGTCGCAGCCACTTCAACCGTAATCAACTTATTTCAAAAACTACAAATTTCAGTTTCGCTGATACCGTAAGAGATAAACGACGTTTGTGTTGAAAACGTTCGAGCGAAAACCAAACAACAACCAACAAAAAAATTTAATATATTATTTCAAACATACAAAATAAATAAAAAAAAAAATTAAATAAATTTTATAAAAATAAATATTTTTTTTTAAAAAGAAAAATTTCAAATATATTATAAAAAAATTTGCGGATGCGGATAAATAATTAAAAACAAATTTTGGATACAAAACTACAAAAAATTTTTGGATACAAAAAACAAACAAACAAAACAAATCTATAAAAAAAATTTAAATATACAAAAATTTTAAATTTAATTAAAAAAAAATAATTAATTTAAGTGTCATTCCATTAAAAAAGTAAAAAAAAAATTACCTAAAAATTTTTGTTAATAAAAGTTTACCATAAAACTCTGTTAAATTACCAAAAAATATGTAAAAAAAAATATTTTTAAACTCCTTTATCAAAAAATATTTTAAAAAAACAAAAATTTTGTAATTAACGTCCGTTAAAATTAAATGTACAAAAAAATTACCTCAAAACTAAAATTTTAGAAAACAAAAAAACAAAATTTTAACTAAATTATAACTAAAAAAATTTGTAAAAAAAAAAATACTTGAAAACTCAGGTTAAAAACAAAAAAAAATTTACAAAAGTTAAACAAAAATATTTAAACAAATTTAACAAAAAAAAAATTATTTAATTAATAAATTATTACAAATAAAAACACAAAAAATTATGGAATTCTTAAAAAAAACTTAAATTTTCTTATTAAATTAATTAAAAATTGTTAACATTTGGTTTAATTTAATTTAAACTACAAAAACAAAATCATTATGATTATGGTGCAACATTTGGTGGCAGCAAATGCTCATACATTTGTAAATCCTGCAACAAACTCTCCATCACCATCACCACCCTCTACTTTAAATAGTGGCGGTAATAATTTACAATCTCCCTTAGCCTCACCCACGGCCTCAATATCATCACATCCTACCACGGCCTCTTCGCCGTTGTCATCCCCCGGTGAGGATGTGGCACGAGAAATGGTAACAAAAATGGCTTGTGTCCTGGACTCTAGCAGTAGTCAGAGATCAAGTTGTTCTCCCGAACAACATATGCAAAAAAATTCAGAAATTTCAGAGTGGTCTCATAGTCAAAAATCGGATAATTCAGAAACTATAACTACAACAGCAACTACAGCAAATAAAACAAGTGCCATAAATGGAGAAGAAGAAGACGATCACATTCATGTTGATGAAGAAAATGATAATTTAAAATATCATCATCCTCATCATCATGTTCAGCATTCGTTAAACTCACCTAATCATACACCTTCTACGTCACCAGCTTTATCGGCAAATTCCTTAACACCACATCCTCAGCAACAACAACATCATCATCATCATAGTGAAGCCTCCTCAACAACGCCAATACCACAAGATACAGATCCCCGAGTATCACCGTGCCGTCAACAATTTACCGTACTTTACAATCACTTAAGACAACATCCTCCTGCCTCAACACGACATATAAATGATGAGCATCAACAGCATCATTTACCACAACATCATAATAATGATCGTGATCATGGTACCCCCACTATGGAAATAGAACAACAACAAAGACGTTCTGTCATCACCAGTCGTGAGGAAGAAGATTCTTTATCTCAGGAAAGATCTTCAGCAGATCATTTGCATAAACATATGCAAGAGGATCATGGACCACCCTCAGATCATTATCACAGTGATGAGGAAGATTTTGATGATGAGACTCCCTTGGATTTATCGTTACCTACAAAACTTGCCAGCCGAAATCGTGCGCGTACATATTCGGGTACAGAATCAGATGATTCGGGTTCGGGTGTTAATGATCATCGTCATCATTTGCATCATTTACATGAGGCACGACGTTTAAAACCAGAAGAGCGTAAAGCAGCCTATAAGAAATCTTTAATGAAAAGATATTGTAAGTTGAAAAATAATTTAAAATTTTATATTTTTATAAGGATTTTTAAAAATATTTTACTTTGTAAAAAAAACTTTGTAAAATTATTTAAAAAAAAAACCTGTCGGGAAAGGTTATCCTTGAACAATTTTTTGTCGCGAAAGGTTATCCTTGAACAATTTTTTTTTTTTTAATTTTTTTGGGACAGATTTGGGACATATCCTTGTGATATGACAATGTTAGTGTTCATAACAAAAACATCCATTTTCATATTTTTTAGCACGAAATATATTTTTATTTACGACTTTTGTTTGTTAATTTATAAAAAAATTGGTTGTTAATTTTTACAAATATTTTTTAAAACTTTTAGATTTTTTTTTTGAAATTAACATCCTTTTCCCTTTAGTTTTACTTAAAAATCCGTAAATTTAAATTTTGATTGGAAATTTTTGATTAAAAGGAAGCCTTGTTAAATTACAATGAATTTCGAAAAAATATTTTTTACATTTTTTGTTTCCTTTATAATTAAAATTTTATGAACTGTAATACGTTCATAAATGTCCTGAAAAAAAATTAAATCGATTTTAAAACGGGTTGTTACATTATGAAAAAATATAGTCCTTTTGTAAAATTCTGATAACTCTTTAACTAACAGGAATATTGTCTAGAGCAATATTGTCTGGCTAATAACCCTAAAAATAACCGGTCAATTGAAATTTTGTCAGCACTCTCAAAGGTTAAGAAGAGCATGGCAAGGTTAAGTTGGATGGGTGTCCGCCATTTGGTGAATTCAATCGGAGCCCATAAGGCCCATTGTGACTCCCTTAATTGTTATTTCCCTACTCTTGTTCTTAATAAACCACCACGATTCCCTTAGATATTCTGCTAAGGACGTCAATAAGGCAATCTTTGCCCCAAATGCTAAAGGCGGAAAGTGTTTCACTGACCCCTCCTCCTCCACTTCCGCAAAACTTCTACAATAGCCCAATCAGAAATTTGCATACACACCACCATTTGCCCATTAAACAGTGTCCTGTCAGTACTTCCATTATTAGGCTAACCATCCGTTTGCCAAAAGTAAGAAGACTTTTTGTACTCTTAGAATTTGGCAGTGGCCACAGGGTCCGCAATATCCTGCACGTAGTCAGCAATATCCACCTTTTCTTCATTCTATTCTCGGTATCCTATCAATTTCGTTTATCAATTTCACTAAAAGAACCGAGATGTCATGTTTAACGCGTTCCCCAACCAACTCAGAGCCGTTTATAGCACATTCATCAGCCAATTTGTTCCTAGCGACACCACTATGTCCAGGGACCCAGATTAGCTTGACTGTGTGCTGACTGCTTTGACGAAGGGATTGGAAAACATATCTTAATTATTCCCGATTTTAGAGTGTTTGATTCTGCGGCTTCAGAGCCGCAAGACTATTCACTAAAATGTTAATGTCACAAGAACGAGGTCCCTTTTCATTATTATCTGCGCGGCTTTATCAATTGCTAGTACCTAAGCCAGGAAACCATTACACTTTTCTGGCAGTCTCAATGAGACCCCAATTTTGAGGCATTCAGAGAATACTCCCGATCGCGTACCTATCTCCATTATCTGTTATAACAGCATTTTCCGCCCAGTCTTCCCCAGTTGGTATTTAAAATTCGAAGGTTCCTTCTAAGTTTGTATCTGGTAATATATATGTAGTTTGTTTCTGTTCCAGTTTCGTTCCACCCATCGTAGTTAATATGATTCAGTGTCTGAGAATCTTTTAACCTGAGAGCCGATTTTGCTCATGTGCTCTTGACGTTGACATCTACGGGCTGAATGTTTAGTATCACTTCCAGACTTTGGGGTGACGATCTAATAGAACTAGCTAGATACTCACAAATGCTAGTTGTTGTACCTTCTGTAGATTACAGGGATATGATTTCTTATCCACTGCTCTCCACCACACAAAGGCACCATTGATAACTTATGGTGCAATAATCACAACATCCTTTCCTCTGTATTCTTTTTCCAAAAATGCTTAGAGTCAATTATAGATAGTTTCAGGGTTTATTCCATCTAATTTGGGAATGTCAAACCTGTCTATCTTAGTCAAAAGGCCTATTTACACCTGACGTGAAGTCTCGTTCGAACGAGAATTTCGATCATATGGTCCTGTATCATCTTATTCACAACCTTATGATCGAAATCTTGTTCGAACGAGATTTCAGGTTTTCGGTTTTGGCGGGATTAACTCTCAGACCATTGTCATTTGCCCACGCCGAGAGTATCTTAAGCGCTGATTCCATGAGTTCGCTAATGATTGGAAAACCAGAGTATAGAGTCTAACTCACCTTCGAACGATGTTCGTTTGAACAATTCAAGTGTCAAAAGAAATATTCATGTGTTTTGTAATTTTAGATTAAGGCTTACCAGTTTATAACAATAACCCGTTTGTGAGTCTTATTCCGACTTGTAATGAATGTCTTCAAAGTACAGAGAATTTTTTCAGATCTCGAAACGTTTAGTATCAGTATGATCTGACATATGACATTGAAACAAATTTGCTTCTCTTCACTTTATTCCTAGATATACCACATATTTTTAGAATTATAAATTTTCCCATGGCGATGGACGCATTGCAAGTTTTGGGTGTTTCTCCAAACCGACTCAGCTTCCCCTATCATATCCGAATCTATATTTCTTTTCATATTTCGTGAAAAAAATCACTTGATTTATTATGTTTAAATAAAAACTACTCCTCTCAACCAATTCGTCGATCTTTTCGCTCCCCTTTATGGATATATGACCTTGAACCAATCAGATGAGTAAACATTCTTCCATCGGCACCTAGGCAACATATAGCGTTCTAACCTTGGATCAAATTGGTATCTTAAAGAGGTTTAAAAAAGATACTCTAACTGTATTTCGGATATGAAATACTTCCAAATATTTGCATTGGCTTTAAAGACAATTTCGGTTCTTCTTAACCGTGTTCAAAGGAATACCGTTCGACAGCCAATATTAAACATGAACCGGATGATATACGTCTGAGAGTAGATATAAAATGGAGTAAAATTGCATTTACAGTTTTTCATTTCGTGATCCTGTTTCCTTTTAAAAGGACTTCAAAGTTTTAAAGGATGCATTTTGTAAAATATTTTTGAAATATTTGTACTTGTCCTAGGGTGACACTGTTGACGGCAAATGAAAGAGGAGGATCTCCCCTAATTTATCTATTTTTCTATTTTGCCATATCAGGATAAAAGGATGTAAATAAAGTCATTTGAAAACTTTATCGAAATATTTTGTTGAAAATTTTGAATGATATTTAGGGATACGTTTTTGAAAGGACGTAACTTACCTCCGTTCTCCTGATATGTACAAATAATAAAATATGAAAATTAGGGGAGATCCTCCTTTTTATTTGCTATTACTAGTGGCATCCTAGGACAAGTATAAATATTAAAAAATATTTTATAAAATTCAATTCTCTGAAGCTTTTAAGTCCTTTTAAAAGAAATGCAGTTTTACTACATTCAGTCTCTAGTTTCAAAAGTATAGTATCCAGTTCGTGTTCAACGACTTTCTTCTATTTTTGTTGGACGGTGTTACAGTAGGGTAATCCAAGTTTTCATTCCAAGAGCATATAATGCATTTTAGAAAGAGGTCGTTCTTTAGTCATACCATACGTGTGGGAATTTTTTACAAAGAGTTCGCTTATGTTGTCTGTCATCTGCTACAGATCTGGCGTTGTGTAAGTTGATGACTTATCTTTTAAAATGCTGGATGAAATGAGTTTTTCCAGTCAGTCGTTTTCTTTCTCTTGGTCTATTTCCTTTGAAACTTGCATGTAATACTTGTCTTTGAAGACTGGTGGCATTCTGATTCTCCGCTGCTCGTTTCAAATCACATTATCATAAAACTATTATTCGCCGCACCACTAAAAATTCTCATTTCGGATGATTTCGGAAGTAAGACTCAAGGTTTCACCCAAAGGTTAAAGTGGAGATCTACGTTGACCTATATATTGCGAGTTAAGTCTTTGCCGTAACTTCTAGTTTTGGTTCGTTATTGTTCAGATTTCCGAACTAACTTATCTGGTTTAAATCTTTCCTACCACTTAAAACTTTTTTTAAAATAAAAATTTGTACAGAATAAAAGGGCAAATATTTATGACATTTGTAAATATGGGTTGCAGATTTGAATTCAACTATTTTCTTGTAGATCTACAAAGTTTAAGGATATTGGCTGTAGACTTGTGCTTAATCGTTCAATTGAGTGAGCGCTCATTCTCGTTCATTTCAGATAAAAGACCTAGTTCTTTCATATAGTTCAATCGTTTTTTTTTGGCTTTTTCGTTCAACAGTTCGTGAACGAATCCTTTTGATCATGTCTATTGGTCGTTCATCTAGTTCAAATCGATCAACAGTTCGTGATCGAATCATTTCGATCATGTGTGTTGTTTTGGATTTCGTTCAAAAAATACAAAAATATTGAATAAAAACATGAATTAAAAAAAAAACAAAAATAAATATACAAAATTTTTGTAAAAAAACACATAAATGATGAGAAAGCCAATAGATGAGAAAAAACTAACGCCTAATGACAAAATTAACAAAAAAAAAAAAAATTGAACGACCGAACTGAAAGATCAAAATGAAGTAATGACCAATTGAGCTGAATGAACGAAAAGCCCTAAAAGAGCTGAAAAGAACGAACTAGATAAACCGCACAGTTAAGTGAATAGTTCAATTGAACTAGTTCGTTCGTGAACGACACAACTCTAATTGGCTGCTATCAGAAATATTAAGAAGAAAATGTTGGTTGTTGTGTTACTTATTTTTGATATACAAGAACCCTTTTTAAAAATGTCAGAGTTCATTTACTAATATCCTTAAATTTAAAATATGCATATTAAGTTTGCCTTAAAATTTCCATTAAATTCTCATTATTTGTTATACAAGGTACTCCTAACCATAACGTATACGCATTATAATTTTATTAGTCGTATAACAATCATCATCATCATTAGGTTAAATTCTTTTAACATGGTTTTTTAAATTAATTTTTTTTTTCTTCTACGTCGTTCACTTAAAAGTTCACCTACATGCAACCCTTATAGCAACATATTTCTGTTTTTTTTTTTACAATGACCGACCTGAACTATAAAAACAACAACAAAAACTTATGCATAAAATGCAAAATATATATAAAAAAATATATATTTTTTTATTTTTTTTATGGAAATCTGGGTCAATGCGGAAGGAAGGCATTGCATGACATGTGCCATGTTAATACACGATTATATGGATGTTGTAAGTGTGCAAGTGTAAATGACACAGTGTTTGTATGTGTGCATGCAGTTGGTAATACAAGGCAAACATTATATGTCATGTGATGCCATAATTTAGGCCATCAACATTCTCACCCAAACATCAATAAAATAATATTAATAATAGTATATGGTACTATAGTTAGCAGCAGCAACAGTAGCAGGCAGTCCGGCAGCCAGTCAGGCAGGCAAGCATTTAAAATGCATGCACTTTTTTTTTGTTTAATCAACTTCAGTTTTACAATTTCCGGTATTTTATAGCAACTAAAAACCAATGAGAAATTTCCCTTAAGAAATAGGAAATTCTTATGAAATTTAAAATGAAAAAATTACCATAATTTTAATGTAGTACAATATAAAGTTAATGATAAGAAAGAAAATTACTAGAAGAAAAAATTGTTATAGAAAGCAAACTTTTATATTGAGGAGGGATTAGGGAAATGAGTTTAACTTGAAGAGTGCATTACGAATCTGAAAAACAAAATGAATTACAGTCCATATGATAAGGATGTGCTCGAACAGGAGATTTTTGTCGACAAGTAGGGCCTTCGGTGATTGAAGCTAATTCGAGAATCCAAAGTTCTGGACTCCACCATGTTTCGTTTAAGCTGTATCGTGCTTTCCACAAATCCAATTGCCACAACCGCAAATATTCCAACTTCATTTTTAAGGTCATTCGATTGTTAAAACTACATTTTGGTTATTAGAATGTTACAACTACATTTTGGGTGTTACAACCTCTTTGCAGTTTTCACAACCATATTCTGGTCACCATATCCGAATTGTGGTTGTGACAGCCGGCTACGACAAACTCAAAAATGAGTTTGGGTTTGTTATGTATAGAGTCCGATCGAATTTTATAAAAGCAGTAATTAAAAGTACCTAACTAACTGCTACAGAAAGTCCATAATTTTCATTCGCACAATAGTTAACAAAATGTTAATGGGTTAATGGATACATATATCTATTACGAATGTATTACTAACATTTGTATTAGAAAATTTCCTTTCTATAAAAGTGTGTAATTTCCGCCGAAAAAAATACATAAAAGCTGTTTTCAATTTACACTTATTGCAACCATAACTGCAAACTATCTAACTAGCTACACTCAAAATAAAATGTCTGTTCAATCATATCATCGGAAAAATCTGGTGAGAAAACACAAAATTACATAGAGTTACACTAAAAATATTTTATAATGTTAGTTAGTTTGGGGTCCACTTCTTTCTATACCCTCCACCTGCAGTATAGGGTTTTGCTCACTTTGTCATTCCGTGTGTAGCGCATTAAAATATCGGAAATATTGAAACCCATAAAGTATATATATTATTGATACATGATAGATTCTAAGACATTCTATAAATGTCCATCCGTCCACGATGCATTCTAAAATAAAAGTGCTATCCTCCTGAAGTTCGGCACAAATATGTCTTATGGTCATAGGCTAATTAAGTTTGGAAATGAGAAAAATCAGACAAGTTGAAAAAGTTCCGCCCGGAAGATCTAAACCAATGGTTCTCAAACGGTGGGTCGCGACCCCTGGGGGTCGTGGAAGAGTTTTAGCGGCGTCGCGAACAAATTTGTTAAAACCTTAAATTTTAGTAAATTTAAAACACATTTTTTTTTGTTGTGTTAGAAAAATATACAAATACTTTTATTACAGAAAAAAAAAATTTCCATCACTTAAGGTCCCTCCGTAATCACTGTGCAGTTGTTAAATTCTGGGGATTCCCATTAACTAACTATTCGATGCTGATTCCGAATCTGGGTTCCAAATTTTTCTAGTACGTTAGATTTTTGAAAAAATTAAAATAAAAGTTCACAAAAACGTATTCTTGTGCATTTTCAAGATCTTTGTGTGTGAAATTTTCGGATGCGTCTGGGATCTGACCACTTTTTTCGATTTACTTTTTAATGCTGATTCCAAATCTGGATCCGAATAACGGATCTAAAATAATAATAAAATTTCGATCAATACCAAACAATGCTGCTTCTGAATTTGGTTTCCAAATTTTTCTATTACTTCAGGTTTTTGAAAAAACTGAGGTCAAAGTTCAGGTTAATAAATTTTAACGTTGGGGGGTCTCGAAAAATTTTAAATATTGAAAACATAGGCGCCCCAGTAGGCTAGTTGGTAGCGTGCTAGCCTATGAGTCTGGGGGTCGTGGGTTCGATTCCCACCAGAGGCCTTGGTCTGTTTCGCTATAACGAGACGAAGGTCATTGTTACCAGTTCTCGGTTAGGTAAAATTAGTATATGATTTGTAATTATATGGTAATTCTTAATAAAATAAAATAAAAAATAAAATATTGAAAAGGGGTCGCAAAGCAAAAGTTAGTGAGAAACTCTGATCTAAACCAACCTCTTTACAAGACCTCATTTATTAACAAGTTGTTTTTATAGTTTTATTAAGCAATTGAAACATTTTTATGCAATAGAAGTTCGAAGACCCGTATATTACTTAAGCGCGAAAAACATGAATTTTTAAAAATTTACCAATAGGGAAAAGGTGTCCCCCAATAAACACTTCCGACCCCCCCTATACCCAAAAAAATACTACCTCAATGTTTCTCACTGCCCAATGTTTCTCACTGGTACAACAGACTCGATAATTGTGCATTGTCGGGTCTGGAGTGAAGCATCTGATCGTTTTAATGGTGGAAAATATACTTTCCAATAGACGCATAACGTTTAAATGTCGTATCTCCATTTGTCAATAGGGACACACCACAGGGATAGCCCTATATGGAAATAAGAAAACTGCGTTTTTGGTTTTTCAAATTTGCAAAAACTGGGCTTAGGAAGCGTGGTCAAATATTGAAAAATATTAATATTTGTGGCAAGTTGCCTTGATTAAATATTTATCACATTAAAACGGAATGCACCACAATCTCCAAAATTTACATTCTTATATAGTTTTTTATGGGCTATCGATTAAATTTTATTTTTTTTTTTGAAAATTTTCAGAACCCGTTCTGAAATTTTCCATATTTTAAAAAAGTCAATTTGTTAAAAATCCGGCCATTTTTTTTTTATTATTTTTTTTTTTTTTTAAGTTTTGATGTTTGTCCATCCACACAAAAAAATTCAGAAACACGTTCGTCGTTTTTTTCGAGAAAATCGCATTTGAATTTTAAATTTCATAACAATTTTGTAATTTTATTGTATTTTCTTGTTTTAACGTTGCGAATGAGTATTATTAATTACATAAATATTACTCATACGATCTGTTGAAACAAGAAAATACAAGCAAATTACAAAATTGTTATGAAATTTAAAATTCAAATGCGATTTTATCGAAAAAAACAACGTACGTGTTTCTGATTTTTTTTGTGTGGATGGACAAACATCTAAAAAAAACAAATTTTTAATCGATAGCCCATACAAAACTATACAAGAATGTAAATTTTTGAGATTTTGGTGCATTCCGTTTTAATGTGATAAATATTTAATCAAGGCAACTCGCAACAAATTTTACCATTTTTCCAATATTTGACCACGCCTCCTAAGCCCAGTTTTTGAAAAATTGAAAAACCAAAAACGCATTTTTCTAAGTTCCATATAGGTAGGGTGACCATTTTTTTTCTGAGCTCAAATCAGTACGCCCAAATTTGTATGTTTTTTTTTCTAGAAATAACCCTCGAATTTTGTTTACGCCACCACACTGGTGTTTTTTTAACACTCAAAAAATTTCGGTTAAACTAACTAACTTGACCCCAAGTGTTTTGAGTAAAAACAATACAAAAACAATTGTTAAAAAACAACGGCAAAAAACAACTGTTAAAAACAACTGTTGTAGTTATATAACGACTTTAGTTGAATGTTTTGATCGTTTCACTGCAGAAAATATAACAAAATTCCACAGGTTTTAAAAATAAAAAAAATCCTCAGATTTTGAGGACTTTTTTCGTAAGTTTTGACAACTTTTCCTTTAAGAAAACTTCCCAGCTAATATCATGTGTTATGAACTAAAATTTGTTCCTAACAGTTAAGCAAATTTCACAACTTTTTGTTAAATTAACCTAAATTGTGGGAAAATTTATAAACATTTTTCCGTTGATGAACTTCTGTATTCACAAACTGTAATCTCCGTAGAATTAATTCATTATAAATTATCTCATGGTCAGACTTAAGTTATAAAAACAACTCTGACGATATATTTAACTCAAACGACTTATACTAAATTCAAAGGTTTTTCAAGTTTTTGTATAGAACTTTCAAATAAAATTATGTTTTACGTTGAAATGTTCATAAATCAGTACATATTTCAAAAAATCTGTACAACGATTTTTGATCAGTACACGTGCTCAAAAATCAGTACACGTACTGATCAAATCAGTGCGAATGGTCAGCCTACATATAGGGCTATCCATACAACCTATTCAGAACTTTCCGGTACACATGTTTTTTTTCGCTGGACATTTGGTGTGGAATGCCTCATAATTGTATCTAATCTGATCTATTTGACCCGAAATTGGTCCCCAATTTAGGAATCTGACTAGGTATAATTACGGAGAAGATTTAACGAGATCTCGAAATTGGGAACAAATCTCGTATCTAATAGAGCTCATCTGAGAGAATTTATTTGATTTGACCTAAACTAAAAATTATTTAGATAATTTGAATTAGGTCTTTAAAAAATGTCTAACACATTTTTTTTCATTTGAGTGTAGCAAAAACTTCAAATAACTCAAAAAAAAAATAATTAACTTATTTTTACCTCAACTCTCAATTTTAATAATAAGTTATTTCTTCAGAAAGTGAATGTGAATGTGTATTAGTGGAATAAGTATTGTACATATTTGCTGCGTAACAGTTTCCTAACCCACCTCAACAATTTTATTGATTTTAAGGTAGTAGAGTAGCCCGGTATAATTTCGTTTGCCATAAATTTCAGCAACAACAACAGCAAACAAAGAAAAGGCAACAACAGCAAACAGAATTAAATATACTCAAAAAAATACTCACATTATTTATGGCCTGTATAATAAATTTGTTTGGTTTATAAAGAAAACAGACTTCTGTTAGGTGGTAGTATCTATTGAAGAGTTTTTTTTTTTGGCCGAAAACCACAGAAGATGGAAAAATATCCTATATAAATGTGTCTGTCTTTAATGGGCTCGCAAAACTGGTTGACTTAACATTTATTTTGGTTGCCTCTTTTTTCAATTTTTGTTTGGTTTGCCATTTTTTTATTGCTCTTATGCTCATTTCCGCTAAACAAGTATCTATGTGTGGTTTATATTTGTATATTTGTGGTACTTTACTCTTCTTGCTCTAATAGTTTGTTTCTTTTTTAGCCTTTTTTTAACAGTTTTAAAAATCAGTTAAAATATGGTATCTCCCTTTATTTTTGTTGTTTATAATACATAGGCAGTTTTTCTTTTAGAATTCGGCTTATACTCCCATCATGTATTTGTGTTTGTTTTGTTTATATAGCAGGAATATTTCTCTCCACATGCAAAAAAAAATTATACTCTTTTGACTGACGACATTTCCTCACTATCACTTGTTGGTTTAGTTGGATTTGGTTTGGTTGGTAACATTTAAACTTTTCCAAACAGCAAAAAAAATACCAACAAAAATTTAAGCAACTACAAAAAAAGACATTAATATGCCATGAATTAACAAAAGCGCTATTTTTTTCGTAAGAATGGTGGGAAAATATATTTTAAGTTCGTAGACATACTTAATTGTGGTAATACTTGCACAGAATTTTTAATAAATAGCAGTTGAAAATTTAAATTTTGTCATAATAGCAAAACGAAAAAAATATGGAAGACTCCTGCAAAACCCGTTAAATATTTGAGTATTAAAAACACATCTTTTTTTACCTATTCTCATTAGATTTTCAGATATGAGCCCATGGAGTCCTAGGTCGTTATACGAAAAAAGTTTATTTTTTAATTTTACCAACTTTTGATGGGGAATATGAATTCTTATGGCCAACGAAATTGTTGGAAGGTCGGGAAGAGGTAGCGCAAATTGTACTCAGAAAATTTTGAATTTTCACTTCCAAGCTCATTACCCCTTTCAACTTATAGTTATACCCTACACCACTCTGTGGTACAGGATATAATGAGTTTGTGCTGATGTTTGTAACTACCCGAAATATTGGTCCTAGACCTACCTTCAAGCATACCGATCGACTCAGAATTACTTTTTGAGTCGATTTAGCGATGTCCGTCCCTCCGTCCGTCCGTCTGTCCGTCTGTCCATCTATCGGTTTAAGCACGATACAGGTCGCAATTTTTAATCAATTGGCTTGAAATTTGAAACTTAAGCATCTTTTGGCTCAAGGACGAAGCCTATTGAAATTGGAGAAAATCGATTCATGTTAAGACCTAGCCCCCATACAAACGATTCCTTTGGATTAGGCTTAAATGACTCTAATAACCGTATTTGAAATTAAACAGGTAATCAAATTTTGTATAAACAAATCATCATTCCAAATTTCAAAGGAATCGGGTCAGTCCTTCTGGTAGTCCCCATACAAACCACCCTCTCGACATTCATATAATTCGCTCAAAATTTAAAAAAAATGAAAATACGCTGAGGAAAAAAAACATATTTAAATCAAATATGTTCATGTTTATTTTAAGTATGCTACATATTTTTGGAAAAAGTTTAAATTTTAATATTGTTTTTGATTGATTTTAACATAACATGTTTGTTTTAAAATTGCATACAATTTTGATTTAAAATTTATCCCTTTAAATTTAATATGCTGTCATTAAAAGTCGTTAAAAATTTTAAAAATATCTTGTTCAAATATTTGTATTAAAAATAATATTTTTCATGGTTATTTTAAAGTTGAACAATTTTGTTTTTTGACATTTAAATTTTTTTAAATGTCAAAATATAATAAAGTTGGGCAATTTTATTTTAAGTAGAAACAATGTTAAAATATTGTTTCATTAAGAAAAGACGCCCATTTTTCACTTCTCTAGTTGTGAAATTAATTTAAGTGAAATTAATTAAAATAACTAATATAAAACTAAAAATTAAAAAAAAAAAACTAAAGTGAAAAACAAGAAAAACAAAAATAAAACTGAAAAAGTTAAAAACAAAGTGAAAAAAATATAAAGACGGAAAAATATTAAAAAGGAAGTGCTAGAGAACGAGGAGGGGATGATCTACGTAATTGGCTGAAAATGAAGACTTCTAACTTTAGTTTTTCATTTATGGAATTTAGGTATTAATCTAAATGTGTTTATTTTTGGCATTTAATTACATTTGTTGTAATTAGATGTAGTGCGATAATAAGGGAAGAACTACATCCAAGGCTTTGGCTTTGATTTTTTTATGTATAGCGAAAACCAAAGCCAACAAGCAATATTTAAAGCCAAAGCCTTGAATGTAATTCTACCCTTAGATGATCAATTAGAGTAGTGTTAATTTTGTTTTGGTGTGTTATTAAAAAATATTGTAAAAATAATTTGAAAATAAAAAAAAACCCTTTAACAAAAATATGTATTGTTTTATTTTAAATTTCATGGTTTATAGGTAAGTAAAAAGCTGCAAAAGAAAAGCAGTTTCCCATATTTAAATTAATATTGGTCGACTTTAAATTAAAATTTGTTGCATATTTAAATTTAGCATGGCCAATTTTAAAACAATATTGTTACATCTTAATTTTAAAATGTTGTCTACAAATCGGGCATGTTAAAAACAAATAGAAACATATTTAAATTAAATAAAAACAAACTTTGTTCTATTTCGTCACTGTTTTATATTTAATTTAAAGTTGTTTCTGTTTGATTTTAAAATTTTTTTTTCTTAGTGTATGTAATAAAAATTTAACTTTTAGGTGTTAAACGTGCACTTTAGTATCCTAATCAAATCGGAATATAATTGGACCATTTTTGGACTTAGTCCCGACCGATATTCAATTAAATCGGTCGGGACAAAAATATCTATTGACAAAAAATAAAAATATTCCACTAAAATTTGGCCTGTGTGTGTTTTCTACACTAAATAAAGATCTACCAAAAGACAGATCCAATCGGTCCATGTTTGGACTTGGGACCCATTTTCCGGAAAACACTGGTGTAGGGTATCATATGGTCGGTCTTGACCGACTATAACTTTCTTACTTGTTTTTACTTAGAATATTTTTTATAGAAGGCTAACAATATTTAGAAGTGTTTTATAAGGGTTTCTAAAAAAGGTGGACTTCAACGTTCCTCTTCGCCATTCCAACCATACCACTCCCGAGGGCCAACACGTTGAAATTTTCGCAGCGCACAACCATCTGGCACAACAT
This sequence comes from Pegoplata infirma, assembly GCA_963921195.1. Taxonomy (NCBI): domain Eukaryota; kingdom Metazoa; phylum Arthropoda; class Insecta; order Diptera; family Anthomyiidae; genus Pegoplata; species Pegoplata infirma. Next base: position 40,371,883 of record OY992539.1, on the reverse strand, counting down.
GTACCAACACACAATGCGCGTGTTGAAGGGTAACAACGAAATACTCTCGACCTTTTTCTTTCCTCACACCCTGAAGAGTATGCAGTAAAAGTAGTTAAACCTCTTGGCAATTCGGTTCATATCACTATTTCTGCATCCTTCTCGCGCTCGGCACTTCAGAGCATTTCTCGGTCGGCTACTAAACGCTCGGTTTATATATACGAAAATGCTCATTGGGTAGAACTTAACGAATTTTTCCGGCAATTCAACTAGAAACTTTGTTTCCTTGCCGGTAACGTCAATGCCGCCTAAGAAATGGTGGATAATGTGATTGAACTTAGAATGAAGAAATTTTTTCCTTCAAAGCTGGTTTCGGTTAAGCCAAATGATAAGTGTTGGTTTAATCGGACTTGCAGGACTGCAGTCAGATCCAGAAAGGAAGCATTCCGAAATTGGCGGGATGACAAGAACAATAATTCTCATATGTTGCGCAACCAAATGTGCCAATATCCTAAGACACGAGAAGCTTCATTACGAACAGCGTTTTCGTGCTAAAGTTCTTTCTGCACCTCGGGGTATTATGAGCTTTTGGTCATTCGTAAAGAGAGTAAGCAACAATGCTAGTTCTTATATCCCGGCTACCATAAAGGATGACCAAGTATCGCTGGATTATTTGCAAGAAATTCGTTGCTGCCGGAAGGCGATCATTCGTTCCTGCCGGAAGGCGATTAACTGCTCGTGCAGTTAAAATGGTACTTGGGAATCTCGACGTAAATAAGTCACAGGGACCCGATGTCATACCAGCATTGGTGGTAAAACAGTGATCCTCGGCGTTAGACCGTCCGTTGGCAAACCTTTTCAGCTTTTCGTTGCATAAGGGTGTCTACCCTTCTTGCTGGAATGTGGCAAACCGTTAACATCGTTTCATTTTCCAATTTGGTGAAAGTAAGGTGGTTGCTTTGGTTATTTAAGGTGCTACCCAGCAAAAACTTGGTAATGGGTACCCCTTCCTGCCTCGCTTACGTGGTAATGGCTTTGAATAATACTAATTACCATTTGCATTACATTACGCAAAAAAAGGCAAAAGGTGGTTACCTCCAATGACATCACCGTGTTAAAGTAATTAACATTGAAATTGAGAGGTAACTAGTTACTCATATTTTTGCTAACCCATAAGTTAATTACTTGGTAAGCGAAGTTTTTGCTGGGTATGTTACAATTCCTACTTGGAATTTCAATACATTTGCAAAGTAGTTTTAAGTTTTTTGTGTAATTTTTTAAAAATTTAAATTTAGCATCATGAATTCTGCAATATGTCAGTGCTAACATGTTAGTATCCGGCAAAAAATATAAAATATTTCCAAATATAGCTCAAATTTAACTTTTTTAAAGTCACTTTTATGACCAAACACGATCAAATTTTTAACAAATTGGTTTAAAAATAGGTCAAACTATTGTAGGAATTAACGATTTTTCAAAAAAACGCGATTTCCAAAAATTGGATTTTAGCACCTTGTTTCCCACACACTTCATTTGTCATTTATTTTATTTCAATCATAGTCATGTAGAGGCTGGGATCATGTGGCAGAATATGAATGCCTCTCTTAGTCATGACCTTTTGACAATATCTGAGTGGGGTCTGGCGAATAAGGTCGATTTTAATGCACGCAAGACCCAATGTAGTATGTCGACCCATAGACGAGTTGAGGAACCAACGTTATCGTCTGTATCTATGGGAGGTATTCGTTTTGATGTTCTGGGCATAATACTCTTGATGTTCTGGGCATAATAATCTAGTGAGATGTTCGTTGGAATAAACTTGTTTTTCAGGTTTTGAAAGAGTCATTCAAGTGTATTGGTATATTGAAACGGTGTAGGAATTACTTCACTCCTTTCGATCTCCTTAATATTTATACCACCTATATTCGCCGAAGATGGAATACAACTCCCTTATATGTGCAGATGCTTCAGAATCTATTCCGAAGTTTCTGGACCGTGTTTAAAGCTAATCAATGATGTCGAAGCTAATCAATGATGTCGAAGCTAATCAATGATAGTTTAATTCTATTTACTCTTTAGAGCATCTTCAGAATGTGGTGTTACACAACACTATTCTATCGATATTACCACGGTAAGTGTTTAGCTGAGATAGATGAACTCTTCCCTGAGACACGGATGCATGCTTGCAGTACTCGTATATCCATTAGATCACATCCGTTCGTAGTCGACTCTCCAATGTATCGCACAACGCATTATAGAGAAAATTCGTTGCTAAGTCGAACTAGCCGTATGTGAAATAAACTGCCCGCAGTAGTCTTCCCAGTCAGCTACGATTTAGAAAAATTCAAATTAAAATTCAAACACTACTCCCTCTATCCTCCTCCTCATAACCCATTTTCCTAATACCAACACAATACATTACATTAGTAGGGGACATTCCCTGAGTGTTGGCTCAAAGTAAAAAAAATATAAAAAGGATGCAGAAATAAGTTGATCTTAGTTGCGAGAGGCGCACAATTTCGTACTAGTTAGGGTGCGAAGTGGGAAAAAAGTCGAGCGCATTTTTAAACTGCACTTCAACACATGGAATATGTGTTGGATCCTAGTGCACAATGTGGTTGTGTGCAGCGATAATCTCAGCGTATTGGCCCTTAGGAGACGTGTGCCTGAAATGTCGAACCCAAGAGGAACAACAATTTCACTGTCCGGGAAATTCTCGAGGATTCTTGTAATGATGATCAAGCTCTATAAAAGAGTTAAGGGAGAAACAAAAATTTCGGTGACATCACATAATCCCCACTACCACAAAAGTAGTGGGGAATATGGCCAAAAATGTTTGGATATAATCCCAATAAAAAATAGGCATTTTTCCCAGATTTATGGGGATAATGACCACGTAGCAAATGGCCAAAATCCCCAATAATGGCCACAATCTCCACAAAATAAGGGGATTATGACCGAAATTGTTTTGGACTTCTTTTTTTTCTTATTTCTTTTAGCTCCCTGTTGAGCATAGGGCCTCAGGTTTCAGTTGTAGGTTTATTAATTTCTAAGCATGGGTTCTGCACCTCCAAATCAGATGTGCATGCTACCTGTGATAAATCAGAGGTAGGTGGATTAACCGCTGGGATGCGGCGACCACTTGGAGACTCAATATTTTGCTGGTTTAAACTCATGATATTTTAGAAAGTAGTATTGGTTAAGACTGTATTCCGGCGATATGTTACAAGCATAAAGCTGGGTCTTACGAATTCAGCCATCACGTGGTTAGACACACCATAAATAGGCCGCTCCTCTGGAATCAGACGCCTTTTGTAGCCGCCCGCTGCGGGTCCAGACGCTACGTTTGCATATTTTCTAGGTTCGCCCCGCATATTTTATTTTTGCGGAATCCGACATAATTGTCGAACGTGCCCATATCCACCACCCGGGGAGGCGCCCTATGGAAGAGAAATAGCAAAACTCCGCAAGGGAACTTAGTCCCCATAATATAAATGGGGGTTATGACCCCAAAAGATTCGGTAATAATTTCAACAGGGATTGGACATAACCTCCATTAAGATTATGACCGTTTTGGAAAGAGTCATAGTCCCAACAACTAATATGGGGATTATGACCGTGAAGTATTCGGTCATAACACTTTCATTGTCAGGGCAATTCTCGAGGATTCTGATCAGCTCTTTAAAAGAGTCAAAGGACAATTTTGAGATTACTTTTTTTTAAGTAGGAAAAACGCGTTCGACTGATTATAAATTTTTTTTTGATATTCGAGCATCAAAGTTAATAAGCATTGCAAGACATAGTTTTTTGTATTTTTTAAATTTTCAAAACTCCAAGACTAAGAACGCCGAGAGCCACTAGTTAATTAAATCCGGTTGGCTTCAAATTTGCACCACATAAGTTTTAGTCCTGGGAGAATAAAATTTGGACGGAAAAATCAAAATCCTCGAATTTCCCTAGTTTTCTTTTTAGGCATGTACAACTCACCCTCAACTCAACTCATGTTATAGAAAACTTCCGAGCTAGATTTCCTACTGTGTGAAGTATAGCTCTCATTTTTATATATCTATGTTCACATATTTTTAAATATGTGTCTTTAAGATCCCAAATATTTGTTTTCTATATAATTAAGAATAAAGCCAGCCTACTGTTAAAGTGATGTAAAATCAAAAAGAAGAAAATACACAGAAAAAAAAGAGAATGATGTCAAGAGAATATATGAGTTTTTTTTTTATATTTTGTGTTAGTTTTACTAAAAGAGTGCTGTTGTTGTACAACATATATGAATAGAAAAAAAAAACTAAAGACCAGGGATGCCAACTTAGTGCTTTTCGCGCTAGATCTAGTGCTTTTTGATGTGTCAAAACGCGAAAATTTTTGGCCTAGTGCCAAATTAGAAAAACGCACTAACATGGTGCTTTTTAAATTTTCAGTTGGTGCTTTTAGTGCTTTTTAAAATTAATTTTTATAGCCTCCATACATAGTATGGCGGTATACTTACTTTGTTATTTCGAGTGTAACGCATCAAAATATTAGTCAGAGATTCCACAAAGTATATATGTATTTTATTGATTTATGATCGATTCAAAGACATTTCTTGAATGTCCGTCTGTCTTTTCTGTATGTTTTCCCTTGAAGAACTAAACCAACCTCTAAAAAACGCCATTCCTTGTAGGTTTTTTTTTATTTTGGTTTAAAGTTTAAATTCTGTTCTGGATGAAGTTCAAAGACTAAATTTGGCTTTTGGAGCGGATAATGCAGACCATGTAAAATTGTACAACGATTTATATCGGTTGTTTAAAATCAAAAATTTTGTTTGAATAAAAATATTATTTTTTATTTGATTTTTTCTGTAAGTACAGATCGAGCACGGTCTCTAATTATATTTGTTAAAAGGGTTCAAGTTGAAAAAATGCAAAATTATTTTTTTTACTTTTTATCTGTTTATACAAAAACAGTACAGTGCGTTTTTACCCCTTTTTTCAAGCAAATTTACGCGTTTTTACCCGTTTATAAAATTTTTATGCGCGTTTTGCTCTCAAATAGTTGGCATCTCTGCTAAAGACTACGGAAATCGCGTAACAAACTAAACTAAACCAAAAGCGTACTACAGAATACAACAACTACATAGAGTACACATTATACTAGTACTAATATACCCAACAACAAATATATAAAACAAAAAGTAGGCACACACTGTAGAAGAAGAAGAAGAAGAAGCTGAACAAAAAACTAATAATGTACGTTTAACATAACGTAGAATAACTTGAGGTAGGTTGGGAATTGTTGAATTTTTTTATTTTTATTTTCTATAGTGAATTTAGCTCATTGCTATAGTGTATGTATGTGAATCAGCGACACACATATCATGAAAGGCAACAAAAAAAAACACACTCACACAAAAATAAGAATGTAAATTTACAACAAGAGAACTATCAAATGAAATGTAAATGTATAAGTACAACAAAAAAAGTACAAGTTTCAAAGAAATAAAAAAAAAAAAAACAGAAATAAAGAGAATAGTTAGATTAGACAAAACAGAAACAGAAGAGCTTTGATATTACAAAAAAAAAAAAAAAAAACATTTCACTTTCACTAACAAATATGACATTGACAAAACGGGAATAGGCACACAAGATAGAAATAGAAATATGTTATTAGGAGGCGTATGAGTAATGATGTAAACAAACTATATACCACATACTCAACGATGTCCACAGCTACTGATTTAGTGTGGAGAGGGCGAAAAAAAAAAAAACAAAGCTATAAATAACAGTAATGCGACTTTATTGTTTCCGATTTATAGTGTAAGTCCTCAAAGTTTGAAATTATTCTATGACACAGATAAAATTCTCTAAAGTGCACTTGAAATAAAATTTTTGTAGAACTAGCACAATATGTATAAACGAAAACGCCAATATGGACAAAACTGTTAGGGCTTCACCGACATAAATTCTGTTGCTCTTGGATACCATTCATGGATCATTATTTCGGAAACTAAGCAACATAGCTCAAATTGTCAGTAAAGTTTTAAGCCGGTAATAGAGAAGATATACATTAGGCCGTATCATTTTTTACTTTAAGTTTTTGTTTGAGCTGAAAGGGGTCAAAAATGTTTCTATTGGGTGTCTGAATAACTCCAATAAGTTTTTGTGACAACCAAAATTGTCCTTACCCCGTCGCATCACGGTTTTGGTAAAAACCAAAAAAAAAATTACATGTTTCATTTTATTTCTCGGCAACAAATTTTGTTACGTTCTATTTGGAAAAATAGGTATTCCCTGTCTAGACAAGATCACATTCAAAAAAAATGCATAAATATTACTCATTCGTTACGTTGAAACAAGAAAATACAGGCAAATTACTAAATTATTATGAAATTCAAAATTCAAATGCGATTTTCTCGAAAAAAAAAAACGAAACACACATGACTCAATTTTTTTGTGTGGATAGACAAACATCCAATCTTTAAAAAAAAATTTGTTAAAAAAAAAAACAAAAGTGCACTCAAAAAAAAAAGTGAACTAAAATCTGGGAAAATTAACTAAATTTTGAGAAAAAGAGGGAATAATTTGGCTCCAAAGATTTTTTTTCTTGGTTTTAGTTCATAATTTTCCCAAAAATAAGGAAAAGAAAGTTATTTAATTTTAAGCCAATATTAACTAGAAAATGGGAAAAATTATATTACACTTTAGTTCATTCACAGTTTAGAACTAGATTGGGTCTAGACCCTGGACCCATGGGTTCGGACCCCATGGGTTCGGACCCCATGGACCCAGCCCCTGTTTATTCTAGACCCCGTTGGGTCCTGTAAGGGTCCCCATAGATTTTGACCCAAAACTGGTGTCCGTTTCGCTCTACCTTGCTTAGTTTTTGAGATACGGTAATAAGTGGTCTTATAGGGTCTTGAGAATCTTAAAAACTGGATAACTCAAAAACTATTAATCGGAGGGCTTTTGGGTATTTTGCGGAAGTATTCTACGAGTCATGAGCTACAAAAATGCGTTGGGACTTTTTCTCGTGTTGGCAGTATTTACCGAGATATTGGCATATATAAAATCTCGGGAATTTCAAATTTTAGATCCGAAATAAGGGTCTTGAGACCCCTACAGATATCCAGAGCTAGGCTATTCCATATTTTTCTTTGTAGTTTTTCTTTTGAAAATTTCATCCGTTTCGCTCTAACTCGCTTAGTTTTCGAGATATCGCCATTTTGAATTTTTAACAAAATTCTAAGAAGTTTTTTACTTAATTCTCAGAAGTTATTAACTAATTCTAAGAAGTACACTTCCTCAATTCAAAGAAGAGAAATACGATGATGTTTTTTTTTTTTAGTAAATTTTAACTAAACTTGAACTAAATTGTTTTTTAAGAAATATGTTAAGATGGGCACATGTGCAGATTAGAGCGTGATTCACGTGATCACGCGTGAGTGGGATTAAATTCAATTTTACTCACGTGATTGTGAGTGGGGAAAAAATTGCGTGAGTGAGTGTGCGTGAGTAAGATTTTTGCGTGAGTCGATTTTTTTGCGTGAGTTTGCGTGATTTATTTGCTCTTCATATTTCCTTTCGTACAAAAAAAAGCAACAAAAAATTGTAAAATTTGGCTTAAAAAAGCAAAAAAAATCAAAAATTTTGCTGAACTTTAAATTTTACTAAAAAAATTTTAAAGATTTTTAAAATTTTAGCTTTTGAATTTTTTGAGTGAAGCTTGCGTGAGTGCACGTGAGTGTGAGTTGTATAAAATTTACTCACGTGATTGTGAGTGAGTGTGAGTAGAAAAAATATGGTCGTGAGTGAGTGTGCGTGATTCAAAAATTTCTGTCGTGAGCGTGAGTGAGTGTGAGTCAAAAATCACTCACGCGCCCATCCCTAAAATATGTCTTAAAAATAAAGATACGTTTCTTAGATTTGTGGAAAATTTCTTTGGCAGTAAGAATTTTTTTCCTAATATTAAAAAATTCCATTTAAAGAAAACTATGAACTTATTATAAGTAAATGAACTAAACTTTTTTTCTCATATTTAAGAAAATTTCTCATTTTTTAGTTAAATTTAACTAAATTTTAGGAAATTTCATGATAAATTTTCAAAGACATTTTTCCCTTAATTTTAGTTATGTCTTTTTTTTCAGTGTGGCCGGATTTTTTATAAATTGAATTTTTTAAAAAATGCCAAATTTCAGAACGGGTTCTGAAAATTTTCAAAAAAAAAAAAAAAATTAATCGATAGTCCATACAAAACTATACAAGAATGTAAATTTTTAAGATTGGGGTGCATTCCATTTTAATTTGATAAATATTTAGACAAGGCAACTCGACACAAATTTGACAATTTTTTCCAATATTTGACCACGCCTCCTAAGCCCAGTTTTTGAAAAATTTAAAAACCAAAAACTCCATTTTCTAAACTCCATATAGGGCTATCCATACAACCTGTTCTGAAATTTACGGTACACAGGTTTTTTCGCTGGACATTTGGTGTAGAATGCCTCATATCTATAATTTTTAATCCGAGATCACGAAACTTCAAAATTGCGCGAAAATACAATTTTTTTAGTATTTTTTTTCAAGTTAATATAAGTTAAATATAAGACTTCCTCTTGAACCTAAAATTCTATAAAAAATTATCAAAACACTAAAAAAGTCGCAAATATTCAATATGTATAATGTTTCTGGAACTTTTAGTATTTGCGTTTTTTTAGTGTTTTGATAATTTTTAATAGAATCTTAGGTTCAAGAGGAAGTCTTAAATTCAAAAATACTATATTAAAGGATTTTTAAAGTTTCGCGAATTTTTAATATTTGCGATATTTTAGTGTTTTCACCAAAACACATATAAAATTGTACTTTGAGAGCGATATTTTAGTGTTTTCATCAAAACACATATAAAATTGTACTTTGAGATATTTTTCCTATAGAAAGTCTCATTCTTGTAACCCACAAGGACTAAAACTCATCTGGCCAAAGTTCGAGGTCAATTAAATAATATTAACCCGTGGCACCCGGAGACAGTGTTGCCACCTACAAAATCGTAAATTACACATGGGTCATGCCAAAATTACAGATGAAATCACAAATTACACATGGATCATGCCAAAATTACACATGAAATTACACATGCTTTTTTTTAATTTTTTTTTTTTTTTTGTAAATTTTCACAATATAACGGTTAACCAAAGTCTTGTTGTTATTGCTCAAAAAACCTACGATTTATATTTTTTTGCGAAATTTCTGTCTGGATAATCTAAGTCAAATCAGAAGAACATCTGAAAAACAGCAAAAAAATATATTGATTTCATCTGAAAATCTGCTCATTTTTACCGAAAACCCTGCTGATTAAAGCAGAGAAATCTGCAGACTTGATGAAAAATCTGAACATCTTAAACGTATCGTTTAAGTAAAAAATTTTAAGCATAAACATAAACGAAAATATTGCTAAATTTTCAGGACAAAAACGGCAGAAAAAGGTGCTTATTTCACAGAAACAGTTTGTTGTATTTTTTCTTTTTTTTAAATCGTCAATTTTTTTTTTAATAATATTTAGAAAAATAATAATGATAACTAACAAGGGAAGTATCTCAACCCTTATGAACCGATTTGCCTGAAAATTAAATTATATATAAAAGAGACGATTTTAAGGGTGGGGTGTCTCGGCTTATCGGCCATATCAGTGTTTAAAAATTTCGTTGTCCCCTTATGAAACAAGGAAGACCTTCGGGAAAATTTCGATAACTCCCGAACTAAGAGAAATATCGTCTAGAGCAAAAATACGTGTCGACTTAAATTTAATAAAGATTTTTTCGTATTAATACGGATATCGTATTAATACTATGTCTTCACATAAATATCCCCCAAAATTTACATATTTTCACAAAAAAAAATTTAGCGAAGCCGAATTTTTACAAGGTTATGCCACCGTTGGATAGGTATTAAAAAAGCCTTTCTTCTCATATGCATACATCATATAGTTTCTAAAAAACAAATGTCAAAAAAATTCAAAAAACGATTTTTTCACCATTTTTACCCATTTTTTGAACGCCTAAATGCCTGATATGGCCGATAAGCCGAGACACCCCAACCTAAGAGTTGTCGCTTTTGTATATATTTTAAGTCTCAGGCAAATCGGTTCATAAGGGTTAAAATTCTTTTCTTGTAAGTATTTTTGTAAAATTAGCAAAATAGTCTGTTATTTTTTGATTTTGACAATTTTTAATCGTTAAAATTTCACAAAATAAAAAAAAAATCTGTAAAATTTTAAAATAACTAGCTAAAATGTTCACAAAAATATTTTTGTAAACTCAGCAAAAAGAATCAGCAAAAAAACTAAAAACTTCTGTTATTTTTAAAACTGAATGACAGAGAATTTCGTTAAAATATCTATTTCTGCAGAAAAATCTGCTAGAAGTTTTGTTAAAACAAATTATGAAAAAAAAAATGCTCCAAAAAGTAAAAAATTTCAAATTACACATGAATTACACATGCAGACAATTACACATGGGCTACACATGGAAAAAAAATACACATGATATGTGTAATTACACATGGGGTGGCAACACTGCCCGGAGATCAAAACTTTAGAATTTTGAAAAAAAAACAAAATCTGAGAAATTTTTCTTTAGAAAAAATTGTAAAATAGTTTAAAAATAGCGGTTCTTTAAACCGCAACATAAGAGTTGCTTGTAAACAACATTGGAGACAAAAGGATCCAGGAAAACTTTTTAGATATTTAAAACTTTTTTCTTTATAAAGTTTAAAGTTAGATCAACTTTAATTCTTTTAAAAAAGGAACCTGAACTGTCATACAGATAATACGTGTACACCGTTGCGTATGAATAATATTTGTTAATTAATATAAAATGTATTAAAAGTATGAATATTAAAATTAATTACATTATATGTTAATTAATTAACGGAAGAATTTTCTTAAATAATATATATTCAAAATTTTTTATACTTTTATTTTTAAAAAATCCACCAAAAAAACAGCAAATGACACAAAAACCCAGTGCAAAAAATTTCCCAAAAAAAAACCATCAGTCAGACAGACAATAAGTCATAAATTAATATTTTTTAATAAAATAAATAAAAAAACAATATATTATATGCATATTTAGTACATAAGTACTTATATATCAGTTGTCTCACTGTATTTATCAGGAAGTATTATAAATTACAGCCAGAATATATAAAATACTCGACATATAATAATAATCTACATAAAAAAGTATAAAAAAAAAGAGGAAAAAACGGCCTTTGTATTGGTGATTTTATTTTTTATTGTCGTTTGTATCAAAAAAATAAAACCAAAACAAAGAGGGTTCTGTTCTGTTTTGAGTATTAGCACACACAACAACAACAAATAAAAAGAGGGAAGTATAACACCAACACATTTGTATACAGCCTACAAATACAAAAACTTTGAAAAATTATTCCCACTTTTCTACACTTTATCCCCAAACGAACCCACCAATTCCCAATTTATCACAATCAAAATATAAATAAAACATCAACAAAAATGCGCAAATGCCTGCTTTAACAAACTGACTGTTTGTTTATATGGCTGTATGTCTGTCAGTATGTTTGCCTATCTGGCTGACTGGCTTCTTGTGCCTGTATGACAATATTGTCCGTATTTAAAATATTTGTATATATAGTACCTACAAAGAACAAACACACTAACACAGACACACCGCAGTATACATTGCAAATATTTGTGTATATGTTATCCGTAAGGCCTTGAACTTGAGACTAAATTTCCAAAATGTTTTTTTTTTTTTTATACAAACAAACACACACACACACCAATATATACATATATACTCGCGTTTAAATAATAAATTAAATTTTACAGTGTGCTCGAAAAGAAATGGAACAGGAATAAAGAGAAAGTGATGGTTTGTAAAATTTTTATATGAGTCTTTGTTAAGAAAACTTGAAATTTTTGAAAATTTTAAAATATAAAACAATTTAAAAAAAAATGTCTTGAGACACATCATATTTAATATTTTAATAATTTTTTTTAAGCTAAACACGAATATCAAAAAAAAAATTTTGAAAATCGTTCGGACGGTTTTCGATACATCACTATTTAAAATTTTCATAAATTGGAGGTTTTTTTCTACGTTGAAGAATTAAAAAAATCTCAATTTTTACCTAGACTCTTTGATAGAGCTTAAGACAAACTTCTAATTAAAATTAATTTGAGCCAAATCAGAAAATTTTAACCCATGGGGGCCTTCGATCAAAGTTTTGAGTATTAATTTTAGGTGAAAGGTTGTCTCAAGCTCTATAAAAGGGTCAAGGAAAAGTAACTTTGTGGCAAGAAATATTATTTTCAACTTTTTTTAAATAAAAAAAATTCCCGGACATTCAAAATCGAAATAAAAACTTGTTTTCTATTTAAAAAAAAAAAAAAACATGCCGCTCCAACATGACATATGAGGCATTCCACACCAAATGTTCCGCTACAAAAAACCTTGGGTCCCATGAAATAAGTTGTATTAATAGCCCTATATGGAACTTAGAAAATTACGTTTTTATACCCTCCAACTACAGTATGGGGGTATACTCACTGTGTCATTCCGTGTGTAGCGCATCGAAATTTCGGTCTAGGACCCCATTAAGTATACATTTTATTGATCAGTGATCGATTCTAAGAAATTCTAGCGATGTCCGTCCGTCTGCCCGCTTGTAGTTAACACGATACAGTCCAAAATAAAAGAGTTATACTCCCGACATTTGGCACGAATATGTCTTATGTTCATAGGCAGGTTAAGGTCGTAAATGAGCAAAATTGGGCCAGGGGGAAAGTTCCCCCTTGAAGAACTAAGCCAACCTCTGAAAAATATAATTTTTATACCCTACACCACACTGTGGTACAGGGTATAATGAGTTTGTGCTGATGTTTGTAACTACCCGAAATATTGGTCCTAGACCCACTTTTAAGTATACCGATCGACTTAGAATCACTTTTTGAGTCGATTTAGCGATGTCCGTCCGTCCGTCCGTCCGTCCGTCCGTCCGTCCGTCTGTCTGTCCATGTAAACGGTGTAAACACGATACAGGTCGCAATTCTCGATCAATTGACTTGAAATTTAAAACTTAAGCCTCTTTTGGCCCAAGGACGAAGCCTATTGAAATTGGAAAAAATCGGTCCATATTTAGACCTAGCCCCCATACAAAGGTCCTCTTTAGTTTTGGCTCAAATGACTCTAATAGTCGCATTTTAATAGGTATCTTTTCAAAATTTGGCAGGAATTAATGTTTTATACACACAAATCACCATTCCGAATTTTAAAGAAATCGAACCAGTTCTTCTAGTAGCCCCCATACAAACCACCTTCCCGATTTTCACATAAATCTCTCAATTTTCATGAAAATAGAAAATATTTAATTAAAATTCTGTTTGTGTATGTTAAACGCGTACTTTAATAACCTTATCAAATCTAATTATCATCGGACCATTTTGGACTTAGGTCCCATGTGGAAATTTCGCCCGATATTCAGTTGAAGCGATTTATTGTCAACAAAAAGAAGCCTATTCCACTCAAATTTGATTAGTGATTGCTTTTTACACTTATTAAAGATTTGACAAAATATAGATCTAATCAGTCCATGTTTGAACTTGGGACCCATGGTCCGGGAAACTCTGGTGTAGGGTATTATATGGTCGGTCTTGACCGACTATAATTTTCTTACTTGTTTTATATGACTTTTTGTGTTTTTGTTTAACAAATGCAACATTTTTATGCTACAAGAAGCTCACAGTCCTGCATTTGGACCCTGAGAATTAGAAAATCTCGATTTTTCGGAACGTACCCCCCTCCACTCCTTTATGGGCGTGGAATAAAAAAAATCTTTTTAATTATGATAAACTTTTATTTCTTTAGTGCAAAAAGCATGAGAATAAATTTTTAAACTTAAACACTTCCGATCCCCCAAAAACTAAAACACCCCTGAATTTTAATACCCTCCAACTACAGTATGGGGGTATACTCACTTTGTCATTCCGTGTGTAACGCATCAAAATATCGGTCTAGGATCCCATAAAGTATATATTTTTATAATCAGTGATCGATTTTAAGACATTCTAGCTATGTCCGTCCGTCCGTCCGTCTGTCCGTCTGTAGTTAACACGATGCAGTCCAAAATAAAAGAGCTAGACTCCCGACATTTGGCACAAATATGTCTTATGTTACGAATACGAATAGTTTGATCACATGATCAATTATTTTTATTTATTCTTTCTATTTATTTACAACTCATTTTTAATAAATTCCACCTAACCGAGAACTGGTAACAATGACCGTCGTCTCGTTGTAGCGAAAAAAAACCACGGGTTCTGGTGGGAATCGAACCCACGACCCCACGTTCAAAGGCTAGCACGCTACCAACTAGCCTACGGGACCCCCTTTCTTTTTTTTTTTTTTTTTTTTTTTAAAGTTGTTACGAATAGTTTTGATCACATGATCAATTATTTTTATTTATTTATATGTCTTATGTTAATAGGCAGGTTAAGTTCGTAAATGAGCAAAATCGTACCAGGGGAAAAAAAGTTCCCCCTTGAAGAACTAAACCATCCTCTGAAAATTACCACTTTTTTACATGATTTTCTGGGTCCTGCATTTGGACCCAGAGAATAAGAAAATGTCGTTTTTTTCGGTCCGCCCCCCCCCCTTTTTATGGGCGTGGAATATATATTTTTTTTATAATGATAAACTTGTATTTCTTTAGTGCAAAAAGCATAAGAATGAATTTTTAAACACATATTCGAAAGGAAATTTGCCCCCCCCCCCCCAAATTACCACTAACGAACCCCCCCCCACAAAAAAAAAGAAAACGCCCCTGCAATTTTTTTTGGCGTGTTGGAGGGTATAAAAGATTCGGCACAGCCGAATTTAACACTCTTACTTGTTTTTTATTTTTTTTGCATGTTGGAGGGTATTAAAGATTCGGCACAGCCGAATTTAACACGCTTACTTGTTTTTTCCAAGTTCCATTTTTTGTTTAAAAAAGTATAAAACTCGAGCACAGTGTATTTATTAAATTAAAACGGAATGCACCATGATCTCTCAAATTTTAATTTTGAAATTTTTTTTGAAATTTCCCAGTTTTTAAAAAAAGTCAGTTTATCAAAAAACCGGACACTTTTTTTAATTTTATTTTAAAAAATTTAGATATTTGTCTATCCACACAAAAAAAAATTCTGAAAAGCGTTTTTCGTTTTTTTCGAGAAAACTACATTTGAATATTGAATTTAATAACAATATTGTAATTTGCTTGGATTTTGTTGTTTCAACATAGCGTATGAGTAAAAAATATTTGCGAAAATGTTACACATACGCTATGTTGCAACAAGAAAATTATAAAATTGTTACGAAATTCAATATTCAAATGTTGTTTTCTCGAAAAATAAGAAATACGCGCTTCTGAATGGTTTTGTGTAGATCGACAGACATCTAAATTTAAAAAAATAAAAAAGTGGCTGGATTTTTGATAAACTGACTTTTTTAAAAACTGGGAAATTTTAAAACGGGTTCTGAAAATTTTTCAGAATTAAAATTACTAATCGATAGCCCGTAAAAAAATATACAAGAACACAAATTTTTGAGATTATGGTGCATTCCGTTTTAATTTAATAAATATTTAATTGAGGCAACTCGACAAAAATTTTGCTATTTTTTTTTTCTTATCCCAGGTTTTGAAAAATTAAAATCGCAATTTTCTTAGTACTATATAGGACTATCAATACAACCTATTCAGAAATTTATGGGACACATTTTTTCTGTAGCTGGACATTTGGTGTGGAATGATTTTAAACGGACAACTACTTAATCGATTTTCGATAAACGCTATATGGTCAAATATTGGAAAAATTTTCAAATTTGTGTCACGTTGCCTTGTTTTAATATTTATCAAATTAAAACGGAATGCACAACAATCTCAAAAATTTACATTCTTGTTTAGTTTTGTACGATCTTTCGACTGAATTTTGTTTTTGAAAATTTTCAAAATATTGGAAAAATGTTCAAATTTGTGTCAAGTTGCCTTGTTAAAATATTAATCAAATTAAAAGGGAATGCACAACAATCTCAAAAATTTACATTCTTGTTTAGTTTTGTACGATCTTTCGACTGAATTTTATTTTTGAAAATTTTCAAAACCTGTTCTGAAATTTCAAATTTTTTTAAAAAAAAAAGTCAATTTATCAAAACTCCACTTAAAAAAAAAAATTTAAAGTTTAGATGTTTGTCCATCCACACAAAAAATTCAGACATGTGTTTTTCTTTTTTTTTTCGAAAAAATTTGAACATTAAATTTTATAAAAAAATTTTAATTTGCTTGTATTTTCTTGTTTTAACATTTCGAATGAGTATTAAATATTTGCATAAATATTACTCATATTACTCATTTTTTTTTTTTTTTGATAAATAGATTTTTTAAAAAAATGGAAAATTTCAGAACAGATTCTGAAAATTTTCCAAAAAAAAAAAAAAATTTTTAATCGATAGCCCATACAAAAATGTACAAGAATGTAAATTTTTGAGATTGTGGTGCATTCCGTTTTAATGTGATAAATATTTAATCAAGACAACTCGCCACAAATTTGACCATTTTTGCAATATTTGACCACGCCTCCTAAGCCCAGTTTTTGAAAAATTAAAAAACGAAAAACGCAATTTTCTAAGTTCTATATAGGGCTATCCATACAACCTACTCAGAAGTTTACGGTACACATGTTTTTTTCGCTGGACATTTGGTGTGGAATGCCTCCTATGTGTATGATTAATAAATAATTTGTATAAAAGACTAGAGTATTTCTTTATAGGCATTAGTTCTGATAAGAATTTTTTACCAAAATTTCGTGAAAGTGTAGAATTTTTTTAATTTTGAGTTTTCTCCTTTTTTTTGTTAAAACCTTTTTTACACTTAAAGAATTTATTTAACTAATTTTTTTTTTTAAATTAAAATTTTTTTACTTCATTTTTGTTCAAAAATCCATTCTGGTTAAACACACTGTACTAAGAACAAAAAAAAAATACTGACTGGTTGTTTTAAATGTTTGCCTGCCTGTCTGTCCCACTGACTAACTGCCTTGTCTGTTTATTTATGGAACGGGATGGATGTCTGTGGATATTTTGTCTGTATGCCTGTCGTTTGGTTTCATTTAGATAGGCTTAATAAGAAACATTTTAGCTGACAAAAAAAATATATATAAAAGGAATAATAAAAATATATTTATATATAAATATATTAAAATTAACATTAATAATGTACAAAAAAAAATTCCAAAAAATATATTCACGAAATTTCTTCTTTTATACAATAAATTAAACAAAAATACTTGTATTTAAAACAACAATCGTCACCACAAAAAAAAAAATATGTATATAAAAATAAAATTTAATTTAAAAAAAAATTAAACAAACAATAAACAGGAATTGTGGGTTTATGTATATGCAGTGACGGACAAAAGTATACACACATAGCTATACTTTCCTCCTAAGAAAGAAAGAAAGTCACATCTCCATTTTAGAAGTTTTGAGATATTTAATTTTACGGCTTTCATCTTTATAAAAAATAAAATCATTTACAGTTGAAAATGCGTATTTTAAGCTTAACACAAAAATCAGAAACTCATTTACGGTTCCGAATCTGTCCTTATCTTAATTTCGGCACTTGTGACTTTCTTACTTAGGAGAAATTTAAAAATACCAAAATTTTCTTTATCAAACTGGTATTATATTAAACAGTGGTTTGAATGTAATTTGTTAAGCTTTGATTTAAGCTTTGTAACCTCCAGATTGAGTTAATACCCACCAAAAAGTGCTGCTTGCTTAAAGCAGGTTTGTAAGGGAGTGATTTTTGTTGTCTGCTTACAAACCTGCTTAAGTATGGCATGATATTTGTTCGCAATGTCCCACTTTAGAGCATTTCTTTCGAGCGCTTATATCGGCGCAATGAATATGAATTGAAATCATGCCTTATCTTAAATATACAGTCGAACCCGGTTATAACGAACTCCGAGGGACCAGTAAAAATAGTTCGTTATAAGCGAAGTTCGTTATAAGCGGGGTATATTTTTTATCAACCTAGTTTTATTTCCAAAAAATAAGATTCAATTTTGTTTGATTTGATGTTTTTTTTATAAATAAGCTACTTATTGAGAAGAAAACTTTAAAAATATAAATAATTTTTATCAAAATTAGAATATAAAAAAAAATTTTGAACCCTTTGTGAGTTTTATAAACATGATTGCCGCACATTAAAAAATATTTATGGGGGTTCGTTATAAAAAGGTAAATACACATGAAATTGTTTTGGTGGGACCATAATAAGTAGTTCGTTTTAACCGAGGATTCGTTATAACCGAGTTCGTTATAAAAGAAGTATTTTGTGTGAAAATTGATGCCAAAACGTCGGGACTTTAGAATTAGTTCGTTATAACCGAGAATTCGAGTATAACCGAGTTTGACTGTATTTAGTATTTTTTTAAGTCATTGCCATACTTTACTGCAACCGGTATGCAGGTTAGTATGACAACAAAATCTCTCCCTTACACTACTGCATACGGTATGCAGCTGTGTAAGCGAATGTCATAAAAAACAACAACATCAAAAATCATTCGCTTACACAAGTGCATTCTTGTATGCACGGCTACCGAAATCTCGATTATTTTTTGGTGGGTAATAAATGAGCTACTGGAAAATTAAATTATTTATAGACATTTTTTATAAAATTTTTTAAAAATATTTTTGAGTCGATTTTTAACAAGTTCAAACATCAACATTCCTTAAAATAGTCTAAAAATGTATATTCAATTGTCAACTATTTTTTTAGCAACCCAATCAAAAATAAAAAAAAAATTAATACAGTACAATGAAAAAGTAACATTATTTTTATATCTCATTAGTAGGGATGAGATTTTCATGCACTAAAAAATCGAAAATATGCGCTTAAAATATGCTCTAAAAAATTCAAAATATGCACTAAAAAACCTAAAAATATGCACTAAAAAATAAAATGTGTGCAATAAAAATCTTGTTTTTATAGGAAAAACTTCTTAAAAAGCAAAAAATAACCCCGGGTTTAAATAGTAACATTTAAAACATTATATAAGCAAGATTTTTTAAGAATTAACACAATTCATTAAAAAAAATGTTTAAAGAAAAAAATAATTTTTCTTTTTTCCAAAATAAATTTTTAAAATTTAAAAAAGTTTTTGAAACAAATAAATTTCGATTTGGGTTTTTGCTAATTTATGCCAAAATATGCAAAAATATGCACTTAAAAGTTGAAAATACGCACAAAATATGCATTTAAAACCAAAATATGCAAAAATATGTATTTTCACCAAAATATGCAAAAATATGCAAAAACAAATCGATGCCATTTTAACGCAAATTTATTGATTCGGAAAGATAAATGGTCGATATTGTTTTTAGACTATCGACAAAAAACATGCATTTGCATGGAAATCTCATCCCTACGGATCTTTATGGAATTGGTTTTATTATGTAGATCAGAAAATATAAAGGGACACGTATTTTTTTTAGCGGCCCAAATTCATATTTAGGGAGTAAAAAGGAGGACAAGGCCATTTTTCAGTTTTTTTTTTCGTTTATCTCATATATATTATGCAAAGAAACCTAGTCATGTTACATATCAAATGAAAGGTCTTTGGAAAACCAACACAACTTTTTGTCATATTGAGTAAAATATCAAAATTTTAGGACATTTTTGTTAATAAGTCAAAAAATATTAACTTCTTTGGCCCGTTGTTAGCACCACGAGATAGGTATTTTTAATACCTTTAATCTGATACCACACATGCGTATATTAATTTTGTTTAAATAGGAGTAAATTGTAAAAAACTGAAAAGGTCAATTTCTCCCCATACAAATTGACCCCCCCTAAAAATGAGTTTGGGCCGCTAAAAAAAAATACGTGTCGAATTAATTTTAATTCTTAACAACATATTCAAATTTCATTAAGATCGGAGGGTGACACCAGGGAGACTTCCCTTGTTAGTTGCATCTAAATTAAAATCATTTCTTTGTTTACAAATCTTTTTTTTGTTTACAAAAAATTGGAGGTCATAAATTCAGATTTCTTCTACTCTAATTAAAAAAGTTTAATTTTTATTTGGATCGTATAAGTTGATAACTAAATATAAATTTTTTGACAAATTTTTAAATTTTTTTATGTTCGAACTAGTAAAAAATCAAAAGTGTCTATAAATTATTAATTTTTTTTGTGCTACCTTCGTAGCTTATTTATTATTAACTCAATCCGGACGCTATTAAAGCTTACGTTTAATATTTTTAAATATGTTTTTAACGAATTGCATATACTGTATCTCTGTGTGATTACTTTTGTCCGGCACTGTACATACATACACATGATGCATATACAAAATTTGATTACTAAATTTGTAAAATGAATTTTAAATATTGTTTTTTATATAAACCTATATACAATTAAATATATAAAAAAATATAATAAAGGAATATATAAGTTAATTGATAATTTAAAACAAATATTAACGTCATCAGAAAACCAAAAAAAATTTAAAAAATAAAAATTAAATAATTACACAGCTGTGTGTTAAAAAATAGCATAGTATATAGGATATAGAAAAACACCATTTTTTAAAAAAAAAACTTTTTCGACAAAACTTTTAAACAACATTTTCAAAAAAAAAATCTTGAATAGATGATTTAAACTTTTTTATAAATTTTCTATGCCATTTTTATATACACATCTGTTTTTGAATAAAAAAATATTAATTTTTTATAATTTCTTCTACACGTGTACAAATTTTTTTATCTCAATTGTTTATATTTCAAAAAAATATAATATTGTTTGCTTCTTTGTTTATTTAAAAAATATTTTAATTACCTTAATTAAATTTGATATAATTTGATTTTATACATACGAATCAATTTTCATTGTTTCCTATGTCTTTTTGAAATATAAATTTTAAATTGAAAAAAAAAAATAATATGTTTGTTTAATTAAATATTGTTTATTTTGAATTAAATATATTTAAATATTACTAAATATTATTATGATATTATTTTGAAGAATTCCTTAACAACAGTTTAAACATCTGGATGTATTTTTTTAGAATTTTCAACAAATGATTCAATAAAAAATAAGAAAAGTGCATTAGAATTTGGAAATTGTTTATAGAAATAATATTTCAGACTTAAGGGGCTCCTATAGGTTAGTAGTGTGCTAGCCTATAAAACAGGGGGTCGTGGGTTCGATTCCCACCAAACCCCCTGGTCGGTTTCGCTACAAAGAGACGACGGGTATTGTTACCAGTTCTCGGTTAGATCGAAATTATTGAAAATTATTTGTAAATAAATGAAAAAATAAATAAAAACTAATTTATCAATTAAATAATTGATTGAGTATCTCAGACTATTTCTATAAAAAAAAATCTTGGAATCAGAGAGATCTTCTAAAAGAAAAATGTTGAATCTAAGAATTTTTTCACAAAAAACCAAGATCTGAGCATGAAGGAAATTTTTATATGCAAAGGTACAGTGACATTTTTTCTTCAACTTTGGATTTTACCAAGTGTCCAGGCAAATTTTTATTCTACTTGACCTAAAAACAAATTAAAAATTTGAGGCCGATCGGTTTAAATTAAATTAAAACCGATCAAAATTTTGGATTTTTTAAAATTTAAAAAAAAAAAACAACTGGAAAAGTTAAATTCGAGTTGTCCGAATCTATGAATACCCTCCACAATGCCCTTTTTCAGTGATAGTAAATTTTCTAACGTGAAAAAGAAACAATTTTGATTAGAAATATTTTATTTTAAATAAAAGAAAATTTTTAGTAATTTTTGTAAAAAAAAAATACAAAAATTTTTTTTGAGTGTAATTTTTTTTTTAGTGTAAAATTTTTTTCGAGTGTATTTTTTTAGTGTCAAAATAGTTTGAGTGACAAAAAACCGATTTTGCTGAATTTCATTACCAACAAGACCAGAGAAATGATAAATATATATGAGGCATTCCACACCAAATGTTCAGCAAAAAAAAAGTTGTGTCGTGTCAATATGAAATCATTTGCAAAGTATTCGCTCTTGGGTTACTATTAAATAACAAAAAAAATTTAAGTTTTTTCAAAAAGTGGGCCTTGTAGGCGTGGTCAAATATTGAAAATATCAAACTTTTTTGCCTGAGTATCTTTACTTCAATATTTATGCAAATTAAATGAAACACAGTAAAGTCTTTAAGACAAAAGTTTTTTATAGATTTTTGTATGGGCTATCGATTAAAAAAATAAAAATTGGAAAATTTTCAAAACAAGTTCTGAATTTTTCAAATTTAAACTTAAACTTTATTTATCATTTTTTTTAATTTTTGAAAAAAGTTAAAGTTTTTTCCTATCTGTTCTGAAATGTTGAGAGATGTGTTTTGCCTTGTTTTCGAGAAATCAAATGTTAAAGATTGCAATACCCTAATTTTATACAATAATGGTGTATAAATCGTGTGCGTATGAGTAATATCAATACTTAAAAAATATTTTAAGAAGCGATGGGTGCGTGAGTGAGTTTTTATTTATGATCACGCACGCTAATGAAAGAAAAAATTTAATCACGCATGATATTTTATTTTGCTTACGCTCATTCACGCACACGTGAGTAGGAAAAAATAAGTCACGGTCACGATGATCACGTGAGTGTGAGTAAAATAAAATATAGTGCGTGAATATTTTTTTTTTTTCATTAGCGTGCGTGATCGTAAATAAAATCTCACTCACGCTCCTATCGCTTCTTAAAATATTGTTTAAGTATTGATATTACTCATACGCACACGTTTTATACACCATTATTGCATAAAATTAGCGTATTGCAATCTTTAACATTTGATTTCTTGTAAACAAGGCAAAACACATCTCTGAAAATTTCAGAACAGATAGGAAAGAACGTTAACTTTTTTTTAAAAAATTAAAAAAAAAAAAAATTGCGGCATGTTTTTTGATAAATAAAGTTTAAGTTTAAATTTGAAAAATTCAGAACTTCTTCTGAAAATTTTCCAATTTTTATTTTTTTAATCGATATCCCACACAAAAATCTATAAAAAACTTTTGTCTTAAAGACTTTACTGTGTTTCATTTAGTTTGCATAAATATTGAAGTAAAGATACTCAGGCAAAAAAGTTTGATATTTTCAATATTTGACCACGCCTACAAGGCCCACTTTTTGAAAAAACTTAAATTTTATTTTTGTACCCTAAGAGCGAATACTTTGCAAATGATATCCCATTGAAACCACTATGGTTTTTCTGTAATGGAACAGTTGGTGTGGAATGCCTCATATGCTAAGCTTCATTAGCCTCAGAACTGTCCTCGGAAAGTAAGCGTGTTTTTTATACCCTTCACTCTAGTGATAGTATATAAGTTTGTCATTTCGTTTGTAACACCTCGAAATATTGGTCTAGGACCCCATAAAGTATATATAATCATGATCCTCGATCGATTTTAAGACGATCTAGCGATGTTTGTCCGTCCGTCTGTCTGTCTCTCCGTCCGTCTGTTGAAAACACGCTAACTTTTGAAAGACTATACGGAGGCTCCTAAAGTTTGGAATATATGTTGGGCATTAACCTGGTCAGGTTGGTATTGCAATCCAGTGAAATCGGTACAGTGATTCAAAAGTTATGAGCAAAAGAAGAATTTACGAGATAAAAAACACGCTAGCTTTTGAAAGGAAATTCTGAGGATTCTGAAGCTTGGCAGATATATTTGTCGTTCCCCAGGCCTGGTTTGTATCAAATTTCAGCCAAATCGGTCCAGTATTTCAAAATTTATTAGCAAAACCGTGAATTTCAGATAAGTTTCACCTTAAATTCACGTGTTAAAACCCGTTTAACTTGTTTGAAAAACATTGGTAAGTCACAAAAATATTTTACAACGTATTTTTGTCACTCAAAAATATTTTTACACAAAAAAAAAAAAAAAATACACTCGAAAAAAATTTTACACTCAAAAAAATTTAGTAAATTATTTTTTTTTTCAAAAATTACTTAAAAAAAATTTTTTTTATACAAAATAAAATATTTCTAATCAAAAATGTTTTTTTTTTACGATAAAAAATGTACTATCACTTAAAAAGGGCATTGTGGAGGGTATTCATGGATTCGGCCAAGTCGAATATAACTTTTCTACAAAGCATTTGTCTATTGCTCTTTAACGGAAAAGTTTTGCTGTCTTGTTTTTTAAAAAATTAATAACCTAATT
This sequence comes from Pegoplata infirma, assembly GCA_963921195.1. Classification (NCBI taxonomy): domain Eukaryota; kingdom Metazoa; phylum Arthropoda; class Insecta; order Diptera; family Anthomyiidae; genus Pegoplata; species Pegoplata infirma. The sequence continues at coordinate 40,347,644 of OY992539.1, read as the reverse complement.
TTTTATGTTGTTCCACTATTTAGGGTATTTGACTTTTTTAGAAGCTGCCTTTGAAATTTTTTGACATTTTAAAATTTTGACAACAACTCAAAACCAAATTAAAATAAAAGTGCGTAGTTTTTCATATATTATTTTTGGGTTATTTTTCGTAATGCAAAACTACCCATCATTTTGTTTCGAAATTTTGCCCAAAAACTATGAAAATATGGCCCAAATTTGTATGAACAACTTTTGGGCGATCTTTCATTTTGCTTTTTGGTCGATTTTGCCTACAGCCTTTTTGAACATAGGAAATCCCGTCAATTTTAGAAATTTTTTGAAAAATTTCAAATGACAACATCTTGAAAACCGCTCGATCGATTTCAGAAGTTTTTTGATGTTGATATTAATAAAATATTTTTTTTTTCATTTTTCAAAAAATCCAAAATATTGGTAGAAATTTATATATATTCGATTAGAGTTTTATTCTAGTTCGAGGCCCAAAAATATTTCTATTTATTATATTGTCATAATAATATTATAATAATATTATGACAATATCATAAATAGAAATATTTTTGGGCCTCGAACTAGAATAAAACTCTAATCGAATATATATACATTAGAGTGTCCCTTATTTTGGAAATGTTGGAAATGTTCCTTTTTTTCCTTTTGACTAAAAAATAACTCAGGAGAAATTTTACGCTCCTACGACCACGCCTTCCCTACGCGACGGGGCCGTAAAGAGCGGGGCCTTAAAAATCATTTTTCCATACAAACCAAAAAATTTTTTTTTTGATTTTTATTTTTTTTGTTATTAATTATATTATTACTTGGTTAGCTTATTCACGACAAAAAATTTGATTTTGGTGGGATAAGGCTTTCAGTTCTAAAAAAATTTTTTTGAGGGGGTACCGTCTCAACATTTCCAACATTCCCAAAATAAGGGACACTCTAATATACATATATAAAGGCCGAATAAATGCATTTTATTTTTATGTACCTTTTGGTACTAAAAATAAAAAAACAACATTGGTAGAAATTTTCCAAAAATTCAAAACTTTGATCGATGGGCGCCACGGAGTTAAAATGATCGTATTTGGCTGGAAATTAAGTTTAAATAAAAGACTGTCTCATGCTTTTTGAAAGGGTCAAGGGAAAAAAAATTTAAAGAAGGAAAAATCCGCCATTTGTTGGAAATTGCAAATAGTAATATCTCAAAAACTGTTCGACCGATTTTAATTTCTTAAAAAAATATTCTCGGTTTTTAATATTAGCCATAATCTAAAAATTAACATAATTTAAATATGCACCTTAAAAAAAACATCTGTTAAAAAGCTTGCAACATTTTCTTACACCCAAAAAACTTATGCCAATAATTGTTTGTTATTACACCTTAATATCAACAAACAAAAAAAAGTACCAAAAGTAACAATAAATAATTGCAAAAAAATAATAATGATATTTGATTATAATGGATGAAATGTAGATCAATATCATTGAACTTTTTTTATAATATTTTTTTTTTTTATTTATACCCTTAACAAATAATGAAATCCAACAATTTCAAACAAAAAAAAAAACGTTTGCCAAATATATCTGCCATTCAAAAACCATTATCAAAAAAAAAACAAAATGTTAACTGACTTGACTGACTTAATTGTATTGACGCACCATTCCATTCGTGTTATTTTTTATAATTTTTTTTTTGTCTACTCATATTAAATTTCAAAAGTTTTAAGTTAACGGTTTTTTTTTTCGCAAAGACTAGTTTGTGTTTTTTATATTTTTTGGTGATTTTTCAAGTCTAATGGCCAGGTCAATATACCAAAGTAGTCTATATACGTTTTGTTACTTTTTTGTTTCTTAGTTTATTATTTATTATTATTGATGTTTTTAGTATTTTTTTATTTTGTTTCTTGTTTAAACCACCTTTTTTTGTTGTTGTTAATATGTTGCGGTAAAATTGCATAATAATCCACCAAAAATTGACGTAGACAATAATAAATGAACAGCACAAATTTATGAATATGATCAACACATAAATAAGAGTGTAAACAAAAAAAAATATAGAGTTGATTTTTTAATTTTCTCATCATTAACTTTTTAGTTACTGGTTTGGCAAACTGTAATTTTTTTTTAGTTTGTTTATATTTTTTTGTTTTTAACAGGTAGGTATACAATGTAGCTAGCTCTTTTTAAGCAATGTTGGCAACACTTCCAATAAATAAAAAGCGCTAAATAATAGGTATACAATGTAGCTAGCTCTTTTTAAGCAATGTTGGCAACACTTCCAATAAATAAAAAGCGCTAAATAATGGCAATGTGTCATTTAATTAGGCTGACCATTCGTACTGATTTGATCAGTACATGTACTAATTTTTCATCACGTGTGCTGATCAAAAAGTGTTGTACTGATTTGTACTGATTTTTTTAAATATTTACTGATTGTACTAATTTTTGAACATTTCAACAAAAAAAAGTCAAAAACTTGAATTTCCACAAATTAAGTAGTCAGAGTTTTTTATAACTTAAATCTACCAATGAGATAATTTATAATAAATAATTCTAAGGATATTAGAAATTGTGAATCAAGAAGTTACTTAACGCAAAAATGAATTAGAGCATGAAGTTATTTTGATCTTCATAAATTGATATGAAAAGGCGCACAGAATCTTTGAGGTTTTCTATAAAAAAAAGTTTACGGGGTGATAAATTTTCTCTATAATTGCATGAATCTTAATGGTTCTGAGAAGTTCGATTTGGTAATATCTTCAGAATTTAATGGAAAAAACGCTCACACCATCAGGGCTATTTCAAACACATTTGCTGGGAAGTTTTCTTAAAGGATGAGTAATCAGGACTTAAGTGAAAATGCCCTCAGAGCCTAATGGATTTTCTTATTCACAAAACCTGTGTTTTTTTACATTTTCTTCACTGAAACGATCAACAAAATTTTTTGCAAAATACCGACAACAGTTTATGAAAGTTGTTTTTCAACAGTTGTTTTTACAAAATACTAACTGACCCCAAATTTGCTATTTTAACCGAAATTTTTTGAGTGTTGACAAATCATCAGTGTTTTCCCATAGGAAGAGTTTTCAGAGAGTTATTTTAAAAAAAAATACAAAAAAAAACATGGGCGTACTGATTAGAGTTCAGAAAAAAATGTCCACCCTACATTTAATCCCGTCCAAGAATCTAGTCATGATAAAGTCACTAACTAAAATAGACTCGACATTAGAGCTTTTTAACAAAAATAGGGGAAAAAACTAAGCAATTTTAGCAGAAAACACAGCCGGTTTAGCTAGTTAGCTAACATGGCAACACTTTCTACTAATTAGCAGTAAGTGAAACAATAAAAACCGATCTGAAATTTATTTTTCTTATGGCCCGTTATACTAGTTTTCTCGTTCTAACACAATTAGTAGAATAAATTAAAAAAATGTACCATACTTTTTTGACACCAATCATAATTGTCTAGTGTGTATTAGTCTGTGGTAAAGTCTATTAAGTAAAAGCTCATGTGTGGTACTGGTACTGGCGCTTGACACCGGTGAAGGTACCCTTCCTAGTAGGAAAATGTTACCGCATACGAACCTATATTTACAAATCTTTTTGTTAGTAGAACAAGTGAGAGTGTTAAATCTAGCTTTGCCGAATCTTTTACACTCTTTTAACATGTAAAAAATAGTTTAAAAAAATATTCAGTTGCCTTTTTCGTTTTTTTTTTTTTTTTTGTTGGGTGGTCGTTGTGGACACCTTTATCCTCGCAGTAAATGTTAACGAATTCAGTTATTGTGCTTTTTTCATTTACGGTATTTTCATTTCTGGCAAAAAAATATGCCTTTTTTCATTTTGCCCCAAAAATAATGTTTTTATGTTCTTTTCTAAAAAAAAGTCAACCTTTATAAAGGATATCGTGTTTTCTGTCTGCCCTATAAAGTGCAAAAAACTTGCACTTTTTGCCCTGTAAAAAATCACGGGATTGAAATTGCCTGATTTTTTCTGTGTTGTTTTCTCGAAGTAACTGTTAAAAAAAACAGGGCTGAATATTGCTTTTAAGGTGTGAGTTAAACATTTTAAAAATGTATAACCTAAAACGACAAAATTTTTTTTTTAAGAAAAGAAAACAATTTATTCATTATTTAAATACATTTTTAATATTCACGCCCACAAAAGGGAGGTAACCGAATAAAACGTTATTTTTCAATCCCCTGGGTGCAAGTGCAGATCCTTTAACTTCTTCTGACATAAAATTGTTTAATAAAAATACAAAAAATATGTAATAAATGGCGTTTTCCAGAGCTTGGTTTAGTTCTTCAAGGGGAAACTTTTCTCCCTCTGGTCCGATTTTGCCCATTTACAAACTTAACCTACCTATGATCACAATACTTATTTTTGCTAAACTTCAGGCGATACCTGACACACGGAATGACATATGGGGTTTTCTTTTCTGGAAAAAAAATGTCGCACTTTCTGCACTTTTTTTTAATGAATCTTTGTGCACAGTTATGTACAGTTAATATAGACATGTTTGGTTCCAAAAGGTATTTTCAAGGCCCAACGACGGTAGTCGGCGTTGCCTTTATAAGGATACCAAAAAGTTGGATTTGAAATCCAAATTAGCAAATCCAAATCCACCTGGTGGCGCAAATCCAAGGTTTACTACACAAAATGTTGGGCAGAATGGTACAAAACACCGCGTCAACTGAAAAAAGGTCCGAAAAAAGTCTAGAAAATTGTGAAATAAATCAAAAAATTCAAAATAATAATTTTTAACTAAATTTTTGTTAATTATATTTTCGTTCAGTTTTCACATTTTTCTCATAAAAGCAGCTAATTTCTTAAAAAAAATAAAACAATTAATAATAAACAATAAAATATTGATTTTATTGTTTTATTTTTATTATTTGTCCCCTAATAACGCCATTTTTTGCATTAAAAACAAAAAATGTACTAAATATAAAATAAATGTACTAAATGCTCAAAATGTAGAGGCCAACATTTTGTGTTGTAAACTTTGGATTTGCGCCACCAAGTGGATTTGGATTTGTTAATTTGGATTTCAAATCCAACTTTTTGGTATCCTTATAAAGGCAACGCCGACTACCGTCGTTGCAAGGCCTATCTAATGCTACATCAAGCATTTTAATACAATAGTAAGTCTTTGAGCTGATCCGATAAATGTAAAAATAGATAGATAGAACTCGTAAATACCTTTTTTTTAGTACCAAACATGTCTATAGTTACTGTTCATTACTGTACACAAAGAGTTTTCCTTCTTCTTTTGAATTTTTTTTTTCTTCCGGTTTTGAAATTCCCAGCAATTTTTTATTCTACTAGACCTAAAACGTATGTAAGTGGTACAAAAAGTTTTTGCAGTAAGCCCTTCATATGTCTTGCGTTACATCATATTTATCAATTTTGATGCGCTAAAAACGAATATCAAACAAATTTTTAAATCGTTCAAACGGGTTTCAAGATATTGAAATCTGAAAATATGGCGTTTTTGCGATACATTTTTTTTATTAATTTTGACATAAAAGAGAAAATCAAAAAAAAATAAGAAATCGGTCGAGCGGTTTTCGAGACATCACCATTTCAAATTTGCCAAATAATTTCCAAAAATGGCAGTTTTCTTCTATGTTTAAAAAACTTAAAACAAAAGAAATCTCAAAATTGATTAGCGCATCAAATTTAATAAAAACGATGTTTTTTTTTAATTTTCAAAATTCCAAAACTTTCATCGCCATGAGCCACGGGTTAGTTTTATCCTATTGGCCTTAAAAATCATCATCACCTCAGATGAGCTATTCCACACCAAATGTCTCGCTACAGAAAAACTTGTGTCCCATGAATTTCTGAATATGAGGCATTCCACACCAACTGTTCCATTACAGAAAAACCATAGTGGTTTCAATGGGATATCATTTGCAAAGTATTCGCTCTTAGGGTACTATTAAATAACAAAAATAAAATTTAAGTTTTTTCAAAAAGTGGGCCTTGGAGGCGTGGTCAAATATTGGAAAATTTTCAGAAGAAGTTCTGAATTTTTCAAATTTAAACTCAAACTTTATTTATCAAAAAACATGCCGCAATTTTATTTTTTTTTTTTTAATTTTTCAAAAAAAAAAGTTAAAGTGCTTTTCTATCTGTTCTGAAATTTTCAGAGATGTGTTTTGCCTTGTTTTCGAGAAATCAAATGTCAAAGATTGTAATACGCTAATTTTATACAATAATGGTGTATAAAACGTGTGCGTATGAGTAATATCAATACTTAAAAAATATTTTAAGAGGCGATGGGAGCGTGAGTGAGTTTTTATTTACGATCACGCTCGCTAATGAAAGAAAAAAAAAAATGGCTAATTTTTTTCTACTCACGTGTGCGTGAATGAGCGTAAGCAAAATAAAATATCGTTCGTGACTAAATTTTTTCTTTATTAGCGTGCGTAATCGTTATTAAAAACTTACTCACGCACCCATCGCTTCTTAAAATATTTTTTAAGTATTGATATTACTCATACGCACACGATTTATACACCATTATTGTATAAAATTAGGGTATTGCAATCTTTAACATTTGATTTCTCGAAAACAAGGCAAAACACATCTCTCAAAATTTCAGAACAGATAGGAAAAAACTTTAACTTTTTTCAAAAATTAAAAAAAAAAAATAAAATAGCTGCATGTATTTTGATAAATAAAGTTTAAGTTTAAAAATTTCCCAATTTTTATTTTTTTAATCGATAGTCCATACAAAAATCTATAAAAAACTTTTGTCTTAAAGACTTTACTGTGTTTCATTTAATTTGCATAAATATTGAAATAAAGATGCTCAGGCAAAAAAGTTAGATATTTTCAGTTTTTGATTTTTTTTTTTTTTATTTAATAGTACCCTAAGAGCGAATACTTTGCAAATGATTTCATATTGACACGACACAACTTTTTTTTGCTGAACATTTGGTGTGGAATGCCTCATATATGTATGTAACTAAGAAAATTGCATTGTTTATCAAATTAAAACGGAATGCACCATAATCTCAAAAATTTGCAGTCTTGTACATTTTTTATTGGTTATCGATTATTTTTTTTTTAATTTTCAAAACCCGTTCTGAAATTTTCTTTTTTTTTTTAAAAGTCAATTTATAAAAAACCTGGCCACTTTGTTTTTCAATTTTTATTTTTTAAAGTTTAGATATTTTGGTGAACCCACAAAAAAAAATCAGACGCGCGATTTTCGTTTTTTCGAGAAAATCGCATTTCAATATTGAATTTCATAAAAAAAGTTTTAATTTTCTTGTTTCAACATAGCGTTATGTGTAACATTTTTGCAAATATTTGTTACTCATGCGCTATGTTGAAACAACAAAATGCATGCAAATTTCAATATTGTTATGAAATTCAATATTAAAATGCGATTTTCTCGAAAAAACGAAAAACGCCCTTCCGAGTATTTTTGTATGGATAGACAAACTAAACATTAAAAAATAGAAAATGTGGCCTGATTTTTGATAAGTTCACATTTTTACAAAATTTAAAATTTCAGAACGGGTTCTGCAAATTTTCCAAAAAAAAAAAAAAAAAATACTCAATAGGCCATAAAAAAATATACAAAAATTTTAATTTTTGGGATATGATAAATATTTAATCAAGGCAACTCGACACAAATTTGACCATTTTTCAATATTTAGCCACGCCTAAGATTTTGAAAAATAGAAAAACCAAAAACTTTCTTAGTTCCATATAGGACTGCGGATGCTGTGGCTTAGTGGTTAGCGCGTTGGACTACTAGCCAGCAAGCCTGGGTTCGATTCCCGGCTCAGGCAGAACAACATTTTTTTCAGATATTTATTAGTTTCTATTTATAACTAATATCTATCGCAGCACCCTCCTTCGTTGATAAAAAGCACTAAAACGTCAACGAAGTAAAATAATAAAATAATGGCTATTAAACACAGCTTCAAAAATAATTCGCCAGATCAATAACAGATGGCGATGCAACAACTGTACTCAAAATTATCAACATGCGCAATTACAGTGTTGCCATACTGAAGCCCTTCTAACTTTCAAATCTTTCATCTCTCTTCTATCCCCTTTCCGAAAGAAACATCACGGTTACATTAGTAATTGATAGGCAGCATTGCCTGAGTGTTGTTTCTTTTAAAAAAAAAAAAAAAAAAAAAAAATAGGACTAACAATACAAACTATTCAAAAATGCATGGGACACATACCTTTTATGCTTTAGGTTTTGTGGGTTTCAAAAACGACCCCTAACATCTGAACATACAAACAATACTTCTTATTATATTAGTACAGATAAAAAAGTCATAAATTGTATTACATTTCAGTTTTACTAAAAAACGTTTATTTTTCAAAAAAAAATCGCTGAATTGTCACCACTTTTTTAAAATCTTAACATACAGTAGTAGGTTTCATAAATTTGTTTTTAATTTATAACTGAATGGGACTCATATTAGTAGTACTCCTCTACTTTTGTTGCTACTACAACAACTCTTCTCTTTTCCTTAGTATGTGTCAATTTATTGCGCCATTTGTTCAGTCAAAACTGTTTGTGAGTTTTAAATTTCAGTGCGCGCGCGTGCTCTCTTTACTACCAAACCATCCAACCACACTCTACTATAGATTACTTACTACTTATTAAACCCTAAAAAATAAACAAAAATAAATAAAAAAAAATATACAATTTTTTTTTTTTATTCATTGACCTACTATCCAAACTGTGTGTGGATATGATGTAACCGGCTTAACCGCAAAGTTGTACACATAACAGTTTTTTTGTAGTTTTTGTTTATTTTTTTTACGAAAATTTTCAAGTCCAAGCTAAAAAATCACTTTATTCCGTTCAATTTTTTTTTGTTGTTTTACATTTTGATGATTTATTTTGTTTTCGTCAAAAAATTTGCAATAAATTAACTGTTAATAGTTTTTTTTTCTTTTGGGTGATTACCGAAGTTTTAGGTAAAAAACTGAAATTTACCAAAATTAAGGGAATAAGTTTTGTTTTGATTTTTGTAAACTTAAAAAAGATTACAAAATTTGTGGTAATTAAAAAATTAAAAAAATATATTTAATTTTAAAATTTTAGCAAAACAAAAACATTTTTAGAATACCAAAAATAAACTTTGTTAATTTTTAACAGTGTTTTATTGTTGTTTTGTGGATAATTTTGTTCTTCTAATAAATTTGTACTAACATTTTGTAAAAATATGAGTCCAGTTTCCTACTATAAGTTTGGTAAATTTCAACAATTTCAAATAATACTATAAATTGTGTAAATTTCCAATAATTTTAAGTAGAATTACGCAATATGTGTAAATTTACCAAATTTACAGTAGGAAAATGAAATAATTATTTTTGAAATAATTAGAGTTTGAAATACACTTAAAATAAATTTTTTATATTTGTTTCAGTGTTAATATTTTATTAATTTACTAAATTTTAGAAAATTTGTTTTGAATTTTTTTAATGTAAAACTATTTTAAAATTTAAACAAAAACTTATTGTAAAATTTCAAAAGAAAACTTTGTTAGAATACAAAAAAAAAACTCGTTATTTTTTACCGATATTGAACAGTTATTTTATGGATAATTTTGCTTGTCTGACTAATTTTGATTTAAATTTAGGAAATTTGTTTTGTTTAAATTTTTTCAAAAATTGTAAAAACAATTCAAAAATTTTCTTATTAAAAACATTAAATAAAATTATTTTAGAATTTTAACAAAACAAAAACTTTGTTAAAATAACAAAAATAAACTTTGTTAAGTTTTTACCTAATTTTTTGATAAGAGTTACCAAAGTCATTTATTATAATATACATATTACATTAAATTAGACAATTCTATCATAATTTGTAATGCTTTTTTTTTTTAATCTACGCCCACAAAAGGGGGTGGACCAAAAAAATTAAATTTTTTAATCCTCTAGGTCCAAATGCGGGACTTTAAACTTTTTTTCATTTGTTTAAAAAACCAAAAATACATCTAGAAAAATGGCATTTCCAGAGGTTGGTTTAGTTCTTCATGGAGCACACAAAAATTTTTTTTCAATGAACGATTTTCATAGTATTTATGAACAAATTCATACAATTTATTAACTTTTTCATAAAAATGTTGAATAGTTCTTAAATTTCACATATTATGATTTATTCATAAATACTATGAAAAAGTTTGTAAGTATTATGAAAAAGTTAATAAATTGTATGAATTTGTTTATAAATACTATGAAAGTTGTTCATTGGATTTTTTTTTGTGTGAGACATTTTCCCCCATAAAACGTCTTAGAATCGATCATGAATCAATGATATATACTTTAAGGGGTCCCCGACCGATATTTCGATGCGTTACAAACGGAATGATTTTTATACCCTACACCACTCTGTGGTACAGGGTATAATGAGTTTGTGCTGATGTTTGTAACTACCCGAAATATTGGTCCTAGACCTACCTTCAAGTATACCGATCGACTCGGAATTACTTTTTGAGTCGATTTAGCGATGTCCGTCCGTCCGTCTGTCCATCTATCGGTTTAAGCACGATACAGGTCGCAATCAATTGACTTGGAATTTGAAACTTAAGCATCTTTTGGACCAAGGACGAAGTCTATTGAAATTGGAGAAAATCGGTCCATGTTAAGACTTAGCCCCCATACAAACGCCCCTTCGGATTAAATGACTCTAATAACCGTATTATAATTGATATCGCTTTGAAATTTAGCAGGTAATCAAATTTTGTATGCACAAATCCATTCCAAATTTTAAAGGAATTGGGTCAGTCCATCTGGTAGTCCCCATACAAACCACCCTCCCGATATTCACATAATTCCCTCAAAATTTATAAAAATATAAATATTTGATAAAAATTTTATTTTTAGGTGTTAAACGTGTACTTTAGTAACCTAATAAAATCGGAATATGATTGGACCATTTTTGGACTAAGTCCCCCATATAAGAATTTTGACCGATATTCAGTTAAATCGGTCTGTTTACAAAAAAATAAACCAATTCCACTAAAATTTGTGTTTGTTTTCTACACTAAATAAAGATCTAACAAAAGACAGATCCAATCGGTCCATGTTTGGACCTGGGACCTATTTTTCGGAAAACACTGGTGTAGGGTATCATATATTCGGTCTTGACCGACTATAACTTTTTTACTTGTTTAAATATGCTTTTCTCTTGGATTAAAAGAAGAAAAAGTTCAATAGTTATAAAAAAGTAAAAATTTTGCACTTGTATACCGTTTTTTTTTTTTACCATCAGGATCAGGATTAATGTTTATAAGACCATTATTTTAGGAAATCGAAAAAGTAGCAAAGTATAACTTTTACCCGTTTCTTTTATTATCAGAAATTCCTAAACGACTTTTTTCGGAAAGGTTTGGTTCGATGGAGGATCCTAAATTTAAAAAATTAAGTTTTTATTAATATTAATTTAGAAGTTCGAAAAAGTACCTAAGTACACTTTTTGATCCTATTAGAATCGATTTTTTTTAAGAAGTACTTTTTTCAAAATGTTTAATTTTTTGCCGGATTTCAAGTTTCCAAAATAATTATTTCAAGAGAAGGTACTTAATTACAAATTTTAACACTTTTTTATCTCATTATAATCGGAATTCCAAAAAAACCCATTTTAGATTTTTTTTTCTGAATGGTCCTTAATATTTATTTCTGATTCCTAACACCATTATTTCATGAGAAAGAAAAAAATACGAAAGTAAACTATATTTTCTCTTTTTGCCCTTTCTTTTGCCTTTTCCAAATTTCCAAAAAGTACTTTTCTATAAGGTTTTTTTACCCGAAGTTCTCATATTCCAAATTTTAAGTTTCTAGGGCCATTATTTCAGGAAGTTTAAAAAGTACCAAGCTTGAGGTACTTTCCAAAATTTTGTTTTTTACCCGTTTTTATCCCCTTTGAATCGGAAGTCCAAGCTTAACATTTTAACAAGATTGTAAATTAAATAAATAAATTAAAATTTTTACAAAATATTATCTTTGTTAAAATAACAAAATAAACTTTGTTAATGTAAACTTTGTTTATATTTTAGAATATTAACAAAATAATACTTTGTAAAACTATGTAACAAAAAAAAACGTTGTTAATTTTTACTGTAACTTTGTTAAGTTTTACTGTTATTTCAATACGAGCCTTTTCACATTCTTTACTTTACCAAAAATTATTTGTTAATATTTTGTGTCTTTGCAATTAAACAAACAATTCCTTATAAATATTTTTCGTCACTCTAGGTAAATATTTTTAATAATAAACAAATGTAATAACGTAAATTTGCAATTTATTTATTATATTTTTATTTTGTACGTATTGTTTTATTATTATAAGGTTAATTGTTTACAAACAACTTCAAGGGTACATTTGAACATATTTTTAATAACAGCATATAAATCAGTGGAATTTTCTAAGAAATCATGACTAACACGTGACAGTTTTTTTGGTTAATAAACAGACAACAAAATAAATCTGCAAAAAACTCTACACAAAAAATACATATTTAATGTTTGAATGATTGTGATCTATTATGAAATCTTATTAAAATGAAACTATTGCCTCGTACGTGCTGGGAATAATTTATTTTCAAAAAAATATTTAAAAGTATTTTTATTAAAAAAAAAATTTACAAAGTGACAGAAACACACCAGTTTGATTGTTAAAGTTTAACCAAACTTATCAAAATTTAAAAGTTTGAACATTAGAAAAACATGATATGAAAAAAGAATGAAAAATGTTGTACTTTTGGTACTTTTTTATTTTTCATTAAATTATGGTAACAGAAACTTTAAATTGGAAGTTTAGGACCCTTCATATTGAAAAAGGTACCTATTTTAAATTCCGATTTTAATGCAGTAAAAATGTTAACAATCATTCAGTGGAAATAAAAACACTCTGACAAAAGTAAATTTTAGAAAATTTCGATTCTATGAGTGTAAAAAATTAAATTGCACTTTGGTGGATCCTCCATCAAAACAAAAAATTCTAAAAAACGACTTTCAAAAATTTCTGATACTAAGAGGGTTAATTGTACTTTGGTACTTTTTTTACTTACTTCCTAAAATTCTTGTCTTCAGAAAAAAAATGTATTTTGGTACTTTTTCTATCTCTTGAAATAATAAGTCTAGAAACTTGAAATATGGAATGTAGAAACATCCAAAGAATAAAAAAAAATTCACAAAAGTATTTTTTGTAAAATTTCAATTCCAAAAGGGTAAAAAATTGCACTTTAATACCTCCATCGAAATAAAATATTCTGAAAAACGACTTTTAGAATTTTCTGATACTAAGTCTATAAAAAATTGTACATTGGTACTTTTTCGATTTCCTAAAATAATCGTCTTATAAACTTGAAATTTTGAGCCTGGAATAATTCAGAAAAAAATGTACTTTGGTACTTTTTCTATCTCCTGAAATAACGGTTATAGAAACTTGAAATTTGGGATGTAGAAAAATCCAGTGAAAAAAAATTGACAAAAGTAAAAGATTGTACTTTACTACCTCCATTAAAATAAAATATTGAAAAAGGACTATTAGAAATTTCTGATACTAAGACGGTAAAAAATTGTACATTGGTACTTTTTCGATTTCCTAAAATCATCATCTTATAAACTTAAAATTTTGAGTCTAGAATACTTCAGAAAAAAAATTGTGCTTTGATACTTTTCTGTCTCCTAAAAAATGATTATAGAACTTGAAATTTGGAGTCTTGGAGCATTCAGTGGAAAAAATATAAAAATATTCAAAGAGGGTAAAATATTGCACTTTTGTGGATCCTCCATCGAAATATAACATTCTGAAAAAAGACTTTTAAAATTTTCTGATAATAAGAGGGTTTAAAAATTTTACTTTGGTACTTTTTCAATTTCCTAAAATAATTGTCTTATAAACTTGAAGTTTTGAGTCATGATCTTTCTAAAAAAAATAATGATTATAGAAACTTGAAATTTGGAATGTAGAATCATCCAGTAAAACAAAAATATTCTGAAAAAAGTACTTTTTTAGAATGTTTGGTTTGTAAGAGAGAAAAAATTGTACTGCTTTTTCGATCTCTTGCAATAATGGTCATTAAAGCTTGATATTAAAAATATAAAATCTTACATCAAAATTAAACATTCTGAAACAAAACTTAGGAATTTCTGATATGAGGCATTCCACACCAAATGTCCAGCGAAAAAAAAAACACGTGTACCGTAAACTTCTGAATAGGTTGTACGGATAGCCCTATATGAAACTTAGAAAATTGCGTTTTTGGTTTTTCAATTTTTCAAAAACTGGTCTTAGGAGGCGTGGTCAAATATTGGAAAAATGGTCAAATTTGTGGCGAGTTGCCTTGATTAAATATTTATCACATTAAAACGGAATGCACCACAATCTCAAAAATTTACATTCTTATATAGTTTTGTATGGGCTATCGACAAAATATTTTTTTTGGAAAATTTTCAGAACCCCTTCTGAAATTTTCCATTTCTTAAAAAACATGCCACTTTTTCTTTCTTTTTTAAATTTTTTTTTTTTTTAAGTTTAGATGTTTGTCCATCCACACAAAAAAATTCAAAAACACGTTCTTCGTTTTTTTCGAGAAAATCGCATTTGAACTTTAAATTTCACAACAATTTTGTAATTTGCTTGTATTTCTTTGTTTTAACGTTGCGAATGAGTAATATTTATGCAATTAATAATACTCATTCGCAACGTTAAATCAAGAAAATACAAGCAAATTACAAAGATTGTTATGAAATTTAAAGTTCAAATGCGATTTTCTCGAAAAAAACGAAGAACGTGTTTCTGATTTTTTTGTGTGGATGGACAAACATCTAAAATTTAAAAAAAAAGTGGCATGTTTTTTAATAAATTGACATTTTTAAAAAACGGAAAATTTCAGAACGGGTTCTGAAAATTTAAAAAAAAAATTTAATCGATAGCCCATACAAAACTATATAAGAATGTAAATTATTGAGATTGTGGTGCATTCCGTTTTAATGTGATACATATTTATTCAAGGCAACTCGCCACAAATTTTACCATTTTTCCAATATTTGACCACGTCTTCTAAGCTTAGTTTTTAAAAACCTAACAACCTATTCAGAAATTTACGGGACACATGTTTTTCTGTAGCGGGACATTTGGTGTGGAATGCCTCATATGTACTAAGAGAGTAAAAAATTGTACTCTGGTACTTTTTGTATTTGCATAAATAATCATCTTATTAAAATTTTGAGTCTAGAATCCTTCAGGGGTCCAATAGAGGGGTATAAATGGAGAATTGGTACTTTTTATAACTATTGAACTAAAGATTCCTGAATCTCTAAATTTGAAGTGTAGGATCCTTCTTTTCATCCAAGAGAAGGACACATTTAGAATTTTAAATTTTTGGGGACAAAGAAAAAACATTTGGTGGAGCGTTTTTTTTTTTTGGGAGGGGGTTGTTGAGGAACCCTTCCTGCTCGCGATAAATTTCAACAAATTCATTCGTGCCAAACATCAGGAGTCTAGAATCGACAACTGATCAAGAATATATATGATTTATGGGGTTCTAAACCGATATATCGATGCGTTAGACACGGAATGCCAAATTGAGTATACCCCCATACTGTGGTTGGAGTATTTAAAATGTTAGCTTATACTTTTTGATGTTCCTAATTTAACATAATTCTCTTTAGAAAAACTTTCTAAGTTCTTTATCAAATATGGTAGACAAGAGTGCCATTTTTTTCAATTTTTAATTTCCCCTGTGCCCGGGCAAATTTTTATTCTCTTAGGCCTAAAACTTATGTGGTACAAAAATTTTAGGCCTACCAGATTAAATTAACAATTTATGCTTTGATGCGCTGAACACAAATATCAAAAAATTTTAAAACCGCTTAAAAGTTTTTCGAGATATCGCTGTTGAAAATTTAGAAAAAAAATGGCGGTTTTTTCTTACGTTAAAGAATTTTTTTTTAAAAAAAAGATCAAAATTTTGGATTTTTAAAATTAAAAAAAAAATAAAAAATTATTGCATTACATTGCATCTTATTAATTTTGACATGCTGAATACGAATATCAAAAATCGGTGGACCGATTTTCTGAAATCGGTCGAGCGGCTTTCGAGATATCGCCATTTGAAATTTGTAAAACAATTTCCAATGATGGCGGTTTTTTATACGTTCAGGAAATTGTTTAAAAAAAATAACAAAGAATTTTTAGAAATGGGGACTTAAATCCAGATCTTTTTTTAATCCGGTATTTAATATGATCGGTAATGAAATTCAGTGCGAGTATACTAGTACAAAATATTTAAAAAAATTGAGCACTTATGTAAACTTGTTAATCTAAATTTTAACAAATTTATTTAAATTAAATATTTAAATGATTGTGGCATCTAAAATCTAAAAAAATCTTACTCTTATTAGAAAAATTCCCAACATGTTTTTGTTTATATGAATTTTAGCCTTTAAGTTACATTCAACCGTATTTGTTTAAAAAAACAACATTTTTCAGTTGAATTAGAAATTTTCCTAAAATTAAAACGCTAAACAAACAAGCAGGAAGAGTTTAAAAGAATGAATTAATTAAATACAAAACAATTTAAAACAAATAAATTCAACTTGGTCAAGTTCGTGACGACCCGCCACTTTTTAGGAATTAACATTTTTTAAATGTAAAAAAAATGTTAACAAATTTTGACTAAAAAACTTGCATTACAATTTTTTTTTAAGTCAGGTTTAAAAAAAAATGGGTCAAAAAACTTTTTTTGAGCGTTAAAATTATTTTGATATACTTAAACACTGTATAAAATATTTTTGTGACTTAACATTTTATTTTGATAAAACAATTTTTTAGTGAATTTTTTTTTTTTTTTTTTTAATTTTTAGTGCAATTTTTTTTTTTTTTGCAGAAAACCAAGTTTTCAAAACGTGTTTATAAGCACATGAAGTTTAGTTAAAAATCATAAAAAATTCATTAAATTGTTAAAATGTTCATCAATATAAAGAAACTTTTTTTCAAAATCAATAACAATAGATGATGAAAACATTTCATCAAAATTATGAAACAAATTTCATTCAACAAAAATTTAAATAATGAATTCCTTTAAAGTACTGCAACACACAAGCAGCCAACTAGCTAACAAAAACACCAAACAGGCAATCTAACAACAACAGCAGCAGCAAAAACAACAATAACAACATCACCATCACGAACAACATGCAATAATAATGCAACCAGCAAAGCATAAATTGTAAACGACTTTACTATAAAACACACTATGCCGACGATGAGCCTTGACCTGATTTCTCTTCCTCTCTCGCGGCCAATTGTTTATATAGTTTTTTTTTTGTGTAATGATGGGGTCGGTAATGGTGGAGTATTTTGGGGAGGTTTGCTACTTGCGCGCAGCTCATAGAGCGCCAAACCGCTTACAAATTTTATTTACACACGCTTAACAGCGTACTTGTCATTTAATTATATTTTTTTTTTTATTTTCGCTGTTGTTGGTGGTGTTGGTGTATTCGGCTGCACTATCGCTGTGCAATCTTAAGCATCCGCTCTGTTTGTAAGTTTGCCACTTTAGTGCACGACTAAAGCAATGTCATAAGCAAACTAAACAGTTTATAGGTTAAGAGGGGGTGTTTTTGGGTTAAAGGGAGTTGGGTGGTGGTGCTGCTGCTACTTATATGTGCTGCAGGTATATGTGTTTGTGTATTCCAAAACGTTGAGGCTAAATGACTTATAACGTTTTAGTTGCAATTTTTCGCACATTTTAAGTGTATAAAAAAAATCCAACCAACCAGCCAGCCTACCCAGGTACAAGCAACAAACTAGCTGGTTTTGCGGCTGTTTATTGTTAAAATGTTTAAATACAAAATAATACAAAATAAAAATTTTTTATGCGATTTAGCCGAATTCATGAATACCCTTCATAATGTAAATATTTTGACTAAAAAATTATTATCAGAAAAAAAAATATTTTTCCTGAAAAAAATAAAAAAATCGTTTTGGAGTAAAAACATTGTTTTGAGTGTAAATTTTTTTTTGAGTGTAAATTTTTTTGTTGAGTGAAAAAAAATTTTTAAGTTAAACAAAAATTTGATTAAAAAAAATTTTGAATGAAAAAATAGTATGTAAAAAAGATTATTCCATGTCGTTCCATTTAAATTCGTTCCCCGTTCTCTTCCATTTCGTTTCCCTTTCTCTTCCATTTCGTTTCCCGTTCTCTTCCATTTCGTTCCCTGTGCCATTTCATTTCTTTCCATGTAGGTTTCATAGCTTTTCGTATAACATGCATCAAAGAAATAATAAAAATCTATAGTCGTCATCTCCATAGATATAAAAAGTACCTACCTACCTATTTTATCCTACTTTTAGCCCTCCCCCTTCCTTCTACCGAGAAAATTTGAATATCTAAAATTTTTCTTTTCTTGGATAAGTAGAATTTTGAGATTCTGAGGGTCTTTAGTTCAAAATTTCATTACATGTCATTTCTGTTCCAATTCTTTTCGTTCCTCCTTATCTTTCATTTCGATTCCTGTTCTTCTTTCTGATCAGATACAATTGCTTCACAGATCTACTTTGTTCTCGAAATTGGGGACAAATCTCGGATATACGTTATAGATCTGATCAGATACAATAAATATAATTAGATCTAAATAGATCTAAATAGATCAGCCAGATCTAATGCATTTTTACATGGGTTATTTCATTTTGTTCCATGTAGGTTTCACTCCTACCATTCTTAAATTCTTAAAATTCTGAAAAAAAATTTACTTAAAAAAGTGCATTCTATGCCTTTCTCTGTTCCATTCCATTTCATTTCCCGTTTTCTTCCATTTCGCTCCGGTTACATTTCATTTCGTTCCATGAAGGTTTCATTCCTTTGTTTCAAAATCTATAGTCTTTATCTCAAAAGTTATAAAAAGTAACATTTCGTGCTACTTTTACCCATCGTTTACTGACTTTTACCCTAAAAAAAAAATCCAAATATATCCTTCTCTTGAATGAGCAGAAGGTTTCTACATGTAAAATTTTTAGGTCCTGGGGTCTTTCATTACATGTCATTCGTTGATCCATTCCATTCGTTCCCCCTTATCTTCCATATCATTTCCTGTTCCATTTGATTTCATTCCATGTTAACTAACATCAACATCTATTTTTTACTGTTCATAAAATTTTCTGAAATCAATAACATTAAAAATATAATAATATTTTTATATTTTTTTTACAATCAAATTCGAAAAAAATAACTTACAAAAACATTAAAAAATTTTTTTTTTTCTAAAAAAAATAACCCACATAAGTAGGTAAAAACTAATGATTTCTCTTTAAAAAATTCCAATAATTAAAAAAAACAACGTACGCAAATCATTAAAAATTAAAGAAGAATTACTTATTTTTACTTACAGAAAAAAAATAATTATTTGAAGGGCTTACTGCAAGAACTTGATAAGCAACATTTTATTTGTTCGTGTTTTTCGCCTTTTGCTGATGTTCCAGATTTTTGGCAGAACTCTTGCTTTAACCCTTCGTACAAGTATATTGAGAATAAAAGTTCTGCAAAAGTTATATCTTCTACATTATTTGAAAAGTTTTAAGGCAAAAACCACCATAAAATGAAATGTTGCTTATCGAGTTTTTACAATAAGTTCTTTATTTATTAATTAAATGGTAATGAAAGTCTTTATTTTTGATGTTGTTATTTTTGAAACAGCTCACAGAAGTAGTCATTAAAAAAAACTGTGCAAATGTTTTTTCTTTAAAAACCAACAAAACGTAAAACTTCTTTAATAAACTACAAACAGTTAATGACATTATTTTTTGAGTGTAGTTCAATAATAATTAAAAAGTACCAATTTTCCATTTGCACCCTCTATTTGCCACCTTTGAATCAAAATTTTAAAACACATTTATTTCAAAATGTTTTAAAGTTTGCAAGACTTTTATTTTAGGGAATCTTTAAAGTACCAAAGTACAGTTTTTTACCCCTTTTTAAACTTTTATTGTTAGTATCAGAAATTCGTAAGATTTTTTTCAGAATGTAATGTTTGGAGAAAGAATTATACATTCCAAAAATCAAGTTTTACGACCATTATTTTAGGAAATCAAAAAAAGTACAAATTTACGCCTTTTTTACCCTCCGAAAATCTAATTTTTCTAAAAAGTACTTTTCATAGAATGTTTTTTTTTTTTTGCCGAATGAACCAACATTTCAAGTTTCTGGAACCATAATTCCAGGAGATATAAAAAGTACCACAGTACAAATGTTTACCCTTTTAAAATCGGAATTCCTTAAAGGTACCATTTTCAGATTTTTTGTGATTTCTGAAGGTAATGTTTTCAAATTTTAAGTTTCTTTGACCATTATTTAGGCAACAGTACACACTAAAAACAGTACAAAGTGCACTTTTTTACCCCCTTTTTGCCATTTTATAATCAAAGGGAATGTCACAGACTCAATTCCGTTCGGATTTGAAAAAAGTGGTTTAATCGTAAAACGAAAAACGAGTATTATTTTTTTCGGAATGAAATCACTTTCAAAAATCAAAGTGGAATTGAATTGCATAAAAGTGGTTTCATTCCGAAAAAAAAAATTTATTTGCGTTTTACAAGTAAACCACTTATTCCACTTCCGAACGGAATTAAATGTGTGACATGCCCCCATATTTACCCTTTTTAAGCTATTAAAATCGGAACTCCTAAAAGCTACTATTTATTTATTTTTCTAAAGGTCCTTTTTACAAGTTTCTATGAACATTATTTTAGGAGAAAGAAAAATGTACCAAAGTACACTGTTTTACCCCTTTTTGCCTCTTTAAAATCAGAATTTCCAAAAAGTACGATTTTAAGAATAATTTTTTTTCGCCTGAGGAAAAATATCATTTTAGTCGGTCGCTCCCTTTTTTGGGCGTGGATAATAAAAAAATTATTAAAATAATATAAAAATTATATTACTTGAGTACAAAAATCATAATAAATCAATGTAAACCCATTAATCGCGAGGGAGAAGGTGAGCAACAACGTCTCCCGCCGAACATCATGTTGTAATAACACGATTCTTTAAACAAAATATTTTAAAAATTGGTACTTTATAATAAGGTACTTTATAAAATGTTTATTAAAAGGTTAATTTACAAAATGGTACTTTACTAAAGGGACACTTTTTAAAACGAGATAAAATTGTACTTTATAAAATGGTGAGGTACTTTTTTAAAATAATTCTTAAAAAATGTACTTTTTGTGATACTTTATAAAATGGAACTATACATTTTAGAATGATACTTTTATAAATTTGTACTTTTTTTTAAAAAAAAAAGTAAATTAAAATCGTACTTTATGGACTCTTAAACCAATATTTCGCGGTATTACAAACAGAATGGCAAACTTTAAAATCATCTACCCCCAAGTGTAGGGTATGCAAAAAAACTGACGAGTTGTTTGGCTGCTTGTTTGGGTTCGTTGTTTGGTTGCTTGATTGTATTATGTTTTGGTTAGCACGGCTGTTATTCATCTGCCAAGCCAAAGAAATCAGTGAAAATGCACTTTTACTTTTACAAAAAAAAAACACAATCGAAATGAAATATTTTTCCCTCGCACTCTATGGAGTGCTTCATTGCATCGCCTGTCATCAGCAGCATTGCATGCGGTGAAAAGCAAAAGTAAATTTTTTTTTGCAACTACTACAACAACAGCAACAAATATAAAAGAAATTCACTAGAGAAATGAAATCGAAATTAGTCATAATGTTTTCAAGTGTTGTTGCTTTTGGTTTTTTTCACTTTGCAAAATTTTATTTAAAATTTCAAACCACAAAATTTTAAATTTAGAGGTAAATTGAAAAAATTTAATAGAAATTTCACTTATTTCTAATAAAATTTAGATTAATTTTTTACTCATTAACATAATGAATTTTAAACTTAATTTTAAAAGTTGCTGAATTTACCTACGTAATCTACAAGATTGTGATTGTAATCTACTTTGTAATGTTATATGCATTTTTATTGACAGTTTGTTAAATTAATTTTGACAATTCAAAAAATAAAATGACACACAAGGTAAAATGTTGCTGGCGCCAAAGAATAACAATGTGATTACTGTATGATTAACAAAAGAAACTTGTGTATAACTAATCTACTTGATTAGAATTAGATTTGTGCTAAACTCTGTGCCAAACTCTAAAAAATAAACTTTTTGGAAATTCAGATTCTAAGGGTTAAAAAGAGGTAAAATAGGGTACTTTTTTCTGAAATAATGGTCATAGCAAAAAAAGGTAAAGTACTTTTTTTCTGAGAAAATGGTCATAGAAACTTTTGCAAAAAAGAGAACATTCTGAAAAGGTGCCTTTTAGGAATTCCAATTTTAATAGCGGTAAAAATGGTAAAAATTTTAAAAATTTGCACTGTGGTACTTTTTCTATCTCCCGAAGTAATTGTTCTAAAAACTGGAAATTTGGCACGTATGATCAGATATTAATCACAATTGGAGAGGCATGGGTTTTTTAGCAACAGTCTTAAAAATAGAATAGAATGCTTACCGCTCTAATGTGATTAACCTCTAATCCTAAAAAATAAATATTTTGACAAAAATACTTTTTAGAAAATGTCAATACTAAGAGGGTAAAATATTGTACTTTGGTACTTTTTCGATCTCTTGAAATAATGGTCATAAAAATTAGGTTTTGGAAATGGATCCTACATTTCAAAAACCAACGTAACAAAACATTTAAAAAAAAATACCGATAGGAATTTTTGATACCAAGAGCACAAAAAGGGGTTACTAATTGTACTTTGGTACTTTGCTAAAGTACTTGGAACTTTACTTTCCTTAAACAAAGGTCTTTTAAATTTGAAATTTTTAGTCCAGGATCCTTCAGCAAAAAAAAAGGAAAGGAATGAAACCAGATGGAACGAAATGAAATGGAACAGGGAATGAAATTAAATGGAACAGGGAACGAATTAAAATGGAACAGGCAACAAAATGGTATTGAACAAAGAACGGCATGGAAATAAAAATTTTACTCAAACAATTTTCACAAATAAAACTACTAACTCCTGAAGTTTGGCACATATGTATATGTCTCATGGTCTTAGGCTGGTTAAGTTCGTAAATGGGGAAAATCGGACCAGGGGGAAAAAAATTCCCCCTTAAAAATTAAACAAACTTCTGAAAAACTACACTTTTTTACATATTTTTTTTTTGTATTTTTGTTAAACAAATGAAACATTTTTGTGCAAAAAAAACTTCAAAGTCCTGTATTTGGACCCAGAGGATTAAAAATTTTTGTTTTTTCTGCCCCGCCCCCTTTTGTGGGCGTGGATTAAAAAAAATAACAAGTAATGATAAAATTTTCTAATTTAAGATGTGTAATATAAATGACTTTGGTAACTTTAACCGCGATTGGGAAGGTGTTCTCAACGTCCCCCACCCACAAAAAACGCCCCTAACAATTTTTTATTTTATTTTTTACGTTTTGGAGGGTATAAAAGATTCAGCACAGTCGAATTTAACACTCACACTTGTTTTCACTCAAAATTAATACCAACGAATTTTCAAAAAATGTACTTTATATAAAAGGATAAAAATGCATATTTTAGCATATTTTGATTTTTGCATATTTGCATAAAATTTCATTATTTTTTTGTGAATCTTTTGCATATTTTGATGAAAATACATATTGTTAAATATAATTTTCTTTAATTCAAATAGACGAATCCCTTGATAAAGTGAACATAGAATATTTTTATATTTAATCCATATTTATGCAGATTTATAGCTTATAAATTCATAGTTTTGCATATTTTGCTGTTTAAGAAAAATAGCTTTGAACTTAAAAGTTAAATTTATGAATATATATATTTTTTTTAATTTTTTTTTGTTTATAAATTCTTTAAATTTCTTGAAAAATATTGACCTTAAGTATTTTTTAAACTCATTGCAGCATATTTTAATGAAAACTCAATTTTTTGCATATTTTGATTTTAAATGATATTTTTTGTATTATAACTGAAGTTTGTTCCATCTCGGTTTGAGTCCATAATAATTATTTCTGTAAAATAATAATTTTTGTTGTACAATGAGAAAATCTGAAAAAAATAATTGACAACACAGGCTAACAAGGGAAGTCTCCCTGGTGTCACCCTCCGATCTTCATGAAATTTGGATATGTTGTTAAGAACGAAAATTAATTCGACACGTATTTTTTTTAGCGGCCCAAACTCATTTTTAGTGGGGGTCGATTTGTATGGGGGAAATTGACCTTTTTCAGTTTTTTCCGATTTACGCCTATTTAAACAAAGTTAACATAGGCGTGTGTGGTATCAGATTAAAGGTATTAAAAATACCTATCTCGTGGTGCTAACAACAGGCCAAAGAAGTTAATATTTTTCGACTTATTAACAAAAATGTCCTAAAATTTTGGTGTTTTACTCAATATGACGAAAAGTTGTGCATGTTTGGACACGTTCTTAGCACACGTAGATAGGTTTTCCAAAGACCTTTCATTTGGTATGCAACATGACTAGGTTTCTTTGCATAATATAGGAGATAAACGAAAAAAAAATGAAAAATGGCCTTGTCTTCCCCCCTCCTTTTTACCCCCTAAATATGAATTTGGGCCTCTAAAAAAAATATGTGTCCCTTTATTTTTTCTGATCTACAAAATAAAACCAATTCCATTAAGATCCGCGGGTGAGACTAGGGAGACTTCCCTTGTAAGTAAAAATGTCGACAGCTTTGGAAGAAGCCACCCTTCCCACCATCAGCACTCTTCAATTGTCACTGTAACTGTACATTTGTAAAATCGACTTGGACCAAATATCTTTCTGAATCAATTTATTTTCACAGAAATTGCATCGATTTTTTATTTAATAAGTATTTTGCATATTTTGATTAAAATGCATATTTTTAATTTTTGCACATTTTTAACTTCTGAATGCATAATTTTGCATATTTTGTCTTAATTTAACAAACATTTTTTTATATTTTTAAATTTAAAAGTTTATTTTATGAAATTATATTGTTTTTAAATTTTTTCATCATAAATTTTTTTAATTTCTTAAAAAAATATTGAACCCTAGTGTTGAATAAACTCATCAACTTTTTATTGAATAGATTGCATTTGATGAAAATTCACATTTTTGCCAATTTTGATTTAAAGTGCATATTTAATGCAAATTTTCAAAAACTGTTTGGAAAAACTACCTCTCTGAATCAATAAATTTTCATAAAAATCGCATATTTTGTGCATTGAACATTTTGCATACTTCGATAAAATTTCATTTTTTTATAAATGCATAATTTTGCATATTTTGCATTAATTTTCAGTTTTTTTTTTATTTGTTTTAAACTTAAAAATTTAATTTTTCAAATTATTTTTTTCTACATAAAATGCATATTTTGATTTAAAATGCATATTTTAATTAAAAATGCATATTTTATGAACTTTTATAAAGATTTTCAAAAGTTTTCGGAAAAATATTGTTTTTAATAGGTGACTCGTTTGCAAATAAAAATAATTTTTTTACTAACTTATATTTTTGAATGTTACATTAACTAAAAATCCTTTCAAATTAAAAAAAAAAAAACTCCTGAAATATCCTT
Organism: Pegoplata infirma; assembly: GCA_963921195.1. Classification (NCBI taxonomy): domain Eukaryota; kingdom Metazoa; phylum Arthropoda; class Insecta; order Diptera; family Anthomyiidae; genus Pegoplata; species Pegoplata infirma. Next base: position 40,322,068 of record OY992539.1, on the reverse strand, counting down.
TTAATAACATATCCCATTTACTTTTGTATACTTTCAGATACTGAAATTCCTATTATTAAACAATCAACAAGTCCGGTACCTCATCTACAACACCTGCCACCACATCATCAGCAACAACAACAGCTAACGACGCATCAACAACAACAGCCACATGTGACGACACAACAGCACCAGACCACAAATCAAACATCGTTTACAGGATCAACCACTGTCATTAATATTAAATCAGAACAAAATGTATTGACCTCACCACAACATCAACAACAACAGCAGCACCAGCAACAGCAACAGCAGCAGCAACAACAACAGCAACCACAACATGGTGGCGTCAATCTACAACATGGAAATTTAACAGGACCCAATACAAATTTACAGTCATTGAATATACCACACCGGCCATTATTGCATAATTTGCTAAGTGGTGGTTCACTGCATACAACACATCACAGGAGTTATGGTGCAGGGACAACAGGTAATTATTGCCATCAAATCATTTCGTTTAAATTTACTATGATTTCTATTTTTCTGTTGCTTTGCCAAATTTTTAAAACCCTTTATTAAAAAAAATATCCACCCAAAACCAAAAAATATTTTCCCCTTTTTCTTTTATTTTTCTTTTTGGGAAAATGTAAATACTCTAGGTTCATTTCCACCAAGTCCGGCTGATAGTGGAGTATCTGATGTCGATAGTTCTAGTTCAGGTGGTCAACCGTGCAGTGATGAGCTTAAGGCTCGTTTAGGTTTACCACCCCATTGTTCCACGCATACAAACCATTTAACAACTGGCACCTTTCTGCATCCGAATCTTTATCAAAATTCTCAAATAAGGAATATATGGAATCGTGGTGTTGGAAGTGAGTAAATAATATAAAACATAATTGTATAAAAACTTGTATATAAAAAAAACACAATGGACTAAGGGATTTTTTAAGATTTTATACGGGGAATTATACGGAATGGCGGACAATACTGGGTTTTTCTTGTGGTAAATTAAAGGGGGATAGCAAGACACATTTGCGAACATGTACAGACAAATAAGCATACAACAATTTTAAATTCAGTTTCCACTTATTACCAGAAATACTTAAATATTCCTACTAAGAATAAAACCACTATTCCTTAAGGATCACCTAAAAATATATTTTAAATAACGGTATTTAAAATATTTTTTGTATAATAAATAATAATCAATATTTTATTTCACAAAATAATTTTATTTTACTGGAGCCCTAATTATAAAGGATATTTCTTAAAACCGGTATTTTTGTTAATTCATAAAAACCCCCTCCCACTTTTCTAAATATGTACAAATAAACACATAAAAATTTTTAAATTAAGTTTCCACTTGTTATCAACAAATACTTAAAATCCCTATTAAGAATAAAACCACTATTTCTTCAGGATCACCTATAAATCTGTTTTAAATAACAGTATTAATAAAAAAGATATAATTTGTTGTATAATAAATATTTATAATTAATACATTTAAAAAAACTGTTTAATTACTGGAGCTCTTATTAAGAAAGATATTTATTAAAACCGGTATTTTTTATTGTTTATAAAAAAATCCTACCTTTATTTAAAATTTTATTCTTCCTACACTGCAAATCCTAATTGTAAGTACAAATGATTTAAATAAAAATTTCGCATTATATATAAAATACGTCAATTATATATATAATCTTCTGTTTCAAAAACCAGTATTTCTACAATTTATATTAATTAAAAAATAAATACAAGTTATAACATTTGCAAACAAATATTCAAATGATATCCGCTGTATTTCTCCGCATGTAAATCATCCAACACACGTTATTGTTTATCCCAATTTTAAAGAATTTAAATCTTCCAACACAAGTTATTGTTTATCCCAATTTTTAAGATTTGTAATTAAAAAAAATATATTAATTAATGACTCCCACTAAATTTAATTTAAATCTGTGTTTGGCATATAAAATCAAACTGGATTTCTGGCTATTTTAAATAACAAAAAAAAACGAAATTAATTATATTAAAATTGACAAATATTGCACAAAATTATTTTTTTTACAAAAATCCGGTATACAAATTGTTACATTCTACGAAAACCAGTATTTTTAATTAATTCATTTAAAAAAAACACACATTAATTATTATAATTTTTAACAAAATTTTATAAAAATTTATGCAATTTCCTTGTCGTATGATGTAAATACTTATTGTGTAAAAATATACAGTTTTCTTTAAAACCCGTTATTTAAAAAACCCCATGTTTTAATATTGTTTAATTACAAAATATTTTTTCTGGATTCAAAAGAATTAGAATAATAAGAATTATTAAGTACACGGCTAGAGGTAATATTACTTTCAATTTTTTTTTATTCCAATTAAATTTCAAGTTTCAAAGATTAAATCAAAAATACTGGTTGTATTGTTAAAATTGTAATGTGAATGATGTGAGAAACCTAAAATTACTGAAATTTTAATAATATTGGTTTCATGTTCACTAAATTTTATATTTGGTTTTATATTTTTTATTTGGATTATAAAACCAGTACTATCACGGTAAAAAAAACCTATTAAAAATACTGGTTTTGATTTTTATACAAATTTATCATTTAGCAAGTGAATTATATTTTGCAAATAATAACTTCTTAATGAATTTAAAATGTTACCAACAATTTTAAAATGTAAATAACAAAAATTTTCCAACAAACCAGTATTTTTCATTTTACTTAAAAATCTCTTAAATTTAAATATTTTTAGAGAAATACATATATTAAAAAATTGGTAAAAATTTGTTTAAATATTAAAAACTTATAACATCAATCCCAGTATTTTTGGTTTTAGGCAGATAACTATTGAATTTGCTTTTCCAAGTTTTAACAAAAATTGAAAAAAAAAACTATGTTTTCTTACAAAATATATTAAATATAGTTTGCTTCACAGAACGTGTTACTTAAAAAATTCAAAATTTGAACTGCAAAACCAGTATTTTTTTATTTAAAACCTGTAAACAAATATCTAATTGCCAATATTTTTTTATAAACGTGTATTATAAAATACTGGTTTCGTTACTGATAAATATAAATACCAAAGTGTTTCCATCAAAATTAATGGGTTTCTTTTATTCACCACGATTTTTCTAAAAAAAAACAGTATTTTTAATTTATACAAAGATCTTAGAAAATTACTTAAAATAATGTAAATATTGGCGGAAAATCTGGTAATTTGTATTACAGGTAATCGGTACAAATCATCTCTAAGAATAGGGATAGCATAATGCAAAAAAATACGTAAGTGCGAAAGAGAAAGAAGCAAATCCACTCTGTAGTACAGAGTACTCTATCATTGTGAATCTTGCTTTATTTTTTAAAATAACAAAATTTTATTGAAACAATTTAGGAAGTTTGTTGTTGTTAATAAATTAAAAAAAAAAATACTGGTTTATTTCGATACTAAGAAAATGTTAAGTAAGTGAAAATAAAACATCAAAAATATTTGTTAAATCAGAAAAAAATATCTACAGAAAGCGTCAAGCATAATTCTGAATCCTGCTTTTTCATTTGGCATTCGTAATGCATTTGATGACACCTGAAACACCTCTAATTTTTTTTTTTTAAGTCTGAACAAATTAGGCAAAGCTTTTTGCACCAAATAACATAAAATAGGGAGGGTGAAACCGCAAAAAAAATTATTGTTATTCTCCTAGGCCTTAAGCTTATATGGTACAAAATTGAGGATAATTCGATTAAATTAATCCGTGGCTCCCGGCGATCAAAATTTTAGAATTTTGAACATATAAAAAAAACAATGTCTTGAGATACATAATTTTTTAAGTTTTGATTCTCTGAACATGAATATAAAAAAAAAAATCAATATCGGCCGAACGGTTTTCGATATATCGCTATTTGAAATTTGGAAAAAAATGGCGGTTATTTACGTTCAGGATTTTTTTTTAATAAAATCTCAAAATTTCTTTCGCTTGACCCTTTGAACTTTCTTGACACGAACTTTCATTTAAACTTAATTTGAGCCAAAATACACTATTTGAATCCATGGCAGCCTTCGATTAAAATTTTTGATGCATGAAAAACTTTTGGAAATTAAAAAATTTTGAGAAGGTCTCCACCATTTAAAACAGAGGTAACCAAAACTCTCAATAAATGAAATGCGTCTGTATTGGATAAGATAATATTGCCCAGCAAACAAAAAACTAAGCATTAGAAATGTAATGAATTTTACTTTTAAAACAGTGATGCCCAAAAAATTTTTGGTTGTGAGTAAGAGAGAAAAAACAAATTGAGAGAAATTATTTTTAGGCCGCGGACGGACCCGGGAGGCCCATGGGGGGTCAAAAAACGGGGGGCCATAGTAACATGTAAGTATGGGTATGGGAAATTGTCTCACGATCTCAAAAATACTATTTCTTTTTTTATCCGACAAATATTGCCGAAACTAGAGCCGTTTTTCGAAAAATAGAGGGCGTCAAAAAAAGTAAAAAATTTATTTTAACAAAAATGGTACTCAAATAAAAGGAAATTTTATTAGCATTAGCATTCCATCTATAAATGGTCTGCCTTGCTGAGCGATTTCCAAGCTTATTTGGCTTGAAATCTCCATTTTTAATTTTTTATTTTGCAAAATTTCATCATTTTGCTCTTCTTGCAGAACCCATTCTTTAATTTTTTGCATATAAAGGTTTTTTTGCTCAAGAAAAAACATTTTCCTTTTTTCCTCTTTTAATTTATTTATTTCTTTGTGAAAAAGGTCAAAATGCCTTTTAATTGAAAATGTTTTCTTTGTTTTAAATGTTTGGTAACATAAAATGCATTGCATGTTAACAAAAGCATTTTTAATGGCAAAACAAAAATTTCTGTCTTCCATTATACTATTTTGTTTGCTGGTTTATTTTGAAATTAAATCAAAGCTAAAAAAACAATAAAGCTGAAAAAAAAGCAGTAAGCATCCGCACATGTATACTCGTTAACACTCAATTAACGACTGAAATCAAACAGAAATAGAAGAGAACAAGCGTCGGTGTGAGTTTTTTTTATTGTTGTTGTGGCACAATTGTGTATAGAAAATGAATATTTGGGTTACTCTGATTTAAAACGATCTGATTTCGCTTAAATTAAGTTTATATGAAAGTTTATTTCGAGCGATATACGAAAGGGTCAAGGAAAACAAAATTTGAGATTTTGTTTTTTTAATTTCTTAAAAGTAGGAAAAAACATCAACATTTTTAGAAAATTTTTGGAAAATTTTAAATGAACATATCGATTCAAGAAATTTTTTGATATTGCATTCCGAAAGCCAAAATGAGTGCCCTCTAATAGAACTTCCTTGTTAGTCCGATTGGCCTCAGATTTTCATCACATACGTTTTAGGCCTAGGAGAATAAACATTTGATCGTCCATTCCAAATCAGAAGAAAACATTTTTTGTTATATAAAAAAATGCCAGTCCAATGTACATACAGTGACCGACAAAAGTCTATGCACCACTTCATAGTAGATGTAATTCGTTAACGAAAAAGCTAACATTAATAGCCCTAATTATTATAAAACAAGTATTTTTGTAAAAAATGTTGTGTAGGCAATTTTTTGCCTTATTAAAAAATACAGGTCTAATATACATACAGTGACTGACAAAAGTCTACATACCACTTCATAGCAGATGTAATTCGTTAACGACAAAATTAACATTAATAACCCTAATTATTATAAAACAAGTATTTTTTGTAAAAAGTGCTGTTTAGGCAATTTATCAAGCTTTAATTTAATCTTAATAGCGTCCAGATTGAGTAAATGTTAAATATGATACGAGGGTCAAAATTTAAATTGAAATTACTGAAAAACCTTTTTCAGAACATTTTTAAAAAATATTTTTAAGTCAATTTTTTCCAAGCTCAACCATTAAAAATTTTAAGAATGGTTTAATAGTTTATAACATAATGAAGAAATGTTTTTTTTTTATTTTTAGTACCAAAAGGTACATAAAAATAAAATGTAAAAATACTCTATTATGACAATATCATAAATAGAAATATTTTTGGGCCTCGAACTAGAATAAAACTCTAATCGAATATATATAATGAAGAAATTTTTAAAATACATTTGAAAAATTTTAAAATACATTTGGACAATTTTTGAAATACATTTAGAAAATTTTGAAACACAATTAGACAAATTTAAAAAAACATTTGAAAATTTTTAAAATACATTTGGAAAATTTTAAAGTACATTTGGATAATTTTAAAATACAGTCGAACTCGGTTATAACGAACTCGGTTATAACGAATTCTCAGTTATAAGAACTAATTCTAAAGTCCCGACGTTTTGGCAACAATTTTCACACAAAAGACTTCTTTTATAACGAACTCGGTTATAACGAATCCTCGGTTAAAACGAACTACTTATTATGGTCCCACGAACACAATTTCATTTATATTTACCTTTTTATAATGAACTTCCATAAATATTTTGAAATTTGCGGCAATTATGTTTACCAAACTCACAAATGGTTAGAAATTTTTGGTAAATATTTTAATTTTGATAAAATTTATTTATATTTTTATTGTTTTCTTCTCAATAAGTAGTTTACTTTCAAAAAACGTCCAATAATACAAAATTGGAACTTTTTTTTTGGAAATAAAACTAGGTTGTTATAAAATATACCCCGCTTATAGCGAACTTCGCTTATAACGAAATATTTTTACTGGTCCCTTGGAGCTCGTTATAACCGGGTTTGACTGTACATATGTATGCACATTTGGACAGTTTTAAAATTCATACATTTGGACAATTTTAAAATACATTTGGAAAATTTTTAACTACATTTGGACAATTTTAAAATACATTCGGACAATTTTAAAATACATTTGGACAATTTTAAAAAATATTTGCACAATTTTAAAATACATTTGGACAATTTTTAAATTAATTTGAAAAATTTTAAAATATATTTGCACAATTTTAAAATACATTTGGACAATTTTACAACACATTTGGACAATTTTTTCAAAATACATTTGGAAAATTTTTAAAAAACATTTGGAAATGGTGTAGTTGATAAAATTTTGTGTTATAATTTTTAAAAAATATTATGTTTTTATAGCTGTTTAAAAATTTCTCACATTAAGGCCGTCTTTTTTGTTTAATCCCCCTTAAATGAAGTTTAAAAAAAAACCATTAGGAGGTTTTAGAAAACCACTATTTGTTAATCTGTCCCAAGTCTGCTAGTTAAATCTAACAAATTACCTAAAATCAATTGAGTCAACTTTGTTGGGGTTTCCTTAAAGTTTATTTTTAATTGTTCTTCTGATTCTTTTTTTTTTTTTTTTGTTTTCTAATTTTATATTTTACTATAATTCTTCTTAACTAAAAAACAAAACAAAATAACATTGAAATGAGTAAAAGATAAAGAAAATCAACAACAAATAATTTCAATACAATACGTTTTGAAATGATTAAGCCTTCTCACACCTCGATATACTAACTAAAGCAAAATACAACAACAAAATACAACTAAACTAATGTCTCACTAAACTAATACGATTATAATGAAGAAAAAAAAACAATAAATGAAACGAATCTGACAAACGCAAAGACAAACAGACAGACACATATAAACGAAAATTGTTAAATGCACCAAATGTATTTATTTTAGCATCTTTACGCTGTTATTGTTGTTATTGTATTTGAATTCTATATTAATGTTTCCAATGTGAGAGTATCCATAAGTACGAATAAACATAAATATAAATTTGTGTAGAGATGTACGACTTTATTGCATTCAATGTTTGTATTTTTGTGTTGTTTTTTTTTTTATTGAAAACGTTTGTATGTATGAACATTTTTTTTTTGTATTGTATGTAGAAATGTATGAATCTGTGGTCATCGACACATTGCCTTTGCACAAATTCTGAAGGTCACAACCACATGCATCCACTTTATAACACTAACTATACAACAGTGATAGTCTTTGTTATTGTATGAGTAATTTCAACAAACAAAACAAATGGGGAGAGTATGGTGGAGCATATTAAAGCAGATTTACTCTCTACTTGCATACTCTTTAAAAAAAAATGCATTAGTATTGTGGGGATTTTATAAGGGGGGTGAGAGAATTCTCACTCTCAATTTATTTAGTATTAGTAGGTTTGTATAAGCTTATTATGATTATGTTTAGCAACCTGATGTGTCTGATCCCTTACCTTCTTTTCCCGAAACTTAACTCACTTTTTAACAAAAAAAAAATGGGGAGCTTAATTTTTTCTATTCCCATTTGTTTAAGTATGTGTGATGGATTTTTTATTTTATTAAGCATTCCTTTATTATCTTCTCTTTTCTCACTCTCTCTGTCTGTGATTATCTCATTCTCTGTGCAATTTAGTAAAGTGTTTTTTTTTTTTTACTTTTTTCCATATAAATTCTTGTCTAAAGAGCAAGAGTAACACCACAACATGTTTTCTAGTTGCTTAGAGTGGTGTTGTTGTTGTTGTTGCTTACGAGAATTGCAAAAACACTTTTATTTTTTATTGCAGTATATTTTGTAACATTCCTCGTTAATTTTGACGCCGGATGTAAACCAACAAAACGAGATATGTATGTATGTTTGTGCAAATGTACTTATATGAATGTATGTATGGATGTGAAAAGTCAGCAATAATAAAACAACAACAAAAATAAAGAACAGCTTGTAAAGCAAGCCATACGACACATGCAGCAGCAGTAAAAACAGAGCTTAAAAGAATGAGTTCTTTTCTTTTTTGAGTAATAAATGAAAAATTTATTAAATTAAATTTAAAACAGTATGAGCGATATTATTAGCCAATTTGATTAAATATTATCATACGCCCTGTTGTACATGTAAAAATATAACAATTAAAATCTTGTACACCAAGGAACTAAGAAATTGCGTTTTTGATCTTTGAATTTTTCAAAAACTGGAAGAAGAAGGCGTGATTAAAAATTGGAAAAACGGCCAAATTTGTGTCGATTTCCCTTGATTAAATATTTATCAAATTAAAACAAAATGCACCACAATCCAGGGTTGCAAAAGTTGGTACAATTGTACCTTTTTTGGTACAATTCGAAGCTCAAAAGTACAATGGTACACCAATGACTCATTTGGTACAATTTTAAATTTTTCTCAGATTATGTTTTTTTCATGGAATTTCACCAGTTTATAGTTTTGATTGATTTACGGTGTCAACTAAACTTTGCTATCATTTCTTTGTGATTGGATCCCTGTTTGGCCAGATCTGAAATTGGTGTAAAATACGTACAAACCAAATTTGAGTTAAATAGGCTAATATTGTCGATCGGTATATAAAGATAGCTGCCAGCCCTGTCAATGTAACAAAAGAGTACTTCTTTCAAAAAATGAATGGGGGTGTTCAGAGACCTACTTGCCAGCCCTGGTACTGCTGGTAAAAGAGTACTCTTCAAAATTTTCTTTTAAAATACATGTATTTTTTGAAAAAAAATTTTGCTACATTGCCAGGGCTGACAGTAAGATTCTGAAGGCCTCTCATGTGTTCTAAAATGTATTTTCGAAAATTCCTCATTTGCCACCAGTAGTAGGACTCTGAATACCACCTGATACAGTTCTGAAGCATAAATAAATAAATTAAAAAAAAACTAAAAAAATTTTTTGGTACAATTGGGGTCGAAAAAGTACAATTTTATGAGCTCGTTGGTACAATTTTGATGTACTCATTTTGCAACCCTGCCACAATCTCAAAAATATACATCCTTGTATAGTTTTTTATGGCTATCAACTAAAAATTTTTTAATTTTGGGAAATATTTAGAACCTGTTCAGATATTTTTCATTTTTTAAAAATGTCAATTTATTAAAAATCCGGCCAATTTTTTTTTTAAGTTTAAATGTTTGTCTATACACACAAAAAAAAATTCAGAAGGGCATTTTTCGTATTTTTTAAGAAAATCGCATTTGAATATTGGATTTCATAATAATTCTGTAATTCTTTTGTATTTTATTGCCAACATTGCGTATGAGTATCAAATATTTGCGAAACTAACGAATTTCGCAAATAATGTTACTCATACGCAATGTTGCCACGATAAAATACAAGGGAATTAAAGAATTTTTATGAAATCTAATATTCAAATGCGATTTTCTTGAAAAATCTAAACTAAAAAATAAAAATTAAAAAAGATTGTGGTGCATTCTGTTACAATTTGGATAGGGATATCCATACCACCTATGAGGCATTCCACATCAAATGTCCAGCGAAAAAAACACGTGTAGCGTAAACTTCTGAATAGGTTGTATGGATAGCCCTATATGGAACTTAGAAAATTGCGTTTTTATTTTTTCAATTTTTCAAAAACTGGGCTTAGAAGGCATGGTCAAATATTGGAGAAATGGTCAAATTTGTGGCGAGTTCCCTTGATTAAATATTTATAACATTAAAACGGAGTGCACCACAATCTCAAAAATGTATATTCTTATATAATTTTGTATGGGCTATCGAATAATTTTTTTTTTTTTTTTTGAAAATTTTCAGAACCCGTTCTGAAATTTTCCATTTTTTAAAAATGCCAATTTATTAAAATCATGCCACTTTTTTTTTTAATTTTTTTTTTTTTTTTTAAGTTTAGATGTTTGTCCATCCATACAAAAAAATTCAAAAACACGTTCTTCGTTTTTTATTCGAGAAAATCGCATTTGAACTTTAAATTTCATAACAATTTTGTAATTTGCTTGTATTTCTTTGTTTTAACGTTGCGAATGAGTAATATTTATGCAATTAATAATACTCATTCTCAACGTTAAATCAAGAAAATACAAGCAAATTACCAAATTGTTATGAAATTTAAAGTTCAAATGCGATTTTCTCGAAGAAAACGAAGAACGTGTTTCTGAGTTTTTTTTGTGTAGATGGACAAACATCTTAACTTTAAAAAAAAAATTAAAAAAAAATGTGGCATGTTTTTTGATAAATTGACATTTTTAAAAAATGGAAAATTTCAGAACGGGTTCTGAAAATTAAAAAAAAGAAAAATTAATAGATAGCCCATACAAAACTATATAAGAATGTAAATTTTTGAGATTGTGGTGCATTCCGTTTAAATGTGATAAATATTTAATCAAGGCAACTCGCCACAAATTTGACAATTTTTCCAACATTTGACCACGCCTTTTAAGCCCAGTTTTTGAAAATTAGAAAAACCAAAAACGCAATTTTCTTAGTTCTATATAGGTCTATCAAACAACCTATTCAGAAATTTACGGGACATATGTTTTTTTGTAGCGGGACATTTGGTGTGGAATGCCTCCTATTTAGACAGCAGGACATTTGGTGTGGAATACCTCATATGTTTATTACGGCGTTTCACGAAAATTTTTGTTTATTTTTGCAACTCTTTTTATAAAAAAAATGAGGTTATGAAATATATAATTTTTTTTTTTTCATTGGCTCCTTTTTTACAAATCCGGATAAATCTCTCTGAATATTGCTAGCCTACTATAAAAAAATGTCGGTTTGACAAAAAACCGGTTTTCGGTTTGGTTTAACTTCAAACACGGAATTTAAAAGAAAAATCTGCTGAAATTACATCGAGTTTAAGTCATATGATAAATCTGCTGATAAAGTAGATCCAGTTTGCTAAAACTTTGTATAAAAAAACTTAAGGAAATTTTTTTTTCAATTATACTGTTTTTCAAGAAGAAAATTTTTAAACTTTTTTTAAGTTCAAATTTTGAGAAGAAAAACTTTTAAAATTTTCTAAAAACGGAATAGCTAAATATTTCTGTGAAATTAACAAAACAACCTGTTGTCTTTTATTTTTTTTTTATTTTAATTGTTTTTAGTTTAACGATTTTAAATTTTAGAAAAATTTACTATTAAACAAGTAAAAAAGTTAAATTCGACTTGGCCGAATCTATGAATACCCTCCATAATGCCCTTTTTAAGTGATAGTAAATTTTCTAACGTAAAAAAAAATAAGATTTTTGAAATGAAATATTTTATTTTGTGTAAAAAAACTTTTTTTAATTAATTTAAAAAAAAATATATAATTTACTAAATTTTTTGGAGTGTAAATTTTTTTTTTTGAGTGTACTTTTTTTAGTGTAAAATTTTGAGTGACAAAAATATGTTGAAAAATATTTTTGTGACTTACTAATGTTTTTAAAACATGTTTAACGGGTTTGCAACACGTGAACTTAAGGTGAAACTAATCTGAAATTCATGGTTTTACTAATAAAAAAAACGCTTAACACGCTTTGAAAGACAATGATTGCTACAAAAATATTTTGCCAAATATTTTTGTCACTCAAAAAATTTTATTTACAAAAATTACAAAAAAAAATTTTTAAATAAAATATTTTTTATATTTTGGAATCAACCTAAATATTATGGGAAATGCCTTATGTAGATAGAAAAAAAAAAAAAAACTTATTTCATTTAAATTTTTGAATTTTAAATTGGTAAAAGAAATTAACTTTAACAATTTCTTTTTTTTTAATCAGCGGAAAAAAAAATTTTGGTGAAAAACAAATTGTGTAGTTAAACTGGTTTTCGCACATTTTCTTTAGTAGGTTAGACTTAGTAAGAATAACTGTAAATTTTTTTTGGAAAATGATGTTTCGCATTGACTGTGGGTCCTGAAATACTAAATCTTAAGCTGCCGATTTTTATGTTATAAATAAAGAATTAACTCCTTTCAAGCTCTGACTTTCGGTATTTACTAAGTATGAGAATTTAAACACAAATTTCTATGGGTACTTGTGACTTAAAGCACATAAACGGCAACTTATTGACAAGATTACTAACAAAGGAAAGTATATGCGACCTAAAGTCATAAAGTATTTTGTCCCATAAATCTTGAAAAACTCAGAAGTGTTAAATGGTTTATTTGGCTGGTAAGAGAAAAAAATTACAAAATATTGCTATATCGTTTGTAGGCGAAACTAAAGTTAACAAATATTAAAGTTTTATTAACAGCCGAAATTCTTCTAAGGTTATAAAAAGAATTTCGGCTCGAAGGACCATTTGTTGACCGAAATGAAAAAGAGACACAGTCTAAACAAACGCAACACTTATGACAGGTGTCAAAAAAGTAATTTTGAATCATACGTTAAATTTTTCATTCTATTTGACCACAAAAAAAGATGACAGATTTTTTTTATTTTTTTACTCATCTATAAACGGTAAAATTTCAATCGCTCTGTTTTCACCAAAAATCGCTTTGTGTTTCCCCATTTGTGACAGCACCTTTGACGTTTCATACAAAACGCTAAAATGTACTTGGCAGCGTTGTAAATTTAGTAGTAGTTTATATGCAACCAATAAAGTACCAAATAATCATAGGGTCGATTCTGGTTCTGTGAAAAATGTATGAATTACAAAATTTGTCAGTTTACTTAAAATTAATAGGCAAAGTGACATTATTTTTTCAGTGATAAATTTATCACAGAAACAGAATTGCCCCTTTTTTACACAAAACCCTACTGTCACGCCTCATTAGTCTATGGTAGAGCAATCTCATCTAGCAATTTTACAATATATGGTCCTTCGAATCGTAAGCATCGTTACATCCACTTTAAGAAAATAGCGACAAATATTTAAATGACAATTTGGGAATGACTTTAGAGACAAAATCTTTTAAATATCATCTTTTAATTACAAATATTCACTTTAAATATTTTTAATTTTCCCCCCTCTCTATTTCTTTCTTTTATCCCCTCACCTTTTTTGTATAGTGCCTGAAAATTACTATTTACCTTTGACAACGAATGGCGGTAATCCCTCCAGTAATGGTGCAATTGGTAATAATAATGTTTCCTGCAGTTCTTCAGCGCCGAATGGTTTAACCAGTAATGGTTCTTATTCAGGAACGCCCTATTTTACGACACCATCTCCGCCTCGTGTTAATGTCGGTATGGCTTCACATCATTCCCTACATCCACATCATCAACAATCGTTGCATACACACCAGCAGCATTCCTCCGTTTCTAATCCAACGGTCGGTTCGACCAGTAATGGTGTCCTGACAACGAATGGTGTGCTAACGCATCAGCAAAGTGTTATACAACCGGCCACATCGAGTGTTAATTATGATCTCTCCTATATGCTAGAACTGGGTGGTTTCCAACAACGTAAAGTTAAAAAGCCCCGTAAGCCTAAAATTGAAATGGGTGTTAAGCGTCGCAGTCGAGAAGGTTCCACCACCTATCTATGGGAATTTCTACTTAAACTCCTACAGGATCGTGAATACTGTCCACGTTTCATCAAGTGGACCAATCGTGATAAAGGTGTTTTCAAATTGGTCGACTCCAAAGCCGTTTCACGACTGTGGGGCATGCATAAAAATAAACCCGATATGAATTATGAAACAATGGGTCGTGCTCTACGTTATTACTATCAAAGAGGCATATTAGCTAAAGTCGATGGTCAACGTTTGGTTTATCAATTTGTTGATGTACCCAAAGATATTATAGAAATTGATTGTAATGGTGTTTAAAGAAGAAATTTATTTTGAGAAAAGCGATAAAAGAAACAAGAGTCCAGCTAATTTCAAAGTGTATCCAAACCGCAAAAAAAGGAAAAACAAATCGTAAATGCTCTTAATTGGTTAAAAAAAAAAAAAACACAAACAACTTTACAAACAAACAAAAATATTTTTAAATTGTAACAAACCATAATTATACGATCCCCAAATAGGTAAGTTGAAATTATTAAATGTTAAGACTAAAAATAAATAGTTAAAAGAAATTTTAAAGTTTTTAAAACAACTTCAAAACATCGATATTGTGGAACGCTTTTTCCAAAAATTTCCAAAAATCCGAAAATTATAACTACTATTTAGCAAAAATCTCTCGGAATCCAAAAATGTATTTTCAAAAACTTTTTTTACCGATATTAAGAAGAGTTCTTCATAGTCGGCATAGGCAGGTTTCATCCACCACGCCTACTTTTTGCCAAACAACACAAATCTTAAAATTTCTGCAACTACTTATACGCTTTAAAAAACGTTTTCACCAATATTTAAAAATGGTTCATGGTGGACGTAGAGGTTTCATCGACCACGCCCACTTCTTCATTCACTTTTAGCAATAAAACGTAAATTGATATTAATAAAAAATTCACATGTTAGAAAAACAATTTACCATTAACAAAAACAAACTGGTATTTAAAAATCCTACTGATGAAGACAGTTTAACTGGAACTGTCCAAAACCGGTATAGAAATACCAGAAATGCCTATAGCTTTTAGAAATTAAATTTTTCTTCTACATTTTTCAACTCAAACCCTTATAACCAGGGACAGGACCTTCATGCACTAAAAAACTAAGTTTTAGGCGCCTAAAATATGCACTAAAAAGTCTTGAAATATGCACTAAAAATCTTAAAATATGCACTAAAAATCGAAAATATCCACTTGTTTTTTACTTTTATTAAAAAAACATAACATTTGAATTCAGTCTGGCATTGTAAGCTTAGATATTCATATATACAGTGTGTATAAAATGTTATTAAAAAAATAAAAATTATCTTAAAAAATTTAATAATTGCTTTAATGCAAAAACAAAATATAAAAAAATTTTAAAAATACTAAAAAAATAGCTAAAAAACTAAAATTTAGGCCTCTGTTATGTCTTTCACAACTTTTCAATTCACATGAAATTTTCCGAATGACATGAAATCTAGTTTATTATTTTGTTGTTTTCATTCGAAGTTCAAATAATTAAAATTTATAAAATTTTGAGGAAAAAAGTGCATTCGTTTTACTTTCACCAAACTTTATTTATGTGAAACAAAGCGAAAAAGAGTCGAAAGTGAAATCTAGAACACCAAAAAAAAAATCGGAAATTTTCACTTTCACGTTTTTTGTGAATTACTTTTTTTGGAACAGCGCACTTAGAATGGTCCTTCAGCGTGGCCATAGGCTAGGTAGTATGGATCACGCCTTTTTCTACGTCCACATAAAAACATACAATTTTTAAATATCCTACACTACTCATCCATTTCACCAATATCAAGTACCATTTTCACCAATGTCAAGAATGCCTCTTCAGGGTAGATATAGGCAAAGTTTCATTGACCTCGCCCATTTTCTACACCCACTTTTGTCCAAAAACGAAAAATTTTTAAATCTCAGAAACTACTCATCCTTCTCAAAAATGTTTTTACCAATATTCAGAATGGTCCTACAGCGTGGACATAGGCTAGCTTTTATCAGCCACGCCCACTTTTGTCCAAAAAACATAAAATTTAAAATCTCCGAAACTACTGATCCAATTTCAAAAAAGGTTTCCAACCATCTAAGAATGGTCCTTCATGGTGGGCAAATGCTAGGTTTCATCGACCACGCTCATTTTTAAGCCCACTTTTAGCTGAAACCCGTAAAATCTTTACATCTTCGAAATTATGTATCTACCCAATTGGAAAATGTGTCACTGAGGAAATTTCCACAGTGATTCCTTGAGGAAATGTCTTTAGGTTCTGACAAATCATAGGTAATCCTTGATGACACGTCCTAGCATTGTCAGCACTGAATGTTTGGTTTAAGAGTGTGGACAATTCCTCTAAGACGTCTAAAAGGAAATGTCTTCAGAATAGCAGTATATTAAATTAGAATTTTAAATCTGCGCAACTCTTCAATTTCCATGAAAAAGATGGCAATATTATCGATTTATTTAAAATAAAATCAAAATCTAACAAGTAGAATAAAAGTAATAAATAGATAAACAATTTTCAAAATAAAGTTTGGAGGAAGTAGTTTGGTGTGGGACTAATAAACGGGAGGTTCCAGGTTCAAATCCACTTGGGACTAAAAATGTGCGAAAAGTTTTTTATAAATCTGAGAAAGATAATTTATAAAGGAAAATGGATAAAAGTAAAAACTAAAGGAAATACGAAACTTTTTTGTATTTTTGCATGACCTACGTCAGACATTTACCCAAAGAAATCTTAGGTGACATGGCCCCAGAAGGTCAGCCCTGACCACTGCTAACTTTGCGTGAGGACATTTTGAAAATTTGTATAAAAATGTCCTCAACCCAGTACATAGAGATGTCTTGTGGATATCAGCAGTGACTCTGACATGTCACCGCTCCGTCACTGATGAAGGCTCGAGGACGTTGCCAACTTGGTACTCATCCAAATATTCCTAAAAAAAGTACTATTTGAAAACTACGATTCTAAGGGGGTTAAGTAGTGTACTTTGGTACTTTTTCGATTTCCTGATAGTCAAAGAAAGTTGAAATTTGAAATGTAAGATCTTTAAGATCAAAAAACATTATAGAAAAAGTACCTTTTGGAAATTTCAATTTAAAAAAGGGTAACTTGGTACTTTTGCTTCCTCCTGAAATAATGGTTCAGAAACTTGAAATGTGTAATGTAGGATCGTCCAACGAAAAAAAAAATTTAAATGTAAGATCTTTAAGATCAAAAACATACTGATAAAAAGAACCTTTTGGAAATTTCAATTTAAAAAAGGGTAAAAAATTGTACTTTGGTACTTTTTCCTCCTGCTGAGATAATGGTTCTAGAAACTCGAAATGTGTAATGTAAGAAGTCCAGCGAAAAAAATCATTCTGACAAAAGTACTTTTTAGAAATTTGCTATGCAAATTAGTATAAAAAGGTAAAAATGTGTTCTCTGGTTGTTTTTTAAAATGGAATCTTTGAATTACAAGTATAATATTCGAAGTACAATTAATCTTTTTCGAATTACATCTGTTAATGGTGTATAAACTTGATATGTGGAAGGTAGGATCATCCAGCGAAAAAACATGTTGACAAAAGTACTTTTTTAGAAAGTTTCGCTGCTAAGAGGGTAAAAACGTGTATTCTCGAAGTTTTTTTTTTATCTTCTGAAATAATGGTGAAAAAAAACTCGATTTTTGAAATTTGGGAACCTCCATCGCACAGTGGTTTCCTCCATTGGCCAAAAATAAAAAAATTTATGTTTTTTTTCTAAGCTTTATTGCACTAAATTTATTGATAATACTCTAAATTTTATGAATCTAACCAATTTTCTGATTTTTTTTACGAGATTTGATGTTTGTGTTCGTTGGAAGTGGGGGAATGTTTATATTGCTTATATTGTGGTTGCATAGTCATAAAATAATACTTTAGTTTATCTAAGAAGTTATTCGCGATATTGTGGCAGAAGTTTCCAAAAACCCAACAAACATTAAATTTTAACCTATTTTGTACCAAATTAAATAATAAAAGCTGCAAAAATATAAGCCCATTAAAAAATCTCTGAAGAACACTTTTTTGACCTTTTCAAAACACACGTTTTTTTAAAACTACTTTTTCACACAGACTTTTAGTTATTTGGCCCTCATCTGCCCACCACTTTTTATACATCAAATTGAAGATTTTTTACCCCTCTTTAAATTAAAAAATATTGTGGCCGCGGGTTTTTGCATATTTTCGCATATGGTTGTGATTTACATAGTCATCCAACGAAAAATGGTGAAAAATTGCATTTTGTTTTGTACTATTTCTTTTTAAGAATATAAGTAAAGTGAAATATTTTTTTAATTGTTGTTATTTTTAACTTAATATTGCAATTTTATGTTATTTGACTTACAGTTCTGAGTAAAGAGAAACGCTTTTTTTAAAGAAATTGTCCTTCCCCCTTATATTTTTTAGTGAAAAAATTTGCCCTTTGACGATTCCGCATTTTTGGACAAAGCTATTTGCTACTAGCTGTGATTTTTAAGATCTGCAACCAAAAACAGTTACTAGTGTCCGCCAGAATACACCTTTTTTGGCCGAATATTTGGCCAAATTTTCACTATTCGACCGAAACCAAAGCCGCAGCCGAATGCTCAAAAAAAAATATTTTTGTATTAAAAACAAGAAAAACAAGTAAGAGTGTCAAATTCGGCTGTGCCGAATCTTTTATACCCTCCAACATGAAAAAAAAAAATCAAGGGTCGTTTTCTTTTTTTTTTTAGGAGGGGGGGGGGGGCGGAGGTCGGCAGTGGTTATTAGGGGGGGGGGCAAATTTCCCCAGAAATATATGTTTAAAAATCTTTCTTATGCTTTTTGCACTTAAGAAATACAAGTTTATCATTATTTTAACACTTTTTTTAATCCACGCCCACAAAAAGGGGCGGGCTGAAAAAAACAATGTTTTTTAATCCCCCGGGTCCAAATTCAGAACTTTGAGCTTCTTGAGGCACAAAAATGTTGCATTGGTTAAACAAAAACACAAAAAATCATGTAAAAATATGGTGTTTTTCAGAGGATGGTTTAGTTCCTCAAGTGGACATTTTTTTCTCCCTAGTCCGATTTTGCCCACCTCCGAACTTAACCAGCCTATGACCATAAGACATATTTGTGCCAAACTTCAGGAGTATAGTTCTTTTATTTTGGGCTGTATTGTGTCTTTCACAGACAGACGGACAGACCGACAGACGGACGGACGGACATCCCTAGAATGTCTTAGAATCGATCACTGATCAATAATATGGGGTCCTAGATCGATATTTCGATGCGTTACACATGGAATGACAAAGTGAGTATACCCCCATACTTTGGTTGGAGGGTATAAAAAGTAAATCTTAAAACAAGTCTTTAAGCCAATTAACCCTTCAAAGATCAAATGGCTACTGTGGCTACAGTTGTTAATATTTTTTCCTACAAATTTGCAAACTTTAAGTTCTTCAGGCATACTATGTGCTGAAAAATTTTGAAACCCCTTGTTTTTTTAGTTTTGGATATATTGATGAGAGTTAAATTGGGTAAAAAATTTTACTTGGGTACTTTTTCGGTTACCCAAAATATTGGTCTTATTAACTTGAAATTTTTGTTCAGAGAATCATAATGCGAAAAAAAAACATTCTGAAAAAACTTTTTTTTTGGAAATTTCGATGCTAAGAGGACAAAAATAGTTTATAGGAGAAAATTGGTACTTTTCTATAACTATTGAACTAAAAAATCTAGAATTTCAAAATTTAGCATGTAGAATATTTTAGCAGAATTAACATCGAAGAGAAGGACATGGTTTAAAATTTAAAATATTTAGGACAAAAAAGAGTAGTCAATTATTAAAAGTGGGTACCATTTTGGTACCTTTTATATTTATTGATAAAAAGACTATAGAATTTGTATTTCTTCAATGTGTCCTATACGGAACGAAATGGAACTGTAAACGAAATGGCTTAGAACGGTGAACGTTGCGAAATATAACAGGGAACGAAATGGAATAAAACAAGGAACAAAATAAAATGGAACAGTGAACGAAATGGGAGGAACTTTTATTTTTCAATTTTTTTTTTACTCTGAAGTTTTAATTTCTCTGAAAATTTTATTTAAGGCCGACAAAATTAAAAAAAATCGAAACCCCGGGACTAGAGTATACTTTCCTAAGGATTTGAGTTGTGCTGAATACGACACTGTACTCAGAATTTCTCCATCACATCAAAAACCCACTTTTTTGCCATATTTTGCAGACCTTGTTACTGCTCGAATCCATCTTCATTTATAAAACCAACAATGTCGGTTGAAAGTCCCACAAATTACCTTTAAAATTATTGTTTAACCTTTGTAATATCTTGTTCCATCTCTTAGAAATATTCACATGAAGTTTGAAAAATTCGGGTTTTCGCTGTATTCGTAGTATTTTCGCTCTGAATGCAAATTCGAACAATATATTTCAAAGGTTAAACATTTGCTTTAAATTTGTAATTTGTGGGACTTTCAGGCGACATATCAGGTTTTATAAATGAAGGTGAATTTGTGGAGTTATAACGTCTCAAATATGGCGAAAAACGGAAGTTTTTCAACTTCAAGGTAAGATATCTCGAAAATCCAATGTGTTAGGCCAATTCTAAGATCAGATTCGGATTCAGGGAAACTCAGACCTCTAGAAAAGTATATTCTGGTATATTGGTTAAAAATTTGTTGGCCTATGTTATTGTTACTTTTATTCTTTAAATTTTTCTTAACAGTTTTTGTGAAAGACTTAAACGTCCGCAATTAAATAAAATTAAGATTCCGCTAGGGAAAACTGTGAACACTTATCATGATCCTTATTTTATCCGGTATTTAATATTTCGGATAACAAAGTTTCTGGTGTGCTTGCTAATGTTAATTATAATAAAATTATTTTATAAATTCAATTTTATTAATTTTTTTTTTAATTATTTCCTTATTTTATTCATTTACAGTTCTTTTCTTTCTCTATAATGGGTACAAATACACTGGAAAGGTGCTGATGTTTAGAAAATACTTGCGCTCTGCAGAAAAAAACATATGCGAAATTATTTTTCTACAAGTTGAAATTAATGTTTTTGGCAACATGCAACAAGTGTAGATCGAAATTGGATCATTTTCTAACAAACAAACAAAAACAAAACTACAAAACCGTTTTAACTTCACCCCAGAATCTAACAGAAAAACAATAAACGTCATAAAAAATTCTTCTGTAAAGATTGATTACATACAACAATTTTTTACAGTGTAAAAAATTCAATAAAAAAGCTAAGCTTAAAATTTTTTACCTAAACAAGGCCAAAAAAAATCAACTTTTCTTAACCAAAAGAAAAAGTTATTTGAGTAGCTAATGTATAAAGAAAAATGTAATAATGGAAAACTATATGTGTTAATAACTTTATAAAAGTAAAAAACAAATTACAAAAAAAAAAAATTTAAGTAAAATTATACTCTAAATTTTGCTAAAACTAAGCTAAAAATACGTTTTTTTAAGGTAAGCTGTGCTATGCTATTGTTTACTATTTAAAAAAAAATAAATCTAAATCTAAAGAAAAGTTAATCTATAAATAAATCGGAGTGTAAATTATATATATTGTAATAAAAAATTATTAAATTTTAAGGGATCTTTTTTAAAAAACAAATGGATATAACAGTTTTGTAATTATAATTTCTAAAAAAAAAACAGTTTTTTATTATTATATTATTATTATTAAATATGATTATTATTGTAATTGTTAATAATGTTTAAGATTTATTATTATCTAGTATAAATATTCTATTATAGTTGTTAGTTTAAATTTTAATATTACGATTTTTTTTTTGTATTTTACCATTTTTAGTTTTCTGAGTGTAATATGATAATTGTATGAATTATTTTATAATATTGTAATTATTAAAATTTTGTAAATTTTTATTTGTTTTTGTTGCTTATTTTTATTTAAAAAATTTTCAAATGTTGAATTATTTTTTTAATTTTTTTTTAATAACTTTATATTAAATTTTATTACAAAAAAAACAACAAAACCTTGTTTCAAAAACATCAATATTTAAAAAAAAAAACTGCAATATTTAATTAAATTAAAAAAAAAAATATTTTAATTTTTTTTATAAAAAACAACAACTTTTTTTCTTTTTCTAAAAAAGAGTATGTATTACTTTTTTTTGTTTTTTTTTTAACAAATTAAGAAAAATTTTCTTACAAATTGTCTTCCAATTTTTTTTTAAATTTATAAACTTCCAATTAATTAAAAAAATTAAATATTAATATTTTTAAAAAATTGTTAATATTGTTATAATTTTTTTATTAAGCCTTAATAAAAAAAATGATCTCTCATTTTATATAGTATATATTGATGTGATATAAAATCCAAATATTTAAACAAACCCCTCAAGCAATTCCATAAAAACAATTTGACCTAAAAAAAATCAAATGCAAATTATTTAAATATTTGATTCTACACACAGAAAAATAAATTTTTAACCAAATTTTTCAGTTGTATCAACTTATAATTCGGTTGTCGCTACTATTTTTGGTTCTGACAACCTAATTTTTTTTTATTGTTTTAATTAAATGTGTGTTGTATCAACCGAATTTAGTTAAGACTACCGATATTCAATTGTGACTACCTTTAGTTGTATTTACTGAATTTCAGTTGGCAAATTGTAAATTTTCTGTGTGTATTCTTTCCAAAAATAAAGGCAGAAACAGCTGAACAGGACTGTAAACTATACATTAAAGTCAGAATAGATCGATTTCCATAATCAAAAACCAGGGGGTTTGAATACTCTACTAGCAGCTAAATAAAGTACTTTTTATAAGTAAAACTTATAAAGTGTCTTTTGGCTTTCAGATGCTTTTAATAACTTTTATTTAAAAGTCTTATAGCAAGGCCATAACAATTAAATGTTTGTTCTAAACAATCTCTAATACCGGTGACCGGCTCAAAACTTTTTCAATGTCATTAAATTGCCATCACTGTACGTGTGTTAGCCATTATGAATGCAAAAATGGATTTAAAAAGAGGGGGAGATTCAGAGAAACCAAAAACTCTCGCGAGAGTGAGAGTCTCAAATTCGGCTGCTCCGATATGGTTTATTTCTTCACGATGGTTTATTTCTTCACGAGTAAACTTTTTCCCTCTTTTACGAACTTAACCTGCCTAGAACTATGTGCCAAACTTCGAGAAGATAGCTCTTTTATTAAAGACTGCATCGTGTATACCAATGGTTCCCAACCTTTCCCACGGGGGGGCCATTTGGATGTTTCAGGGGGGCAACGAGCAAATTTTAAAGATTTTTTTGTTTAAAAACTAAAAAAATAATTATTTTAGTTAAATCATTTAGTTTGTTGTTGAAAACTTTTGATAAAAACTTTGTTTAAAAGTTGATTTTAACAAAAAGTTTGCTAAATTACAAGTAAATTTTGAATTTTTAAAACAAATTTGAAAAATTTACACATTTTTCTTGAATGTAGGGGGGACATTTTAGTTTTTTAACTTAAAAGTGGGTCATGGCCCAAAAAAGGTTGGGAACCATTGGTGTATACAGACAGATATTTCGCAATAGTGTTCTACATGTCAAGGTCTTCTTGGACTTTTGGACTTTTCTCTCGTCGGCAGTATTTACTGAGATATGTGCGTACCCTAATAAAAATGTGCCCAATTTTCGGATAAAATCACATCTGATTATATACTATTATATATAACTGCATAACATTTTATATCATTAGATATAATTTTATCCAAAAATTGCGCAAGTTCTTGTTGAGTTGAGTTGAGGGTGGGTTGTACAAGCCTAAAAATAAGTAAATTTTTAGGCAAGTCCATGGCGCTCAGACTTAAAATAGTCCATTGTACCGTATCCTGAAAAGAAAGATTAAGTAAGGGTGATAAAAGGTTGAGAAGAAAAGGTAAGAAAAGTGCTTGTTCAGAATTTCTCAGTTGCTTTCATAAACTTGAGAAAATCAGACAAGGGAAGTCCATGAACCGTGTCCATAGACAGAATATCAGAACCCAATATCCGCAGTCTAGCCCTTGAGAACTCTGAACAACAACAGACGTAATGTTCAGTTGTGTCATCATCCTCAAGACAAGCCACGCATAATGGGTCTGATACCTAATCTCGTCATATGACGAGCACAGGCATTGTGTCCCGTAATTAAGCAAGTTCTTACTAGAGTATGTAAAATTTTAGATTAAAAATAAGCTTTTGGAAACCTGACAGATATGTTGAGGTAGCTTTTTTCATGGGTTTCCTTGTAGTACCTTTTCTAAAAATTTCGTCCGTTTTTTTTAGTTTTCGAGATATCATCATTTTTAATTTTTAACTAAATTCTTAGAAGTTTATAACTAAATTTAAAGAAGTACATTTCCTCAATTCTAAGAAGACAAATATGATGAACTTATGATAAACTTTTAACTAAATTTTTTGTAAACATAGTTTTAGGAAATATGCCTTCAAAAAAAAGATATCTTTATTATATTTGGAGAAAATTTCTAGGGCTTCAAATGGAGATGGGTTTTCTGAATCTCGGGATTCGGAATTGAAGAAGAAATTTTTTCGGGATCCCGATTTCGGGATCGCGAGATTTAGGGGATATTTTGAATCCCGAGAAACTTGAGATCTTTTGGAAATTTTCAAATCCACGCGTTCGTAAAGATTAGCAAAGTTCTGTAAAAGTTAAGAACTTAGAAAAAGGAAAACGATCGGGAGTGACTACCTAGCAATAACCGCTCTACCTACGGATCCTTCTGTGAAGGACATCTGTATTCGGTTTTTTTTCGTCGTGGCTCATTGTTATCAACTTTTTGCAGTTTTTCATTATACACTCAAAAAAAAAAAACTGTAATGTTAGCAAAAAAAGCTTGTAAACCTACAAGAAAATTTGCTGATTTTGAACCCACAATTTTTTTGCTAAAGTTAGCAAAAATGTTTTGCCAATAATTAGTTAACAAAAAAATTTTTTTTTTTGACACATTTGAGGACCCCATTGGGTTCGGACCGGATAGGTCCAGACCCCGATGGGCCCAGACCTAGTTGGGTTCCTTAAAAATCGTCATAGTTTTTGATCCAAAATTTGTGTCCGTTTCGCTCTACCTTGCTTAGTTTTTGAGATACGTGATTATAGGGGCCCACTGGGGTCTTGAGAATTAAAAAACTCGATAACTTCAAAAATATTACTCGGAGAGCTTTTGACTATTTTGCGGTCTTGTTCTACGTATTGAGGGCTACAAAAATGCTTTTGGATTTTTTGTTGTGTCGGCAATATTTACCGAGATATGAGCATTTCAAAATTTTCGGGAATGCTAGCTTTTTTGGATCCAAAGTTAGGGCCCATTAGGGTCCACACATGTGAAGAGGACCCGCGAAAGTATGGTGATTCTAAGAACCAAAAATGCCCTCCATTTTGCTCTATCTGGCTTAGTTTCCGAGATAGAGCCATTTAAAGTTTTCTGAAAATAAAAAAAATTTACCATTATTTTTGCTAATGTTAGCAAAAAATCTTGTAAAAATGTTGTCAACTCAATTTCAAATCTTAGCAAAAGAAATTAGTTCAACGTTTGTTTAAAATTGCTAATGTGCTAAATGAAGTTTACAAGAATTTTTTGCTAACATGCTAATCTCAACTAAAAATTTGCTAAAAGTTAGCTAACTAGCATTAGCAAAAAAAAATTAGTAAATCTACTAACGTATTTTTTTGAGTGTAAATCTTTAAAAAATTTTATTTTAGAAAAACATATAATTAAAACAGTTTGTAACTTAAAGACTAAAGATTTGTCAAAAGTCCTTTCGTCGAACCATTATTAGTTTTTAGAATCTTTTTGCAAGCTTTACATTTCGCAAATGGTTCACCTGTTGCTTCCGCAAAAAATGGTGATAGACGGTACTTTTGTCGAATTCTTTTATTTAGTGATCCACAAAATTCATATTTTATATAAATTTTTGAAAAAGGAAATATAAAAACAATAAAAATAATCGGGATACTGAAAATCCCACACAGAGAAAAATAAATTTCTAACTCAATTTTTCCGTTGCATCAACTCAAAATTCGGTTGCTGCTACTTCATTTTGCTGTGGCAAACGAATTTTGTAGTTGTTTCAATTTAAAGACAGTTGTATTAACAAAATTTAGTTGTAACTACTGATGTTCACTTGTTACAACCTTCATTCAAATGCATAAACCGAATTTTTGTTGCAGCAACTGAATTTCAGTTGGAAATTAGAAAATTTGTTTGCTGTGTGCATGATTGAAAATCAGAATTCCTGATATTCCGGATTGGCCCGAATATCCCGGTTACTTTTGTCGAATTCTTTTATTTAGTGTTCCAAAAAATTTATAGTTTATATAAATTTTTGAACAAAAAAAAATATAAAAACAATAAAAAATCGGAATACAGAAAATCCCAGGATTGAAAATCAAAAATCCCGATATTCGGGATTTGCCTAATCCCGAAAATTCCGGGATCTCTGAAATCGATATTTCGGGATTCGGGATTTTCGGAAAATGCATAAACTAAATTTTGTTGAATAAAAATCATTTTCGATTATTTTTTTAATTAATGTAATACAAATGTTTAATTAACAATTTCAAAAAAACTGATGCTACGTTTAATCATATTAATACACTCAAAAAATTTCATAGGTAAAATGAACGAAATACTTCGTACATTGTACGAAATATTTCGTGGTTTTGTCGGAACGAAATATTTCGTAATATTTACCTATGGCATTTTGTAAATATTACGAAGTTTGTTTAGTGATATTTACGAAATAAATACGAAACTATTTCGTAAATTTACGAAATATTTAGTATAACTACGAAATATTTCGTAAAAATACTAAATATTTTCGTACATATTAAGAAGTTTTTTTTTGTAAATACGAATTATGTTTATTTTTACGAAAATATTTCGTAAAGTTACGAAATATTTTGTATAACTACGAAATATTTTGTATAATTACGAAATATTTCGTAAAAATACAAAATATTTTTGTACATATTACAAGTTTTTTTTGTAAATACGAATTATGTTTAGTTTAACGAAAATATTTCGTAAACTTACGAAATATTTTTCCATTTCCAATTCCATTTCTTAACGGAATTGACTCGGTGACATGCCCGTATAACTTTTCACTAATGTGGCAACACCTAACAGACTGCATTGAAAAATATATCTTGGGTGATTTGAATTTGTGTTGTGCTGAAAATAAAATTTTCAATTAACTAAATTTTGGTTTATTTTAATAATTTTTGGTAGTTTTATTTTTGTTAACTTTACTAACATTTAGTAAAATTCATCTTTTGAACATAAAAACAGAACTCTTAATTTTGATTTTTTCCCCGTAATTTATATTTTTTCTACTTTATTATCCTGAAAATTTTCTTAATTTGTTAAAAAAAAAATACCAAAATATTTATATACTCTTATTTTTATACACAAAAATGGCAATAATAATTTTTCTATTAAGTTTTTTTTTTATAGCAATATTAAGTTTTAAGCAATACAAAATTATTTTTAACTATTTTTCAAGATCTTTTTTTAAGTTTCCTATAAGCAGAAAATCATAGACTTTTTTTGGGAATTTTTCATTAATATTTTTTGGATATTCTAACTTAATTTTAACACTGCCTGTATTTTGACAAAATTCAAAATTTTACTTTTTCAAATCGAATATCTTGTCTATATAATTTTTGTTTATTTTTTAATTACTACTAATTAATTAGTAAATTTAATAATACTTTTTTTGTATATTGAAAGGAATGAAAAAACAACTGCCCACACTGCCCAATTTACACTCAATACATTTTTAAATGATAAACAAAAAAAACATAATTAATTTATTATTTGATTTTATGACCAATTGTTTGAAAATATTTTTTATTTTTTGTTGGGCTAATTGTGGTCAGTTAGATTTTTGATGTAAATAAAAACAAATTTATTGCATCATTTTTTCTCGACGTTTCGTTGATGGGTTTTCAACTTTTTCAAGAGATTAGATTTATTAATTTCTGGTGACAAAATATAAAAAAACATGGTAACAAAATTCTTAAGTATTAATTATCAAAGTTAAACTTACGATTTTTTAAAATTTACATTTTCAGATATTTAAAAAATTGTTTTATAAAACTGGACAACACGACACACATTGTATAAATAATTTAATAAATAATTGGAGAAAAAATAAATAAAAATATAAATAATCACAGTTTAAAATTAATAACTAATATCACAGAACTTATTGTTTAACTGATTGCTATTGAATATTGCAGCTTTGTATTATCTTTGTCTTCCTTTGTGTTCATTGTTGTTTTAATTTTTTCTTGGATCCTCAAACTTTCGATTGTATATCTCTTATTTTCTTTACTTTCCTTATTTAGAATTTTTACTCCCTTAAAATTAAGTTGATGTCCAGTCTCTTTTGCGTGAATTGCTAAAGCAGTTGACTCTTTTGATTTTTTAACATCAGCTTCATGTTCTGCTATTCTTACACCTAGCATTCGTTTTGTTGTTCCTATATATACTTTATTGCATTGTTCCCTTTCGTTGCCTTGACAGTCAATTTCATACACAACATTATCAATTTTTAATTTTTCTAATTTTGTTTTGTTTCGTGTAAACAGGTGTCTCAGTGTCTCATTCGATTTGTGTGCTAATTTTACGCTCTCATCATTAATTACTCTCATTAGATTTTTACTCTCCGTCAATTTTGGTATATATGGAATGCTGTAGAATAGGGATCCATTTATTTGCGTCTTTTCATTTTGGGTATTTTTAAGAGTTTTGTTTAGTAAGTTATTTATAATGAATGTTGGGAAGTTGTTCATGGTTAAAATTCTTTTAACTTTAGTAATATTTTCTTTTTTAAATTGTTCATGACTTAACTGCAATACTTTTTTAATTAGATTCGTCGCTGTATTTATCTTCATTTTATGTGGTTGAGTCGAGTGATAATTTATCATTCTTCCTGATGCTGTCGGCTTGGTGTACCAATTGGTTATTAGCTTTTCATTGTCCTTTATTATTTCCATATCCAGATATGATATTTTTCCATTTTTCTCTTTTTCAATGGTAAATTTAAGTTTATTGTGATAGGTGTTTAGTGTTTTCATTATGATTTCTTCGTCCTTTTTGTTGATGACTGCAAATAAATCATCTACGTATTTTGATATATGTTTTATTTTTACATTTTTTAATTTTAATTCTTCGATTACGTCGTCAAGAAGTTTATCCAGAACAATGTCGGCAATCGTGGGTGAAAGCGGGTTCCCCATAGGCATACCATATGTTTGATGGTAAAATTTTCCATTAAATGTAAAGTAGTTGTTTTCTTCTAAGCAAAATTGTAGTAATTTTAAGAATTTTGGTTTTGTAATTGTTGTTTCTTTTTTCAGGATTTCCCATTTGTCAATGATGTTTTTTATAGCTAGGTGGGTAGGTATATTTGTAAACAGTGAAACCACGTCAAATGAAACAATAATGTCTTCCTTCTCTAAAGTGATGTCTTCTAGCCGTTCTTTTAGTTCCACCGAATTTTTAACGTTGTATGTTGGTGATATTACGTGTTTTAGAATTTTACCGATGTATTGGGATAATTTGTAACAGGGTACCTTTACTGAGGACGATATGGGTCTCATGGGTATATCTTCCTTATGAATCTTCGGTAGACCATATAGTTCAGGAGCTGCAGCTGCATGGCTTGTAAGTCTAATTTTTTCAAATTTTGTGATGTGATTGTTTTTTAATAAATCCGTTATTATGTTGTTGTTGTTTTTTTGTAATTTGGCTGTTGGGTCCTCGCGAATAGATTTGTAGGTAATTTTATCTTCTAGTAGCATATTTATTTTTCTTATGTATTCTTCTTTGTACATGATCACTGTCTTGTTTCCCTTGTCAGCTGTTGTTATCATTATTTTGTCCTTATGTTTCTTTATATACATTTTTGTCTCCTCATATATATTTAAAATGTATTTCTCTATCTCGTTGTTTCTTATATTTCTTTTATAATTTGCAATCCGATTGGCAACTTTAGACCTTGTTATCTCTTTTTCCGTGTCGTCCTTTATGGTTTGTATCCACTGTTCCATGTCCGCTATAAGGGGGATTGGTGAAAAATTCTTGTTGTTCACTGGTAAAGCGAATTTATTTCCTAGGGACAGAAGCCATTTACTTTCCATATCAAAATTTATTGTTGTGTAGTTTATGAACCACTCTTCGTTGAAATTAAAATGGAATTTTTTAAACATCTCACTTTTTAATTTCTTCATTTTAGAATTATGTGTCTTTTGGATACCCTCTTTTATTTTAACAAATTTGTTCCATTGGTCTTTCTTAAATTTAATAAGTTCTGTTTCGTTAAGTGTCCTACCAATTTCATTCTCCATATGTTTAATTTCCTTCATAGTTGACTTTTTGATTATATGTGTCTCCCTAATTTCTACGTTTAGTATTTTGTTGTGAAGATTATGCTCTATTTTTTCCATTTCAGTTTTGGCTGCTGATGTTTTAAACAAGTGCGTTAATTTTTGGGTACTGTTGCTTACGTGTGTTGGTGTGATTCCAGATTTTCTGCATTTTTGTAAAAATACCGCCCTTTCTGTTGTCTTTGCAAGTTTTTCTATTGCTCTACAGTATTGTTTTAGCATACTGGTTGTTTCTATGTTGTATTTGGTTTTTATATGTTGAAAAAAGTTCTTCATGTTGTTGTTATATTTTTGTCAGCTAATAATGTTGTTACTTCTAGTTTTGTTTTCGGCAGGCCCTCCGAATGTATTATATTATTTGATTTTATGACCACTTGTTTGAAAATATTTTTTATTTTTTGTTGGGCTAATTGTGGTCAGTTAGATTTTTGATGTAAATAAAAACAAATTTATTGCATCATTTTTTCTCGACGTTTCGTTGATGGGTTTTCAACTTTTTCAAGAGATTAGATTTATTAATTTCTGGTGACAAAATATAAAAAAAAACAAAACTAGAAGTAACAACATTATTAGCTGACAAAAATATAACAACAACATGAAGAACTTTTTTCAACATATAAAAACCAAATACAACATAGAAACAACCAGTATGCTAAAACAATACTGTAGAGCAATAGAAAAACTTGCAAAGACAACAGAAAGGGCGGTATTTTTACAAAAATGCAGAAAATCTGGAATCACACCAACACACGTAAGCAACAGTACCCAAAAATTAACGCACTTGTTTAAAACATCAGCAGCCAAAACTGAAATGGAAAAAATAGAGCATAATCTTCACAACAAAATACTAAACGTAGAAATTAGGGAGACACATATAATCAAAAAGTCAACTATGAAGGAAATTAAACATATCGCTCCTTTACTTGTATAGTGTCACAACTCAAAATATTTGATTTTGCAGAAAACACGTTTAAAGTTTACTATTGAAACTGGTTTTTAATTGAAAAAGGCCGGTACAAAGAAAATGTAATAATGGCGTGTACTCTTTTCAAACGGTGAGTTTAAAAGATATTAATACGAATTTTTGACACAATATAAAGCACGATATAACATATAATTATGCATCATTAACTCAAAAAACGCATTTTTTGTGTTATGACACTATACAAGTAAAGGAGCGATATGGAGAATGAAATTGGTAGGACACTTAACGAAACAGAACTTATTAAATTTAAGAAAGACCAATGGAACAAATTTGTTAAAATAAAAGAGGGTATCCAAAAGACACATAATTCTAAAATGAAGAAATTAAAAAGTGAGATGTTTAAAAAATTCCATTTTAATTTCAACGAAGAGTGGTTCATAAACTACACAACAATAAATTTTGATATGGAAAGTAAATGGCTTCTGTCCCTAGGAAATAAATTCGCTTTACCAGTGAACAACAAGAATTTTTCACCAATCCCCCTTATAGCGGACATGGAACAGTGGATACAAACCATAAAGGACGACACGGAAAAAGAGATAACAAGGTCTAAAGTTGCCAATCGGATTGCAAATTATAAAAGAAATATAAGAAACAACGAGATAGAGAAATACATTTTAAATATATATGAGGAGACAAAAATGTATATAAAGAAACATAAGGACAAAATAATGATAACAACAGCTGACAAGGGAAACAAGACAGTGATCATGTACAAAGAAGAATACATAAGAAAAATAAATATGCTACTAGAAGATAAAATTACCTACAAATCTATTCGCGAGGACCCAACAGCCAAATTACAAAAAAACAACAACAACATAATAACGGATTTATTAAAAAACAATCACATCACAAAATTTGAAAAAATTAGACTTACAAGCCATGCAGCTGCAGCTCCTGAACTATATGGTCTACCGAAGATTCATAAGGAAGATATACCCATGAGACCCATATCGTCCTCAGTAAAGGTACCCTGTTACAAATTATCCCAATACATCGGTAAAATTCTAAAACACGTAATATCACCAACATACAACGTTAAAAATTCGGTGGAACTAAAAGAACGGCTAGAAGACATCACTTTAGAGAAGGAAGACATTATTGTTTCATTTGACGTGGTTTCACTGTTTACAAATATACCTACCCACCTAGCTATAAAAAACATCATTGACAAATGGGAAATCCTGAAAAAAGAAACAACAATTACAAAACCAAAATTCTTAAAATTACTACAATTTTGCTTAGAAGAAAACAACTACTTTACATTTAATGGAAAATTTTACCATCAAACATATGGTATGCCTATGGGGAACCCGCTTTCACCCACGATTGCCGACATTGTTCTGGATAAACTTCTTGACGACGTAATCGAAGAATTAAAATTAAAAAATGTAAAAATAAAACATATATCAAAATACGTAGATGATTTATTTGCAGTCATCAACAAAAAGGACGAAGAAATCATAATGAAAACACTAAACACCTATCACAATAAACTTAAATTTACCATTGAAAAAGAGAAAAATGGAAAAATATCATATCTGGATATGGAAATAATAAAGGACAATGAAAAGCTAATAACCAATTGGTACACCAAGCCGACAGCATCAGGAAGAATGATAAATTATCACTCGACTCAACCACATAAAATGAAGATAAATACAGCGACGAATCTAATTAAAAAAGTATTGCAGTTAAGTCATGAACAATTTAAAAAAGAAAATATTACTAAAGTTAAAAGAATTTTAACCATGAACAACTTCCCAACATTCATTATAAATAACTTACTAAACAAAACTCTTAAAAATACCCAAAATGAAAAGACGCAAATAAATGGATCCCTATTCTACAGCATTCCATATATACCAAAATTGACGGAGAGTAAAAATCTA
This sequence comes from Pegoplata infirma, assembly GCA_963921195.1. Lineage (NCBI taxonomy): Eukaryota > Metazoa > Arthropoda > Insecta > Diptera > Anthomyiidae > Pegoplata > Pegoplata infirma. The sequence continues at coordinate 40,288,575 of OY992539.1, read as the reverse complement.
ATGAGAGTAATTAATGATGAGAGCGTAAAATTAGCACACAAATCGAATGAGACACTGAGACACCTGTTTACACGAAACAAAACAAAATTAGAAAAATTAAAAATTGATAATGTTGTGTATGAAATTGACTGTCAAGGCAACGAAAGGGAACAATGCAATAAAGTATATATAGGAACAACAAAACGAATGCTAGGTGTAAGAATAGCAGAACATGAAGCTGATGTTAAAAAATCAAAAGAGTCAACTGCTTTAGCAATTCACGCAAAAGAGACTGGACATCAACTTAATTTTAAGGGAGTAAAAATTCTAAATAAGGAAAGTAAAGAAAATAAGAGATATACAATCGAAAGTTTGAGGATCCAAGAAAAAATTAAAACAACAATGAACACAAAGGAAGACAAAGATAATACAAAGCTGCAATATTCAATAGCAATCAGTTAAACAATAAGTTCTGTGATATTAGTTATTAATTTTAAACTGTGATTATTTATATTTTTATTTATTTTTTCTCCAATTATTTATTAAATTATTTATACAATGTGTGTCGTGTTGTCCAGTTTTATAAAACAATTTTTTAAATATCTGAAAATGTAAATTTTAAAAAATCGTAAGTTTAACTTTGATAATTAATACTTAAGAATTTTGTTACCATGTTTTTTTATATTTTGTCACCAGAAATTAATAAATCTAATCTCTTGAAAAAGTTGAAAACCCATCAACGAAACGTCGAGAAAAAATGATGCAATAAATTTGTTTTTATTTACATCAAAAATCTAACTGACCACAATTAGCCCAACAAAAAATAAAAAATATAATTAATTTATGTAAAGTGCAATCTGTTAAGAATCTTAAGTTTCCTCTTTTATAAAAAAAATAAAAAAATAAAAATGTTCAAAATTAAATTTTAACTTTTTTGTTTGTTTTTCATTTTTATGATTTTATTGTGTTTTGGTTTTTTATAATTTTTTTTTATTTTTTTGTTTTATTATTTCTTTAATATTTAATTAAAAAAAATGTTTATATATTTTTAATTGTGTAATAAAAAGTACTTTATATTATTTAAAAAAAAACAAATTTTGTTTTCTTTAATTTTTAATTTCAGTTTAGTTGAATCTTTTGAATTTTTTTGCTTTTAAGTTTGTTTTAGGAATTTTTTTATCAATTCTGAACGGATTTTTATTGTGACATTATAAAAAAAATCCACCGTGACGGATTATGGCTGTTGTAAAAGAAAATATACCCAAACTAAACCAACGCCACAGTAGCAAAACATGGCGACTTTTTCTACCGTTCATGTATGATTGAACCTATAAAAACAAGTCCATTGTTTTATGCTGCCTTATACTAGTTCACTATTTCTAACACAAAAACTTGAAAAAAATTAAAAATATGGTTCAAGAATACTTTTTGATAAGTGTTTTAAGTGTCGCGTCTGTTTACTCTGCTATGAAACAATAAAGCACACAGTACATTAGACCTCTATTTTTTATAAGACAAATTGTCGGGACAAATTTTTATTCTCTTATCCCTTCACGCGTTATATATCGTACAAATTTGAGGCCAATCGGACTAAATGAACCCGTAACGTCCGGCAATCAAAGTTTTAGTTTTTGCAATTAAAAAAAAACATGTGTCTGCGTCACATCATTAATAATTTTGATGCGCTGAATACGAATATCAAAAAAAATGAAAATCGGTTGGACGGTTGTCGAGATATCTCTTTTCTTCCTACGTTCAAGAAATATTTTTAAAACAAAATTTTTGATTCCTTAAAAATTAAAAAATATTCTTGCGATGCATTTTTTTTTTTAATACAAATAATCAAAAAAAAATCTAAAATCGCTCGAGCGGTATTCAAGACATCGCCATTTGAAATTTGTTAAAAAACTTTTAAAAATTAAGAGTTTTCCCGAGTTTAAATTTTTTTTTAAAAATTTTTGTTTCATTGACTTTTTAAAGAGCTTAAGAAAAACTTTCTAAAAAACTTAATTTGAGCCTTCGATTAGTTTTGAGTTTTTGGTAAGGAAAAAATTAAAAAAAAAAAAAAATTTGATCGACAGACTCCACGGATTAAAATGATCGGATTTGTCTCAAATTAATTTTAATTCAAAATTTGTCTAAAGCTCTTTAAAAAAGTCAAAAAAAAAAATTTTTTTTTTTTTAATTTCTGGACCTTGGGAAAAAACCGCCATTTTTCGCAAATTTGAAGTACTGATATCCCGAAAAAAGTTCAACCGATGTTAAAACTTTTTTTATATTTAAGCTCAGCGCATCGAAAACTATAAAAATGATGTACACTCAAAAAAAAAAAAACTGTATGTTAGCAAAAAAAACTTGTAAACCTACAAGAAAATTTGCTGATTTTGAGCCCACAATTTTTTTGGTAAAGTTAGCAAAAATGTTTTGCCAAAAATTAGTTAACTGAAATTTTTTTTTTCAACTTAGTTCATACAAATTTGAGGACCCCATTGGGTTCGGACCCGATAGGTCCAGACCCCGATGGGCCTAGACCTAGTTGGGTTTTTGATCCAAAATTTGTGACCGTTTCGCTCTACCTTGCTTAGTTTTTGAGATACGTGATTTTAGGGGACCAACGGGGTTTTGAGAATTACAAAACTCGATAACTTCAAAAATATATGACCATTTTAAAATTTTCGGGAATGCTAACTTTTTTGGATCCAAAGTTAGGACCCATTAGGGTCCACACATGTGAAGAGGACCGGCGATACTAGAGCCCGAGAACCAAAAATGGCCTCCATTTTGCTCTATCTGGATTAGTTTCCGAGATAGCGCCATTTTAAGTTTTCCGAAAATAAAAAAAAATTTACCATTTATTTTTGCTAATATTAGCAAAAAAGTTTGTTAAAATTTGGTCAACTCAATTTTAAATTTAGCAAAAAAAAATTAGTTCAAATTTTGTTTAAAATTGCTAATGCGCTAAATGAAGTTTACAAGATATTTTTGCTAACATGCTAATCTCAACTAAAAATTTGCTAAAAGTTAGCTAACCAGCATTATCAAAAAAAATTAGTAAATCTACTAACGTATTTTTTTGAGTGTATCGCAAGACAACCATTTTTTTTTTTTTCAAATTTCCAAAATCCGTCAGTTGTATTTAATCAGAATTGTATTCGAGGAATTTTTCAACATGGCGGCAAATATTGTTCTTGTTTTTCACACGTACGGATTATAATTTTTATACCATAAATCACTCTGTGGTACAGGGTATAACGACTTTGTGCTGATGTACGTAACTATTGTTCCTTGACCCACCTTGAAGTATAACGATCGAAAGTATACCGATCAAATATATGACCGGTCGCTAATATTTGTTAAACCCCAACATTTCCACAGTACAACCTACCATCTACCTTTAACACTTAAGGTGGTCCCCATAATATTTTTATACCCTCCACTTAGTGAAAGAGGGTATATATAAGTTTGTCATTCCGTTTGTAACTCATCGAAATATCGGTCTGGGACCCCATAAAGTATATATATTCATGATCCCCGATCGATTTTAAGACATTCTAGCGATGTCCGTCTGTCCGTCTGTCTGTGGAAATGGTGATCACGACCAAAATACTACACGGATATTACTGAAACTTAACATATTTATTGGAAGTTCTCCTGAGAAGTTTGGTATTGCACTTGAGCAATATCGGTTCAGCGGTTCAAAAGTTATGAACGAAAATGTAAGGACACCTCAAAAATTTTAGTACATTCAACATAACCTAAAAATACAAAATGCTTTAATTCGGCTGCTGGTTGACATATGTGAACATAATTGAACACCAAATGGTATTTAAACAAGTGCGAAAATATTTTTGACAAAAAAATAAATAAATCGCGGATTTTTTTTTTTTTTTACCAAAATTTTTTTTTCGCGGATTTTTTTTTTTTTTAATTTTTTTTTTTTTTTTAAGTAATTTCCTTTTAAAAAAAGTTTTTTGGAATAATCTTTTTGGAATTCGGCAAGGCCGAATTTAACTTTTTTACTTGTTTTTTATTAATTTGTTTTATAAAACCAGCTTCACGGCTCTCACGGTGCCTCCTAAAGTGTAACAAATTTAACAAAAAATACGTAAATAAAAATGGGGTAAGTTCTTCTTCTTCTTTATCTTACAAGGGAAGTGTCTAAACCCCTATAAACCGATTTGCATGAAACTTAAAATATATATAAAAGAGACAAATTCTAAGGTTGGGGTGTCTCGGCTTATCGGTCATATCGAGAATTTACAGGTTCCAAAAGTGCGAAAAAAATCAATCGTTATTGGATTTTTCAGCATTTTCTTTCAAAGAAACTATATGCTATTTTCATATGAGAAGAAATGTTGTGTTAATTCCTATCCAAAGATGGCATCACCTTGTAAAAATTCGACTTCATTAAATATTTTTTTCATGAAAATGTGTAAATTTTTAAATTTTTAAACACTTATATGCCAGATAGTCCAAGACACCCCAGCCTTAAAATCGTCTCTTTTATATATATTTTAATTTTCGACAAATCGGTTCATATGGGTTGAGATACTTCCCTTGTTAGTTATTTTTATTAATACTAGATTCCACAGATTTTATAGTAATGTTAAAAAAACACAGATAAATTCAAGTGTTAAAAAACACAGCTATTATAGCAAATCCCAATTATTTCTAATGCTTCACATATGTATAATAGGGCGTCCCGTCAAATCTAAACTTTCGAATTTTGTGTCGTAATACCTGCCCAATGGCCACGGCATCTTTGGTCCACAGATGCTGATTTTTACTCATAAAAAATTTGTTTTAACCCAATTGGTCTTAAAGGTTGGAAAATATTAAGTATGTTATGTAAAAAATATTTAAAAAAAAAAAATGGATTTTGGTCCAAAAATGCTGATCAGCATCGGTGGACGAAAATCGCTGATTAGCATTTTTGGATCAAAATCGTGTTTTTATATTTTTTTTAATATTTTATAGATAACATGCTTAACATCTTCTAACTTTTGAGACGAATTTGGATAAAAAATAATTTTTATGTTTAAAAATCAGCATCTGTGGACCAAAATTTTATTTTGGAACCTTTTTAAACATTGTTTCCATAAAGTACACAAAATTCCTAATTTTTAAGCCGGATTTGATCAAAAAATTCGGACATGAATTTTGGTTGAAGAAAGTAATTTTTTCATACTTTTATGGCTGGTTGCCGACTGATGATAAAATTTTTAAATTTTCCCACAGCTTTTCTGTGACAATCGTTCGGCAGGTATAACGAAACAAAATTGAAAAGTTTAGATTTGACGGGACGCCCTAATGTGTAAGCCATTCGTGTTACGGAAACAGTCTCCTAATATATTATAATTTTGTTTTAATTTTAAATTTCTTTTAATAAATCAATAAATTAGAATATTAGCTAAATTAATTCTATAGTAAAAAATATCTTGTAAATAAAAAAATTAAATAAAATATGAAGTCTCAGCTCAGAGGTTTCCTTATTAAAATACAAAATTTTTATATATGTAAATTAAGAAAATCCATAAAAATAAGAAATTTTTTTAAACAACAAAATTAAATAGAAAATTCATACATGTATTTAGGTTGGAAACGAACTAACAAAAATTATTCTCAAAATGATTCAAAATTATTTTACACTAATACCCAAATCAGACCTGAGGTGAAAACTCGTTCAAACGAGATTTCACCTCAGATGTGAATAGGCCCTAAAACATTTTTTTAGTAAAAATTCACTGGCATATGTTGGAAAAGTTATTACTGAGTTTATACAACATTTTTCAGTAGTTTTTAAACAGATAAAAAGTTATGTTATGATTGATCATGGTGCTATAGTGTTGACAGCAATCATAATATGTTTATTGCAATCATATTATGGCCTAATTATAATTTTACGATTATTTGAAATCATAAAATGCTTTTTGCAAACATATAATAATTTTTTCAAACAAATTAAAGTGCAATTATCAATCATAGTGGTATTCACGTCATTTTTACCCTTGCAAATTTGCGAAATGCAAAATTTTTAGAACAAACACATGACATAAAATAAACGAACAAATAATTTAATGTCTGTTTGTTGTAATAAATGTTGCATTTCGCACTTTGCAAGGGTAAAAATATCTGACGTGAATGCCGTCATAATGAAATTCACCTCAGCAATTTTAATCTGGCCAAAATGCGAAATGTCAAAATTGCAACTATATTTTAAACTTAGAACTTTATTAAAATAAAGTTCTATTCTTTTCTTGCAATCACGCATCATGTAAAAGGTAATAGAAAAGTATATTCAGGGTATTCACTTTAGAATTTTTTGACCCTTGCAACAGTGCAACAGTGCAATATTGCAATTTTTTTTTTTTTTTTTTAAATTTTATTTTTCTATTACCTTTTATATGATGCGTAGTTGCAAGAAAAAATTTGCAATTTATTTTAATATAAACACAATTGCTTTTATTCACAAAGAAACAAGCAAAATAAGTTGCAATTTTGACATTGCGCAATTTTGCAAGACTAAAGTTTCTGACGTGAATTCCATTATTAATTCAAACACTGTTTTCTTTGCAATCTTACACTTTTGCAAGGGTACAAGTTTTTTAGTGAAGCCAGTAATATAACGCTTTTTAATTTTGATTGCCTCAATCTTTTTGTGTACTAACAATTTTTAATGTGTATGATATTTCACTGTCCATCAAAAAGAAAAAAAATTGTTAAACACAAACTGAATAATATACGTTTGAAACTAGAGGCTAAATGAAGTAAAACTACATTTACACAAACTGGATAATATACGTTTGAAACTAGAGACTAAATGTAGTAAAACTACATTTACAGTTTTTCATTTCATGATCCTGTTTCCTTTAAAAGGGACTTCAAAGCTTAAGCGGATTAAATTTTTTAAAAAAAAATTGTATATTTGTACTTGTCTTAGGATGCCACTATTGGTGGCAAATGAAAGAGGAGGAACTCCGCTAATTTTTCCATTTTATTATTTTGACATATTAGGAATTATGAGGTATTTAATGTCTTTTCAAAAAACTATCCTTCAGTATCATTTAAAATTTTTTTAACAAAATCTCTTGATAAATTTTTTTAAAGGACATTATTCACATCCTTTAGCCTGATATGACTAAATTGAAAAATTTAAATTAGCGAAAATTTTCCTTCTTTCTTTTGCCATCTATAGTGACATTAGAGACAAGTAAAAATATTTAAAAAATATTGTAATCCTCTAAAACTTTGAAGTCCTTTTAAAAGGAAACGGGATCACGAAATTAAAATCTTCAAATGCAGCTTTACTCCATTTGATCTCTACATTCAAACGTATATCATTCGGTACATGTTTGATTAATTTTAAATAGGAGTTTTAAATTATTTATTTTTTTGATATAGTGGTATTCAAAATTACAACAACTTTTGCCAGTTCGCATCTAGCCTTAATTAACATAAAAAACATATATTTACAAAAACCTTTTCTTAATAAGAAAATAAAAAACGAAACTTTAAAATGAAAATAAATGTACAACCTCTAAAGTAAAATAAAATTAAAAAAAATAAGTACAACGAAAATATTATATTTAAAAGTTTTATCATAAAAAAATATATAAATGGAATTCACGTCAGCAATTTTTGTCTTTCAAAAATGTGAAATATCAAAATTGCAACTTTATTTGTTTGTTATTTTGCAAAGATTAGCAATAATATTACTATTTAAACAAAAAGCAAATAGGAAAGTGTTAATTCAATACTAGAATTCACGTCAGCAGTTTTTACTCTTGCAAAATTGCGAAATGCAATATTTTTACAATAAACACATGAAAAAAAATAAGTTTATGTGTGTTTGTTGTAATAAATGTTGAAGTTTGCACTTTGCAAGGGTAAAAATTTCTGACGTGAGTACTGTCAATATTAAAAAAAGTTGCAATCTTGCACTATTGCAAGGCTAAAAATTGCTGAAGTGAATACCATTATAATTTTGAGTTAAAAAGAGTATTTATATTAAAAAAACCTTATGATTACAAAAAATGAAAACAACCTTAAATACCTTGAAAATATAAACCTCATTCAAAAAGAAAATCCTTTATTTTGTTTCAAATAGATTTCCGTCAATTAAATATAAAAGATCTTAAAAAAAAGTTCGAGCACTTTAAATGAAAAAAAAAATAATTAAAAATTAAAAAACAAAAAACAAAAAATACTAAAAATTAAAAAATCTGGATTAAATTAAAAGAAAAATAAATACATAAAACAACATTTGGACCTCATACTTTTTAAACCAAAAAAGAAAAATTAAAAAAAACGAAATTATTGATAAATATTTGTATAAATAAAAACAAAAGCACTTTGAATAAATTAAATTCCATGACACAACAGAAAATTAAAAAAAAAAAAATAAAACTTTTTTATCTCAACTATTCGACTTCGACTTTTTTATACTCCTTTGATATCAAACAAAAAAAAATGTTTGGGGTAAAGCGGTTTCGCTTAACGGTTTTGGCAAACACAACTGTTTGCGCTCTTTTCAGTACAAATTCTGTAGTTTATCCACAGTTTAAGCTCCTCCTAATCAAAATTTAGATTTTTTTCTGAAGTTGGTGGGATTTTTTACCCTCTACTTAGGCCGGAAGAAATTCGTGCGATGTTGCTTGATTAACATGTTTCTTATGAGAACGTGCGTGGTCGTGAATAAAATCTCACTCAAGATCCCATATCTAACTTTTAATTTTCATTAGTTTAGTATACGGTGCGTATTATTAATTATATTAAGAGTTTATATGAGGCATACCAAATCAAATGTCCCGCTACAGAAAAACATGCGTCCCGTGAATTTCTGAATAGGTTTTATGAATAGCCCTATATGAAACTAATAAAATTGCGTTTTTGGTTTTTCAATTTTTCAAAAAACTGGGCTTAGGAGGCGTGTTTAAATATTTATCAAATTAAATTGGAATGTACCACAATCTCAAAAATTTACATTCTCGTATAGATTTGTATGGGCTGTCGATTCAATTTTCAGAACCCGTTCTGATATTTTTAATTTTTTAAAAAAGTAAATTTATCAAAAATCCGGCCATTTTGCTTTTACAAAAAAAAAAAAGTTTAGGGTCGCTGTTCCAAAAAAAGTAATTCACATAAAAAATGTGAAAACGAAAATTTCCGATTTTTTTTGTGTTCTAGATTTCACATCCGTTTTTTTTTTTCATTTTGTTTCACATAAATAAATTTTGGTGAAAGTAAAACGAATGCACTTTTTTCCTTATAATTCATATGTTTTTCGTTTTTTTTTTCGAGAAAATCGGATTTGAATATTAAATTTCATAACAATTTTGTTTTTATGTATTTTCTTGTTTTGCTTCAACATAGCGAATGAGTATTAACCCCCAGTTTCTGTAATACGAACGCCATTCGTTTGTTACGAATTTGTGTGTATTTTGTTATTGTAAACAAAATACACACAAATTCGTCGCAGACGGCATTCGTATTACAGAAACTGTGGGTAAATAGTTGCATAAATATTACTCATACGCTATGTTGAAACAAGAAAATACAAGCAAATTACAAAATTGTTATAAAATTCAAAATTCAAATGCGATTTTCTCGAAAAAAAAAAAACAAAAAAACATGTCTGAGTTGTTTTATGTGGATAGACAAACAACTAAACTTTAAAAAAAAAATTAAAAAAGTGGCCGGATTTTTGATAAATTGACTTTTTTTAAAAAATGGAAATTTTAGAACGGGTTCTGAAAATTTTCAAAAAAAAAAAAATTTAATCGAAAATACAAAACTAAATTTTTGAGATTGTGGTGCATTCCGTTTTAATGTTTTTTTCCTGGACATTTGGTGTGGAATGCCTCATATATATAAAAGTCTCCTGTTAAAGCACAATGTAATTTCTGTATTTAGATCTATTTCCATCAATTTTCTCATTCGTTTAAACACACTCTAAAATAAAAATGTTCCATAGATCCCACTGTCCCATTATGGGTTTTTTTATTGTCGTATTAATTCAAACACCCTTATCCTATAATTAAAACCTACAATTGCAAAACTTATTTACGACAATTACAGAGGTAATTAAGGAGCATGTTACAATGTAATTTTGTCAATTCAATATTTCCTCAGAAAGCGAAGAGCGATTTTTTTCAAAATGGAACCACTTCCAATCAGGCGTATAATTTTACTTTGGCTTTTTGAAAGTGGTTTCACTCGGAAAAAAATATTTCCTTTTAAATTTTTAGAGGAATCATTCAGTTTCGCTTTCGCTATTTGGCAGTGAGATATGCCCTGGAAATTTTACGAATTTTCTATAGTAGAAATGTTTTGTTTTTATCCTCTTTTTAATTACTTACTAGTTTTATTAATGGTTTCAATATATGACAAAAAAAAAAACAAAATAAAATGACCCCAAAAACCTCATTAGTCTTAAATTTTAAGAAAAAATAAATAAAAAATATTTAGTAAATATGTATTTTAAAAAATCATTAAATAAATATAAGAAAAAAGTTTATATTAAGAAAATTGTCTAGAAAATTATATCTATAAGTTTTGTTATATGTCTTTAATAATAAAATAATAAAAAGAATATATTAAATATGTATATGAAATTCATAAATAATTGTTGTTTTATTTCGTTCACCTTTTTTAACTGTTACTGTTGTCCACGAGCAACATGGATTATAAATCTTCTTGATAGTTATTGATAGAAAAAATATTTTTTTTTTTTGGTTTTCTTTATTTTATTAAAACATTTTAACATAAATGTGATTAAATCAATTAAGAATAAACAAAATAGTTAATTCATTTTCTTTAAAATATTCTACTCCAATTTTTTTAAGCAGTTATAGTTTGAAATTCTTGTTCAGCAGAAATTGTATCATTAGTTATTTTTGGAGACGACTTAATATCCATCACAGATTTTTCCAAAATTTCTGACTTAACTTCCATAGTATCATCATCTTCTGTTTCAGATTCATATTTCTAGAATTTAAAAAAAGTTTATGTTAACAATTGTAATTGTTTGACTTTATTAATATTAAATTTGATCGTTTTCATTTTACAAATTTAACTGAATTTAAACTTTTCTATAGTAGATGCAATTTGTTAAAGACAAAGTTAACAATACCAAAAGTTATTATGTACAGTCGAACCCGGTTATAACGAACTCCGGGGGACCAGTAAGAATAGTTCGTTATAAGCAAAGTTCGCTATAACCGGGGTATATTTTATATAAACCATTTTTATTTCCAAAAAAAATAGGTCCAACTTCATTTCATTTGATGTTTTTTTCATAAATATACTACTTATCAAGAAGAAAACATTAAAAATATAAATAAATTCTTTAAAAACTATAATATTAACCAAAAATTTCTAACTTTTTGTGAGTTTGGTAAACATGATTGCCGCACATTTCAAAATACTAATGGGAGTTCGTTATAAAAAGGTAAATATACATGAAATTGTATAATAAGCAGTTCGTTTTAACCGAGGATTCGTTATAACCGAGTTCGTTATAAAAGAAGTATTTTGTGTGAAAATTGATGCCAAAATGTCGGGACTTTAGAATTAGTTCGTTATAACCGAGAATTCGTTATAACCGAGTTCGTTATAACCGAGTTTGACTGTATTATTAAACGAGTATTATTTTAAAAACGAGGGTCGATCTAAATAATGAAATTATTATTAGACATTTTCAGATAATGTTTTAAAAATATTTCTATTTTTCAAAGTTCAAAAAATTTAAAATTTAAAAAAAAAATCCCAATAGTTTTAATAAGAGTTTGCAAAACGATTAAAATTGTAATCGCAACAATTAATCGTAATCGACATAAAAAAATCGTGCGAGTACGATAAATTATTTTCTACGAAAAACACGTTTTTGTAACGATTTTCAAATATGTACAGTGACTCAAACAGTTCTTGAAATGATTACCAATTCACTATTTTTGTACAAAATGCTTTATATGAAATTTTCCAAGCTATAATTTAAGCTTGATAGCGTTAAGATTGAGTAAATATTAAATAAGATACGAGGGTCGCACTGAAAAATTAAATTATTTATAGATATTTTTTTTAAAAATTTAAAAAATATTTCTAAGGCCTCTGTTCTGTCTTTCACAACTTTTCAATTCACATGAAAATTTCCGAATCACACGAAATTAGTTTATTGTTTTGTCGATCACGTTTTCATTCTAAGTTGAAATCGAATACTTAAAATTAAAAAAAAAATTATAAGAAAAAAAGGCCATTCGTTTTAATTTCATCAAATTTTATTTATGTAAAACAAAACGAAAAAAAATTCGGATGTGAAATCTAGAACACCAAAAAAATTCGAAAATTTTCACATTTTTTATGTGAATTACTTTTTTTTTTTGAACAGCGGCCTAAAATACAATTTATAAATTCTGAAATACAATAGAAAAAGTTAAAAATAGATTGATTAAGTTCGTGCTAAACGTAACATATGGGTAATGAAATGTAATATAATTCTCGTCCTCTTTTTCACCTTAATGTACGTTTAAATAGCTGATTTTAATCTTACACACCTACAGTGACAATCGAAGAGTGCTGACGAAGGAAGGGTGTCTTCTTCCGAAAGCTGTCGACATCTCCACTTAGCCTGTGTTGTCAATTGATTTTTTCAGATTTTCTCATTGTACAACAAAAATAATTATTTCTCAGAAATAATTAATATGGACTCAAACCGAAATAAATAAAACTTCAGTTATAAAATATAAAGCCCAACAATAAATAAAACAGAATTAATACAATAGATAATTTCTGAAATGCAATTGATAATATCTGAATGCAATTGATAATTTCTGAAATACAATTGATAATTTCTGAAATACAATTCATAGTTTTTGAAATACAATTGATAATTTCTGAAATACATTTTATAAGTTCTGAAATACAATTGATAACTTCTGAAAAACAATTGATAATTTTTGAAATACAATTGATAATTTCTGAAATACAATTGGAAATGGTGTAATGAAATAAACAAAATATATGGGCTTTATGGGGCCTTACACCAACATTTTAACGAATTTTTATTTTAACTCCGCAATCAAAAATTAGGATTTTTTTGAACATTTAAAAAACAATAATGCCCTATTAAAAGATTCAGATTTTTTCATGCCCTCTTATAGCTTTATTTTTTGCATCATATTTACCTTTTGTATGTATTGTCTTTGTTGTGGTATTGTTAAATGTAAAACACAAGTTGAAACATCCAAAATGCATGGTATTGGTTCTTGGCAAACCACACCAGATTTCTCCTTTTCACAAGCTTTAAATAGTATCTGCTTTTTATCTTCCAAAATATGTTTACGACAATATTTGCAACACGGCAAAGTACGATCACCACATTTAACACCACCTTCAGTAAAAATACATTTACCATGACCCGAATTTTTCGGAGCAACACTTGAATCACCGGCACGGCTACGCCTTTCTTTAAATTTTTTGTAAAGGACCGCTTCGACACCATGTCTTCTATGATATGAATTTAATGCTTTCAATTGTTCATAGAGAGCACGTTCACGTGGTGTCTCTTTCAATTGTTCGTGAATACTGCACAGATGTTCACGTTCTCGCCGTATGGCATGTAAATAACGACGTCTTTTCTCGCGAAGTATATGATGTAAACGATTTATTTGATCAATATATAAGCCTTGGAGTTTAGTCAGTTTAGCCTCAGAGAGACGTATAGCTTCTTGGCGTGTGTAGATGCCAGCGTGTTTGAGCAGGTCATCATCTTGGGAATCAACACTTTCATTATCGGATTCATTACATTCATGGCCACGTGAAGTGTTATTCATACAAATGACCTCTTCATCGGTGGAACTATCAGAGGCATAATCTAAAATACGTCTTCTCTTTCGAATAGTAGTAACAATATCATTAAGATTGTGGATTTGATCATTGGTAACTGCAAAAAAAAAAATTTTAATTTCATAACCAATAAATATAAAGGATTATGGCAAGAGTGGAGTGTAGGGACACACTCTTTTAGGATTAAAAATAAAAGAAACTAATGATTAGTGCAGACGGATCCGTTGAAGTCACCACATTTAATTGAAAACACCATAAAAAATTTTGATTTAAACTTTGTTGTCTGAATGCAGTCCACCCCAAATAATTGTGCTCTATTGGGGAGTTCACTTTCACCATTCACCTAATATTTAAAAATTTGATATCCTTTCGAATTTTTCGAAATTTTTAAAATGTGAATGGTGAAAAATACCGAATAGAGCATACTATTTTATCACGTACCATTTAAGTCCTCGACTACAAGACCTTCTAATCTATAATTTATTTTTTAATTCAAAAGAGGATGTCTGCCATTCACTGCACTACAACCAGGGTTTTGTAATATTTGTCCAAGTTAGACTATTACAAAATCTTGGAATTTTGATAAATGACCATAATAAAATGTTGGTTCTTTTCATTCTGATCTATTTCTGTCAATTTTTAACTTACCAAATGGTGTAACATGTGGTGATACCACATCAATTTCTTCATCTTGTTCACTATTTCCGGAATTTTTACCTGGCACATCTTCCACATTGATGTGATGTGCTAAACTATTCAACAGGGCCTCATTTGTATCAACTTGCTTAAGTTTACCAACTGTAGCGTGTGTCTTTTGTAACTGTACTTGACGATTATGCTCAAAACAAAGTGTCGTCATATTTGGATCCTTTTTGATATCATGTTTTGGCAAAGCATTTGGACATTTTTTACCATTAAAGTAAGTGTATGAACATTGACGAAAGTTACCACGAGGATCTCTTAGAATGTGCCGCATACAATAATCGTAGCCATCAATGCGTGGTATGGTACATTCGTAAGTGGGGTTGGAACATGATTTTGATTTATTTTCGATTTCTTGATGAAGTTGTTCCCGTAAATCTTTATCAACGGTACTAATTCCACCACAGTTGGCGACACCACCACGGCCACATTGTCGTGGTAATTGTTTGGACATATTTTTTAATTTATTTTCCAAAAAACAAAATATTTATGAAACTTTTCGGAAGAAAACAATTTCGCCACTACTTATTTTCTTTCTTCTTTAGTTTTTATGTACGCTTCATTTTTTTTTTTTTTTGTTAGTATGACACTTGCTTTGATATTCTTTCTTGTACACTAATGACAACTTTTTGAAATAAAAAAGCGCAAAGACATTTTTCAAGAAGTTTTTTTAAACAAACGATTTGTACACACAAAAAAAACTGTGTCAGATTGAGCAATCCTACTTGGTAACAATTTTTTATATGGAGTGAATAGACTTTTACCAAGTTTTGCTAAAATTATGCTTGTCGATGTTAACGCTCCGGATACACCAACATAAAATTGTAGATAACATAAGAGATAACGTCGGCAGAATTTTTTTGTATTTTCATTTTATGTTAAAGGGTGGGTAATCGTAATTTATGTTAACTCATTTTTTTCAGGAATTTGTTGATGAAGGTCGTTTGGATTTTATTTTTTATTTATTTTTTTAAAACATATAACACATTTTTTTTAATTAAAAAGCTTTAATTTAACGTTATTAAGTTACTTTCTTTCAAAAAACAACATTTATTATTAATAAAGTGAATGTTTTTTGCGTATTTGTATTTTTCCAAAATGTCGGCATCAACAAACTCATGAATTTGACGTTTCTTATGTTAACATAATTGTTAAGACTTATGTTTGGAGAACTATGTTAACATTTATTTCCAACACAAATATGTATAACATTTGACTATGGCACACGAGAAATAACACGATTTTGACGTATGTCGGAATAAATGTCCACATAATTATAGAAGGTGGAGCCAGTGGGTAAAGTAACATAATTATTTTTTTATATAAAATAACCAAGTAACTTGCACAAAAAAAAATATCGAAAGAAAATAGAACAAAAAAACAAATACCGACACTTTTATTTTGTATTTTATACCCAATTCACACCTGAGGTGAAATCTAGTTCGAACGAGATTTCGATCATATGGTTGTGTATAAAATGATAGAGACCATATGATCGAAATCTCGTTCGAACGAGATTTCACCTCAGGTGTGAATAGGCCATTAGTGTGAGTGGTTCGTTTAATTTTTTGTGTTACAAAAACGTAAAAAGGAAAACAAAAACGTAAAAGGAAATAAAATTAAATACATTAATAAAAAAATAATGAATTAGTTTTTTAAAGGATAAATAAATCAGGGGGCTAATTTTGTAACTTGATAATCGTCATCGTTAGCTCATTATTCTATTTCCATAAAATGACACTATATGGTAATGGAATAACGATGGAAACGATACGATTGACGACTATCAAGTTACATAATTACCCCCCAGACAAATGAAAAATTCGAATTTTATTTAAAATTCATAAGGTATTTGAAATAAAATTTTTGTTTAAATAAATTTCTCAAAAGCATTTAAATTTTATTGTTTCCAAAAATAAAATTCTCAAAAAAATAGAATTTTATTTTTCCAAAAATAAATTTTGAAACATTTTTAAAATATTTACTTGTTATAAATAAATATATATTTGTTTGTACGAAAATATTTTTTTTTTTATTAATAAAATTCTTTTAAGAATTTTAAATAAAATTCTAAAAAATTTTATTTAAAATTCTTTCTTGAATTTTTTAAAAACATCAAAATTGAATTTAATCAATAACGAATTTCAATTTTTATTGTTTTTCCATGTCTAAAATAAATGTAAGATAAAAAAATCCTAAAGTTAATTTTGCTGCCATAACGTAAAACACCATTCATTTAGCAAAACCAATGGAGTTCCAGGCGTATGTTTTGATGAATTACAAATGGAATGATAAAGTGAGTAGTACCCCCATTCCGAAGACACCAATAAGGTTTAATAGATTTTAAGTTAAAAATTAGTAGCGGTTTTCACCCTTGATAGAAAAGAAAAAAAGAATCGGAGAAATGAAGAAAACAAGAAAATATTTGACAGATACAACAACAAAATACATGTATTTCTGTCAAACATTTTCTTGTTTTCTTCATTTGTCCGATTCTTTTTTTGTTTTCTATCAAGGGTGAGAACCGCTAGTGTTTTGTAATAATTTTCAATTTTTACAGGGTGCTGGTAAATAAATAGCGTATCCTTCATTACAATAAAATGCGTGGGCACATTTTTATTTTATAACTATTTTTTATTTTTATTTTATTAAGAATTTCCATATAATTACAAATCATATACTAATTTTACCTAACCGAGAACTGGTAACAATGACCTTCGTCTCGTTGTAGCGAAACAGACCAAGGCCTCTGGTGGGAATCGAACCCACGACGCCCAGACTCATAGGCTAGCACGCTACCAACTAGCCTACTGGGGCACCTAATTATTTTATAACTAAAGGCAGGACCTTAGTTATAAAATAAAAACCTAAAAACTCATTTATTTTGCAAAGCCAAGGGAGTCCCAGAAATATGTTTTGGTGAGTTACAAATGGACTGAGGAAGTGAGTAGTAATAGTTTTTAAATTAAAAATTTGTGTTTTGTAATAATTTTCCATTTTTACACCTTTATTTCAACCTTTATTCTATTAATTGCAGCCAATTAAAGTTGAATCTGTAGCGGATCCTTTACTTCAAAAAAAAAAACGTGGGAAGCAGGCACTGTAGAAGTTAGTCGGTGAAAAATTATGTAAACAACATTTACTATTTTAATATATATGGATTTATTGTGTGAAAATTTTAAATTCGACAATATACAAATTTTTGCAAAAATTTTATAAAAAAAGGAACAAGTTAAGTTTACTGGCATTGGTCAAAAAAAAAAAGAAAAAAGAAATGAAAATAGCCCTTTTAACGATGATTTCGACAAAAAAAAAAATTGTCGGCGACACGTATTTAGCGAGTTATCTCGACTTGAAGTTTTTTGCTTATATCTTCGTTATTTATTTTTCGATTTCAAAAATATCGGTGTCATTCGAAAGGTAATTGAAATATCTTTCATTTTGGCAAAAAAAAATATTTTAACCTATAAAAGGTAAATTTTTTTTTTTTTTTTTTTTTTGAGAATTTTCCTAAAAAATGCTTTTCTTTGTAGCGACCTTCGGCCGGGCTTAAGGATTACAAACTCCATAAATTAGTTTAGCGACTTCGCTAAATAAAGTTTTTTTGTGTATTAAGCCTTTTTCCAGTTATAATATTCAAATTTCAAGTCGACATAACTCGCGAACCAGATCTCGCCGACAAAAATCACCCCAATATTTTCGATTTGGAATCAAAAGATCTATTTCTTTTAAAAATTTGGGATCAATCCGACCAATGCCAGTAAACTCAACTTAAGCCAAAAAAATATTTTAACATAATGTGGTAACTTTTTTATCATTATTTTTAGTCATCTTTTCTAATAATTTTGATATATATTACCATTTTTTTTTTGTATATTTTACCAAGTTTTTGCCTAAATAACATAAGCATTTTCTTTAAAATTTTTTACATAAGCGTTTTGGCTAAATTTCGAAAGCTACTTCGTCAGTTTTAGTTTTATCATATTTTTGCTCACTCCGACACAGATTTTTTTTGCGTGTACTGTCGAGTCCGTATTAGTTTGTGACAACCATAGAAAAAAATAGAAGTGTAACAGAGTCGTATTTCGCTTGAATAAGTATTAGTGACAGCACATTATATAACTTTTGACGTTTAATAAAAACAATGCAACATAAAGGAGAACAACAACAATGCAAAAAACAAAAGAGAGAAAAAAAGTTTTTAAACTATCAATAGTGCGTATTTTCTTTAAAAAACGTTAAATAAAGCAAAATAAATAATAAATTTAATTAAATGAAAGACAAATTCCATTTTTTATAAACAAAGAATCTACACTCAACCAAAAATCATTGTATTCCCAAAGAAAATCATTGTAAATTCAACAGAAATCATTGTTGATTTTGACCCTACAAATATTTATGTTGATTTCAATAAAAATTGTTGTCAGTTTTTGTAAAAGTTGATCAACTCGTTCTTTTGTAAATCAACTCGTACTTTTTGTAAACTCAACTCATATTTTTGTTGATATAAGAAATTTTATTAATAAAAAAAAGCTTGTTGTTATTTGTTAATATTCTTTTATTAAGTAAAAATCACAATATTTTTTAGAATTATCACCGGCTTTTTAAGCTGCACGAGATTTTCACACACACATCGTTTATTTATGTTATGCACTCGTAAGCCATTCTCCAGTTTTCTAATGACACCAAATCAAAAACCTTAAAAAAAAACAAAAAAAAAAATTATAATATGGTATGAATACATAAAGTAACCAATGTATTTTATTACTTACCAAATATTTACAGATCAGAATCTGATCATCAGATCCTATTTTTATTTACTTTTATAATATTAAATATTTTTATAAGAAACAAACACATAAAATAATTTTATAGGAGACAAACAAATTTCACATTGCAATGCATTGCTACACTCAACCAAAAATCATTGTATTCCCAAAGAAAATCGTTGTAAATTCAACAGAAATCATTGTTGATTTTGACCCTACAAATATTTATGTTGATTTCAATAAAAATTGTTGTCAGTTTTTGTAAAAGTTGATCAACTCGTTTTTTTGTAAATCAACTCGTATTTTTTGTAAAATCAACTCATATTTTTGTTGATATAAGAAATTTTATTATTAAAAAAAAAGCTTGTTGTTATTTGTAAATATTCTTTTATTAAGTACAAATCACAATATTTTTTAGAATTATCACCGGCTTTTAAAGCTGCAATATTTAAACACACGATTTTCACACACTCTTTGTTTATTTATGTTATGCACTCGTAAGCCATTCTCCAGTTTTCTAATGACACCAAATCAAAAACCTTAAAAAAAAAAAACAAAAAAAAAATTATAATATAGTATGAATACATAAAGTAATCAATGTATTTTATTACTTACCAAATATTTACAGATCAGAATCTGATCATCAGATCCTATTTTTATTTATTTTTATAATATTAAATATTTTTATAAAAAACAAACACATAAAATAATTTTATAAGAGACAAACAAATTTCAAACATTGCTACCAACTTGATAATACAAAAATGAACGAACAGGGTTGTTTTTTCTTTTTTTGGTTTTATCTATTGAATTCTGTATAAGAGTTGTAAATAGTTGATTCAAATTTACTGATTATTCAACGATATCAACATTAATTTATGTTGAATACGGCAATATTCTGTAAAACTTGATCTACAATGGGTTTACTAATTTTTCTACTAAGATATTTCTATGAGTGTACCAACTTGATAATACAAAAATGAACGAACAGGGTTGTTTTTTTCTTTTTTGGTTTTATCTATTGAATTCTGTATAAGCGTTGTAAAATGTTGATTCAACTTTACTGATTATTCAACGATATCAACATTAATTTTTGTTGCATACGGCATTATTCTGTAAAACTTGATCTACAATGGGTTTACTAATTTTTCTACTAAGATATTTCTATGAGTGTAATTTGATATTAAAAACGTGTGAGATGAGGAAGAACAAGCATTTTGCCACCATATTTGAAAATACATCAAATACAACACTGCGTACCTTCTAATCTTTTCTACACGCAAAAAAAAATCTGTGTCGGAGTGAGCAAAAATCTGGCATAATTTTGCCAAAAATATGCTAAAACTATAACCGACGAAGTAGTTTTCGTAATTTAGCCAAAACGCTTATGTAAAAAATTTTGAAGAAAATGCTAATGCTATTTAAGTAAAAACTTGGTAAAATATACCAAAAGAGATATGGTGAAATATACCAAAATTATTAGAAAAGATGACTAAAAATAATGTTAAAAATTACCACATTTATGCTAAAATAAATTTTCAATAAATTTTTGTAAAAATTTGTATATTTCTTGAATTTAAAATTTTCACAAAATAAATCCATATTAATATAATAAATGTTGTGTAGGATTTAATTTACCACCGACCAACTGACCCTTTTTGTACAATTTTCTCGAGTGACTGCTGCCTACACTTCTTCTTGAAGTAAAGGATACGCTATAGTTTCACGAATTTATTTAAAAGCATCCTGTAAAAATAGAAAATTATTACAAAACATAAATTTTTAATTTAAAAAATTGGTAAACCCCATTGGTCTCTTGTTAAGGAGGAGCACTTACTTTGTCATTCCATTTGTAACTCATCAAAACAGGTCTGGACTCCCTTGGCTTTGCGTTTTTAGGTTTTAATTTTATAACTAAAGGCAGGACTGGTGTCCACGCTCTTTATTGTAGTGAAGGATTCGCCATAGCTTCAAAAATGTATTTAGCAGTACCCTGTAAAAATATAAAATTATTACCAAACACTAATTTTTAACTAAAAATCTATTAAACCTTATTGGTGTCTTCGGAATTTGGGTATACTCACTTTATCATTCCATTTGTAATTCATTGAAACAAACGTCTGCGACTCCATTGGTTTTGCTAAATGAATGGTGTTTTAAGTTATGACAGTAAAATTAACTTTAGCATTTTTTTATCTTACATTTATTTATCTTTTAAAAAACTAATTATTTATTTTTATTTATTAATTTATTTTAATTTTATTTATCAATTTCCTTTTTACGTTTTTATAACACAAAAAATAAACGAAGCACGCACACAAAAATACAAAATGAATATGGCGGTCTGTATTTGTTTTTTTTTTGTTGTTTTCTTTCGATAAATTTTTGTCCAAGCAATTTGCGTTATTGTGCAAGCTACTTGGTTATTTTACATAAAAAACTAATTATGTTACTTTAACATCGACAAGCATAATTTTAGCAAAAATTTGGTAAAATTTTTTTTTGGTATGAAAAAAGTTTTACCAAGTAGGATTGCTCAATCTGACACAGATTTTTTTTTTGCGTGTAGTAATAGTTTTTTAAATTAAAAATTTGTGTTTTGTAATAATTTTCTATTTTTACACCTTTATTTCAACCTTTATTCTATTAATCGCAGCCAATTGAAGTTGAAGCTGTAGCCGATCCTTTACTTCAAAAAATTCAACAAATATACAAATTAAAAAAAAAAAAATTATAAAAAAAAATATTTTAACATAAATGTGGTAACTCTTTTAGCATTATTTTAAGTCATGTTTTCTAATAATTTTGGTATATTTTTCCCTTTTTCCTTTTTGTATATTTTACCAAGTTTTTTCCAAAATAACATAAGCATTTTCTTTAAAATTTTTTACATAAGCGTTTTATCATATTTTTGCTCACTCCGACACAGATTTTTTTGCGTGTACTGTCGAGTCCGTATTAGTTTGTGACAACCACTGTTGCCAATTTGGTGTTTTTCCCGCTAAAACTAGCGTTTTTATTTTGCGTCTAGCGGGAAAAAAAGTGATTTAGCGGGCAGCGGGAAATCTAGCGATTTTTACCAGCCACAACTTAACAATAAAAAATTTAAATATTCCATACTTTTGATTTTTTTGTTTTAATTAAAGAGCCGTTTAGATGAGCGGACTTGTAAAGCGACCTGTCAAAAATTTTTGAATAAAAATCTTGTTTGTACAGTCTTAACACAGCCGAATTAAGTAATGAGCAGTATATATCTTGTGGTGCTTACAACATGCCAAAAAAGAAATTATTTGATTGACTTATTTACAAAAATGTTATGGTATTTTACTCAATATGACGAAAAGTTATTCATGTTTGGACACGTTTTTTACAGACTTGGATAGATTTTCCAATGACCTTTCACTTTATATACCAAATGACTAGGTTTCCTTGCATAAGGTGGGGGATAAGCGAAAAACTAAAATCTTACTGTTTCTTTCCCCAAAACATTAATTTGGACCGATAAAAAATACTTTTCCCTACACTGAGGGAAAAAATCGTCGTCAAATCAAAAATTTTCGCACTCATTTTTAAAATTCTCAAATTTTTGAAAGAAATTTTAATAATGAAATGAAATTTTATAAAATTAAATATGTTTCGGTCTTGATTTTAAAAGTATATTTTTTGAATTAAATATAAAAAAACTCCTTTTTATTTCATAATGCTGCCATGATGAAAATAATCATTTTGATTGTAAACAATAGCAAAATGAGTTTTGAACAACTTTAAAAACGACGCCTCATAAATGACGCAATTATTTTAGAAAAGTTTCGTGGCGTATCATAAGTGAAAACTTTTCAATTTCCATAAAAATTAAATAAACGAAAAATAATAAATATTTTCTTAAAGTAAAACAATGAACTAAATTTTTGTAATAAGTGACAAAAGTAAATACATATGTACTGACATAAATAAAAAAAAACGGTGTGGAAATTAATGTGGAGTTTGCGGAAATTAATGTGGAGTTTGTGGAAATTAATGTGGAGTACCTATAATCCAGAAGAAAATTAACATTTTATGACAGCAATCCCGGAATTTTTGTGTTATTTGATGTCTATTTTATCGTCGGTGCTCTGACAAAAACACCTACGTGTATTTCTTGAAGAGACTGACTAAATTAGCACAAATTGTGAACTTTTGCGTTGAGTTTTAAGGTAATCTTAATGGAAAAAGTAGATTTGCAATATTATTTAAATATAAACGTAAGAGGTGTAACTTTAAAACAACGCGAAATGACAAAATTAATCTAATTCGTAGACGTCTTCAACAATTTTTGAAAATCACATGGGTATTTTCGTCAGAGCAGCGACGATATATTATTTTATTTTTATATTTCTGTGGTAAAGAAAAATAAATAAAATTTGTATATAAATATAAAAAATTCCAATTGTTTTATTTACATTGAAAATTTTAGGAGATACAATGTTAAAATATTTTTTCATTTAAAAAAGACGCACATTTTTCACATCTCTAAATGTGACGAGTTTTAAGTAAAGTTAATTAAATTAACGAAAGTTAAATTAAAAAACTAAAGTGAAAAAGAATATTATTAACAATAAAAACAAAAATAAAACTAAAAAAAAGGAAAAAACCAAGTGAAAAAAATAAAGACAAAGAAAACGAGGAGGGGATGTATTTATGTATGTAATTGGCAGAAAATGAAAACTTCTAACTTTAGTTTTTTATATATGGTATATAGTATTAATTTAAGTGTGTTTATTTTTTATTTTTGGTATTTAATTACATTTGTTGTAATTAGATGTAGTGCTACAATTAGGGTAGAAGCACATCCAAGGTTTTGGCTTTGATTTTTTTATGTATACATTGCTATATATAGCAAAAAATAAAGCCAACAAGCTATATTTAAAGCCAAAGCCTTGGATGTAATTCTACCTTAGATGTACAATTAGAGTAGTGTTAATTTTTTTGCTGAGTTATTAAAAAAATAATTTGAAAATAAAATAAACTTAAACAAAAATATGTATTGTTTTATTTTAAGTTTCGTGGTTTTTAGGTAAGTAAAAAGCTGCAAAAGAAAAAATGTCGCATATTAAAATTAATATTGGTCAACTTTAAATTAAAATTTGTTGCATATTTAAATTTAGCATGGCCAATTTTAAAACAATATTGTTACATCGTAATTTTAACATGTTGTCTACCAATCTTGTCATGTTAAAAACAACTAGAAACATATTTAAATTAAATAAAAACAAACTTTGTTCTATTTCGTCACTGTTTTATATTTAATTTAAAGTTGTTTCTGTTTGATTTTAATATTTTTTTTTCTTAGTGTATGACCAAAACAGGTGTATTCGATTCTGTAATTTTTAAACTGGCTTTTGTTAAAAAACTGTCGTTTTATAACATTAAAACTGTTTTAATAGCTAATACATATACATATTATTAAAAAAAAAATTTTTTTTTTTTTTTTTTTTTAAAAACTGTTATATTTTTTCAAAAAACCGTTATATTTATTCAAAAAACCGTTATATTTTTTTGGAAAACCGTTACTTTTCAAATTTCATGATATTTAGCTATTTAATAGCTAAATTTATTTTCTGTTTTTGAATTTGGTGTTTTCTGGAGATTTTTTTTCCTGATTTAGCGGGTTTTTGTCAAAAAAAGTTGGCATCAGTGGTGACAACACTGTTTGTACAATTTCCAATCACGATCTAGCGATTTTTTTTTTAAGTTGATATCAGTAGTTATCATTTTCAAAAGTGTCACCACTAATTCCCAAATACAACACTGTTCCTGAAAATACAAATCTGTGTGTACTACACATTTTATCATCCCTGTTTTTTTTGTGCTTTGTCGTTTTTGGCAATTCCGAGTTGAGTGAATACATTTTTTTTTCTGTGAAGTGTTAATTTCTATAATTTTTTTTCTGGAAAAATATCACAATTAGTGCATTTATTTTGCACAAAAAACAACAATAAATGTGTTATTATACTTTATCCAATTGTAACGTCCTCATTTGAGATCTCCTATTGCATAATTTGTGGAGTTTTTGAGGCGATAAATGTGTGTAGAGTGATTTCTATGAACGAAGAAAAAAAATTTCATTTCCATTTGACGACTTTTTTTCTACTGTGAAGTGTGTTCGAGTATATGTATGTGTATGTTTCGAAATACTCGTGGCTTCATGGCAAACTGAAAAAAATTTCGGAAATTTTCTTTCCAATTTCGTGGATAAAAACGTGAACGTTTTGAAAAAAATAACCCAAAAACTGTACACTAATTAATTGTGTCGAAAAATTCCGTCAAATTGGTGAAAACAATTTGTCATTGTTGACAAAGAAAACAATAAACCAATTTTTGACTGATTTGGGATGCAAGGTAGTGTAGAGTTAAGTGGCGTCGACGTAAAAATTTCGTAGTAGCAGCAGCATCAGTGAAAAGAAAGCGCTGACTTTGTCATTGTCAGCAAAACGATAGCAGCAGCAGGCGAAAACCAAACGTCGTAATAGTAGACGACCGTCAGCATACCTGAACATTTTTTTTTTTAATATATGCATAGCAAAAAACTTTATAAAAAAGAAAAGATTTGATAAATATTGGAAAAACAGAGATTTTTTATATTAAATGCTGATCAAAATAAAAATTATTCGCTTATAGTGCACCTCCTTATACTCCTTATTGGTTGTGTATATATCTGAGCTCCTCCTCATCCCCAAAGCTTCACACACAAACTCTGACAAACATGAGTGGCTTGCCAAGTCCTTCTCCGGCCCGCATCAATGGTGGTGATAGGGACAAAGATTCTATGTGGTATTTTTCTGCAGATGATTTGGCTAATTCACCCAGCCGGAAAGCAGGAATTTCTCCGGATCAAGAACTGTCATATCGCCAAATGACAGCATATCTTATACAGGAAATGGGTCAAAGACTTCAAGTGTGAGTAGATGATTTACTTGAATATATCATCTGACCTATTTTGTTGATATTCTTCCTATACTTCCTATTGCAGCTCTCAATTGTGCATTAATACTGCCATTGTGTATATGCATCGTTTCTATGCATTTCATTCTTTTACACATTTTCATCGTAACGGCATTGCAGCTGCCAGTCTTTTTCTCGCTGCAAAAGTCGAAGAACAACCCCGCAAGTTGGAACATGTTATTAAAGCGGCCAACAAGTGCCTAAATCAGCCGACTTCTGCTATCACGGAACCCCAATATCTTGAGCAGGCCCAAGATTTGGTATTCAACGAAAATGTTTTATTGCAAACATTGGGCTTCGATGTTGCCATTGATCATCCCCACACTCATGTTGTAAAAACATGTCATTTGGTTAAGGGTAAATATAATTACCTCTATATAAATCTAGTTTTGTTTTTGGTATATTAACATTTAGGAATACAAATAATAAGTGGCCACAGTGTTATCACTTTGTCCAATACATATGTATAACTAATTTGTCTCTTTTATTAAAGAAATCATAAAAGTATCTGTAAATGGTTCTTTGAAAGTGCTGTTTTTTTTTTATTTTTTGTATTAAAAATACAAGAAAATAAAATGTATTTATTTGACTTATGAATGCTTACTTACTAATGGATATCGATTTAAAACTGTGTTATCACAAAATCATATCGTGTTTTGCTAAAAATCAATATGAACTGCCCAATTTGTCGCCAAAGAGTATACAAATTTTCTTTGGTTTAAAAAAATATATCTCGCCTAACAATGGCCGTATATACACCACTTACAGACGTAAATTAAAAAAGATCAGTTTAAATTTGAAGATTCTACTTGTAATTTGAATATTCCATTTGTAATTTGAAGATTTCATTTGTAATTTGAAGATTTCAGTTGTAATTGTATATGTAGATAACACAATGCAGTCCAAAATAAAATAGCTGGACTTCTAAAGTTTGGCACAAATATATCTTACGGTCCTATGCAGCTTAAGTTCGTAAAGAGAAAAATTAGACCTGGGGAAAAGTTCCCCTTTAAAAACTAAAGCAACCTCATAAAAATACCCTTTTTATGTGTTTTTGTATTTTTGCTGAACAAATGAAACTCTTTAATGCAAGAAAAAGTTCAAAGTCCTGCACTTGGACCGGAGGATTCTCTTTAACCCGCTTACCGGCCATTTTTGTTTTTCAATAAAAAAATATTTCTAGGGTAATTTGGGCACGGAAAGTCCATTTCTGTACTAAAAAATATCAAAAACTTTGCGGTTTTCCTTCCAGATGAAATTGTTGGTATAATGGGCAATCCCGCCTCTAGACAGCCTATCCTTCTAGGAATCTCTTGGAGTATCCTTGTAAGTAATCCATTGACCGAACTTGCAAAATCATTCTAGAGGCTTTGATCTACGCACCTGAATTTTTTTAAAGCTCTGGATCTATTAAAAATAATTTATTTTTATAAAACCACGTTTTTTTTTAATATTTAATTTTGGCAATTTCCCTTAAACTTGCACTTTGATTGACATAAACTTTTTAACTAGATGTCAGATAACAACAGTGAAAACATGTACGGGTCAATTGAAGTCTAACGAAAGTCCATATTAACCCTTGATTGGCATAAAAAATTAATTTGATGCATTTTGGGTCACTTTAGTATTCCCCGGGGTCTGCCGGTTAGAGGGGTCTGCCGGTTAGAGGGGTCTGCCGGTTATAAATTACAAGTATAATCTTCGAATTAAAAATGAAAATTTAGAATTACATCTTTGAATTACAAGTAGAATCTTTGAACAGCAATTGATATTTTTCAAATTCCCTCTGTAGTTTCAGGAATATGATTTTTTTTATGAAATATAAACTTATAAACCATTTCAATTTGTAATTCATAAGTAATTGATTGAAACATTAAAAAAATATAAAATAAACAAAAAGACCTGTTGAAATATCAAAAAAATCGCGGAATTTATTTATCTAAATTTTTTTCTCAAAATTGTTTTTTACCAATCGTTTTAACACGACTTTTTAGAATATCAAAATTTTTTTTAAATACAGTGCAACCTCAATTATACGGGAAAAGAAAAGAAAATTATACTGTTTTTGCATCGATTAACCATGATTACCCATAATATCCGGGGAAAGAAAGAACATTTTTTTTTGCATCGATTTAATTGTTTTTTTTTGTGCACCACTATTATCCGTGATTAAAATTGTTTATTATTAAAAAAAAATATTAAAAAACTACTCAAAATTGACTCTCAATTAACCGTGAAAATTGATTATTCGGAATGCTTCCGGTCTAGGGTTATATAGTCGCAACAAAAAGTAGACTTTTCGACTTTTTTCAATTTCTAAAAAGTCGATTTTTCGACTTTTTTCAAATTTTAAAAAGTCGACTTTTCGACCTTTCGACTTTTTTCGACTTTTCGACTTTTTTCGATTTTTTTTTCGACTTTCTTCCCCTTTTAAACTTCTTTTTGACCTTTTCATTTTGTCGATTTTTTTGTAAATAAAAGTTTAGTTTTGACTTGTTGTAAGCATTTAGGTGCTATTTATACCCTACACCACACTGTGGTACAGGTAGGGTTGCCAGACGGCCTGGAATGGCCTGGATTTTCCAGTTATTGTGGGTCTGGTCCAGTTTCCAGTTACAATACAGTTTTTCCAGTTAAAAAAGAAGCTTAAATTAAAAAAAAATTGTTAAATATATTTTACAGTTTTTTTACTACTTATTGAATAAAACATACATCTATATATATAAAAATGGATGTGTGTATGTATGTGGGTATGTATGTATGTATGTATGTTCCGTATGGACTCGAAAACGGCTGGACCGATCTTGATGAAATTTTCAGGGAATATTCAGAATAGCCTGGCGAGTAACACTGTCAAGTCGGATTTTTGATTTTCCGTCTGTGGGCGGAGGGGCGTGGCAAAATCCAATTTTTGCATCCCACCATTAATGACATCTATATATAAAAAACGGATCGACCGATTTTGATGAAATTTATATCAAAGATAGAACTAACTGAGTACTCACTATGTGCCAAATTTGAGCGTTATCGGACAAAGTTGCGTAAAATGCCATGCAACTTTGTATTGAATTGAAAGTTATTTCAATAATGCAAAAAACGGCTATATGTATGTTCTTTATGGACGCGAAAATGGCTGGACTGATCTAGATGAAATTTTCAGGGAATATTCAGAATAGCCTAGGGAGTCACACTGTGCAGTCAGATTTTTAAGTTTTTGTGTGTGGGCGGATGGGCGTGGCAAAATCGAATTTTTACATTGCACCACTAATGACATCTTTATATAAAAAACGGATGAAATGATTTTGATGAAATTTAAACCAAAGATAGTACTAACCAAGTACTAACTATATGCCAAATTAGAGCGTGATCGGACAAATGGGCGTAAAATGCCATGCTTTATTGCCTGTGGGCGGAGGGGTGGGCAAAATCGAATTTTTACATTGCACCACTAATGACATCTATATATAAAAAACGGCTAGACCGATTTTGATGAAATCTAAACCAACGATAGAACTAACCAAGTACTAACTGTGTGCCAAATTAGAGCGTGAATTTTATTTCTGCATGATGCGCAATAAGGCAAAAACTGTTGATTTGATTTTAAAGAAATTTTCAGCACTGATAGTATTAACCGAGTGCGGAACTATAGGCCATGTTATACAACGATTGGGAAAAGGGGCGTAAATTCCCACGCCCCTTTGTACTATACTGGACGTTGCCTGCCTCTTTCGCAATCACGCAAAAACAGCTGAACCGATTCACTTGACATTTTAAATACATACAGTGCTAATCAAGTGCATATGAAGGCCATATAAGATCGTTATTGGAAAAAGGGATCAAAATTGCAACGCCCTTTGTACTATACGGACCACGAGTAGGTCATATGTAGAGCGCGATTCAGCAAAAGTGTATAAAATGTCACTCCCGTTTTTCATAAATAAAAAGTTATTTCCTCCTCTTTCGTAATTACACAAAAACGGCAAAACTGATGTCAATGAAATTTGCAGC
Organism: Pegoplata infirma; assembly: GCA_963921195.1. Classification (NCBI taxonomy): domain Eukaryota; kingdom Metazoa; phylum Arthropoda; class Insecta; order Diptera; family Anthomyiidae; genus Pegoplata; species Pegoplata infirma. The sequence goes on along the minus strand of OY992539.1, from coordinate 40,258,294 downwards.
ACAGATAGTACTAATCGAGGATGCAGCATGGAACTTTAGACTATCATGATTCGATAAAAATGCGTTAAATGACACGCCCCTTTGTGCTATACTTAACGTTATGTTTGTCTGTTTCAAAATCACGCAAAAACGGCTGAACCGATGTTCTTCAGATTTCCTATAGATAGTGCTAACCGAGGGTGGAACCAAAGGTGAATAGCTGAACCCGGACCCGTGCTTTAATTTTGTCCGACACTATATTTAAATTAAGATGCAATATAAAACAGTTTTTTTTTTCTTAGGGCCAGCAACGCGGACCGGGTATAGCTAGTCGTAAATAAAACATAAATGCCTCTTTTGGTTACGGCAAAATGTGCTCTTTTTGATACATTTTTACTCCTTTGTTTATTACTTTTTTAAACATCTCGGGCAGTCTACCGTTGATTTCGGCACGAATGTTTTCCTTGAGCTCGTCGATGATCTGAGGATTGTTTCGTACATTTTGCTTTTCAAATAAAAAGTCAAAAAAAATAAGTCAGGATGGGTCAAATCTGCAAATAATGGTCATTTATTATCGCCCTTTTTTGGCATCGCACTTCCAGGGAATTTCAACTGGACACCTAGATTTACATATTTGACCGCTCCGGACTTAGTAATGCTCGACAAAGTAATGAAAATGCTTAAAAAGACACATTGTGACGTGGCCAATAGAGACGGCCATTTAATTGATTTTATATTTGAAAAGTATTCCGAAATCTCACACATGAAAATCGGTTGACTTTTTTTAAATTATTCAAAAATAAAATTATGTATAAATCCAGTTATTTTCTCAAAATCCAGGTGAAAATTTTCAATTTTCCAGTTATTTGACTTTTGGTATCTGGCAACCCTAGGTACAGGGTATGATGAGTTTGTGCTGATGTTTGTAACTACCCGAAATATTGGTGCTAGACCCACCTTTAAGTATACCGATCGACTCAGAATCACTTTTTGAGTCGATTTAGCGATGTCCGTCCGTCCGTCTGTCCGTCCGTCCGTCTGTCTGTCCATGTAATCGGTGTAAACACGATACAGGTCGCAATTTTTAATCAATTGACTTGAAATTTGAAACTTAAGCCTCTCTTGGCCCAAGGACGAAGCCTATTGAAATTGGAAAAAATCGGTCCATATTTGGACCTAGCCCCCATACAAAGGTCCTCTTTAGTTTTGGCTCAAATGACTCTAATAACCGTATTATAACAGGTATCTTTCTGAAATTTGGAAGGTAAACATGTTTTGTCTTCACAGATCACCATTCCGAATTTCAAAGAAATCGGACCAGTTCTTCTTGTAGCCCCCATACAAACCACCTTCCCGATTTTCACACAAATGTCTCAAATTTCATGAAAATAAAAAATATTTAATTAAAATTTTGTTTGCGTATGTTAAACGCGTACTTAAATAACCTTATCAAACCTGATAATCATCGGACCAGTTTTGGACTCAGGCCCCTTGTGAAAATTTCGCCCGATATTCAGTTAAAGCGGTTTATTTTCAACAAACAGAAGCCTATTTCACTCAAATTTGAATTGTGAGTGTTTTTTACACTTATTAAAGATTTGACAACATATAGATCTAATCGGTCCATGGGACCCATTTTCCGGGAAACTCTGGTGTAGGGTATTATATGGTCGGTCATGACCGACTATAATTTTCTTACTTGTTTTTTATTGTATTTTATTTATCAATGTTGGGTACCAATGAAGGTTAAAAAAAGTCGAAGAAATCGAATGTGGAAAAGGTTGAAGAAATCGGAAGCAAAAGTCGACTTTCGATTTATAGAACCATATCACTGAGGTGTTTACAATAATCAAAAATATTGGTAAATATTGCACTTAACACTTTCTAACTTATGAATTTGGCATTGACATTTTTGCTTCACATACAAAATACATGGAAATACCAATAGCTTCAGTTGTTATTAAACTCGGCTCTCATTTGATTTTTTTTTTTCAGAAGAAAGAAATTATTTTCATCTGGCAAAAGTAAAAAAAAAAAAAATTTCGAAAAAAGTCGAAAAAGTCGAAAGAAAAAGTAGATTTCGATTTTTCGACTTTTTCATACAAAAAGTCGATTAATCGACTTTTCAACTTTTCGACTATAGAACCTTATTCCGGTCCCGACCATAACACATTATCGAGGTCACACTGTATTGTTTTTTACAATTAGCTTTTAACATTTTTTTAAAAAATTTTAAACAATTATTTCAGAAGATTAAAAAAGTACCGAAGTACAAGTTTGTACACTTTATACGCCATTAAAAAAAATTATAGAAAATATTTTTTTATTAAAAAAAAATGAGATAACCTTTTTATAAAAAGTGGCTCCTACCGCTCTAACTGCTGCAAGTGTGCCCCAAGAGATGTCAAATGTGTGAACGACACCAAAATTGTTTTTCAACCCCAACATTTTCTTAGAATATACCTAGCCTCTATCTTTAACCCTTAAGATGGTCCCTATACAATTGTTTTTTATTTTTAAAAATTAGTTTTAGGAAATCTGCTCCCATGGTGCCTCTTAGAGTGATAACAAGTAATACCGACCCCTATTAATTTTAACCCTCCAACATTTTTTTGTAGCATACTTCTACCGTATTTTAACTGGATAATAGGGCTCCCATACAAAATGAAAATTTTATAAAATCTCCTCCTACCGGTCTTACTGCTCCAAGGGTGCCCCTAGAAATGTCAAATGTGTGACCGACCCCCAAATTTTTTTTAACCCCAACTTCATTATTTAGTGAAAAAAAATGTTTTTAAAACAAAAAAAAAAATATAGAAAATATTTTTTTATTAAAAAAGAAGAGATAACCTTTTTATAAACTTTGGCTCATACCGCTCTAACTGCTGCAAGAATGTCCCAAGAGATGTCAAATGTGTGACCGACCTTACACATTTTTCAACCTCAACATTTTCTTAGAATATACCTATCCTCTATCTTTAACCCTTAAGGTGGTCCTTATACATTTTTTTTTTTTATTTTTTATAATTTTTTTCTATTAAATCAGCTGTGCCTCTTAGAGTGGTAACAAATAAAACCGACCTTTTTAACTTTTACCCTCGCGACATTTTGTCTGAACACACTTATACCGTATCTTCACTTGATAATAGGACGGACTCCCATACAAAATGTAATTTTTATAAAACCTGTTCCTACAGCTCCATTTACTCCAAGGGTGCCCCTAGAGATGTCAAATGTGTGACCGACCTCCCAATATTTTTTCAACCCCAACATTTTCTTAAAAGATATCTACCCTCAACTCTTAAGGAAGTCCCCATATATTTTTTTATGAAATCAGCTCCTAGCGCTCCCATGCTGACTCCTAGAGGGGGAAATGTAAGACCAACTATCATTAGATGTTGTCTCTCCGACATTTTTTTCAACATACCCACCCCGTTTTTACACTAACTAAGGGGGTTCCCATATTGCCCTTTTCAGATTTTTTTTTTCAGAATCGCGACCTGAAATTTGTTGAAACTCAATGTTTATATCAAAAATGCCCAAAATATGGAGCACTTTTTAAAAAAATATTAAAAATATTTGCAAAACAATTATTTAAAAAAAATTATGTAATTATGTATTCAAATATCTGAAGTTGATGGTTCCATAATAATATTTTTATTTTTAGGACTTCTTATAAAAATTACACTGCGTGACAAAACTGACCACTATTTTAGAAAACAAGGGGTGTGACCAACGTTTCTATATATTTGAGACATGCTGATTTCAATGGCGTACTCCGTTTTTCGATGTATGGTACAGTTTTCTTGCAAAATGTCATTAAAGATTTGCTAATTTCGAGCCAGTTTTTTAACAAAAAAATTAGCAATGTTAATGATTTTTAAATTTTATGGCATGGAAAACAAAGATATGACTTGTAGCAATATTTCTTATGCTAATTTGGTTTAAATCTTTTCATCTTAAGCCCTTAAATTCGCGAATTTCTTAATTTTTTGAGGTTTTCACGAATTTAACCGCCAAATTGGTCTTTGATAAAAAACTTGCTTTTAGTGAATCAAAGAGGCATCCCTTACAATACGAATAGTGGACAAAAAACTGCTATGTTATATGTACCATCATGATGAAAATCGCGAAAAACCGTTTTTTTGTATATGGCAGCATCACTTTACGAGATGATTTAAGGCTCCATCTTTTAGTATATAATGTGGTAACCCTAAACAACTAACTGACCAAAAATTTGGCTAAAAAAGTTTTCATTTGCAAAAGTTATCTTAACAAAAACTATAATTATTGTATGGCAAACACTGAAATAATAGTTTTTGTTAAGATAACTTTCGCAAATGAAAACTTTTTTGGCCAAATTTTTTGTCAGTTAGTTGTTTAAGGTTACCACATTATATACTAAAAGATGGAGCCTTAAATCATCTCATATACAAAAAAACGTTTTTTCGCGATTTTCATCATGATGGTCCATATAACATAGCATTTTTTTGTCCACTATTCGTATTGTAAGGGATGCCTCTTTGATTCACTAAAAGCAAGTTTTTTATCAAAGACCAATTTGGCGGTTAAATTCGCGAAAACCTCAAAAAATTAAGAAATTCGCGAATTTAAGGGATTAAGATGAAAAGATTTAAACCAAATTAGCATAAGATATATTGCTACAAGTCATATCTTTGTTTTCCATGCCATAAATTTTATAAATCATTAACTTTGCAAATTTTTTTGTTAAAAAACTGGCTCGAAATAAGCAAATCTTTAACGACATTTTGCAAGAAAACTGTACCATACATCGAAAAACGGAGTACTCCATTCGAATCAGCATGTCCGAAATATATAGAAATGATGGTCGTAACTCTTGTTTATTTTTTAGTGTTCCGCAGTGTTATAAGCAAACCTCAATATCTCAATTTTATCTTTTTGCTACTTCACACAAAATTTTTAAAAATTATTTAACTTTGACTCTATAGAGTAATTAACTCAAAACAAAATTTTTTAGTAAAAAGTATTGTAGAATTTAAAAACCTTTCACCAGTACCAAACATGACTGTGTAGGATAAAGCTAAGGTTTTGAATTAATCTTCACTTTTAGTACATTTTAACCCTCTGTGCGTCGGGACAAAACTGTTATTTAGTTTTTAAATACATGAACATTTTAGGTCTTATTAGCTCAAAAAAATAACAAAACAAAATACTCTATTTTACCCCTTTTTCTCAGTAATGGTCAAAGGTGCTATTTTTTTTTTAATTAAAATAACATCTAAAAATTATGTACTTTTGTATTATAGCTTGCAAGGATTTGGCTCAAACTTCCTACTTTCTGGCATCTAACAGTTTGCATTTGACTTCCATGTGCCTGCAATATAAACCCACTGTAGTGGCGTGTTTTTGCATTTATTTGGCTTGTAAATGGTCTCGTTGGGAGGTAATTTAATCATTTCTAATTGATTTTACATAATATTGGGGACGAATTTTTAGTAACAAATACTTGTTGTTAAATTTCTTAGATACCTCAGTCTACAGAGGGGAAACACTGGTTTCATTATGTGGATGAGACGGTGACGATGGATTTACTGAAAAAGCTAACCGATGAATTTATTGCCATTTATGAGAAGAGTCCGGCTCGACTCAAGTCCAAGTTGAATTCGATTAAAGCATTGGCTCAGGGAGCCAGTAATCGTCAGGGTCAGGTTAAAGATAAAAAGGCAGATCAAGATTGGAAGGTATCGGATATGATGAACATGAAAATGTATCATCCAGCTGAGGTTGGTGGTTCAAGCAACAGCGGTCAATCGATATCGGCTCAGTTAAATGAACAACATCAGCAGCAGCAAGGTGGAAGTATAGCACCACAGCCCATGTTACCACCACCACCACATCAGACACAGCAAATGCGCAAACCTGACCCACACTCATCCAGTCAACACCGTTCTCACCACAGTTCTTCATCATCATCATCAACTTCGTCTTCACATCATCCCCCTAAAATCGGCTATTCACCTGGAGATGTTCCCGGTAATAATTTAGTTTTTCTTGTTTTTTTTATTTGTATACAGATTTTAATGGTTGTTCTGCTTTTAAAGACCACAAGCTCAGCAAACAGCAGCAGCAGCAACAACAACAGCAGCAGCCATATGGTAGCAGTAGTAATATTGTTTCTAATCGACCACCACGAGAACATTCTTCATCCTCAAATCATGCCCAAACAATGTTGGTGCCCTCATCAAAATCGTCGAGCTCCTCATCCAGATCTTCTCTGTCGAATAGTCTACCGGGTCAGCCATTAAGACAGTCTTCATCACAAGGTCATCCTATGGATGTTAATTATCATAAGCCAAGAGATCGCAGTTTAACAGCTCCACCTCCACCAACGGCTGCGCACAGTTTGCCTCCACATGGCCTACCACATAAGTTGGCTCAAAAACAAGATGGAAGTCGTTCAATGTCTTCCAAAGACCATACGTCGAGTCGTTTACCTGTTGAGCAACAGACGAAACAAAGCAACAGTAGTAGTAGTAGTAAAATGTTTTCTTCCTCCTCATCATCTTCACAATATGGTAGTAATAATAATCCACAAATGCCAACGGGAGGCAGCAGCAACAGCAGTAATCAATCTTCATCTAAACTTGATGCTATACATGATATGTCACGCAATATGATGCATACATCTCGCGGTGGCTACAATAATCCACCACCCCCACCACCAACAACAAACACTAATGGTCCGACTCCTTTACTCAACTTTCATCAACAACAGCAGGGCTCACGTCACAGTAGTAGTAGCAGCAGCAGCAATAGTAGTAGCACTCTTAAGCTTGAACAATCTAAACAACAACAAATTTCCGTCCATATGCAACAGCAATCACAAACTTCAACTCACCACCACCAGAAACAACCTTTGATACCTACGACAGATTCGTCTTCGTCATATCCAGGTTTAATAGCAGCAACACATGATTCACAACAACAGCCACCACCACATGCCTCCCTTATTAACAATAATTATTGTAAAATTGAACCTCTACAGCATTCCGAAGAACCACATCCTATATCCCAATACAATTCTCAAGCTCAAAATCAAGTTTCTAAAGCTGCCAACTCTTTGTTTAGTCCCGATTGGAGTGACAAACAACTTGGAGAACAACAAATGCAGCAACCGCCTCAACAGCTAATGGCTACAAGCTATAATAATGGATCCCAAAATACTGATGTTTATGCGACGGCGTCGGGCTATAAGAAAGAAAGTCCTCCAAAAATAAAAACAGAACGTGATACACCTTCGAAAAAAGATAAGAATCGTTCTAGCTCCAGCTCATCGTCCCAACAAGATAACGGACGTTCTTCAGGTCATGCTTCTCAAACTATGCTAAAGGCTACCAACATACCCAAGAAACTTGATGCATCATTAGGCCTTAACGAACTTGCTGGTACAAGTAATGTTGGAAATATTGTCGGTGGAATTAAGAGACCCAATGAACATCAACAGACTATTAAAACCGAAGATGATATACTGTTAAGGGATAGCAAAATACGAAAACTTGACAGTTCGGGCGACATAAGCAAGCACCAGGTTGTGAATGGAATAGAAACTAATCCAGATTTGGTAAGAAATCTCCTAAAGGAAAGTCTATGCACAACCAGTGGTTTGCTTAAGACCGAGCCCTCAATTATCACACCAAGTTTACAACCACCTGCCGAACTATTTGAACCTTCTGCCACTACCTCATCAACAACGGCTCAGCATCATAATACCTCCATTACATTGGCGCTGGGTAGTAATAATGTTTTGTCTGGGAATTCAGATGTCTCAGCCATGGAAACGGATGATCATGGTACCTCGGCAGGCAGTAAGTCGGAGAAGAAGAAGAAAAAAGACAAACATAAACACAAAGAAAAGGATAAATCGAAAGATCGGGATGAACGGAAAAAACACAAAAAGGATAAGGATCGCCATAAGGATAAAGAGCGTGACAGCACCACTGATAATACAGGGGAGCATGTTAAAATTAAAATTTCCAAAGAAAAACTGGAATCGGCTGGAGAGCCTATAGGATTTAAAATTAAAATACCCAAGGATCGTATAATGGGTGATCTTAACGCAGCAGTATCTGGGACATCTTCTGCACCTCCCGTTTTAAAAATAAAAATATCTAAAGATAAACTGGACAGCTATAGTAGCGGTTCTACAGATATGGGAGGAAACACACACCCTTCATATGGTCACACACAAACTACAGGTGGTTATACTGCCTATAGCGGCGGAGGTGGACAAGGATCAACGGCAACAACGATGCATACATCAACAAGCAGCAGCAGCGGTAGTAGCAGTAAGAAAAAAGATCGTGATCGTGAAAAGGATCGAGAACGTGACAAAGATAAAAAACGTAATCACGATTCATCATCGTCGAAATCTAATGGCGGTAGTGGAGGCACTAATACACTAATGACAGCCTCTGCTGCAATAATTAATGCAACGGCAACAAATGGTTCAATAGCTGGCAGTCACACTGGTAATAGCTCTAGTAATAGTAACAGTGGTGGCACAACAACACACAAAAGTCAATATTCCAGCAAGGTACAGTAAATTTGTTGTTAATAATCAATGTTTACATTTTTTTCCTTTTGTTTCTCAATATGGCTAAAAGAAAACACACAAAAAAATTGCTTTACATAAATGAAATGCATTATTTCATACGTCAATCATTGAAAATGCACAGTGGAATTTATGAAATTTAAAATTTGGTAATAAATATAGATCTTCTATTTACTATTGATTTGGTCGTATATTAAAGATTGATGGAGAAAGACTTAGTGTTTTAAACATCCGTTTTGGGATATCATATGCCAGACTTTTAAAATTTTAACTTCTACACTACACGAAACTTTCAGAAACAACGAAAGAAAAAATACAGTTTAATTGAAATTCTAAGATAAATCAATTGAAATGACGAAAATTTTTATTGTCATTAGTTTTGACGTACTCAAATTTATTGCAAACTCGAAGCAAAAGAAAGTATTTTCCCAAAAAACCCGAATATGGGCATTTTATTGACATAATTTTTTTTTTTTTTTTCAATCACCTGGGAAATTTTTATTTCACCCGGTATTGAAGATTTGTGTTCCAATTTTGAGGTCAATTTGATAAAATCTTAAATTTTTTTTTCTGGCAAGCTGAACACAAATACCAAAAAAAAGTTTGACATAGGAAAAAATTGCCGTTTTTACCAATATTCAAATGGCAATATCTCAAAAATCGTACGTGCGATTTCAAATTTTCTTGGCTAACGTTCCAAAATTAAAATTTTTGAAAAGTACAACTCTGATAGCCGTCTGCTACAGGTTTGAAATATTTCGATTATTTCAAATTGGATTCGATTATTTCAAATTAGAATCAAATGTTTGTTTTAGGATTATGAAAACCCGTGTGTATTCAATAGTAATATGGCACAAAAAACGTCCTATTTTTTTTTCTAAATTTGTCAAAAAAATTTTTTTGGATTAATTTTAATTTTCTAAAACCTATTCGAATGAGACTTAAGGATGTGAATGGCATATCAGAAAATAGACATAAAATGGAATTGTCACGGGTGTTTTAGATCTTTAAATCTTATATTCTGTACAATCGATATATACGAACCTAATAAAAAGTTTACAAGTTTTATATATTATTACAATTGTTCCATCCTACTGTGTATTGTATCATTTATCATTTTATAAATACATATGTTATATTTTATAATTAAGCACTATCATATATCATTTCATCAAAAAACACACATTATAACTACGCAATTTAGTTTATTTAAAAAGTTACTAGAACATATTTAAGTTTAACAAAAAAAAATTGAAAAAAAACAAACTAAAAATATATATAATTTTTAAATGTTTTAAACTCACAAAAAAAAAAACAAAAAAAATACTCATACATTAATCATAATTTGTTTTATAAGCAAAAAAACATCGAAAGAAAAAAAATTAAATCAAATTTTCCCTAAAAAGTTTCATTTTCTAAACTCATCATCCATCCTTTAACTTTACATAATAAAGGTGTATATAATATTTTTAATATATAAATACATAATATAATAATTTAAAAATATTACATTTTTTATGTATGTATAATATTTATTTGTTGGTTATGGTTTCCTGGTTTTGGATTTTTTTTTTTTTTTTTTAATTTTGGTTTTGGATTTCAAATATCAAAAAACATGGTTTTATAGCAGTTTCTACAAAATCTGTTTTTTTTTTTTTTTAATAATAATATTTTTTAACGTCAGTATTATTATAATATTACCACACCACAACAGGGAAAAGTGTACATAATTTAAACTAAACTGGCAAGTATGTAAGCATAAATTAATTTGGATTTCAGATTTGTGATTGAATTTTTTGGTTAATTAAAAATGTAATTTTTGATGTAAAAAATTTAAAAGATTTATAAAAAAAAATACTTTTTATTGAGTTCCTTCTGTCAACGGAAAGATTTCATTATTTATTAATTTAAGTACACCTAAGTGTATAGTAATGAGATATGAAAATAATTAAAAATTTTCTTTGTTTACAAAAAATTGGTGGTCAAAAGAATTGGAGGTCGAAAGAATTAAAGGTCAAAAAATGCATATTTTTTTACTGCATTCAAAAAATGTTGATTTTTGTTTGGGTCGTTGGAAAAATGAGTTGATAACTGGATTTAAACTATTGTACTATTTTTAATGTTTGAACTTGAAAAAAATCAACTTAGAAATACTTTTTAATACTTTTACTTTTTTCTACAAATAATTTCATTTTCCAGCGCGACCCTTGTATCTCATTTAATATTTGCTCAATCTGGACGCTATAAAGCTTAAAATATAGCTTGGAAAATTTCCTTTATAGCATTTTTTTTTTAATGATAGTCTATTGATAATAATAAAGGGTTTTTTTTGTCAACTTTGTCGTTAACGAATTAAATTTACTTTAGACCTGTAGCGCAATTCACTAACTTTTTAACGACAAAAATCGGTAGTTATATTGTCAAAATCGTAAATTATCGACAATTGTCTTTAAAAGCGATTCTATAACATTTTTCTACCGAATTTTGTCGTTATTGAAAATCGTTAACTTATCAAAAAAAAATTTTTTCAAGTTAACGAAATTTTTCGGTGTTCAATAGAATTTCAAAATAAACAAATTTCAAATTAACTATTTTTGTCGTTAATTGAAAAATTAATAGAATCACATATTCGTTAAAACAACCGACAATTCTCGTTAGTTAACGATATCGATAAATTCGTTAAAAAAGTTACTGAATCGCACTACTGTACACTTTCTTTTGACGCTGACTGTATATTCGATTAGAGTATTATTTTAGCTCGTGCCCCAAAAATATTTCTATATATGATATTCTTATAATAGATTATTTTTTAATTTATTACTTTAAAAAAAGTTACTCATCTCATAGTAAATCTGTACTGATCAGTTTCACCCCCCCCCCCCCCCCCCCCCTAGGAGATTGTCAGCCGATTTTAGAGACTCATTGTTGGTCAATAAATACATTTTTATTTCTATGTACTAAAAATAAAAAACAAAATTTAAACGAAGTTTAGTACGACTTATCCTACCAACACTATTGTTTGGTTAGGTACGTTTGTTATTGTAAAATAACAACAACACATATATTACTATGCACCGGTGGTGGATTAGTATACACAATTTTTGCCTAAAAAGAGTTATTTTTGTTGTGAAAGAGATTTTGGACCTTTATAATAGTATTTCTCATTTAACTTGTGGAATATATGAAATATTATGTCTGGTTTGATGTTTGATTGACCAAAAATGATTCTCTCCAATCTGCCAACGATCCCTTAGTGGGGTGAAACTGATCAGTACAGCTATACTATGAGATGAGTAACTTTTTTAAAGCAATAAATTAAAAAATAGTCTATTATAAGAATATCATAAATAGAAATATTTTTGGGCCTCGAGCTGGAATAATACTCTATCCGAATATAAATTGCAAATATTTTCTTAAGGCCGTTTGTCACGATAAGACTCAGTAAAATGAACTGTAAAAAAATCTTATAGAATTTAAAAATGTTATAGTGTAAATGCAAAATGTAATGACACGGACGGTAATACGGAAGAAATTTTGACAGTCGTATAATACTTGTCATTTTTAGAAATATTTCTAAAAGCTGAGACTTCATTTTATCAGGGATGTATTTTCTTTTCAATTTATTGACGTCAACATAGAAACAAAAGACTAAAGCTACAAAGTTAAGTTTATCTCTTATTTAAATGTATTTTTAAAAAATACGCAACAAATAATCTTTTTTAACATTTATTTTTCTAAACAGCTGTTTTTATATTCAGGGTATTCACTTCAGAATTTTTTGACCCTTGCAACAGTGCAATATTGCAACTTTTTTTTAAAAAAAAATTTTTAATAAAATTTTTATTTCTCTATTGCCTTTTATATGATGCGTAGTTGCAAGAAAAGATTTGCAATTTATTTTAATATAAGCACAATTGTTTTTATTCACAAAGAAACAAGCAAAAAAAGTTGCAATTTTGACATTGCGCAATTTTGCAAGACTAAAATGTCTGACGTGAATTCCATTATTATTTCAAATGCAAAGGGCAATGTATTCAAAAATATTTTTGGTTTGATTTTTTGACAGTCAGACCAAATTTCATTTTATTTCGGTTTACTAAAATCTTACGACTCAGTATTATCGTGACAAACGGCCTTTACAACGACGCATTATGTAAAAGGAATAGAAAAATAAAAATTTACTCAAAATTTTTTTTTTTTTTTAAAGTTGCAATTGCCCTGTTGCAGGGCTAAAAACTTCTGAAGTGAATACCCTGATTTAAAAAAAATTCAATATTTCACTGTTGCAAGGGTCAAAAATATCTGAAGTGATTTTTTTTACAAAAAGTACTAAAATAGTATTTTTTTTTAATTACCAAAGTAGTAACTTCTAATAGAAGCCAGGAGTCCAATAATAGAAGCCAGGAGTCTATATTCCAAATTTCTATTTTTGTTAGTTTTTTTTTGATAAAAAATACCAAAATAGAAAAAGGATTTCAAACAAAAAATTTACTTTTTGAAAAATAGTACTTTTCATTAAAAAGTATACATATTTTTAATGGATAAGATATAAAAAGTACCAAAATATTAGGTACATCCATCCAAAAAAGTACTGTTTTCAATACTTTTTTTTATAAAACTATCAAAAAGTACTTTTTTACTAAAAAGAAAAGTAATTTAATATCACTTTTTTAAAGTACCAAGTTATTATTTTTTTTTATAAAATTTCCAAAATTGTACTTTAAAAAAAAAGTACCAAAAGCATTTTAAAAAATTACTAAAATTTTAATTGGCTAAAAAATGTACCAAAAATAGTATTTGTACAAAAAGTACTAAAAATTCTATAGATTTTCATGAGTTTTTCTATTTCTGTAAGTTAATTTTAATAAAATGTACAAAAATAGACCTGTAATAGTCATCAGCGTATTCAGAGGGGCGGCTCAACAAAAAAATATTTTTTTATATCGACGGCCCCATTCCATAACATGCTAAGTCGACATAACATGTTTTGCTGGGAGTAGCGACCTTTTTCGACTTTTCGACTTTTTTTTGTTGTAAGCATTTAGGTGCTATTTTTTTGGTTGTATTTAATTTGTCAAAAAAGTCGAAAAAATCAAAAATGTGGAAAAGGTTGAAAAAATCGAGAGCAAATGAGTCGACTTTCGATTTATAGAACCCTATAACTGAGGTGTTTACAATAATCAAAAATATTGGTAAATATTGCACTTAACACTTTCTAAGTCATGGATTTGGCATTGACATTTTTGCTTCACATACAAAATACATGGAAATACCAACAGCTTGAGTTCCCAGCAAAATTTTCTGTTCCAAATAATCGGTTCCGGAACCCATCAAACTACCCTGCAACCGGTTCTACTTAACATTCCAGAATCAATGATTTTTGTTTGAAATTGTCCCGAAAGCAATCGTTTTTTAGAGCAAGTAGTTTTTTTGAAAAATAATTTTACATAGAAATTTTTGTTGTGATTACCGTAGAATGTATTCAAGAATCTATTGAACCAGGAATTTGTTCCAAAAAATTTTCCTGGGTTGTTAAACTCGGCTCTCATTTGAATTTGTTTTCAGAAGAAAGAAATTACTTTCATCTGGCAAAAGTAAAAAAAAAATAAAAATTAAAAAAATAAAAAAAGTCGAAAGCAAAAATCGACTTTTCGACTTTGTAAGAACAAAAAAGTCGATTTCGACTTTTCGACATTTTCATACAAAAAGTCGATTAATCAACTTTTCGAATATAGAACCCTACACAGTACCACATCCTGCATTCAATCCCATTTATTTCAGCAAATTTTAAACCATATCAAACAACTTTTAATTAACAAAAACAAAAATCACAATATCTGAAATCCTTTTTATTTTTGCACAAAAACTTGTCTAATACATTTTTTAGCAATAGTGTTTAAGAGTTTAGTTTTTGGTTTCATACATTAAAACAAAAAAAACAAAATCAAATATAGTTTCTGAAAAGTTTTAGTATCCCCTTCTTTCTTTTTCAACGTTGCTCAACATTTCAGATACATCATCAAAGTAATATGAGCCTACTATTTGGAGAATCGAATGAATCTAATGATGACGATGATGATGATTATAATGATGACTACTAGAATTTGTTAAACTTCTCCCTAAGCTCCTTCTTCTGCCTGTTAGCCGATTTTTTATATTGTATTCTATTAACGATATATATTTTTGTGTATATATTAACAAAACCAACTACAACAAAAACACGTTATATTTTTTAGTGTTTTTTATTACAAAAACAAAGTTTGTTTTAGTTTATGTTCTTAACCACAAAAAAAAATATGACAACAAAAAGAGTTCATTATTTTTTTTTTACAAAATAAGGATGTAAATCTTGCAGACCAACCCACAGTTTTTTTTTTATACAAGACGTTTAAAAATTTTATGATTAAAAATATTAACGTCAAATAATTTAGTTAAATTGTTTTATTTTTTTTATGGCAATAAATTTTTACAATTTTTTTTTATTAGTATTTATTAGTAATTGCAAATAAAATAATTTGTTTTCGTTAAACATTATAAATGTTGTGAAACAAATATTAAAAAAAAAAACTAAAAAAATCATGTGTAATTTATTTTTGTTTTATATTAATTGATATGCGATAGATAGACATTTGAATAAAAAAAAAATCCAAATCCCTTTCATCTTAATTTTGAGATTAATAAAAGGCAAATATTGTATTTATAGTTTTTCAAATCCACTTTTTTACTTAATATAGTTTTTTTTTTACTTTGTGAAAACAAATTAATATTTGCTGTGTTTTTCAATAAGTGGATTTATTTTCGGGTTAATCTTATTTAGTTCAAAATAAATATTTTAACATGCTAAAATAAATTTGGTGTATTTTTTACGTAATCTACTATAAATTAGCAATTACAATCCGAAAAAATAATAAAAAAATCTGGAAAATGAAAAAATTTATTAATAAATCAAAATTAATCCAACTAAATTTTAGGATTAATTAAGTCCATTTTGGATTAATCTGGACGTATTTATAACTTTTTTTGTTTTCCTAATTTTTTTTTATTATTTTTTCGGATTAAAATTGCAAATTTATCGTAGATTACGGAAAAAAATATTCCAAATTTGTTTTGATATGTTAAAATATATTTTTTAAACAAAATAAGATTAATCAGAATATAAATCCACTTATTGAAGAACACAGCAATTGTTTTGGTATATTAATATGAGCATTTAAAATAAAACAAGTGGCCGTCTATATTCGGCTAAGCCGAATTTTTACATGCCAACACAATCCTGCCGAAAGTTTTTTAAAGAAAAGTTTTTTGCAATGAAAAAGAGCTTATTCTAGTTCGAAGTCATTTTTGTCCCCCTAATGAATTAACCCAGCAAAAACTAGGTAATGAGTACTCATTCCCAATTGGATTACCTGGTAATGAGTACTAATTACTCGCTGCGTTACTTTATACCCAAAAAAGGCCTTAACTTTAACTTACTACGTAAATAGATTTGCAATCTGAATTTTAAAAACCAGTTAAGTTTCATAAAAATATATTAAAAACCATTTTACTGTTAATTTTTTTTTCTCTCATTTAATAAGAGCAAATAAAGAAACAATGCAGTTATTTTTTCAACTTTTCGTAAGCGAGCTAGGAATGGGCTAGTATTTGTTAGCTTTTTCGTAAGCGAACAAAGAAGGTGTTGCCTCCAATGACATCGTCTTGTTAAAGTATTTAACAATGAAATTGGGACGTAACTAGTTACTCATTTTCGTTATAAACCCCAAAGTTAATTACTTGATAATGGAAGTTTTTGCTGGGAACATTACAAGTACCTATGTTAACTCTTCTTTCTCTTTTAGAATATTCTCCCAATACATATTCATAAAGTTTCTGCTTTAAAAAATTTTATATTTATCAGGATTGAATTGACAATCGTTTCGTGAATTTTTCACCATCAGAATTCTTAGGAAAATTTTGGTAATACTGTCGTGGTCCAAATATCAAATATTCATATTCTCAATTATTTCAACTCACAAGGGAAGTCTCCCTGGTGTCACCCTCCGATCTTCATGAAATTTGGATATGTTGTTAAGAACGTAATTTAATTCGACACGTATTTTTTTTTAGCGGCCCAAACTTATTTTTAGGGGTGTTCGATTTGTATAACAAAATTAATATAAGCATGTGTGGTATCAGATTAAAGGTATTAAAAATACCTATCTCTCAGTGCTAACAACGGGCTAAAGAAGTTAATATTTTTCGACTTATTAACAAAAATGTCATAAAATTTTGGTATTTTACCCAATATGACAAAAAGTTGTGCATGTTTGGACACGTTCTTATCACGCGTAGATAGGTTTTCCAAAGACCTTTCATTTGGTATGTAACATGACTAGGTTTCTTTGCATAATAGAGGAGATAAACGAAGAAAACTGAAAAATGGCCTTGTCTGCCCCCCTCCTTTTTACACCCCAATATATGATTTTGGGCCGCTAAAATAAAATACGGGTCCCTTTATTTTTTCTGATCTACAAAATAAAACCAATTTTATAAAGATCCGCGGGTGACACTAGGGAGACTTCCCTTGTCAGTATGATCTATGTTAAGAAGAAATTTATGATTTCGAAATTTGCCCAATCCAAGTTTTGAAGTACCACAGTCCATTGTTCAATCTCGACATATCTTATACGGAGCTCAAAAATGATAAAATAACCGATTTCAAATTCTGTTTAAATATTTTAACCAAGTGCAAAGTTAAAGCATTTTGTATTATACGAAGGCGCCCTACACTGAATCCGAGAAAACTTGTTGGAGAGCTTACAAAAATAATAGTTAGACTCCACACACATTTAGATAGGTTTTCTAAATATCTTTTATTTTCTATGCAGATTGACTAGGTTAATTTGCACCGCATAGGAGGAAAAAAAAATTGCCGTTTTTCCCCCTCAGTTACATCCGTTTTTCCCCCTCAGTTGCATTTTGGCCGCTAAAAAAAATACGTGTCCTTTTATTTTTCTGCTTTACAAAATAAAACCAATTCCGTGAAGGTCGGAGGGAGACACTATTTCCAACTCCCTTATTAGTGGAGTGCTTCAAAATTATAACAAATGTACTCAAATGCAACAAAAATAACAAAAACAAGTAAGAGTGTTAAATTTGGCTGTGCCGAATCTTTTATACCCTCCTTTTGTGGGCGTGGATTAACAAAACTAATTAAAATAATGATAAAATTGTATAACTATATTGCTAAAAGCATAATAAATGAATAAGTAAACATTTATCGCGAGGGGAAAGGTGTATCCACCGACCCCAACCCCCCCAAAAAAACCACCCATTTTTTTAATTTTTTAACGTAAAAAATTATTTTATGCTTTAAGCACTATAGTTATATAATTTTATCATTATTTTAATTATTTTTGTGTATCTACGCCCACAAAAGGAGGCGGACTTAAACAAGGCACATTTTTTGTCCCCTGGATCGAACTTCAGAACTATTAACTTCTTCTGAAATAAAAATGTTTCATTTGCTTAGCAAAATTTCCAAATAACCTGTGAAAAATTGCGTTTTTTTTAGAGGTTGATTTAGTTCCTTATGGGGGAACTTTTTTCCCCCTGATCCGAACATTGACCATATAAAACATTCGTGCCAAACTTTAGGATAGTAGAAAAATGGGAAATTTTTTTTATCCATTATGACCGGCCCTGTCTACTGTACACACTATTACCTTAACAAGAAACACTTTAAAATTCGAAGCGGTAAGTTAAAAAAATCGTTATATTAATAAATTATTGTATTTATTGTTGGTTGCTCAAGAAAAGAGAAAGATACGTATTAAGGGTTAATATCAGGACATTGCGGAAAGAAGGTTTTTATAGTTCTCGGATTTTTTTTTTTGTTTTTAAAATTTTTAAAATATTTTTTTTTGCAAAAAAAAATATTACCTTATTATACAAGACAATTTAAATTGCCGTAAAAGTGACATTTTAGTTTTGTTATGATCGTTTCTTTCTTATAATTGTCAAAAAATTTTGATTTTTAAATGTTTAATTGCGATTTGAGGCGTTTAAAGTTTAAGTAAAATTTTCACTATATATTTATCGTATTTTTTACCTTTAATGCAATTTACATTTAGTGACCAATAAACTATCTGATCATAATAAAAGCCTAGTTCAGTACTGCCCTAATTTTAAATATTATCAGTAAAAAAAAAATTTTGTTGGAACTTTTCGATTTTTCATTCATAAAAAGAAACACAGACACTGCCCCACAAGTCCAATGTTTTTGTGTGTGTTAATATTAACCTTAAAAGTCAACTCTAACCGAGATCGAAAAAATATTCTTCATATCTATTTGTCACCCTACTGTATAGTAGGATGGCTCTTATCAAAAAATAAGATTCATGAAAAATAAAACCAACATTTTTTGGAAATTTTCTTGAAGTAAATTTGTGAAACAAGAAAGGTTTTATATTGATCGATTAATTTTATTTAAATTTATAGATTTGTGAATCCAAACAATCTAGTTTTCAATACAATGTATTTATTTCAATTAGTGCCTGCGGTCAGTACCGTAGTACCGGGAATACCGGTATTCCCGGTTCTCGGTATTAGCGGGAAATGGTACCGATTTCCCGGTTCTTGCATTATTCACTAATTTCAATTGAAAAAAATTTGTCGCTCCAATTTTTTTAACAAAAATTCAGTCTAAGATAAAAAAGTTAGACTTCTGATGCTCGGTACAAATATGAGGCATTCCACACCAAATGTTCAGCGAAAAAAACACGTGTACCGTAAACTTCTGAATAGGTTGTATGGAAAGCCCCATGTGGAACTTAGAAAATTGCGTTTTTGGTTTTTTAATTTTTCAAAAACTGGGCTTAGGAGGCGTGGTCAAATATTGGAAAAATGGTCGAATTTGTGGCGAGTTGCCTTGATTAAATATTTATCACATTAAAACGGAATGCACCACCTTCTTAACAATTTACATTCTTATATACCCAGGCAGAAAAATACAAACGGGCCAATACTGGCCCAGTAACGTAAACGGTGGTACAAGTATTGCCAGGACGTACAATTTTTTGTATTTCAGTACTGACCTGGTTACCCAAATGATAACTCTGATCTACGGTTGGCCCAGACGTTCAGACAGCATCGTAAAAGCACTGTAAAAACCAAAAAAACAACGTTGTCCTAATACTTCAAATACAAAAAAATCGGTATTTATTTTATATTTTTATTTATTTATTTTATATTATTTTTTCAAGGCATACTGACATATTGAATGGAAAAGATTTTAAATTGAATGTTTAGCACTTTGCTGTGACATCCCAGCTAAGGTTCTCTTTTTTGTCTTAATCGACTTTATGATTTGTTTTACTTGTTGCCAAATGAAAAAAATATCTTTTCAAAAAAAAAAAAAAATACAACGATTATTACAACGATTGCTCATAATCTTATCCACATAGCGGATGAGGTAATTATGTTTATTAAAGTGCTTATTAAAGTGCTAATACTTGCCTTTTTTAAGTTACATGATGCTGCATTTATTAGGGTTTTTGTAAAAAACTTCGATATCTTCAACCAAAATTTTTTAATTTATCGTAATTTCCATAGAAAAACCATAATAAATGCAGCAACATGTACAACATTAAGGGCGGATTACTCAATGAAAAGTTGGCTGCTAACTGACGATTTAACGGAGCCTTTTGTCAAAATTTTTATGAAAAAGTTAAATTTAACGGAGAGTTATTTTATAACAGAGCATTGAGTAATCCAGCCTAAGTAATGGTAACGGAAATTTTTAGTGCTGAACTTCCGGTTAATAAATAGAATAGAATAGTTTATAAAACAAATAGTTTTAGTTCACACCAAAAAAAGTAAAAAAAATTATATTAAGCGGTAAGATTTTTTGTAATAAAGTACTGGCACAGCACTTTTAGGGTTGTTATTTCCAACACTGACAAAGTACTCTATTTTCAAAAAAAAGGTACTTTGCCAGTACTATATTTTTTGTACCGCTGGCAATTTCTGGCTGGGTAGTTTTGTATGGGCTATTGATTAAAAATTTTTTTTTGGAAAATTTTAAGAACCCCTTCTGAAATTTTCCATTTTTTAAAAAAGTCAATTTATTAAAAATCCGGCCACTTTTTTAATTTTTTTTTTTAATTTTAGATGTTTGTCCATCCACACAAAAAAATCAGACACGCGTTTTTCGCGTGTCGGGACATGTGTTCCGTAAATTTCTGAATAGGTTTTTTGGATCAAATATTGGAAAAATGGTCAAATTTGTGGCAAGTTGTCTTATTAAAACGGAATGCACCACAATCTCAAAAACTTACACTCTTATATAGTTTTTTTTTGGAAATTTTTCAGAACCCGTTCTGAAATTTTCCATTTTTTTAAAAAGTCAATTTATCAAAAATCCGGTCACTTTTTTTTTAATTTTTTTTTTTTTTAATTTTAGATGGTTGTCCATCCACACAAAAAAAATCAGACACGCGTTATTCGTTTTTTTTCGAAAAAATCGCATTTGAATTTTAAATGATCCAAACAACCTATTCAGAAATTTACGGGACACATGTTTTTCTGTAGCGGGACATTTGGTGTGAATGTCTCATATGTGTTATGGTCACAGAACTGCTAAGTTCGTAAATGGGCAAAATCGGTCCTGTAGGGGAAAATTTCCCCCTTAAGGAACTAAACCAACCTCTAAAAAACGCCATTTTTGAACATGTTTTTTGTATTTTGGTTAAACAAATGCAAAAATTTTAAATCAGAAGGAGTTCCAAGTTCTGCGGTCGAACAAAGGGGGATTAGAAAATTTATTTTTTTGGTCCGCATCCTTTTGTGGGCGTGAATATAAAAAAATAAGTTAAATACTGATCAAATAGTACTTCTTAAGTGCAAAAAGAAAATTAAATACAGTTTTAAACAAAATTCCAAAATAACGTGCGATCCCTCCCAAATAAAACCGTCCCTAACATTTTTTTTTATTTTCTTAACAACTGAATGGTATACTAAATTCGGCACAGCCAAATTTAACACTCTTTCTTGTTTTTTTTTCAAACTAATATAACGAGCCCTAAGAAAAACAGAAGCCAGTTTTGATTTTAATTGTTTCACTCATTCATAAAATGTAGAAAGAGTAGCCAGGTTTGGTTAAATTTTAGCCATTCCATACATAAAGCTTCGGCATAGAAGAATGTATTATCCTTTGTTTCTTTACTTTTATTCAACAAAAAATGTTTACACCATTTTTTCATTAACAATTTTTTGGTTTTCACTCTATCCAAAGTGAATATGAACGTTTAAATCAAAATTTGCCTTTTATTTAAATCATGCTAATTTTTTTGTGCATATCTGTTAATTTTTTTTTTAGAATTTAAATAGAAAATGTATTCATTTCATAAAAAACAATGATATTCTGGTAACAGAAGAATTTCACTCTCGATTAAAATAAAAAAATATAAAAAAAATATATGATCTCATAGGTCCAAAAGAAAATAACACTTGCCGACATCAAAAATGTGTCGGGAATCAGACCCCTCCCCTAATTTAGCACTTTTAAGGGTCCACTGTTATATATGCTTACGTTGCTTCCAAAAAATAGAAATTGATTTCATATAAAATGAACCTCCTGATTCTACAACTGCAACCGAAATTTTTCTAGCATGTTTCATTTTTGATTGTATTCGCGTAAAAAATTTTTCAAACGCGAATATCTCGAAAACGGAACATACTATTTTTATATTAAATTAAGTCCAATTTTTTGGAAGCAGCGTAAGAATATGTAACAGTGGACCCCCAAAAGTGCTAAATTATTTTTTAAAAGAATTAACGATTTTTACTTAAGAGCTTTATCGACAAATGCTGTTTTATTGCCACAGATTTTATTTTCCATAAGTGTCTTACACTCAAAAAATTATGTTAGTAAAATCAACTGAAAATGTCAGTTAAAATAACTACTTTGTAAGTTGTTTTGGGGTCAACTACTTTTTCAGTTAAATCAACTAACAATGTTAGTTATTTTAACTGACAAAAAACAACTGACTTATGTAGTAAAAACTACTAACATTTGTAGCCAAAACAACTAAAATGTAGTAATAATTAAATAATCAATATACATTTTTTTTCAAAAAATTTTTCAAAAAAAAATTGAAGACCAAATTTTTTTTTTCAAAAAATTGTGAAAATAAAAAAAAAAGAAACTTTAAAAACTTTTCAGATATAAAAAAAATATAACTACTTTAAATAACTGTTGCTACATCACAGTACTTTTTTGTTAGTTGTTCAAAAAAACGACTTAAAATAACTAATAGAAATAGTTGTTTGATATTTTTCATACAAAAACAACTGACTTTGTAGTTGAAAACAACTGACTACTGTAAAATATACAAATAACTAGCATGTAGTAACTTACATAATTTTCTGAGTGTACCAGAATCAAACTACGTAGCGTTTGGCAGAGTTTACTAAACTTGACTTAAGCTTTTATCACTTATTGCCACAAAAATTACAAAAAAAAAAAACATTTCCAAACATAGAGAATACATAGAGGCGAAGGTGAAAGAAAAAATAATATCACTATATTTGTCTAAGTGTGCAATTACAATTCTGGCGTTGACTTTGAATTTTGTGTAAAGAGAGGGCGTTTGATTTAAACAAAGGCTTTGGCTTTGAATTTTGTTCTGGCGTTTGTTTGTATACACACACACAAAGAAGAACAGAAATATAATTATTTGGTGGAAGAAAAATAAATTTTTCCTGAAAATTATTCTTTTTCGGTGAAACATAAAACTCCTTTGGTTTTGTTATTGATATTTTTTTGATACTTGTTTTTTTTTATAATAATTGGCGGTATATTATATTTTCACTTTCTTTTATATGTACTTTTCTTCTAATTTTCCAATACACAGATGTGTTTCATAAACAAGATATGAAACACATCACAAAATCAACCCTTTTTTTGTAAAAGACTGGCAACGCCAAAGCAAGAAAAAAATACTCACGAGAGAGCAAAGCCAAGAAAATAGAATTGATTCTATTCTGGCTTTGAAACGCTAGCGTTGGCTTTGAATTTAGTTCTACATACAAAATGTATGGGAACGAGCAAAATTCAAGGCCAACGCCAGAATTGTAATTGCACACTAATTTCTCACACGTACGTTGTCGATGTGAATTCAACACACAATACATGTTTACAAGTCGTACTTTGTCAACAAATACATGTATACAAGTTGTACTTTGACATCTCAATTTTTGACACCTTCGCCTTTATGTATACTTTATGTTTCCAAATTTTTGTGTTAATTCAGCCGAAACAAACATGTGTTTGCATAAATTACCTAAGTTTTTAGATTAAGAACTTAGGTAATTTAAGCAATAACCATTAAGTCGGTTGTAAGTAATCCAAAAACTTGCACAATTTGTATGCGACTTTAAATAAATTTTATGTTCTTTTGGACCTAATAAAATCAACAAATCGAATATTGTTTTTCTACAACAATTAAAAATCGACTAACAACTTTTCAATTTCGATCGAAAGTGAAATTCATTGTATGTATATTAATTAAGCCAGATTATGTTTTTAAAAATTAATCTCAAGACATTTTTTAAATTGTAATAATTTGTCATTTTCAATCAACTTTTTTCACTTTTGCTTTCAAACAACAACAACAAAATATCGTTTGTCACCATTTGACAAAATCTCGCTAATTGAAAATTTTTCACTTAATTGTATTTACAGTTTTAAGTGTTAACACAGAGTTTTGAAAGGATTTATAAACTATAGTTTCAACAACTCTTGCTTAAACAAATAATAACGATTAGACGAAAGACTATCTAAACACACACTCTCTCTCTCTCTCTAACAAAGCACCGATGAACCAAAATAATGCCAGAGATATATAGAAAAACATACATACATGTTTACATATAAGCGACGATACTAAAAATAAAAATATTTAAATATATTCAAATTTATAATATTAAGCAAAAACAAAAAAAGAAGTGTTACAAAAACATATTTTAAATTTAATAATGAAATTGTTAAACATACATACAAAAATAATAACTTTGCAATATACACATTATAAATAATGGTATAGTTATTTAAACAAAAAAAATTATTAAAAACAAAAAACTACAAAAAAAAAACGTTGAATGTACTATTTGTTGGATGAAAAACTGAAAAAAAAAAAATCACAAAAAAGTTAATGTTATTAAATCGTTTTTTTTTTATTTTTTCAAATTCATATTTAAATTAAAGCAAATCAAGTTGATTTAAAACTCATTTCATTTTTAAGTATGTCATTTTCAAATAATAAAAAAAATATATAATAAACAATTACTACACTATTTACAGTTATAATTCGAAAAATTTCAATTGTAATTCAAAGATTCTACTTACAATTCGAAAATTCCATTTGTAATTCGAAAATTCGATATCTAATTCAAAGATTTTAATTGTAATTCAAATTTAATTCAAAAAAGATCAATTGTAATTTACAAAATATTAACTATAATTCGAAAAAGATCAATTGCTATTCCAAGATTACAATTGTAATTGAAAAAGATCAATTGTAATTCGATAAAGATCATTTGTAATTCGAATAAGAACAATTATAATTCGAAAAGTATCAATTGTAATTTGAAAATTGTCAATTTTAATTTGAAAAAAAAATATATAAATTGTAATTTGAACAAGTGAGATTGTTAAATTCGGCTGTGCTGAATCTTTTATCTAAAGTGTAAAAACTAAAATAAAAAATTCATGCAACATGTTACGAAATAGAATTTCGTACTTGTTTCGTAAAATATAGGAAAATTTACCTTATTGCGAAAAAAAAAATAGTCCGGATTTACAAAACCTACGAAAATATTTCGTAATCACGAAAATGTTTAAATTCACAGCATGAAAAGTGACCGGTTCGTGATTGGTCACGTGACATGTCGCACTGACCCAAATGACCTATCACAAAATTGGACACCTTTTATATAACAATACCTAGAAAATTTTCAAATTTTTTTTTGGAACTTCGAAAATTTTATTACATAGAGAAACAAAGAGGCGAAGGTGAAAGAAAAAATAATATCACTTTCTTTTTCTAATTTCTCACACGTACGTTGTCGATGTGAATTCACCACACAATACATGTTTACAAGTCGTACTTTGTCAACAAATACATGTATACAAGTTGTACTTTGACAACTCAATTTTTGACGCCTTCGCCTTTATGTTTCTCTATGTTTTATTATTTTAAAATTTATTTTTCCTGAAGCATTTTTAATGAATTTGTTTAATTCAAAAACGCAAAAAAAAAATTAATGGCAAACAAATTTTGAACTAGGGATTTGGAAAATTTTCAAATTTTTTATAATTGATTACAATAATTCTGCTGGTTAAAAATCTAAACTTTTCCATCACATCAGGTTGTTGAGATTATTGAGGTCAAAGTGAAAAAAAATCGCCGTTTTGGGCATTTTAGGCAACTCATAGCGGATGAACCCGATGTGATGGCGACTTAAAAACAAGTCGAGGCTAAAGCATAAACATTACTTTTTAAAATACAGAACTCATTTGGTCAGTCGCCTTAACCCTTTGGGCACCACATGTCTTTCAATGATGGTTATTTCCCAGTATCGAAAAAAAATGTTTGGGAAATGGCCTTATTAGATGACAATTGGTGCTCCAATGGCTAAAGCGACTGATCCAATGAGTAATGCATATTAAAGAGCAATGTTAGGGCTTTACTCTTGACTTATTTTTTTTTTCTTCAGTACATCGGGTTCATTCGATATGAGTTGTCAAATACATGTATTTCAAAATTTTTGTATTTCAAATTTCTTAAATAATGAAAAAGTTTGCAGACCAGGATTTGTGATCAGGAGAATAATTGTAATCATGTTTATAAGGTGGCGTTCCATTCGCATCAAGTTTTTTTTTTTTTATATGATTACACCGTCCGCCAAAAATGAAAAAAAGTCTTTGAGCACGAACTGGATAATATACATTTGAGACTAGAGACTAAATGCAGTAAAACTGCATTTACAGTTTTTAATTTCGTGATCCTGTTTCCTCTTAAAAGGACTTCAAAGTTTTAGAGGATTAAATCTTATAAAATAATTGAAATTAATGTAGTAGGATTACTAATGCTAATTATGAAAAATTTCATTGAAATTATAAAATGCCTTAATGAAAACAAAACATTAGCAATATTAAACGTGTTATTTCCGTCGGAGCTCCGCGGCGTGTATGTTTTGTGAAAAATATTTTGTTGGTTAAAACTTAAAATGGCCATATCTCGAAAAACTAAGCCAGATAGAGAAAAATGGAGGGCATTTTTGGTTCTTAGAAACACCATAGTTTCGTCGGTCCTCTTTACATATGTGGACCCTAATGAGTCCAAATTTTTAATCTAAAAAATACTTCCGACACGAAAGAAAAGTCAAAAATTGTTAAACCATTTCCCCCTAGGTCCCTTAAGGTTCGCCATAGATTCAAAATGTTGGTCAGTTTGGCGTTATATTGCTTAGTTTTTCAGGTTTGCAATTTAGGGGCCCATAAGGGTCTTGAGAATTTTAGAAACTGAATAACTAAAAAATTATTACTGTAATGGCTTTCGAGTGTTTGGCGGACGAGGTCTAGAAACCAAGCGCTACAAGGACTTTTTGTTGTGTCAGCAATATTTATCGAGATATGAGCATTTTTAAGTATTAGGGAATGCCAATTTTTTGGATTCATAGTAGGAGCCCATTGGGGTTCCCACCTGTGAAGAGGACGGGCGAAACTATGGGGAGTTTAAGAACCAAAAATGCCCTCCATTTTGTTCTATCTGGCTTGGTTTTCGAGATATCGGCATTTTAATTTTTTTTTAAATAATATTTATTGTAAACAGTTTTTTTTTATTTGTGCGGTTTCATTGGCATTAGTACAAACATTGCCAAAAAAATTAATTGGCAACAAATGGTAATGCTTTTTTTGGCATTGTCATTAGTTGCAACTAGTGCCACCCATTTCCCGGTTCTCGGTATTCCCGGTTCTGGTACCGGTTTCCCGGTTCTAGATATATTCCCGGGAATACCGGTATTCCCGGTTCTGATGTTGGTACCGGTTCTCAAAAAATAAAAAAATACTATACCATAAAATATTCAAATTACACCATTTAATCAGTATTTCAGAAATATTTAGTTGTGTTTGTAAAATTATTAAAAAATCATGTTACTATATTTTTCTTAAATTCATAAAAAAAAACTTGGAAATGGTGTTTTTAACATGTTTTGTATTTTTTTGGTAAAAGCGAAGAAAAATTTTTAGTTCTACACAATTTTACAAAATATACATACCGGGAATACCGGTAATACCGTCAGAACCGGAATCGGGAATACCGGTATTCCCTGGAATACCGGGAATAATTCAAGAACCGGTAACATTTCCCGGGAATACCGAGAACCGGGAATACCGGTAGTCCCGGTGCTACGGTACTGACTAGGGATGTCGCGAATATTCGTCACTATTCGGTATTCGGCATATTCGGCATGTTTTTTGAATATTCGGTTAAATAAATATTCGTTAACAGTTTGCCGAATATTCGGCAAAATTTAAATTAGTTAAAAAAACACTTTTTATTAACGTTTGACTCTTTTTTGTAGTCATTTCAGTTTGTTTTCTATACAAAAAAACTTGAGCACTTCATTAAAATTCGAATTGTTAAGCATTTATTTATTCGGCAAATATTCGTATTCGGTTCAAACCGAATACCGAATAGTAAATATTCGGTAAAATGCCGAATACACTATTCGCGACATCCCTAGTACTGACCGTAGGCACTAGTTGCAACTAATGCCAATGCAAATTAAATGCCAATTAAAAATGTCCATGTGCGATTAAAAGAAAATTAGTACCCTAAGGGTTAAGGCGATTGACCAAATTAGTTCCGCATACTTAATAGCAATGTTTAAGCTTAACATTACATAGCTCAGAAGTATATTTACATCATTTATTTCTCTTATTCCACACGCCTTTGAAAAAACGTCAGTGGGCCATAAAAAAAACTGTAAGTACGTGACCAAAATCTTTTGAGGGTTTTAGTCAACTGTTACGGTAGTTTCATGGGGTCCTAGACCCTATACTGTGGTTGGATGGTATAAAAACATCAATTTTATTTCGAAAAAGATCAATTGTAATTTGAAGATTCCAATTATATTTCGAAATAGATCAATTGAAATTCTGGTGATATCTTTTTCATGACATTCGGAATCTTTGATTTTTTTTCGAATTCAGTTGATATTTTTTGAATGACAATTGATCTTTTCGAATTTCAATTGATCTTTTTCGAATTACTATTGCAATCTTCGAATAAAAATTGATCTATTTCGAATTACAATTGATCTAATTCGATTTACAATTGATATTTTTTGAATGACAGTTGGTCTATTTAGAATTAGATTTGATCTATATAGAATTACAATTGATCTTTATCGAACTACAATTGGAATTTTTAAATTACAAGTAGAATTTTCGAATTACAACTGGAATCTTCGAATTACAAGTAAAATATTCATATTACAATTGATCTATTTCGAATTACATCTGTTAATAGTGTATTACAAAAGCAAATGAAAAGTAATAATTACTGAATTACAAATGATGAAAAGAATGATTAATTTTTATAAAATACTAAAACAAAAAAACAAAACACTTTTTATGTAATAATTGCTATAACTGAAAATAGCAAAGTCATTTTTTAAGAATTATAAATGACACATTTATATTAAAAACAAACTATATTAATAAAACAAAAGCTTCTTTAAAAAGAATTAAAACATCAAACAAAAAACAATTTCATTTATTATTTATAAAACAAAAAAAAAAACATAAATTTAGAAGGGGAAAAAACAAGTAAATATAACCTTCAATTTCATGAAGAACAAAAAAAATCATATAACTACATATTTAAATGTTTTATCCATATAAAACATTAAATTTATTATTACATACTTATTAAATTTTAAGTTTTAATTTTATTATTTAGAAAAAAACACCTTAACCGAAAATAATTAAACAGTGGGTTGTGCGAATTTAAGGAAATAATTCTATAAATTTTTAAATTAATTTAAATTACACTAAAATCACAATATACGGCCCTTGAAACTATGGGGTTTTGCTATTATGGTCTCTCAGCGTTATATAAAAAAGTCGAATTTTCCACTTTTGAAAATTAAAAAAAAAAATCCAAATTTCAAAAAGTCTAATTTTGGAAAACAAAAGTGTGTTTTTGAAGAACTCAAAAAAGTCGGTAGAACCGTTAAACTGAGTTTTTTTTTCAAGGTAATATAAAGAAACGAATAAAGGCTTTATTATCGGTAACGGTATTTTGATAATTGAAAATATTGGTATCTTTATTTCGATAACGGTAATTAGAAAATGGATTAACACTTTTTGACTCATTGTTCTGGCCTTGACATTTTTTGTAATTTAACTCTTAATTCCGCTGTCATTTCAATGTTTTTTTTTTTTAATCATTAAGTCGATAAAGTCGAAAAAAAGTTTACTTTTCAAATATTTAACATCAAAAAAGATCTAGAGATATATTTTGTTTTGATTTTGAAAAAAAAAAATGCACGATGAAAGGACATTTTGAGCTTAACAAAATTAAGCCAAAATTTCTGCTCTATCACAACCCGTTAAAAAGCTCTCAAAAATGTCAAAACAGGTTTTTTTGATAGAAAAATTGTGAAACCAGATTCAGATTCGAAAGGTTAATCGAAAACGACTGGTCAGATATTATCCAAAAATATTCTCTAAACTTCAATTTACTCTAAAACCTGACGTTGTGGAAAACTTTGGAAACCAGCATTGAGAGTTTTATCGAAAAGGAGTGTCCAGCATACATGTCCAGGACTATTTAAATAAATGGACTAATTAATTGACGATTTCATTGGCATTATATTGAAACTAATGCCAAAGAAATTTTTAGCATTGGCATTGTTTCAATCAATGCCAATGCCCGTTAAGGAATTAGTAGCATTAGTAATGCCAATTATGAAAAATTTCATTGGCATTAATAAATGCCTTAATGAAAACAAAGCATTAGCAATATTAAAAGTCATATTTCCGTCAACCAATTGTGAATTTTTTTTTTGGTTAAAACTTAAAATATATCTCGAAAATTAAGCCAGATAGAGCAAAATGGAGGACATTTTTGGTTCTTAGAATCTCCATAGTTTCGCCGGTCATCTTCACTCGTGTGGACCCTAATAGGTCAACATTTTGAACCTTAAAAATTGGCAGTCCCGAAAGTTTAAAAATTCACATACCTTTAGCACTGTCTTGCTTATTTTTCCAGGTACTGCAATTTAGGGGCCCAATAGGGTCTTGAGAATTTTAGAAACTGAATATCTAAAAAACTATTGCTCTGAGGGTTTTCTAGTATTTGCAGACGAGTTCTAGAAACCAAGAGCTACAAAAATGCTTTTGGACTTTTTGTTGTGTCACCAATATTTACCGAGAATTTTTTGGATTCAAAGTTAGGACCCATGGGGGTCCACATATGTGAAGAGGACCCGCGAAAGTATAGAGATTCAAAGAACCAAAAATGCCCTCCATTTTCCTCTATCTGGCTTAGTTTTCGAGATATCGCCATTTTAAGTTTTTAAAAAAAATATATATTTATTGTAAAAAAAAAGCTTTTTTTATCAAATAAAAATAGTTTTTTTAGGAATTTGTGCCGTTTCATTGGCATTAGTACAAATAATGCCAATGCCAAAAAATTTCATTGGCAATAAATGCTAATGTTTTTTTTTGGCATTGGCATTAGTTCCAACTAATGCCAATGAAAATTCAATGCCATTTAAAAATTCCCATGTATGGTGTCCAGACCTTAAATGCATGCAAAAACTTGTCGAATATCGATGAGGAATTTTCTTAATTTAGCTCTGATAATTTTAAGATTTTATGATTCAGTTTCACTGATAGCAGAGCTTCGAAGAATGAAATCCTTTTCGAGTGAATTCTCAAAAAAATCCATTCAATTTTCATAGTCAGTGAATGCATTCGATTTCATAAATCAACATTGAATGCAGTCCTTGGAATGCATTCGATTGAATGAACAAAAATGAATGCATTCGATTTCTTGTTCATTCGATTTAGAAAAATCGAATGCATTCGATTTTTTATCATTCCACTGCGAATGCAATCGATTTTTTAAATATACAGACCAAAACGGTTCCAAATTTTGGTCCATAATATCGCCTACTCTCTTTACATACGATGACCCTAATGGGCTCTAATTTTGAATCCAAAAAAATTGGTGTTCCCGAAAATTTTAAAAATGCACATATTAACTGCCTATACGACAAAAAAAATGTGAAGAGTGATAGCGATACTATGGACAAAAAATTGGCTCCGTTTTTTTCTATAAATAAGCCATTCGATTTTTCAAATTGAATGAAAAGAAAATCGATTGCATTCGCTAGTGAATGCATTCGATTTTTAAAAGTCGAATGAAAAAAAATCGAATGCATTCGATTTTTGAAAGTCGAATGAAAAATAAAACGAATGCATTCGATATTTATAAATCGAATGAGTCGAAAGTGAATTCATTCAATTCGCTAAAATGTGATTGGGGAATGCAATCACAAAATTTTCACTCAGAATTACAAATCGAATTAAGGAATGAAATCCTTCGAAGCTCTGACTGATAGAATTACAAAAAATACTTTTTTGCGCGATAAGTTATTTTTTTTTTTTTAATTACAGAATTATTTCTATTGCAAACAATTCACTGTTTAAAATGCCTCTTTAATTTTAATTAGCCAAAAATTATATTTAAAACAAGAAAAAATACCTATTGAAATATTTAAAAATTTTATTTTACAGTTAAAATCTTTAAAAAAACGTTTATTAAAATATTTTCCGGGACGTTTATAATTTCAAATCAAGAATTATTCAAAAAAAAAATATCAAGATTTGTTTCAACTAAAAACGAAGTAAAAACGAAAAATCTCAAAACTTTATAATCAAAATTTTATTTAAATTTTCAAGATTTTTGTTTTTTTTTACCAACATGAATGGAGGAAAATTTTGTAAAACGTTTTGTATTATGTCTGCCTTATCGAGATTGAAGAATGATTGTTGGATGCGTGAGAATAGCAAATCGTATCTTAACAAAAACATCTCTTTGCTTGTATGTAAATTTATCTTTATAAAGATATTTTCATATTTGTTTTTTTTTTTTTTTAATTTTTTTTTAAGATTGTTAAATAATATTCTTTTATACTGTATTTTTTTTTTCTTTCCGTTTTTTTATAAATTATAATAAATTAGTAAAAAAAAACAAAACAACTATTTAAAATCTAACTGAACAACTTATTGTAAATATTACTATACTGACACTAAATTACAAATATGGGAAAAATTTAATAAATATAATTCACCAGAAATTCCTATACAATTGAATTACAAAACAAAATAATCTTACAACAAAGAATTACAAAAAAAACACATTTTAAACAATTACAAAAAAAAAATTATGAAAAAATTTGAAAAATGCTAGAAATAAGAAGCAAATAATAAAAAAAAAAAAATACAAAAACCATAAACAATTGAATAGTTCATGCGAATAAAGACGAATAGACCATTTGTAGAATTTTACAGGGGACAATAAAAACGCAGGAAACGGTTAAAAAATAATATTTTTGTCAACTTTTTGGTATTAGCTTAAAGGCTTAAGTCACATCTACCTATATACAAAATTTTAGTAAGGTATTCGAAAGAGAACTTGCCAAAAATTGGACTTCAATTTTTTGCTTAAATGGAAAAAGGGCGAATATCCAAAAAATGTATTGAAATTTGAATAAAAATGTGTTATTTTGCAGCAGATTTTGACTACATTTTCACGAGACTTGCAAAACTTGACGAACTATGGTTGATATTTGTTTGTAACACTTTAAGGACTTCGAGGATACACTATTTAAGGATTGCAAGGACATGCTAAAATTAATTTTTAATATTCCTGCCTTTTGATGCAGTAGTAATTCTTTATGACACTAAATACATTTTTAGAAATTATAATATTAACCCTTGACTGCATATTACGATGTAACATAAAAGTACGTGAAAAAATTTTTGTTTTTAATTCCCGACACGGTAACACTGAAGATTTTTTTTCACAAATCTGGTTAATTTGTTTGTATGTGCTAAGATTGTTTTTTTTGTGTACAATTTCAAATTTTAGCTAATATCAATTTTAAACTCGCAGCTAAATAATTTTTATATAATATTTTGTTAAGGATGGATATTCGCCCTTTTTGCTTTCCACACTTTAAAGTCTTATAACTTAAGAACGGTAAAATTTTTTGACAATACAATAAGTGTGGTTTGTTCCTCGTAATGTTCTTTTAACACATTGTTACCGAAAGTAAAATTTTTGTATGTTTTTGTGTTGTATTTAATCAAAATTGTGCGTTAGTTCACTCCCAATTTAAACAAAAATATAAAAATATACGAATTATTGCACTTTTAAAGTCATTTTTTTAGCCTTAAAGGTCAAAATTTCCACAAAATTTCTGCATAGGATTGTAGGGCTCTGCTAATAAAATGCATTTATGCAAAAAAACGTGTTTGCGAAAAAGTGGTCTATTCGTCCTTATTCGCATGAACTATTCAATTATTGTTTTATTTTTAGTACGAAAATGATGCCTATCTGCTAATTCTAAAGATTCGGTAAGGTCAAATTTAAAACTTTTACTTATTTCTAAAAATTGTAATTGGAAATGAGCTATTTAGAATAGCAAAACAAGAATATAACCTGGGATTCAAAGATTTTTATAGAGCTACTAACTGAAGCCTGGCGTTGCTCGTCTCGACTTATACACCGAACCAAATATGGCAGTAATATTGACGAAAAAGCATGTTGATTTGACGAAAGAACAATCATTATACAGCTAACAAAGCCGAGGTGTTGAATTGAATAAAATTCGTTGATTTTTTTATTTGACATTAGTTTGACGAAATTTCGTCAAATTAACAGAATTATTTTCGTTAATTTGAATAAAATATTTTATTCAATTTGAATAAATATCATCAATTTAACAAAATGATTTTCGTTAATTTTATAATATTTTATCCATTTTCCTAACTTTTTCTACCCTTAAAAAAAATAAAATATCCATAAATACAATTTTTGTAATTATTTTTTTTATTTAATTAAAGTTGCTAATATTTTAAAAAATGTTTACTATTATTAACAAAAAAATTAATAATTAATAAAAATAAATAATAATTTTAATATAAACTTACACAAAGGGAAACGAATGAATTTATTAAATCGAACGACGACGAAAATGGTGGCGTGTGCACATATTTCGAATGTTTTAATCCAAATTCCAGACATTAACTTATTTATTTTTGAAGTACATCAGGAGAAGTCACCATCAATATAATATGTATGCACCACCAGTTTTACCTAAAAACATTCATAAAAATTTATTGTTTGTAAATTAATTTATATTAATCATCACTACTTACATGAAGTTCCGCAAAATTCTGTTGCACAGTGAAAAAAATGGCTTTAAAAATATTAGTTTGCAATTTTAATGTTATTGCATCAACAAATTAATTGATTTTTTAATATTAAAATAATTTTCCAAAATGTTTATGACGCGTGCACAATGAAAAAAAAATAATGGCGTCAAAACTAAACATTTTAGTTAATTTGATAAAATTTCATCAATTTTACCTCTTCAGAAGATGTTAAATTGACGAAATTTTGTCAATTTGAATAAAATTTGTTGATTTATTAAAAATCTTAAAAAAAAATTGATGAAATTTTGTCAAAGATCAACAAAAATTTTTCGTTGATTTTACCTACGAGATTTGGTTCGGTGTACACATTAAAATATAAAAAGCTTCTCCCCAGCGCCACCTATCGGATGCATTCATACATTTCTCATAACGAAACATTCATACATTCTGAAGTGCTGTTAAATTTCCTAAAATGAAGAATTTTCTTTATAACATCAACGCAGCGCCATCTACCCGGCTCAAATTTTATCAGGAAACTGATTTTTGTTTCATAAATATATGTAAATTTTAGACAAATCGTTCAATACACACAAAAAATGGAATTAAGACGACAACAGCGCCACCTATCGGGTCCAAGTTTTATCACTAAACTTATTTTATTTTTATAAATGGGGCATTCCATGTGAAATCGGACACTTTGAAAATTTTTTTTTTAGATTTTCCCAATTTATTTAGTTTTTAGTACCCTTCGAAAACTCCTTAGTGGTAAATTTTCAGATTTTTTTGATGACCCGTTCAAAAGATATCGAATTTTTAAATATTGGTAGTTTGTTCCTTTACTCAAACTTCATTTACTCATAACTTCTTCAATATTGGTCCAAATTTCAATTTTTTTTTTTTTCAAAAATTTTGTTTTTTGCGTACTTTAAAAAAAAAAAATCCCCAAAAATTCTTAAAAGCGCTCGAGTATGCGATTTTTAAGTTTTTAAATTTAAATCTCATTTTTGAAAATGTTTGTATGGAGGTCGGTCTCACTAATGACCCCTCTCGGACGCACCATTGGACCGGTAGAAGCTGATTAAATAAAACAAATTTACAAAAAATAAAAAAAAATTGTATAGGGACCGCCTTAAAAATTAAAGATAGAGGGTATTTCTGTTCAGACAAAATGTTCAGAATAAAAAAATATTGTGGGTCGGTCATACATTTTGTCGCTCTAAGAGCACTATTAGGGCAGTTGGAGCAAATTTTAAAAAATGTCGTTTTGTGTGGGAGCCCCCTTAGAAATTGGAGATAGGATATTAGTTTGTTCCAAAGAAATGTTAAGACGTAAACATTAATGGGGGTCGGCCTTATAAATGACCCCTCTATGACGCACCATTGGAGCAGTAGAAATGATTTTAAGATTGGAAAATTACAATAAATTTTTTTCAAAAAATTTAAAAAATTGTAATAATCGTTATCCCACGATCTCCTGGGCAAAAAATTTGTAGAATCGATAGAAGTTTTACACAAAAAAATTTCAAAAAATCGAAGAGTACAAACATTTTCAAAAATGAGATTTAAATTTAAAAATTTAAAAACCGCATATTAGAACGCTTTTAACAGTTTTTTGGAATTTTTTTTTAGAAAGTACGCAAAAACAAAAATTTTGAAAAAAAAAAATAAATTTGGACCATTATTGAATAAGTTATGAGTAGGGATGAGATTTCCATGCAAATGCATGTTTTTTGTCGATAGTCTAAAACCGATATTGACCAATTATCTTTCCGAATCAAGAAATTTGCGGTAAAATGGCATCGATTTGTTTTTGCATATTTTTGCATATTTTAGTGAAAATGCATATTTTTGCATATTTTGGTTTTAAATGCATATTTTCAATTTTTAAGTGCATATTTTGCATATTTTGCCATAAATTAGCAAAAACACAAATTGATTTTTTTTTTATAAAAGCTATTTTAAATTTTAAAAATTTATTTTCAAAATAAGAAAAATTATTTTTTCCTTTTAATTTTTTTTAGAGATTGTCTTAATTTCTAACAAAAATCTTTCTTATATAAAGTTTCAAATGTTACTATTTAAACCCGGCGTTATTTTTAGATTTTTAAGAAGTTTTTCTTAGGAAGATTTTTATTGCACACTTTTTACTTTTTAGTGCATATTTTCAGGTTTTTTAGTGCATGTTTTGAATTTTTTAGCGCATATTTTAGATTTTTTAGTGCATGAAAATCTCATCCCTAGTTATGATTAAAAGAAGTTTGAGTAAAGGAACAAAGTACCAATTTTTAAAAATTCGATATCTTTTGAACGGGTCATCAAAAAAAATATGAAAATTTACCGCGAAGGAGTTTTCGTAGGGTACTAAAAACTGTAAACAAATTGGGAAAATCTAAAATTTTTTTTTCAAATTGTCCGATTTGACATGGAATGCCCCAAATATATTTTGTGAATTTTAGCCAAATCGTACCATAAATACAAAACATTTAAATATTACGACAACAACGCCACCTATCGGTGTTAAACTTAAAAGAAACCTGGCTCCGGACTTAACTAATATATTGTCCAAGTTTGGTGTCAATTGGTCCAGCAGCTCTTAAGTCGTACCTGTAACAAACGTTTTTACATATTAAGAGGATATCTTGACGTTCCTAAGTTTGAAAATCCTGTTTTTGGACACTTTTATTAAACGACAACATTAGCATGTCCCGAAATCATGAAATTTTGGGGGCATACTCCTAAAAGGGCATACTCCTAAAACGGCATACTCCTAAAACGATTCTTATTAAAGAGCTGATTACGGGGGAAAAATTAAACAATTTTTGGAGGTCATCTTCAGGGCGCAACAAGCGCTTAAAGTTTGCATTTCGTAGTGCATTTTATCAAAACACATATTTTTTTATTTTTAAAATTGGTGAGGAAAAAATATTTATAAAGTTTTTGTGGTGTAATTTTGGTCGAGAACAACGTTTTGCAATTTTGAAAATAGGTAATTTATTATATATATTTTTTTAAAGTTTTTATATAAGACTCCGTTTTGTGCAAAAACTTAAACTTAGTTTTATACAAAAACTTACAAAAAGACTTTTTTATATTTGTTATAAGGGTTCAAGTTAAAAAAATGCAGAAAAAAATTGAATTTCTAAAAATTATAGACATTTCTGGTATTTCCCATACCGATTTCAAACACCTTAGTGTTATAATCAGTAGGATTTTAAATGTCGGTTTGTCTTGTTAATGAAAACTGTTTTTTATATATGTGAATATTTATAGTTTCTACAGAATAAATTTTGACAGTTTCCAACACTACAATTCTATTTCTAGCAATCTCAACCTCAATTCATACTTTCTTTCAACTTTTTTGTCTCTTACATTATTACGTCTCTTACATTATTTCGTATAGTTAGATTGTTACTTATCATGCAACTTGTTTTTACTGCATAAATCAGTTTTTTTTTAACAGTTAAATAACTTCAATTGAAGCTACTTTTACTAAAAATATAGATGTCTACAAAGAAACTGACATTTTAGTCGTTTAAACTGTAGTTTTCAGTTGATTTTATCTACAAATATGGTTGGGTGTTTAAAACTTTCAACGTCATGGCACGTCATAGTTTGCCATAGCATCCAATTGTCTCAGTAGTATTATTGCTATTGTTTTGGGATATCCCCAATAAAAAAAAAATATCGTTTGACTTTCTGTATGTTGTACTGTTAATAATAATGTATTTTATTTTTCACATCTTTTCCATAATTGTGACTCATTTACCATTCCAAGACTTGTTTGAAAAAAAATCCAATAAATATACGAACACGCTCTATATACGAGGCATAACACACCAAGTGTCCCGCTACAAAAAAACATGTGTCCCATGAATGTCTGAATAGGAACTAAGAATATTTTGTTTTTTTAATTTTTCAAAAGGAGGCGTGGCTTAATATTAAAAAAAAATTTTCAAATGCTCGTTATTGCACACTAGTGCAATAATGACGATGGTTGTGAGCACTACGTTACGTATAGGAATTTTTGTGTGTTTTTATAAACAAATTTGAACTGTCCCTGATGATGCAATTCAAATAATTGCGAAATATCGGGAGATTTTTTAAATAAATAAAAAAAACATTTAAACAAATTAGAAGTCGATCTTGAAAATTTATTGCTTTTAACATATTTTTATTATATTTATAGTATTTTATTATAAATTTACTTTTTAAAAAATTTTAAGTTTTAGAACGGATTCTGAAAATTTTCCAAAATAAATTTTATAAATCTCATTAAAAAATATACAAAAATGTAAATGTTTGAGATTATGGTGCATTCCGTTTTAATTTCATAAATATTTTATCAAGGGAACTCGACACAAATTTTACCATTTTTTTTTTTTAATATTTAACTACCCCTACTTTAAGAACAGTTTTTAAAAAATTAAAAAAACAAAAACGTAATTTTCTTAGCCCCATATAGGGATATCCATATAACCTGTTCACACATTAATGGAACACATATTATTTTTCGCTGGACATTTGGAACATAATGCCTCATATGTATGTACATTGTGATTTTGTCACGTGTGTTAATTTTTAAAAATAATACAAAAACATTAATTTGCAACAACAGATGTTAAATTTGCGAGTATGTAGTGAAAACAAATCAATTTATAAAATATCCGGATTGCCGGATATAATGCGTAATGATATAGATTTAGAATGTAATTTTTTAAGATACAATTTCAAATGAGTAACATAAACATCCAGCCTGTTTAAGAAAACTGCTTCGGAATTAAATTTCTGACGCATTTTTAGACTTTTTCTATAATAAAAATGCGTCAGAAATTTAATTCCGAAGCAGTTTTCTTAAACAGGCTGGAAGTCTCAGATTCTGAGACATTTTTCTTATAGAAAAAGTCTCAGATTCTGAGACATTTTTCTTAAGAAAAAGTCACAGATTCTGACACATTTTTCTTATAGAAAAAGTCACAGATTCTGAGACATTTTTCTTATAGAAAAAGTCACAGATTCTGAGACATTTTTCTTATAGAAAAAGTCACAGATTCTGAGACATTTTTCTTATAGAAAAAGTCACAGATTCTGAAACATTTTTCTTATAGAAAAGTCTCAGATTCTGAGACATTTTTTATATAAAAAAAATCTCAGATTGTGAGACATTTTTCTTATAGAAAAAGTCTCAGATTCTGAGACATTTGTCCTACATATTCTGAGACTTTTTTCCTGTAGAAAAAGTCTCAGATTCTAAAACATTTTTCCTATAGAAAAAGTCTCAGATTCTGAGACATTTTTCCTATAGAAAATATCCCAATTTCTGAGAGATTTTTGTGTAGAAATTGTTTCAGATTCTGATTTGGGTTCTCAAATATTTATACCCTACACCACTCCATGGTAAGGGTATAATGACTTTGTGCTGATGTTTGTAACTACCCGAAATATAAGTCCAAGACCCACCTTTAAGTATACCGATCGACCCAGAATCACTTTTTGAGTCGATTTAGCGATGTCCGTCTGTCTAATAAAAGTTGTGCGCGTGATGCAGGTCGCAATTTTAAATCGATTTGTCCGAAAATTGAAACTTAAGCTTCTATTGACTCAAGGACGAAGCCTATTAAAAATTTAAAAAATCGGTTCAAAATTTGACATAGCCCCCATACAAACGTCCCAACTAAATTTGGATAAAATGAGTCTAATAACTGTGTATTATTAGGTATCCTCTTGAAATTTGGCTAATAATAGTATTCTGCATTCATAAATAATCACTCCAAATTTCGAAGATAATTGGACCATTTCTACTTATAGTCGTCATACAAACGACCTTCCCGATATTCACATAAATCTATTAAAATTCGTGCAAATATAAAATATGTTATTAAAACTTTGTGATTATGCGTAAAACGCGTACTTTGGTAATCGAATTAAATCTTATTGTGATTGGGCCACTTTTGGACTTAGGCCCCATAGGCTTAATTCCCCGATATTCGGTTAAATCGGTCCATTGGCCACAAAAATAAATCTTTTTCACTTAAATTTGGTTTGTGTGTGTTTTTTACACCAATTTAAGATCTAACAAAAGAAATATCCAATCGGTCCATGTTTGGACTGTGGACCCATTTTCCGGAAGGCACTGGTGTAGGGTATTATATGGTTGGCCTTGACCGACTATAATTTTCTTACTTGTTTTCCTTAAGAATAGTAAAGAATTTAAATAAGTGTTGTTTTTATTCGACGTTCCATGTATAATTTGTAAGAAATACAATTTTTTTTGAGCTCGAGGTAGGGCTTCCAATCGGGATTGGTTTTTCTGAATCCCGGGATTCGGGATTGAAGAAAAATTTTCGGGATCCCGATTTCGGGATCCCGGGATTTTCGGGATATTTTGAATCCCGGGATTCACGGGATTTTTTTGGAAATTTTCGGGATTTTTTCAAAAATTTTTAGTATTTTTTGTCACTTCGTAAAAATTAGCAAAGTTTTG
This sequence comes from Pegoplata infirma, assembly GCA_963921195.1. Lineage (NCBI taxonomy): Eukaryota > Metazoa > Arthropoda > Insecta > Diptera > Anthomyiidae > Pegoplata > Pegoplata infirma. The sequence goes on along the minus strand of OY992539.1, from coordinate 40,216,738 downwards.
TTGATGTCGTGAACTTCAAAAAAACATCGGGACTCCTCCTGTGAAGAATATCTGTATTCGGTTATCTTTCTTATCTTCCGTCGTGGCTCATCGATATCAACTTTTAGTGAACGTGAGTTGAAAAAAAAAATAAATGAATTTTCAAATTTTTGCATAATTGATTCATTTTTTGCTAATTTTTTTAAATTTATTTGATTTTTTTTAATTTATTTGTTTTTTTTTTTTTTCTTGCAAAAAAAAATATTGTTTAGCAATGTGTTAGCGAGAGTGCGAGAGTAGAGTTTGCATGACTCACGCGTGAGCATAAATGATAAGTGAGTGATTCCATTATTGTTTGTCACGTGACCGTGACTGAGTGTGAGTCAAAACCCACTAACGCCTTTCAAAAAATGTTTTAGTAAAACATAAAATTTAAAAAGGTTACAACTTATGGAGTTAAAATGTGTCAAAAGCCATTTACGGCAATATTCTACTTGTAAGAGTAAAAGGAATAAATATAAAAGGTTTATGTCGAACCACCACTAGTTTTTAGAATTTCTTTACATTTCGCAAACGTTTCAACTTTTTCTATAACAAAAACATGGTACCTGACGGAACTTTTGTCGATTTTTTTTTTATTTTGTTTTACAAAATTCACATTTTATTCAAATTATTTTAAAAAAATCTAAAAATAATAAAAAATATTGAAAAAAATAAAAAAATCGGGATCCCGAAAATCCCGGGATTGAAAATCAGAAATCCCGAGATTCGGGATTTGCCTAATCCCGAAAATCCCGGGATTTCCGGGATCGGGATATCCCGATTGGAAGCCCTAGCTCGAGGTCAAAAATTGTATTTCTTATTAAGTGAAGAATTTAATTTTAATTTTCTAACAGAAAATTTTTTGAATTCGGAAATATATTTTTAGATTCTGAAATCTCTTATAACTTCTTTAAATGGCTGTTATTTTACAGTAATTTACATTACAGTAATTTTGTGATAGTTGTTCTAAAAAGAAACAACTAACAAAAATAATTGTTTAATATTTGTCACAGAAAAACAACTACAATTTTAGGTAAAAATAACACATTCGATTTATTTTACAAACAACTTGTAGTAATACTTTTTTGAATGTGATCCAATTCCATTTGGAATTTGTTTAGCAGGGTGATTAATAAGTATTTCGCACTTTTAAAACTGGTTTTACTTTCTACTTGAAAGAAATATTAGCATAATGATCTTGAAATTGCTATAATAATTAATTAAAATGATACATTTATTATGTATTTAATGGGTATTAAAAAAATATTTAACATTTTTAAATCATTTGCAGATATCATAAATAAATTCAGGTGTTAACAAAACACGAAAAATAAATCAATAAAATTCGATTTTTTATACATTTTTATACATATTTAATTTAAACTACCAAAAGTTAATACAAATTTGATTTTAGTAGGTGACAAAAAAAAACAAGCTTTAAATTTACATACTAATAAGGGTATATTTTAAGTAAGAAATTTTACCCTTGCAAAAATGCTAAATTTTTAGCGAACACATGAAAACAAATTGTCAAAATTCTACAATAAAGAACAAAAATGTGTTTTTTTTCGGTTTAAGAAAAAACTGGTAAAATGTCAATTATGGCATTTGACCAGAAATTTTTAAAGATGTCAGAAAAATTCGGAAAATTGTCAGAAACATTGAGAAAAAAAAATTTCAAATTTACGAAAAACAGCAAAATTAAAATTGAAAATTCAATTTTAATTTAAACTAATTTTTTAAGGTGCCTATTCACAAAGAAAGTCATAACTCAATCATAACTCAATTTTTTCCATGTGGTTGTTGTAAACAATCATAAAAAAATTCAAATTTTGTTTGAAAATTTCAAAAAAATAAAGACTGCTACCGACATCGTCTCAAAATTGACAAATAATTTTAAATTTTGAGACTTTTTATGATTGTGTTTACAACAAAAACAGGGAATATGAAGTTTGAAAATAATAAAATTAGTCATAACCAGTCAAGCTTAGAATAGGCCTGTAAATTTATTTTTAAATAAAATTTTACATTTTCTTACAGAAAAAGTCTCAAAATCTAACGGATTTTTCGTATACATCTGAGACATTTTATATAGGAAAAATTTGTCCTAAATATATCAAAAGTCTCAAATTCATAGATATTTTCCTACATAAAAAGTCTCAGATTGTGAAATATTTTTCGTACAGAGAAAGTTTCAGATTCTGAGATTTTAAAAGTTTAAAGTTTATAGAAGTTTTTCCAAAATAAAGTCTCAGATTCTGAGACACTTTTCGTATGCAAAGTCTCACATTCTAGGAGATTATTCGTATAGAAAAAGTCTTAGAATCCAAGACATATTTCGTATAGAAAAGGTCTCAGAATCCGAGACATTTTCCTTATAGAAAAATTCTCACATTCTCAGACATTTTCCCTATAGAAAAAGTAGTAGATTCCGAGAAATATTTCGTATAAAAAAGGTTTTTAAATTTGCTTAGTTTTTTTTAGTGTACCAATACTGTATCAATCAATCTTGATATCTTGATTTTACGTCTTATTATTTTTCGGTGTATGATAATTTCAAACAAATCACCAAGTTAAATAACATAAAAATTTGAATTAAATAAATTTTATACACACAATCAGTTACAAACAATACAGGAAACTTATTTTAAAAAAAGTAAGCACAAGTAATTTGTTTGCCCGAAACAAGATTTTAAATATGGGGGTTCTTTTTAAAGCTTTAGTCATTTTTAAATATTTTTGTTAATTTTAAGTTTGAACTCAATATTATGCTAATAAACTCATTAAATATTCGTCGTAAATAAAATGCAAATACTTTTTTTGTTTTTTTCCAATAAAAGAAAATAAAAGGGATAAAAGAAAAACCGGATGCGCAATGGGGCATTATTGGGTAAAGTAAATTAAAATTGTCAGGAAAACAATAAAAAAACACAGATTACGCAGACACTTATGACAGGTGTCAAAAAATCAATCTTGAACCATATGTTTTATTTTAAATACGCTCCAGATTCTTAACCCTTTGACGACCATACATTTTCTGCCGAAGCGATTTTGAGTTTATAATCATGGTAGTGATCTTTGACCTACTAATAGTTATGAAACAAAAAATTCGACCCCTAACCCTTCTCCTTCCCCCTTATTTTTCTTGGTGAAAAAGTTTGCCCTTTGACGAGTCCGGAGTTCTGGTCAAAGCTATTTTCTACTTGCTGGAATTTTTAAGATCTTCAGCTCAATTATAGTTACCCTACAAGAATTTGGACCTCCAAACCCCCTTTTTGGTCCCGATTTTGCTCTACAAATAAAGATCCTTTTGTACTTAAAATATAGAAAACTATTTTTCAAGCTTTGAGGGCTAACAGTGAGCAAGGGAATCAAATTAGAGACTTGCTGTAAACAAAACTTTTGTTGCCCAAACAATAATCTAGAATTCATCTTTTATGACATTTACCCTATATTTCACTTGAACAAAAATAATCGCCAAAAACGCTTTGGCAAGTATACTTGCCTGTGGTCGTTAAAGGGTTAAGCATTTTTCGTACACTCAAAAAAACATAGTAATACACTCAATAAAAAAAAATGGTAAAATGCCTGTTAAAATGCCTTGTAATACCGTTCTTCCAATATTGAACCATTTTTCTGGTTTTTCAATCAAAAATCTTGTACTTCGCTCAATCGAAAAATACAGTTTTATTGGCAATTTTACAAATTTATTTTCGTATTTGTATTCTACCAGTTTAATTTTAACAAACAAAACTGTAATTTTACAAAGAAGTTTTTGTTACGATACTTCAAGTTGATTTACCAAAAAAACTGTAAATTTACAAAGAACTATTTATTATATATTTTAAGAAAATATGTACATTAAATTTTTGTGGCTTAAAAATTAACACTACCAAAAATTTGGTAAATTTTTAAATATTTTGTGCAAATTTACAACTTTTTTTTTTAATTTACAATTTTTCTATTTTACTTTTTTTTTTTGTAAATTTACCACTTTGGTTTGTAAATTTACCATTTTTTTAAAATATAATTATCACTTTTTCTGGTAAATTTACCATTTTGTTTTTTTTGAAAAATATTTGCAATTTTTTTAACAATTTTTTTACTAACAAATTATGAGGAAACCTCGTAGTTTTACGAGGATTTGAGGTACCTCCTATTTTACGAGACTAGCATCGTATAATCGCGAGATTTTTTGGTAACTTTACAAGTTTTTATTTTTTTTTTGAGTGTATGAAAAGAAAAACTTGTACCTTTAATATTTTGCTACCTCCTATATCACTAAAATTTCGGGTAAAAATTACGAGCTTTTTTGTAATTTTAAAAGCATTTTACAAATAAAATTGTTAATTTACATCTTTTTTTTACACAATAAAACTTACAAGGAGTTCACGTTACTTTGCTATATTTTTTGCTACCTCCTATTTTACGAGAAATTCTAGTTAAAGCAACGAGCTTTTTTGTAATTTTACAAGTTTTTTACAAACAAAATTTTTGACGCAATGGAACTTTCAAAATAATTTAGTAATTTGCTTTTATTTTCTTGTTTCAACAGAGCGTATGAGTAATATTTATGCAATTAATAATACTCATTCGCAACGTTAAAACAAGAAAATACAAGCAAATTACAAAATTTTTATGAAATTTAAAATTCAAATGCGATTTTCTCAAAAAAAAAACGAAAAACGCGTGTCTGAATTTTTTGTGTGGATGGACAAACATCTAAACTTAAAAAAAAAATTAAAAAAAAGTTGCCGGATTTTTGATAAATTGACTTTTTTAAAAAATGGATTCAGAACAGATTCTGAAAATTTTCCAATAATAAAAAAAAAAATTTTTCAGAACAGATTCTGAAAATTTTCCAAAAAAAATTAAACTGATAGCCCATACAAAACTATAAAAGAATGGTAATTTTTGGGATTGTGGTGCATTCCGTTTTGATGTGATGAATATTTAATCAAGGCAACTCGCCACAAATTTTACCATTTTTCCAATATTTGACCACGCCTCCTAAGCCCTGTTTTTGAAAATTTGAAAAACTAAAAACGCAATTTTCTTAGTTGCATATAGGGTTATCCAAACAAACTATTCAGAAATTTACGGGACACATGTTTTTCTGTAGCGGGACATTTGGTGTGGAATGCCTCATATGTGTCCTTCCCCTGGTCTGGTTGGTATTGAATTTCAGCAAAATTGGTTCAGTAGCGCAAAAGGTACTACCCGTGAATTTTAGATTGGTTTACCTTAAACTCACGTGTTGTAACCTCGTTAAACAAGTTTTAAAAACATTGGTAAGTCACAAAAATATTTTACAACGTATTTTTGTCACTCAAAAATATTTTTACTCGAAAAATACAAAAAAAAAATTATTTAGTGTCCAGGACCCCGCCATAGCTTAAAGCGGCTCTGATTTTGTTTAAATAGACATTAAATTTAAAACTTCATAGGGTCATTATTAGTGAAATCAATCATGAATATTTTTGACCCCCTTCGATATTGATGAAATTTGGTAAAGTTCTTACACTACGTAAAAAACTAACAAATGCAAATTTTCAGCCCTCTAAGTCAACAGGGTCCGAAAATACGAAGGGTCAAAATTTCCCCCAAAATCTCCCAGTCGCGGCACTTTACACCGTAAAAACTTAATATCGTTGGTTCTATTATAGCTAGAAAGCCCATTTTGGGTTTGTTTTGAAGCTCATAATATGCTCTACATGACCTACCATAACCAAAAAATTTTCGAAAAAAATAAGGGTTACCTCCCTTATTTTAATGTCGTGATAAAGGGAGGAGAAAATGGGGAGGATGGTATCCCCCGATTTTTTTTTTACTTGCTGATCTTATAGAGAAAGTCCTAAAGAATATATTCTAAAATTTTCAAGTTGGGACAACAATGGGATCACTCAAAATCAAAATTTTTCACAATTTCCCCTAAAATCTCCAAATCTCAACACTGTTGAACTTTAAAAATTTAATATCATAAGTGCTATTGTAGCTATAGAGCCCATTTTTGTTTGTTTTAAAGCTTATACAATACCTACCTTAACCAAAAAATTTTAGAAAAAAAGGAAGGGTGCCCCTTTATTTAAAGGTCGAGGCAAAGGGTGGAGGAAATGGGGGGAAAGTATCCCCCGATTTTTTTTTTACTTGGTATTCTCAAAGTGCAAGTCCTAATGAACATATCCTAAAATGTTTATGTTGGGACAACAATCAGATCGACCAAAATCAAAATTTTTCACAATTTCCCCCAAAATCTCCAAATCGCGACAATCTTGCACATTACAAATTTAATATCGTGGACTGTATTGTAGCTACAGAGTCCATTTTTGGCTTGTTTTAAAGCTCTTAATATGACCTACAATATTACTATCACAAAAAAAAAAAAAAATAAAAAAATGAGGGGTGCCTCTTGTACTAAAATATCGTGGCAAGGGGTGGGGGAAATTGGGAGATAGTATCCCCCAATTTTTTTTTCATCTTGTGTTTTTTTTAAGAGTAAGTTCTAGAGAGCATATCCTGAAATTTTTATCTCCAATGGGAGGCGCAAGAATGTCGCGATTTGTTGATTTTGGGGGAAAATTTTGAAAAATTTTGATTTTAGTCGACCCCATTGTTGCCCCAACATAAAAATTGTAGACTATGTTCATTAGGACTTGCACTTTGAGAATACCAAGTAAAAAAAAAATCGGGGGATACTTTCCCCCCATTTCCTCCACCCTTTGCCACGACCTTCAAATAAGGGGGGCACCAATTCCTTTTTTCGAAAATTTTTTGGTTTTGGTATGTCTTGTAGAGCGTATTATAAGCTTTAAAACAAAAAAAAAATGGGCCCTGTAGCTACAAAAGCACTTCTGATATAAAATTTTTAAGGTTAAGGAGTGTTGCGATTTGGAGATTTTGGGGAAAATTGTGAAAAATTTTGATTTTAAGCGATCCCATTGTCGTCCCAACATAAAAATTTTAAAATATATTCTTTAGGACTTTCTCTAAAAGATTAGCAAGTAAAAAAAAAATCGGGGGATACCATCCTCCCCATTTTCTCCTCCGTATATCACGACCTTAAAATAAGGGAGGAAACCCATATTTTTTTCGAAAATTTTTTGGTTATGGTAAGTCTTGTAGGGCATATTATGAGCTTAAAAACAAACCAAAAATGGGCTTTCTAGCTATAATAGAACCAGCGATATTAAGTTTTTACGGTGCAAAGTGTCGCGACTGTGAGATTTTGGGGGAAATTTTGACCCTCCGTGTTTTAGCCCACTGTTTACTTAGAGGGCTGAAAATAAGTGTGCGTCAGTTTATCACTTAGTGTTACAAGTAAACCAAATTTCATCAAAATCGGAGGGGGTCACGAAAATGTTTAGCTATTTTTGATAGATTTCACTAAGACTGACCCCATAGTATATTTATTATTATTATTTTTATATAATTTATAGTTTTGCTAATTTATTTTAGGTATATTTCACTTAACAAAAAAAAATTAATTATAAATGGAACTAAGTAATTACTTCACGCTTAATTTTTATAAATTTATAAATATTCGTTAGCAGAGGTTTTAACAATTTTAATAAGCTCCATTTGGAAAATAATTTCCCTGTCATCCGGAAAATCAAAAAAAAAATTAAAATTCCTCAAATGATATAAGCACGTCCCACAGTGCTATTGAAATTTTATATATGTGTTAATAATTTTACAAAAGAAAGTTGTTTTTGTATTTAATTAATTTTATCATTGAAAATACTTAACGTTCACAACAAATGTTTTTTTAATAGATTTTAAAGAAAATATTCCACTGTAAGTCATATATGATGAGTTTGAGATAAAAATGCCGGGTAACCCCATCACAAAAAAACCAAAAACATTAAGCCTATCAAGTTGTTAGCTTATAATTATGACGTATACAAATAACAAGTTCATTCATAATCTGTTGGAGTTTTTAAAAAATTATGAATATGATGAATATTAAAATTCAAATAAATTAAAACAAACAAAAATGTGCATTATTTAAAAAACAAAAAATGATTTGCCAAACTACAAAAATATACAACAGGTTTAATACATATTTTTGATTTGGAGACAGTACTAGATTAAGAATATTAATTGTTGCACTAGGGCAGAATACACCATTTCAAATTAAATTTTAGAATGGTCTTGATGAAATTTTAAGAGAAAAAATATCAACATTTTTTTAATTTTCTTCTAGTTTTTTTGTCCGCCTTCTTTTTAGGGCGTGGATATAAAAAAATAGTTTAAATAGTGATTAAATTTTATAACTTTAAGGTTAAAAGCATGGCAAATAAATTAGTAAACACTTTTCTAGAGGGGGAGGTGTCCCCCATAGCCCCCCCCGTCCCAAAAAAAGACTAATTTTTCTTAACATGTTGGAGGGTATAAAAGATTCGGCACAGCCGAATTTAACACTCTCACTTGTTATACCCTACATCACACTGTGGTACAGGGTATAATGAGTTTGTGCTGATGTTTGTAACTACCCAAAATATTGGTCCTAGACCCACTTTTAAGTATACCGATCGTTTCAGAATCACTTTCTGAGTCGATTTAGCGGTGTAAACACGATACAGGTCGCAATTTTTGATCAATTGACTTGAAATTTAAAACTTAAGCCTCTTTTGGCCCAAGGACAAAGCCTATTGAAATTGGAAAAAATTGGTCCATATTTAGACGTAGCCTTTATACAAAGGACCTCTTTAGTTTTGGCTCAAATGACTGTTATAACCGCACTATTCTAGTTATCTTTTCGAAATTCGGCGGGTAATCATGTTTCATCTACACAAATCACCGTTCCGAATCTCAAAGAAATCGGACCAGTTCTTCTTATAGCCCCCATACAAACCAACTTCCCGATTTTCACATATCATGAAATCTTTTTTAAATTTCAACTCAGTGAAACTGAAATAAATGTTTAAAGAAACCGGCTGTTTTTGGAATTTAGAAAAACTGTAAATGCAGTTGTACTGTAAACAAGACCTTGAACCATCACTGAGCAATGTTTAAGGATTACCCCATTTTATCCGTAAAAGTTACAGAAGGTTAAAGATGAAAAATCGATAAAAATGGCTTGAAATAATCCATAGTTTTTACCTTCTTTCGCATTTTTTTTTAAGTTCTCCTTATATTTCAATCTTTTCCGGCATAACACAAAGTCAGTACATATAAAAGATTATTTTAATGTTGGCTTGATAGATGCTTCATCGCTTGGTAAGAAGTTATAAGACGGTTAAGTTTTGAAACCAAAAATTAAGAGTTTTTAAATTTTCGAGGTTTTTTGATCAGGGATTTCGGCCCCCTCTATAAAATGAAAAAAGTTGAACTAGAGTTGGTAGCTGTTGTAATTCTTAACATTTTGGAATTAATCCCGTTAATGTGCCACGAATAGTTAAGGAGTTTCAGCAGATCAAAGTTCGAAAAAAAAAACGTAATTTTTTTAAAATACCAGTTTTTCGCGATGCACATTCGCGGTTTCATTCGAAATTTGGTGGACTCTTGTGTAAACCGAGTTTTTTAGGAGTTTACATAAAAAAATCACTGGCAGGTTTATAAAAAATAAATTGCAAAAATTTTATGGCATTTTTGAAAATTGTGCGAAATTTGCAAATCTGTTTCCAATTTTTTTTAGTAGCAATTAATGCATCATGTTCATTTTAATACACCAAAAGACGTGCCTTAACGAGTAGAACTGATTTGCTTTTTGACTTTTTACTTTAAGCCATTCTGAGCGGAAAGCGCGATGATTTTATCTAAACCTGTTTTGATCTGGCACATCCAAGGCTTTACACGAAATCGGATGAAATTTTTTTTAAATGAAAGCCCACTTGATGTGTCATCATAAAATCAGAGGCGGGTTAAAAAATTTTGATGATTATAGATTTTTTGGACCATACTAAATTTTCTTGTTTTAAAAAAGCATCACCGATTTTTTTAAACACTGGTACAATGATACGATTTTCCGTGATTTTTTTTTTCAGTAAAACCAACGCGCATTGCCTAAATATGTTATAAAAAATTGTGAAACTTTTCTTTTACCGCGAATTAATCGCGATTTTAGGTACTTAGATATATTTTTTTTAAATCGTTTGGTCATTAAAGGGTTAAATTTATATCATATATTTTAGAAGAAATGATATATCCTGGCATGTTTTAATAACGCATGCAACAAATGTGTAGAAAAAAAATATTTAAAATATTTTTAAGATTTTTTAAAACCACTAAATCTTAAAACCGCCATAACTTTTGACCCCCTTGCGCGATTTAATTGACGCGAACGAATTTTTTATTCTTAAATAGCTTCTAATATTTATGCCAACTTTCATCGATGTGCCAACAAAACAAAAATCACATCTTTTTTACCTCAAAATTTAAGTCTTAGCCAAAACTCCTCATATATCTCTCAAATTTCATGAAAATAGAAAATATTTAATTAAAATTCTGTTGTGTATGTTAAACGCGTACTTTAATAACCTTCAAATCTGATTATCATCGGACCATTTTTGGACTTAGGCCCCATGTGAAAATTTCGCCCGATATTCAGTTACACTCAAAAAAGTATGTCGGTAAAATCTACTACAAAAGACAGTTGTTTTGACTACATTTTGTCGTTGAAAAGGCGTCCACTACATAAACGGTAAAAACAACTGAACATGTTGTTGTTTTTAACTATTGATTTTCAACTACAAAATGTAGTAAAAACTACTACAAAACTGTTTAATACAGTTGTTTTTTCTACAATTGCCTGAAATTTTATTTAAAAAATTTCTTAAACGTTTAAATGATTGATATTTATTTATTTAAAAAGCAATACATTTCAGTTGGTTGTATAGAATTTCGACATGATGACAATTTTTTGATGTATTTATCTGGAATTATAGAAGAAAAAAATTATATTAATAAAATGTTAAACAAAATAAATTGATTGTATTTACCTTTGTTTTTTTAATAGTTCATTTCAAATTTTCACCGCTACTGATCAAAATTTGTCTGGAATAAAAAAAAAACGAAATGCTTTGGCAAACTTGATTTATAAAAAAAAAGAATTAATTTGAAATGTTTCAAAAAAGTATGTACCTGCTCTGTTGTGTATACAAAGAAAAGAAAGATGGCGCGCTCATAAGAAAACAAAACACTGCACACATTTTATTTTGTTTTTTTCCGATTGGTTTTTACGCACGCTTATGTGAGCGCTATATTATACACACTTGTTATCTCATTTATCCACTTATTTTCTTTCGCTCTAGAATATTTTTCCAAAAACATATTTTTTGTTATAATTAAATTTAATAAATTGTAATTTAATTTATTTAGATATTATTTATTTGGTATAAAAATAATTCCTTCCGCATCCCGCACGACCAACTCGCTCGACACATTCGTTTGCAATAAAAATTTCTAGAAAAAAACGAGTTTTAGAAAAAAAACTAAAAACAACTACATAAATCAACTATTGCTACAGTGTAGTATATTTTTTGTAGTTATTTTTTGAAACTACTACAAAAAAAGTTGTTTGAGATTTTTTCATACAAAAACGACCGAAATTGTAGTTAAAAACAACAGCTACTACTTACTACACAAACGACCGTCATGTAGTAACTGCAATAATTTTCTGAGTGTAAAGCGGTTTATTGTCAACAAATAGAAGCATATTTCAGTCAAATTTGATATGTGAGTGTTTTTTACACTTATTAAAGACTAGCTGGTCCGGTCCGCTTTGCTGGCCCAAATATAAGATATGTGCTATATTTTGACTTGTTTCAAATATAAGTATAGCCCTGCAAAAAATGAATTTCTTGGCTTAAAAAAGTTTGAGGGCGTGGTTTAAAAGACCCGATTAGGCAGATGATAATCTTTAAATTGAATTTTAGGAACTAAAAAAAAATGACCATGTCTTCTAAAACTTCTATTTTAAAGTTTAGTCAAATCGATCCAACCGTTCTCCGATTTTAGATATATCGAAAGGAGGAGGCGTAAAAAATTAGACAAATTGATCCAGCCATTCCATGATTTAATATATATCGGGAAAAGTGAGCGTTAAAGTAGGTGTGGACAATTTTTCATTTCTTAAAAATCTTTTCGGACTAACCCCAAATCGGTCTAGAAGTTATAGTTTTTTCTTTTAGTAGAAAAAAATGGGCGTGGGAAATTTTACCTTAGCTGAACTGCGACGAATATTTTCAACAAAAATTAGCCAAAGCGGGGGTGGTCAATTTCTTTTTCCGTAAAAACCAACGATGGAATGTGGTAAAAATTCATTTAAAAAAAAAATTGTCAAAACAGTTCGATTTGTGTTATCGAGTGAAACGTACGTGTGTTTGTGCGAAAAATTTAACTTTATAAAAATTAAAACTTACTTAAAAAAAAATAAAAAAAAAAATTCAAAATTCCTAAAAGGGGTTTACAAAATTGCGATGTCGACGAAATGTCTTCATCCAAATTCCGAAAAACTAATGTTAATAGAAACCCGAGGAATAATTATTGGATGCCTTTACAGGCTCTGGACGACAATGCAGATGATTCCGGTGAAATGGAAGACTCTAGTGATAACCAGAGCAAACTTTTAAATAAAAATAAAAATTATTTACCCCCAATAAAAGTATTGGGACAAAATATTAATAAAATCCAAGAAATATTTGGAAAAAATGAAATTCTTAATTATTTTGTTAAAAAAATTTCTATTGGTGTTAAAATAACATGTGATTCTCTTTCAACACATGAACTAATCAGAAAAGCTCTTACTGAGAACAAATTTCAATTTTTCTCTCATGAGAATAAAAATGATCGTAAATTTAAAGTTGTAATGTATGGATTAGAAGGGCGTACAGATGATGAAGTGAAGTCATCTCTAATTTCACTTGGTTTAAAATGTTCTGATGTCAAAACAGTTATAAAAAAATTCGATCGTTTTGATGATACTCTTTACATTGTTTCCTTTGAGAGAGGAACGGTAAAACTTAACGACCTACGACAACAAGTTAAATCTCTATTTAGAACCATAGTAAAATGGGATTATCAAAGAAGAATGAAAAACAAAATAATTCAATGTAAAAAGTGTCAGATGTTTGGGCATGGGGAAAGATCCTGCTTTGTAAATGTCAAATGTGCTAATTGTGCCGGCAAACACCTTACAAACGTTTGTCCCGATGAAAATAAATCACGGTGTGCTAATTGCGATGGGAACCACAAATCCACACATAGTGCATGCCCAAACCGAAAATTATATTTAGAAATTAGAGATAAAATAAATAACAAAAGTTCTAAGCAACAAAATATCGTTTCATCAAACCGTCAAAATTCTCCTTCAACAAATCGTGCTGTAAATATTTTACATAATTCAAACGATGAATTTCCTACTTTGAGACCAAGTTCGAGCTCTCCGCCTTCTTCTGGATTAACTCCAGCTTTTAATCCTACTTGGAGTCAACCTTTGTCAAACCAAAATAGTTCACATCAGCTTGATGATTTGTTCACAGAGCAGGAAATAACAAGTTTAACTTCGGAACTAGTTTTAGGTCTAAAAAAATGTAAAAATAAGCATGATCAATTTAACGTAATCGCTCAATTAGCTGTTAAGTATCTAGGTGTAAACCAAAATAACAAATAATATGATGGCTACTAACAAAATGATTATTATTTTTTGGAATTGTAGAAGTGTTCGTAATAAATTTATTGAACTTTTTGATTACCTTCAAAAGGAAAACGTGGATATATGTTTGCTTTCAGAAACGTGGCTAAAAAGTACAAATAAATTTTTTCATCCTAATTTTAATATAGTCCGTTGTGATAGAGAATCTGCAACAGGAGGGGGCGTTGCCATATTAATAAAAAAATCAATTTCTTACTCTGAGTTGCCCATAATTAACACGGAAATTATCGAAAATGTTGGCATTGAAATTCGATCCAACAGTTTAACAAAAGTGAAATTGTACAGCATTTATTTTCCTGGTGGCCAAAGTTCACCTGAACTTCAACGTAAATTCAAAACTGATTTGAGAAAAATCTGTAATAATAGTGGACCATTCATTTGCTGTGGCGATTTAAATAGCAGACATCGAAATTGGGGTTGCTTGAGAGCGAACAATTGGGGTAATATTTTAAATGAATTTACTACATTTTTTCCGATCTCAATAATAAATTCTGATGATCCCACACATATACCCTCTTCCTCAAAGTCTTCCCCATCCAATATCGACCTTGTTCTGACAAATACACCGTATCTCGTTTCACATCTATCTGTTTCAAATAGACTAAGTTCAGACCACCTACCGGTACAATTTTTATTAAACTTCAACTCCGATCGCAATAACAACTTAGATCTTGACTATAGTAAAGCTGATTGGCATAGTTTCAGATCTTATTTAAAAACGGAATTTACAAACTTACCTACTAATTTTCAAGAAAATGTTACTACTGCTATGGTTGATGAAAACATCACATTGTTTAACAGTAGATTGTCAAAGGCAGAGGCTGACTTCATACCACCCAAAACATTTTCTGGAAATTATATTAAATTACCTAAAAATATTTTACATTTAATTAAAATAAAAAATTTCTACAGAAGGCAGTGGGTTAAGTATAGACAGACTACTGATAAAGAAAATATGAACAATTTAATTGCAATAATTCAGAAAAACATCTTTGCGTTAAGAAATCGTGTCTGGAATAATAAAATTTCTTCCCTAAAAAAAGGAGATAAACCATTTTGGAATATTTGTAAGGTTTTACGTAAAAAACATCCTTCTATTCCACCACTTAAACTGCAAAACAATACGCTTGTTTCAAATCAGGACAAAGCTAATGCATTAGCTCAGGAGTTTTTTTCAAATCACAATGTATCTGCTAATCTTGGAACACCTTCTAATAACCAAATGGTATCTACCTTTATGGACCGATTTAATAGCACAGGTATTGAAAGTCTCAATTGTGACTTTGTGAATTGCGATTATATTAGTCATATTATAAAATCCAGCTCAAACAAAAAATCATGCGGCATGGATAGAATCAAAATGATTCTCTTAAAAGAATCTCCAAAAATTGTTATCAATTACCTTACATATATTATCAATTGTTGTATTAAACTTCATTATTTTCCGTCCTCTTGGAAAAGAGCCAAGGTAATTCCAATTCTCAAAAGCGGAAAACCGACATGCATGGTAAATAGTTACAGACCTATCAGTTTACTGAGCTGCACAGGGAAAATTTTCGAAAAGGTCATCCGAGATAAATTGCAATCGTATGTTGACGATAAAGGTCTTATACCAAATGAACAATTTGGTTTTAGAAGCCTACATAGTACATCCCATCAAGTTAAAAGAATTTGTATGTTTGTAAAGCAGGCTTTTGATCGTAAAGAATCAACAGCTCTGGTTCTACTAGATGTTGAGAAAGCTTTTGATTCAGTCTGGCATGCTGGTCTTATCTATAAATTAGTAAATTTTGGGTTTCCTTTAAACCTTGTCAAACTTATAAAAAGTTTTTTAGAAAATCGTTATTTTTGTGTATCCATAAATAACGTTTTTTCGCACAATATTCTTATTCCTGCGGGAGTCCCTCAGGGGTCTGTAATAGGCCCACTTCTTTATATTATATTTTGCGCAGATTTCCCACGTTTAGAAAATTGCAGTTATTCGTTATATGCTGATGATGTGGGAGTTTTTTCATCAGATAATTCTCCACAAATAATAATCACAAATCTACAAAATGCGTTGGAAAAAATAAACGATTTTATGCATAAATGGAAAATAAAGCTAAACGCAAACAAAACTGATTCCATCTTTTTCACGAGAAAGAGAAAACAGTGCAATTTTCCAGGAACATCTTTACAAATGTCAGGATATAATATTCCTTGGTCTCAAAATGTTAAGTACCTAGGAGTTCTCTTAGATACTAAATTAACTTTTCGAGATCATATTTCTTTTGTTAAAAACAAATTTAACATAGCTATTAAAATGCTCTACCCTTTAGTTAATAGAAACTCTAATTTATCTATGGATAACAAAATTTTATTATTTAAAACAGTTTTCCAAGCTATACTTTTATATGCATGCCCCGTATGGGGAAATTGTGCAAAATCACATATTAAAACTTTACAAATATGTCAAAATAAACTTTTGAGGATGATGTTGAAGTTACCATGGGACTACTCCACAAATAGATTACATAGTCAGTCAAACATTAAACTATTGTCAGCTAAAATCCACGACATCAATGACAAATTTTATAATCGCTGTAGTTTTTCGGATAATCCGTTAATTACAGGGTTAATCGTGTAAATATTACCATTTATTCCATTAAAAATTTAATAATTATTAATTTATTTATATAAATGTTAAATTTCTTTTCTATTATATACCTCAAAAGTATATATCGTACATATGTATTTTATATATATGTATTTTTTATTTTTATAAATTCGAAGGTTTTTAATAGTAGAATTTTCCTTCGTAAACTAAAATTAATTTAGTCATATAAGTTCTTTCCACTCTGTGTAATTATAATGTTATAGAATTAAGGAATACCATTTCTGTAAATTGAGCGATCTACCAAAAAAATTATGTACACTATTTTACTACTTCAATAAAGACAATTTCAATTTCAATTTCAAAAATTGTCAAAATGGTCCAGCCATTCCTAGATTTTAGATAAATTGAAAAAGTGGGCGCAAAAGTGGGCGTGGTCGATTTTTCTTTCGGTAAAAACTTAAATTGGATTACTACGAACATTTTAATTAAAAATTTCCTAAATCGGTGCAGCCGTTTTAGATAAATCCAAAAAAGTGGGCGTAAAAGTGGGCGTGATCAATTTTTCTTTACGTAAAAACCTAAGTTGGACTATGACGAAAATTTAAAAAAAAAAAATTGTCCAAATTGGTCCAGCCGTTCTCCACTGATGCGATTACCAACGAACGATAATTGATTTTTATTTCTATAGATTTTAAAAAATATAGATCTTATCAGTCCGTGTTTGAATTTGGGACCCATTTTCCGGGAAACTCTGGTGTAGGGTATTATATGGTCAGTCTTGAACGACTATAATTTTCTTACTTGTTTTTTTTTTTTAATTGTTTTTGTGGGAATTAACTCCATTCTGTACCTCCCTCCTTCCTGATCCCCGCCTGGTTTAAAGTGTGGTGTGGTATCAAAAAAATATTAGAAATGGTGTTGATCCTTTTAATATTATATTGAATAAGTAGGTATCGATAATATTTAAATTATCTATAAATTTTAAAATAAAAAAGCAGTTAAGACCAGTATCAACTATTTGATTTGACAGTAAGTGCGTTCTTATTCTAGTTTTAGATTTTAAATTCTACATAGTTTCAAATTGGAATAGTTTATAGAATCTACTATTAATTATGTAAAAAACCGGTTTTCCTCGACTGTGGCTCTAGAAACAAACATTTTGTTTACAGAAAAAAGTTCTTACGTACAAAAAATAAGTACAAATGCAACTTTGTTTTAACTAAAACTTAGTGAGACTTATATTTTAAAACTCTTTTTAAAAAAAAATGTTTGCTAAAGAAAAAAAAAAACTATAAAATCGTTTGTCGTACAAGCATTGATTTTAGTCGTATGTGTTTGATCGGTGTGAAAGAATTGTTGTATAGTCTTAAGATTGTTGAAACTGTTGAAACAACGTTAGAACTTAAAAGCGCTCGTGCTAAAAATATCGTTTTTTAAAAATAAAATATACAAAAAAATTAATACAAAAACCAATATTACAACAATCATAATTGCAAAAAAATATATATAAAATATTTATTGTGTTTTACAAAGATTATATAAAAAAAAATATTAATAAATTACAACTAACATAACAAATCTATAATTATGACTCTAACCACTGAGGGTCACACGAAGGATAGCAGTACATTTGTCAATACGGCATTTGTGCATGATGAAAATGGCACAGAAATCGTGTTTAGACGTAAAAGTGGCAATTCAAATGGTTTACAATTGGATGACAGTGGCAATAATAATGCAAATAATAATGCAGTTAGTGGGGGTGGTGGTGCAGCACCACCCATTGATTTTGATGATCTTTTACCAATGATCGGTGAATTTGGAAAATATCAAAAATTATTATTTTTATGTATGATACCATTTGCATTTTTTGTGGCATTTGTTTATTTCTCACAAATATTTTTAACATTAATACCCGAACAACATTGGTGTACAGTACCGGAATTGGATACATTACCATTAGAAGAAAGGTAAGTAAAAAAATATTACAATGGCTCAATATTACAAAATAACAATGTACAAAAATCTTTATGAAAAAAAAATTTTTGAGTGCAAAAAATATTAAACTAAAGCCCATGTTTTTACAAATTTTTTTTACTTAAAATTTTTTGGAGTAAATGAAAAATTTTGACTAAATTTAATTTTTTTAAGTTAAAAAATTTTACAGTTTTAAACAATGTGCAAAATATTTGTCAAGCTTACCAATGATTGGGGTGTTTAATTAATCGGGTTTTTTTATTGTTCAATAAACGATTATTCGAAATTTGGAATTTTTGACTTATTCGATTAAACGAATAAAATTTTGAAATTGGTCGATTAATCGAATAAATCCAAATTTAGAAATTTTCTTAATTACAAAATTTTTTTCGACAATTTTAGTAAAAAATTTGATCTTGAGTAAATAAACAATATTAATTACAAGTACTGATTAATTTTTATTTAAAAATAAAAATTGTTTTTATTCGACAGTTAAAATATTATATTTTGAGTAGGTTTATTTTAGCTCGAGGTCATTATTTTCTTTACTAATTAAAACTATGATATTCTTATAGAATAATTTTCAAGAAAATTATTTTTCTGTTTTAAATTTATTTGTGTTGGTCATTTTCTGCTAGACTTAATCGACAAGTGTTTCGGAATTTGTCAAATTATTAAAATCGTTAGAACAAATACACAATTAAAAAAATTATGTTATTAAAATCAACTGAAAATGTCAGTTAAAATAACTACTTTGTAAGTTGTTTTGGGGTCAACTTATTTTTCAGTTAAATCAACTAACAATGTTAGTTATTTTAACTGACAAAAAACAACTGACTTATGTAGTAAAAACTACTTACATTTGTAGTCAAAACAACTAAAATGTAGTAAAAATAAAGTAAACAATATATAATTTAAAAAAAAAAAAAAATGAAGAACTAATTTTTTGGTCTTTTTTAAAAAAAGTTGTGAAAAATAAAAAAACGAAAATTTATTTATATTTTTTTAGAAAAAAAACTTTGTACATTTTTCAGAGTTAAAAAAAATAAAATTAACTACTTTAAATAACTGTTACTACATCAAAGTACTTTTTTGTTAGTTGTTCAAAAAAACGACTTAAAATAACTAACAGAAATAGTTGTTTGTTATTTTTCATACAAAAACAACTGACTTTGTAGTTGAAAACAACTAACTACTGTAAAATATATAAATAACTAACATGTAGTAACTTACATAATTTTCTGAGTACACTCAAAAAATTATGTTAGTAAAATCAACTGAAAATGTCAGTTAAAATAACTACTTTGTAAGTTGTTTTGGGGTCAACTACTTTTTCAGTTAAATCAACTAACAATGTTAGTTATTTTAACTGACAAAAAACAACTGACTTATGTAGTAAAAACTACTTACATTTGTAGTCAAAACAACTAAAATGTAGTAAAAATAAAATAATCAATATATATAATTTTTTTTTTTTCCAAAAAAAGAAAAAAAAAAAAATGAAGCCAAATTTTTTCCAAGTTTTTTTTTATTTTTTGGAAAAAAAACTTTGAAAATTTTTCAGAGATAAAATAATAAAATTAACTACTTTAAATAACTGTTACTACATCACAGTACTTTTTTGTTAGTTGTTCAAAAAAACGACTTAAAATAACTAACAGAAATAATTGTTTGATATTTATCATACAAAAACAACTGACTTTGTAGTTGAAAACAACTTACTACTGTAATATATACAAAGAACTAACATGTAGTAACTTACATAATTTTCTGAGTGTATAGTACAAATCATTCGAATTGTACTATTTGTACTAACGATTGTAACTACCCGAAATATTGGTCCTAGACCCACTTTTAAGTGTACAGATCGACTCAGAATAACTTTTTAAGTCATTCTAGCGATTTCCGTCCGTCTGTCTGTCCGTCCGTCCATGTAAACGTTGTAAACACGATACAAGTCGCAATTATCAATCGATTTGACTAAAATTTGAAACTTAAGCTTTGTTTGGCCCAAGGACAAAGCCTATTGAAATTGGAAAAAATCGGTCAATGTTTAGACCCAGCCCTAGAGTTTTTCACGGGAATTCATGGGACGGGATTTCCCGGGAATTTTTGTTTTTTTGAAATTGTTGATTTTTCGACTTCTATTTATTGTTTTGTATGAGATTTTTTAGAGATTTTATTAAAATGCTTGATAATTGATGGCAGAATCGTACGCAGGGACCATGAGGTCCAAAAAGTGTTCCAAGAGAGACCTTCCAACTAAAACATGTCATAAAATCTGAGACTTACGAAATGAAAAAAGCCTAAATCTTCGATAGGATCTAATTATCAGAGCCTAATACTTTTTGCAGAAGCTGAAAAATTTTCTTTCTGAGACCTGCATTAGAAAAATTTGCAGTATGATTATTTGTTGCTATAGAAAATATTTATGTCTCTAGACATAATTCTTTTTAAATCGATTGATATAAATTCTGTATAAGGAATCACTCGGAAAATAACGGGTTTTTCTTTTATAAACCAGAATTTTTAAATTTTAAAAAATTTTTTAAATAATTTTTTGGGGTAAATTTTCTTATATATTCATTTCTCTGAAGCAGTTACATTCAATTTCAGAGACATAATTGATAAATTCCTCTGAATCAGTTTGATTGTGTTTTAAAAGCAAAGCGTTGAGAACTAATTGTCAAAATTAACTGAGATGAATTAGAATAAATGATTAATTTTTATTATTAAAACAGATACTAAATAAGATTTTTATGGTGTTAATAAACATTATAAATAGTGTATTTTGTATCATAAGGTTTTAAATATATATTTTTTGACAAAAAATTTCGTTTTTTTTTCGGGAAATTTAAAAATGAATCCCGCTTTCCCGGGAAATGAAAAAGTCCGGGAAAAGAAAAACTCTACCCAGACCCCATAAAATAGAAAATATTTTATTAAAATTTTGTTTGTGTGTGTTTAAAGCATACCTTAATAACCTAATCAAATCTGATTATAATCAGACCATTTTTGGACTTAGGCTCCATATGAAAATTTCGCCCGTTATTCAGTTAATGGGGTTATTGGCAACAAACAGAAGCCTATTTCACTCAAATTTGGTTTGTGAGTGTTTTTTATACATATTAAAGATTTGACAAAAAATAGATCCAATCGGTCCATGTTGAAATTTTTGACCCATTTTCCGGGAAACACTGGTGTAGGGTATTATATGGTCGGTCTTGACCGACTATTATTTACTGACTTGTTTTTACCATTGACAATAGAATTTGACAAATTCCGAAACACGTGTCGAATAAGTCTATTTATTTTATTGGTCTAAAATTGTTCGATTAATCGAACAAGAATTAATCGACTAAGCACCCTACCAATGTTTAATTACAATATCAATTGATATTATTATGATTATATTTAACACTAAAAAAACCACTCAAAAGTTAACCAGTATTTTACAAGACTTCATGTAGTCAAAAATTAAAAATTACAAAAAAATAGAGAATTTTAAGAAAAATTACGGTAAATGAAAATTTACAGCAAAAATAATTACGAAAAATAATTGTAAATTTTTAAAAAGTTACGAAAAATATTTGTAAATTTACCAATAATATTTGAATTTACAAAAATATTGTAAATTTACAAAAAAAAATAAAATATTAAATAAAAGCAAGCGAGAGTGTTAAATTCCGTTGTGTTGAATCTTTTATACCCTACAAAATCAAAATGTAAACAAAACAAATTTGACTAGGGGTTTTTGAGGGGGAGGTTGGCGGGGAACATTATTAGACGTAATTACATATTAATTATTTTTGAGAAATAATGAAAAAAAAATATTGTTGGTTTATTTTCAATTTTAACTTTGTTGTTGTATAACCAAACAATTTAAGTGTATTGAAAAAAAAATTAATTGATATATTTTTATACTAATAACACAATTTTTCAATTTTTTTTTTACTATACAAATTTTTCTTACAGGGAAATTCTGGTTGGGGGGATTTGCGTCTTTAATATATATATTTTTTTTTTTTTAGAACTTAAGAAAATTTTCGGAATTTTATAAAATTTCTCCTAAAGAAAATGTCTCAGTTTCTAAAGCATATTTCAGATAGTAAAAGTCCCAGGTTCTAAAACAGAAAAATATCATATTTGAGACAAAAATTATTGATTTCGAAATTTTTGCGGCTTTTTTCCTTCTGATTTTTCCTTCTGAGGCATTTTGCCCATATAAAAGATTTCGAATTTATTATATTCATGCTTTAGAAAAATTCAGATTCTAATACACATTCATATAGGAAAATTCTTAATTACTGAGGCATTTTTCCCAACAAAAAATTCTAATATTTAGAAAGAAAAAATACATATAAAAAAATTTTCAGGTTCTGAGTTTTTTTCTACTGAAAATTTTTCTGAATTTAAAACCCTTTTCTTTTGAAAAACCTTCGATTCTGAGACATGTTTTCTACAGAAAAAGTCTGAGATTCCGAAACACAGAAAAAAATAAATTGTTATATTGACCCCATATTTGTTAATACAATTAATTTTTTCACTGAAAGTGCTCCTATACAAAAATTTGTATTATCAACAAACGTTTGAAAATTTTTCAACAAAGAAATTCAACAAAAACAATTTGTTGATCTGACAACTGATTTTTTTTTCAACAAATTTAACAAACACTATTTATTGACCTGATAAAAGAGTTTTGAAATAAAATTAATTGATTGAATATATATTCAATTAGAGTTTTATTCTAGTTGGCGGCCCAAAAATATTTCCATTTTTGATATTGTCATAATAGAGTATTTTTTAATTTATTGCTTTAAAAAAGTTACTCATCTCATAGAATAAAAATACTCTATTATGACAATATCATAAATGGAAATATTTTTGGGCCTCGAACTAGAATAAAACTCTAATTGAATATATAAAGGCCGAAGAAATACATTTTATTTTTATACACCTTTTGGTACTAAAAATAAAAAACAACATTAATTGACTGAGTTTGTTGAAAACAAAATTGAAGTTTTGTATAATGGACTAACAGGCGGCCGTTTTTTCTAAATGTTTGGTTGATTTACAATTGATGTTTGTTGATTTATTTGATTTGCACCAAAATTATCCGATTCTAAAAAAATATTTTTTTTTAGAAATTACCTGAAAAACTTTTCGGCTGTAATGGAAAACTTTTCGGCTGGAATGGTTTTAAACATTTTTGAGGAAATTTTCTCGATTCTGAAACATTTAAACATTTTTAGATTTTAAGACGCTTTTGAGACATTTTTTCTAATGAAAAAGTTTTCGACTCAGTTTCTAAAACATTTTCATATATAAAATGTTTCAGATTCTGAGAAACTGTGAGACATTTTTCTTTTAAAAAAAGTCTCAGATTCTGACAAACTTTTACTATGGGAAAATTTTGGATTCTGAAACAGTTTTCCTATACAAAAAGTCGCAGATTCCGATACATTTTTGCTATTGAAAAAGTATCAGAATTTGAGACATATTTTTCTATGGAAAATCACTCAGATTCTGACACATTTTTCCTGTGAAAAAAGTTTCAGATTATTAGACATTTTTCTATAAAAAAAGTGTCAGAACCTGAAACGGGTTTATTATAAAAATAGTGTCAGATTTCGAAACTTTTTTTCTTTTAGAAAAATTCTAAGATGCCGAGACATTTTTCCTACAAACTAAATTTGAGATTCTTACCCATTATTTCCTTATCTCTTTTACTTTTTGCTCTCCTTCTCAGAAAACATATGCTGTGTTTTTCAAAAAGTGGATTTATTTTCAGATTAATTTTATTTTGTTTAAAATAAAAATTTTAACATGCCAAAACAAATTTTGAATAATCTATGATAAATTAGCAATTATAATCCGAAAACATGATTAAAAAATTTGAAAAATTAAAAAAGTTATAAATAAATCAAAATTAATCCAATTAAATTTTAGGATTTAATAAGTCCACTTTGGATTAATTTTGATTTATTTATAACTTTTTTCATTTTCCAAATTTTTTTATCATTTTTTCAGATTATAATTGCTAATTTATCGTAGATTACGGAAAAAAATATTTTAAGTTTGTTTTGGCATGTTAAAATATTTATTTTAAACTAAATAAGATTAATCCGAAAATAAATCCACTTATTGAAAAATAAAGCAATATTCTAATTTGCCTTGATTAAATATTTATAAAATTAAAACGGAAAGCACCATAATCTTAAAAATATGCATTTTAGTATACTTTTTATGGGCTATCGATTAAAGTTTTTTATTTTGAAAATTTCAGAACCCGTTCTGAAATTTCCCATTTTTAAATACAGTTAATTTATCAAAAATCCGGCCACTGTTTTTTCGTTTTTCTTTGATTTTTTTAAAGTTAAGATGTTTGTCTATCCACACAAAAAAACAGACACGTGTTTTTCGTTTTTTTCGAGAAACTCGCGTTTGGAAATTAAATTTTATTTGTAATTTTCTTGTATTTTCTTGTTGCAACATAGCGTATGATCACTATATATTTGCATAAATGTTACTCATACGCTCTGTTGAAACATGAAATGAAATTTAACATTCAAATGCGAGTTTTTCAAAAAAAAAAGAAAAATACGTGTTTAAATTTCATTGTGTGGTTAGACAAACATCTAAACTTAAAAAAAAGAAAAGAAAGCATTTTTGATAAATTGACTTCTTAAAAAATGGAAAATTTCAAAACGGGTTTTGAAAATGTTTTAAACAATTTTTTTTGTATTTATTTAAACCCATAAAAAATTATACAAGAATGCAAATTTTTGAGATTGTGCACTCCGTTTTAATTTGATAAATATTTAACCAATGCAACTCGACACAAATTTGACAATTTTTCAATATTTAGCCACGCCTCCTACACAGAAAAAAATAAAAAAAATATTTAATTAAAAAATTCGTAGATTTAATTAAAAAATTAATTAAATCCGGACCAATCACTAAAATGCGCAAATAAATTAAAAATATTTGTATGTCGTTAATTAAAAATAAATGGATATTTATTTAATTAAAAACTTAATACTATAAATTAAAAAATTTAATTAAAATTTAAAAAAAAAAATTAAAATTTTAATTGTATAAATTAAAAAAATTAATTAAAAATATTATATTAAAAAAAAATAATTTGTAAAAACATTCTTTTTGAATAAAATAGTTTAAAAAAAATATTTCTTCAAACTTTACCAAATTTATTTATGCCGTAAAGACATAGTCAGTGAGATGATTTTATAAAGTTGATTATAAACCTTTCATATACATACACATAAAACTATAAACAAAATGAGAATTCAAAAACCTATGTGAAAAATAAAAAAAACTTTCAACAAACTTTTTATACTTATGTATTTTTTTTGTATGTACTACAATGCAAGAGAAAAACACACACTCGCACACACTCGGAAAACAAAGCAAAAAAAATAAGTAAAGCTAGAAATTTAATTAAACATTTAATTATATGAATTAAATACTTAATTAATATTAAATTTGAAAACAATTAAAATATTAATTAAAATAAAGTTAAAAATTCAATTAAACAATTAATTATATTAATAAAAAGTTTAATTAATTTTAAATTAAAAAACAATTAAAATTTTAATTAAAATAAAATATACGATATTATTTTCTGTGTAAGCCCAGGTTTTGAAAAATTGAAAAACCAAAAACGCAATTTTCTAAAGGAAAATTTTCTCCACCCTATTGTACACTGTAGTCAAAGGGTAATAAATCGCAAATACACACTTCCCCAAAGTTTTTGGAAAACAAAATGCATTGTTTCAAGTACCGGCCGAATATGGGTCAACTGACTTAATTAAACTACACCCAAAAAAAAACAATTGTGGAATTATAAAATTTTAGGGTACAATTTACCTAAGTTTTTTCGCAGGAATCCAACTTGAAAAGTTTCTTTGCTTATTAGCCGAAACAACTTAGGTAAACTTACAAAATGCAACTAAGCATTATTTCAAATTTAGTTTTGTTTATTTAGCCAATATATTTAAATAAATGGTACAGTTTGATTGGTTAAATGACGTATTTTTTTAGGTTGATTTAATAATTTTATATATATCCCCTTCCATACAAAATGCTCAATATTATAAATTTTAATTAGATTTATTTTTAATAATTTTTTTTAATAAAAAGGACATTTTTATAATAAAATATAAATATTAATAAGCTATAATAAGCTAAAATACATACTTTTGATTTAAAGACTTGCCTTCAACATAATCGTAAATTTCAGGAAGAAAAATTTTCTATAGAAACTTTCTCAAAGGCAATTTTTCTATATAAAATTTCTAAAAGAGAGATTTTCTATAGAACATTTCTAATAGACAATCTTTCTATAAAAAGTTTCTAAAAGACAGGTTTTCTATAGAAAATTTCTAACAGGCAATTTTTCTATAGAAAATTTCTCAAAGACAATTCTTCTATAGAAACTGTCTCAAAGACAATTTTTCTATAGAAAATTTCTCAAAGACAATTTTTTTATAAAAAATTTCTGAGAGACAATTTTTCTACAGAAAATTTCTGAAAGACAATTCTTCTATAGAAAATTTCTTAAAGACAATTTTTTTATAGAAATTTTCTCAAAGACAATTTTTCTATAGAAAGTTTCTCAAAGACAATTCTTTAATAGAAACTGTCTCAAAGACAATTTTTCTATAGAAAATTTCTCAAAGACAATTTTTTTATAGAAAATTTCTGAGAGACAATTTTTCTACAGAAAATTTCTGAAAGACAATTCTTCTATAGAAAATTTCTTAAAGACAATTTTTTTATAGAAATTTTCTCAAAGACAATTCTTCTATAGAAAATTTCTGAAAGACAATTTTTCTATAGAAACTTTCTAAACGACAATACTTCTATAGAAAATTTCTAAAAGATAATTTTTCGATAGAAAATTTCTGGAAGAATATTTTTCGATAGAAAATTTCTGGAAGAATATTTTTCTATAGAAAATTTCTGAAAGATAATTTTTTTTTATATCAAATTTTTTTTTAGAAAATTTCTCAAATACAATTTTTCTATAGAAAATTTCTCAAAGATAATTCTTTAATAGAAAATTTCTCAAAGACAATTCTTTAATAGAAAATTTTTTAAAGATAATTTTTCTATAGAAAATTTAACAAATATAATTTTTCCATAGAAAATTTCTGAAAGGCAATTTTTTTATAGAAAATTTCTCAAAGACAATTTTTCTATAGAATATTTTTCAAAGACAATTTTTCTACAGAATCTTTTTTAAAGACAATTCTTCTATAGAAAATTTCTGAAAGACAATTTTTCTATAGAAAATTTTTGGAAGAAAAATTTTCTATATAAAATTTCTCAAAGACAATTTTTCTTTAGAAAATTTCTAAATGAGAGATTTTTTATAGAAAATTTCTAACAGATAATTTTTCTATAAAAAATTTCTGAAAGACAGGTTTTCTATAGAAAATTTCTCAAAAACAATTTTCCTATAGAATAGGTCTCAAAGAGAATTTTTCTACAGGAACTTTTTTAAAGACAATCTTTCTATGGAAACTTTCCCGAACACAATTTTTCTATATAAAATTTTTGAAAGACAGGTTTTCTAAAGAAAATTTCTGAAAGAAAATCTTTCTATGGAAACTTTCTCGAACACAATTTTTCTATAGAAAAGTTCTGAAAGACAACTTTCCATAGAAAAATTCTCAAAGTTAATTATTCTACAGAAAATTTCTCAAAGACAATTTTTCTATAGAATTTTCCCATAGAAAAATTTTCAAAGACAATTATTCTATAGAAAATTTCTCAAAGACAATTTTTCTTTAGAAAATTTCTGAGAGAATTTTTTTTTATAGAAAATTTTTGAAAGACAATTTTCCATAGAAAAGTTCTCAAAGACAATTATTCTATAGAAAATTTCTCAAAGACAATTTTTCTATAGAAAATTTCTGAGGGAAATTTTTCTTTAAAAAATTTTTGAAAGACAATTTTCCATAGAAAAATTCTCAAAGACAATTATTCTGTAGAAAATTTCTCAATGACAATTTTTCTGAGAGAATATTTTTCTATAGAAAATTTCTCAAAGAAAATTCTTCTATAGAAAAATTCTGAAAGACAATTCTTCTATAGAAAATTTCTGACAGAAAATGTTTCTACAGAAAATTTCTGAAAGTCAATTTTTCTATAGAAATACAATTCTTCTTTAGAAAATTTCTGAAAGACAATTTTTCTATAGAAATTTTCTGAAAGGCAATACTTCTATAGAAAATTTTTTAAATACAATTTTTCTATAGAAACTTTCACAAAGACAATTTTTTTACTGAAAATTTCTTAAAGATTATTCTTCAATAGAAAATTTCTTGAAGACAATTTTTCTATAAAAACTTTCTCAAAGACAATTTTTCTTTAGAAAATTTTTCAAATACAATTTTTTTATAGAAAATTTCTGAAAGGCAATTCTTGTATAGAAAATTTTTGAAAGACAATCAGCTTTACCACAAGAAAATAAAATAAATTTAAAATGAGCTTTTAATTTTATTTCCATACTAATTGTTTTTGTTTTTAAAATCGACTTTCAAAAAATGTATTGAAAATTTGAAATTTAAAATAAAACTTTTTGTTAAAATAGACTTTTTGTTTTCTTGTGGTAAGGGCCAATATTTCTATAGAAACTTTTTCAAAGACAATTTTTCTATAGAAAATTACTCTTTAAAAAATTTTGCAAAAACAATTTTTCTTTAGAAAGTTGTCTTTATAGATATTTTCTATAGAAAAATTGTAGGAGAAATTTTTTATAGAAAAATTGTCTTTGAGAAATTTTTTATAAAAAAATTGCTTTTAGTGATATTTTCTATGGAAAAATAGCTTGAAAAAATTTCTATAGAAAAATTGTCTTTCAAAAAATTTTCTAAAGAAAAATTGTCTTTCAGAAATTTTTTTTTATAGAAAACTTGTCCTTAGAGTTATTTTCTATAGAAGAATTGACTTTGACAAATTTTTTATAGAAAAAGTGTCTTTGTGAAATTTTCTATAGACAAATTTTCCTTGAGAAATTTTTTCTGGGAAATTTTCTAGAGAAAAATTGTCTGAGAAATTTTCTATAGAACAATTGTTTTTGGGAAACTTTCTATAGAAAATTGTCTGAGAAATTTTCTATAGAATTGTCTGAGAAATTTTCTATAGAACAATTGTTTTTGAGAAATTTTGAAATGTTTTGTGAAAATTTTTTATAGAAAAATGTTCAGACTCCGTCCATTTTTTCTATAGAAAATTTTTAAGTTTCTGAGACGTTTTTTTTTTCTATAGAAAAAAGTTTCAAATCCTAAGATAATTTTTCGATAGAAAAATTGTCAGATTCTTTGACACTTGTTCAAAAATTCTATAATTTTGTGAAATTTTTTCTATAGAAAAATTCTCGAATTCTGAGACATTTTTTCAATAGAAAAAGTCTTGCATTTTGAGACAATTTTTCTATAAAAGTTTCAAATTCTGAAAAAAAATTTTATAGAAAAAATCTCAGATTCTCAGACAATTTTTCTACAGAACAAATTTTAAATTCTGCAAAAATTTTTCTACAAAAAAGGCTCAGGTTCTGAGACAATTTTTCTATAGAAAAAATCTCAGATTCTAAGACAATTTTTCTTTAGAACAATTTTCTGAGACAATTTTTCTATAGAATGTACCAGATTGTAAGACCAAGGTCTAGGGTTTTTTAATTGTTTTTTATATATTAAACTTTTACCTCGGCTGAAACACTTGAGGCATGATTGGGTTCTCTTAAATTTGTTTTGTATCCCGTTCCTTAAAATGTAAACTGGCTAAAAGTTCCGATTTAAAGTGTGTGGCGGATGCCGCAAATATTCTGATAAACCACCACCGTCTGCAACTGAAAGTTAATATTTTGGTTAATATACGTTTAGCAAGTATATAAACACATTCGTTTTGCTTACCATTTTAATTAATGAAAAAAATTACCTCCTCATGTTTTTTATAAAAAATTAAAGACAATGTGTTGTCAATATGTTGCTTACAATGTGGCATTAATTTGTCGACTTTATTGAATTAAATTTATTTATATTTATAAAAAAAACTTAGGTAAAAGATTCAAGTTTGTGTAGGTTAAATTTGATATTGTATACAATGCTATTTTACAAAATAAATGTCACATACAATTTAGTCAAAACTTGAGCAATTTCTTGAACTCAATATAAAAAAAATTTACCTAAGTCACATTAGACTGTTTAACACTAGTTATTTTTTTGGGTGTAATATGTTCTAGTTACAATAATTTTTTTTTTTACAATAGTATACAACAGTTAAAAACAGTGGCGATCATGGCCTTGTTAAATAGTTATTACATGGAAGTATGGTTAACTGCAAACTAATTGTTTACAAAAAATATAAAATATTTAAAAATAAACGTTATTGTGAATAACCCCCAGTTTCTGAACACAAACAAAAATTTTAAAAATATTTTGTTATTATACGGGAAAATTCTTCAGTCGTTGGACATGTTCGATTTACAGAAACAGGGAGAAAATAGACAATGTAAACAGTATTACATCGAAAACACAAAGAAAAATATAGTCTGTTGAACTTAAGCAGTCTAACTCTTTTCACGTGAATCACGCACTAATCTGCTCATGATTAGTGCTTGTGTTTGTAACTACACTTTATACTGGTCCTGTATTATAGGTCCTATACCGAAAGACTCAAAATCAATTTTATAGTCGATTAAGCGTTGTCCGACCATCTGTCTATCCCTGCAAACGTTGTGCGCACGATACATATCCCAATTTATAATAGATTTGTCTGAAGTTTTAAATTTCAGCATCTCTTGACTCAAAGTTTAACTTAAATGACTTATACCCTATTCACACGTACAGTTTTAAATCGTTTTTAGCAGCAATATTTTTAGCACTTTCTTTATTCTATTACAGTATATTGACAGAAAATGCTAAAAATAATTGCTAAAAACGGTGTAAAACTGTAAGTGTGAATAGGGTATTAAATAACCGAATTAAATTAATCTATTTTCAACAAATATATGCCGATTTCACACAAATTTGGTTTTGCGTGTAATTTCTACACTAATAAAATATCTGATCAAATAAAGATCCAATCGGCTCATATTTGGACTTGGATGGCCGACTAACCCATTTTCAATTGTAAACGTGTTTTCTCCAAAAACAAATATTTTGAGTTATGACCACAGTACAGACTAGTATGCAAACAATGATGCTAATTGCGTACTTTCCAATATAGTAGTATGGTTTTTAGTACAGAATTATCATCGCTGCCTAGTGTATGTGTGCCTGTACGTGTGAGCTTTTGTGTATGTATTTATGTTGTTTGTTTACGTTTTGTATGAAACGTCAAAAGTTACACCGTGTGCTCTTACTAATACTTACACACATCAAATGCAACTCTGTGAACCTACTACTCATGTACCGTGGTTATGACACCATAGTAGTAAATAAGCGATGTGTACTTTGGCCAAAAACAAAGAAAAAAAATTGATAGCCACACAAACTTTAAACTCACTGAGGATGGCTCGAGGACGTTGGCAACTTTGGTAGAATAAAAATTTGCTCGAAACTTGGAAACATCAGAAGTTAAAAAATAATGCCACTCTAATATAGCATAAAAAATAAATTGGGCATAGTTTCACAGCATTAGGTGTTTTTTGTCAACTGGTAGTCTGGTTTCATTTTTTTGTCTCATTCAAGATGCACACCATTACCTCAAATTTGTAGCACAGTGTAAAAAATGAAAAAGTTCATATGAACTTTTTAATCGATTATCATTTCAAAATGTTTTTATTTAATCTCATTATCAAGTTTGTTAACCAAATTTTGGGTGAACAGCTTAATTAACATGATAATGTTTTTCGGCTGGTGTCTAAATTATCTACCATGCAGTTGGCTCTAAATTCGGCTGGCACAATTAAACTGTTTTCTCTGTGTAGTGACTTGGGTTTGTAACTTGAAAATTATTTACCTCGTGGTGAATAAAAAAAATATTCACCAATATTCAGATGATTATTTTTCATCAATACTTTTTTTAATTAATATTTTTCATCAATATTTTTTTCATTAATATTTTTTCATCAATATATTTTTTTCGTCAATATTTTTTTCATCAATATTTTTTTCATCAAATTTTTTTTTTTCACAAATTTTTTTTTCATCAATATTTTGTTTTTCATCAATATTTTTTTTTTTATGAATTTTGTTTTTCATCAATATTTTTTTTCATCAGAACTTTTTTTTTCATCAATATTTTGTTTTTCATCAATATTTTTTTTCATCAGTATTTTTTTTGATCAATATTTATACCCTGCACCACACTGTGGTACAGGGTATAATGAGTTTGTGCTGATGTTTGTAACTAACCGAAATATTGGTCCTAGACCCACTATTAAGTATACCGATCGAGTTAGAATCACTTTTTGAGTCGATTTAGCGATTTCCGTCTGTCCATCCATCCGTCCGTCTGTCCATGTGAACGGTGTAAACACGATACAGGTCGCAATTCTTAATCAATTGACTTGAAATTTGAAACTTAAGCCTCTTTTGGCCCAAGGACAAAGCCGATTGAAATTGGAAAAAAATCGGTCCATATTTAGACCTAGCCCCATACAAAGGTCCTCTTTAGTTTTGGCTCAAATGACTCTAATAGCCGCATTTTAATAGGTATCCTTTCGAAATTTGGCAGGTAATCATGTTTTATCGACACAAATCACCATTCCGAATTTTAAAGAAATCGGACCAGTTCTTGTAGACCCCATACAAACCACCTTCCCGATTTTCACATAAATCTCTCAAATTTCATGAAAATAGAAAATATTTAATTAAAATTCTGTTTGTGTATGTTAAAGGCGTACTTTAATAACCTTATCAAATCTGATTATCATCGGACCATTTTTGAACTTAGGTCCCATGTGGAAATTTCGCCTGTTATTCAGTTGAAGCGATTTATTGTCAACAAAAAGAAGCCTATTCCACTCAAATTTGATTAGTGAGTGCTTTTTACACTTTTAAAAGATTTGACAAAATATAGATCTAATCAGCCCGTGTAAAAAAATAATTGGATCAAAACATATCTCTTTTGATAAAAACATATATGGATCATATCTAAATATATATAATCAGATCTACTCCATATATATTCATATCTGCTTCAGATATGTTTTGATCCGTAAATTGAGTCTATCTGACAATTTTACATATATGAACATATCTGAAAATGTCTGATCATATATGTCATATATGCCAGATAGACTCAATTTACGGATCAAAACATATCTGAAGCAGATATGAGTATATATGGAGTAGGTCTGATTATATCCATTTAGATATGACCCATATATGTTTTGATCAAAAGAGATATGTATTGATCCACTTATTTTTTTACACGGGAGACCATGTTTGAACTTGGGACCCATTTTCCGGGAAACTCTGGTGTAGGGTATTATATGGTCGGTCTTGACCGACTATAATTTTCCTACTTGTTTTTTTTTCATCAATATTTTTTTTCATAATTTTTTTTTTTTTTTTTCATCAATATTTTTTTTTCATAAAAATTTTTTTCATCAATATTTTTTTCATCAAAATTTTTTTTTTTCATAATTTTTTTTTTTCATCCATATTTTTTTTTTTTCGTCAATATTTTGTTTTTAATCAAATTTTTTTTTTCATCAATATTTTTTTATCAATATTTTTTTTCCATCAATATTTTGTTTTTTATCAATATTTTTTTTCTTCAGTATTTTTTTTTTTTTTTCATCAGTATTTTTTTTTTCATCAGTATTTTTTTTTTCATCAGTATTTTTTTTCATAAATATTTTTTTTCATCAATATTTTGTTTTTCATCAATATTTTTTTTCATCAGTATTTTTTTTTTCATAAATATTTTTTTTTTCATAAATATTTTTTTTTCATAAATATTTTTTTCATCAATATTTTGTTTTTCATCAATATTTTTTTTCATCAGTACTTTTTTGTTCATCAATATTTTTTTTTTCATCAATATTTTTTTTTCATCAATATTTTTTTATCAATATTTTTTTCCATCAATATTTTTTTTCCATCAATATTTTGTTTTTTTATCAATATTTTTTTTTCAGTATTTTTTTTTTCATCAATATTTTCTTTTCATCAATATTTTTTTTTCATCAATATTTTTTTTTTATCTATATTTTTTTTTTTTCATCAATAAATTTTTTTTAACCAATATATTTTTTCATCAAAAACTTTTTTGTCGACAAACACAGACAAACAGATAGACGGATATCACTAGAATGTCTTAGAAACCTTTACGGATCAATAATATATAAACGTAATGGGGTCCTCGACCGATATTTCAATGCGTTTTGCATGGAATGACAAATTAATACAGGGTTATCTTTTCTAGAAATCATTTTCTTTGAAAAGAAAATCATTTATACAGCAAAACATTTTTTGCTTTAAATGTTGGTCTTTATTAAAATAACACAAAACAAAAAACAATTCGCCGGCTGCTTCCGAGATTCACACAACGTTAAACTTAGTTTACACTTAATCCACATCCCAAAAACTCGACCTTAAAAGCATGCAAAAAACTAATAAAGAAAATTAAAACAAGTTTGTTGCT
This sequence comes from Pegoplata infirma, assembly GCA_963921195.1. Lineage (NCBI taxonomy): Eukaryota > Metazoa > Arthropoda > Insecta > Diptera > Anthomyiidae > Pegoplata > Pegoplata infirma. The sequence continues at coordinate 40,181,867 of OY992539.1, read as the reverse complement.
TAAGTCTTTTGTTTTGATTTTAAAATTTCTTTAAAATGTGTTTAACTCTTTTTGTACGCGCAAAGTGGTGATGAAAACATTGTTATCATTTAAAGTATGGCCGGTTATTTTTTTAAATCTAATCTTTTATGAACATTTAACAAAACCTGATGTAGGGTATGATATAAAAATTAATTAAATAAATTATAAATCATCTTTTTCCTTTGATAAATCATTAAAAATTGTAAATTATCGTGTTTGACCTTTAATGCTGTCAAAAACAATTCCTTTTGCTATTTTCTTTATATTTTTAGATACAGAACAATAAAATGTATTGTTCTTTTTCTGAATTTAGCAATTATTATTTATTGTTGCTGTTGTCATGTTTAAGAACGAGTAAAACAAATTGTATTGTAGATTTGTTTGTCTGCATGTTTAATTGAAAAAAAAATTAAACAATTGCATGATTTTGGATAAACAATGTGTATACATTAGGGAGAACCTTATTTTGCGGTTGACAATTGCCCATTGAAATTTGTGAGAACGCAATTTGTGCAAAATGCTAAGAAAAAAAGAATATGTTAATTTTGATTCACTGAGCCCTGACTTAAAAAAAAAATAAAGTCGGTCGAACGGTTTTTGAGATATCACTATTCGAAATTTGTAAAAATGGCGGTTTTTTCCTACGTTCAAGAATATTTAAAAAAAAATCTTAAAATTTCTTTTCTTTCATAGAGCTTGAGAAGAACTTTAATTTAAGTTTTAATTAAAATCGATCTAAAGAAGAAGTTTGCAATTATCGGAATTGGCTTAAATTAAGTTTAAATGAAAGTTCGTCTCAAGTTCTATGAAACGGTCAAGTGAAATAATTCTGATATTTAAAAAAAAATCTTAAACGCAGCAAAAGTCCGTAATTTTTTACAAATTTCAAAGAGCGATATCTCGAAAACCGATTTTTTTTTTATATTCTCAGAGAATCAAAATTAACAAATATGATGTATCGCTAGAAACATTGTGCTCGATTCTGGAATACGATTTCACCATTCACCTAATTTTAATTTAAAAAAATTGATATTCTTTCGAATTTTAAGGTTTTTAATTTTGTTCTTGTAATTATTAAAGATATAAACTACACCATTTACACATGTAATTCGTAAAAGATCAATTGTAATACGAAGATTCTACTTGTAATTCGAAGATTCCATTTGTTATTCGAAGATTCCATTTGTAATTTGAAGATTCCATTTGTAATTCGAATACTCCAATTGTAATTCGAAGATTCCAATTGTAATTCGAAGATTCCATTTGTAATTCGAAAATTCCAATTGTAATTCGTAAAATATCAACTAAAATTCAGTTGATATTTTTCGGATTACAATTGGAATCTTCGAATTACAAATGGAATCTTCGAATTACAAATAGAATCTTCGAATTACAAGTATAATCTTCGAATTACAAATGGAATTTCCGAATTACAAATGGAATCTTCAAATTACAAATGGAATCTTCGAATTACAAGTACACCATTTACAGATGTAATTCGAAAAGATCAATTGTAATTCGAAGATTCTATTTACAATTGATCTTTTACGAATTACAATTGATCTTTTACGAATTACAATTGATCTTTTTCGAATTACAATTGATCTTTTACGAATTACAATTGATCTTTTTCGAATTACAATTGATCTTTTACGAATTGTAATTGATCTTTTTCGAATTTCAATTGATCTTTTACGAATTACAATTGATCTTTTACGAATTACAATTGATCTTTTACGAATTACAATTGATCTTTTTCGAATTACAATTGATCTTTTTCGAATTACAATTGATCTTTTTCGAATTACAATTGATCTTTTACGAATTACAATTGATCTTTTACGAATTACAAATGGAATCTTCGAATTACAATTGATCTTTTACGAATTACAATTGATCTTTTACGAATTACAATTGATCTTTTTCGAATTACAATTGATCTTTTACGAATTACAATTGATCTTTTTCGAATTACAATTGATCTTTTACGAATTACAAGTGGTCTTTTACGAATTTCAATTGATCTTTTACGAATTACAATTGATCTTTTACGAATTACAATTGGAATCTTCGAATTACAAATGGAATCTTCGAATTACAATTGGAGTATTCGAATTACAAATGGAATCTTCGAATTACAAATGGAATCTTCGAATTACAAATAGAATCTTCGAATTACAAATAGAATCTTCGAATTACAATTGATCTTTTTCGAATTACATCTGTAAATGGTGTAGAATCTTCGAATTACAATTGATCTTTTACGAATTACATCTGTAAATGGTGTAGATCTTTAATTGTTACAAGAAAAAAAATTAAAATCTTGGTATTTGAAAGGATATTAAATTTTTAAAAATAAGGTGAATGGTGAAATCGTATTTCAGAATCGAGCACATTATTTTTTTCTTATAATTTCGCAACAAATACGTTCTCACAAATTTTAATGGGCATGCGGTAGTTTTTAACCGATCGAGCTCTTGATTTTGTACAAAAAAAAAATATTCTAACCTCACACAAAAATAAGCACCGATCTTGGAAAATCTAAAAAAGCTAAATAAAATCCACCTTAGTATACATACATATATTAATTAATTTAAGACAGCTATAATAATACTCAACCCGGTTTAATTTTGTATTTATAACTGGCTAAAGATAGATTTGAAAATCTACGTAATTATGTAGTAGTCGTAATCGTTTGCCAACGACCTTGCTACTCTGAAAGCTTGACAAAGAACTTTATTTAGCAATTTTAGTGGAATAATTAAAATTGTTATTAAAAATCTAGCTTTTTAATGTTGTAGCAAGTTTTTTAATTTTTTTCATTTAAAAAATTCTTATGAGATTCAGACATATTTTATTTATATATTATTTTTTTATTCAATAATGATTGAATGCTGCTACACAATGTGTGTGTTTTGTGGTATGATTTAGTGATTGTTCAAAAAAACATTTCTAGCCATATTTTTTTTTTTTGTTATCAAGGACATGCTATTGACCGTAGCTAATTATTTAGAAATCTAAACGAAAATAATGTACATACTCTTAGGCTAAATTCTAAAACAATATATATGTATGTATTTTGTGTTTAAACTAAAAAATAAAACAATTTGAATATAGAATTAGTTAATAACGTAAAGCCCTAGGAAGAGTATGATTTGATTTAATTTAACATACACAGTTGTATATGTGGTAATTCCATAGTAAATGCTAATTTTGCTAATTTTTTCCTATAAAAGGTTGAGATTCTGAAACTTTTTTTTTCCAAAAATAAAAATATTTTTAGATATTGAGACCAAAAAAAAATTTAGATGCTAACTCCAAAACTAAGTTTATTTTTCTTTCTGAAAAGAAATTCCCAGAATTTTAAACGATAAAAGATTTATAAAATTTTTGAATAGAAATGGTTTATTTTTGAGGTTAAATTTTTTTAATAAAAATTGTTTTTGAGCATAAATATTTTTTTTAAACATGATGTTTTTAGGCTGGTGTCTAAATTTAAAACTGACGCAGGACACCACCTCAGTTTGACTATAAAAGCTAACGACTTATTAAAATTAATGTAAGAATTACTCTTTTAATTTTCTGAAATTTTTGGCTTTAATAATAATTCACCAGATGGTGAATAAAAAAATTTTCACCAGCTGGCAAATAAAACGTTACAATATTATTTTTAAATTTTTTTTTTCCTAAAAACTTTTTTTTATTTTTTTTTTTTTAATTTTTTTTTTTCATCAAGTTTTTTTTATAAATTTTTTTTTTTCATATTCTTAAAACCAAAAGTTTTAGTAACTTGGGTTTGTAACTTGGATAAAAATTCACCTCGTAGTGAATAAAAAATACTCACCAGCTGGTGAATAAAATGTAACATAATTGTTTTTGATAATTTTTTTTTTATCAATGTATTTTTTTCATCAATATTTTTTTCATCAATATTTTTTTTCATCAATATTTTTTTCCATCAATTGTTTTTTCATCAATTTTTTTTCTATCGTTATTTTTTTTTAACAATATTTTTTATAAAAAAAAATATTTTTTATCAATATTTTTTTTCATTTTTTTTTTCATCCAAATTTTTTTCATAAATTTTTTCATCAGTATTTTTTTCATCAATATTTTTTTTATCAATATTTTTTTTCATAATTTTTTTTTTTCATCAATATTTTTTTTTATCAATATTTTTTTTCATCAATTGTTTTTTTTTTTCATCAATATTTTTTTTCATCAATTGTTTTTTTTTTTCATCAATATTTTATTTTATCAATATTTTTGTTTCATCAAAATTTTTTTTCATAAATATTTTCTTCATCTAAATTTTTTTTCATCAATATTTTTTATCAATATTTTTTTTCATCATTTTTTTTTATCAATATTTTTTTTCATCAATTTATTTTTTCATCAATATTTTTTTTTATCAATATTTTTCATCTATTTTTTATCAATATTTTTTTCCATCAATTGTTTTTTTTTCATCAATATTATTTTTTTATCAATATTTTTGTTTAATCAATATTTTTTTTCATAAATATTTTTTTTCATCTAAATTTTTTTTTCATCAATATTTTTTTTCATTCATTTTTTTATCAATATTTTTTTACATCAATATTTTTTTCCATCAATATTTTGTTTTTATCAAAAAAAATAATTTTTCATCAATATTTTTTTATCTATTTTTTAATCAATTTTTTTTTCAATATTTTATTTTTCATCGATATTTTTTTCATTAATATTTTTTCATCAAATTTCTTTTTTTCACAGATATTTTTTATTTCATAGATATTTTTTTTTCATTAAAATTTTTTATCATCAATAGATATTTTTTTTTCATTAAAATTTTTTATCATCAATAGTTTTTCTTATCAGTATTTTTTTTTTTTTATCAATATTTTTTTTTATCAATATTTTTTTTCATCAATATTTTTTTATCAATATTTTTTTTCATTAATATTTTTTTATCAATTTTTTTTTCATCAATATTTTTTTCATCAGTATTTTTTCATCAATATATTTTTTTCATCAATATTTTTGTTTTCATCAATATTTTTCCGTCTATATTTTTTTTTCATCAAGATTTTTTTTCATCAATATTTTTTTTTTCATAAATTTTTCTTATCAATATTTTTTTCATCAATATTTTTTTTTTTTTTTTTATCAATATCATTTTTCATCAATTGTTCTTTTTTTTCATACATATTTTGTTCATTCAACTTCCAATCAATCACAGACAAACAGATATATAGATATCCCCAAAATGTCTTAGAAACCTTTAAGGATCAATAATTTGTAAACATAATCGGGTCCTCGACCGATATTTCAATGCGTTTAGCATGGAATGACAAATTAATGTAGTATAGCGTTATTTTTTCTAGAAAAATTTTGCTTTGGAAAAAAAACATTATCATTAACAAAACATTATCATGATTCAATGGTTTGTGCAAGAGTACAAACTTTGCAAACATTTTTCATCAATTTAAAAAAAAAAAAATTTTCTTTAATTTTTTTTTCAAATTTTTTTTTTTCATCAAATTTTTTTTTTATCACATTTTTTCATCATTTTTTTTTTATTACAATTTCTTTCTCCAAAATTACTTTTTCACCAAGTTTGACCTGATAATTTAAAGTTAAGCCTCTATTAGCCCAAGGAAGTAGTGGAAAACATCGGTCAATTTTAAGACTTAGCCCCATACAAACGTATCCTTTAAATTTGGCTCAAACTATAATAGATATGCTTTCGAATTTTGGCAGGTAGGCGTGTTTTGTATTCACAAATCACCGTTTTAAATTTGAAAGAAATCGGACCAGTTCTTCTTGTCGGACCCATAGAAACCACCCTCCCGATATTTACATAAATCTCGCGAAATTTATGCAAATAGGAAATATTTGATAACAATTTTGTTTTTAGAAGATGTACTTTGGTAGCCTAATTAAATCTTAACATATTCAAATAATTTTTAGACTTAGTCCCCCTAAAAAAATTTTGACCGATATTTAGTCAAATCGGTCTATTGGCAACAAAAATAAGCCGATTTCACTTAAATTTGGTATGTGTATTTTTTCTACACTAACTAAAGATGTAACAAAAGATTGATACAATCGGTCCATTTTTGGACTTGGGACCCATTTTCCGGACAGCATGTGTTGGGTCTTGACCGACTATAATTTTCTTACTTGTTTTTTTTCGAATCTACCGTTTGAAAACTCCTTCCTGGAAAATTTTCAGATTTTTTTGATGACCCGTTAAATGATACGGAATTTTCAAAAATACGGAGTTTGTTCGTTTACTAAAACTTCTTCAAAAATGGTCCAAGTTCAATTATTTTTTTTTTTTTGCGTTTTTTTAGAAAAGAATACAAACATTTTTTCGAAAATGGTTTATTATGCGATTTTTAAAATTTAAATCTCTCCTTTGAAAATGTTTGTTCTCTATGATTTGTTTTTAAATTTTTTGTGGAAAACTTCTACAAATTTTTTGCCCAGTAAGATCGTCGGATTATGATTATTTCTAATTTGGTATATTTCAAAAAAAAAAAAATCACAGTGTCCGATTTGGCATGGAATGCCCCATATATTATTGGTCCATGATCGATTCTAAGACGTTCTATAAATGTCCGTCCGTCTGTCTGTAGATAACACGATGCAGTCCAAATAAAACAGCTAGACTCCTGAGGTTTAATTGCAATATGTCCCACAATCATAGGCAGGTTAAGTTCTTAAATGGGCAAAATCTGACTAGGGGCAAAAAAGTTCCCCCTTGTAGAACTAAACCAACCTCTAAAAATTCCACTTTTTTACATGTTTTTTTTTTTATTTTTGTTAAACAAATAAAACATTTTTGTTTTTTTTGGAAAAAAGTTTAAAGTTCTGCACTTGGACCCAGGGGATAAAAAAATGTCGTTTTTTTTTTGTCCCGCCCTCTTTATTGGGCGTGGATTATAAAAATATTACAAATAATAATCAAATTGTCTAATTTAAAGTAATACGTATATCATAATAAATGACTTTGGTAACTTTTATCGCGATGGGGAAGGTACCCCAAAGTCCGGCTATGTCCGGGCACCGTTCAAAATACTTAATGGGATCCTAGACCGATATTCGATTCGTTACACGCAAAATGACAAAGTGAGTATACCAAAATACTGTGGTTGGAAGGTATAATAATGGGGTTTTAGTTTTTTAAGGGGAAATTTTTTCCCCTGGTTCGATTTCTCCCATTTACGAACTTAACCAGTCGATGACCATAATTTGTACCGAAATGCAGGGGTTCTAGCTTTTTTAAGTATTTTTTTTCGTCGTAGCGGCACATTTGACGTGCAATTCCTTATACTCATACATATCATAAACATAAAAATAGTTTTATATCTTGTTTCCTGCTTGTTAATATCATCTTTATATTAATATGTAGTAATTATATTAAATTGTTTAATTGTTTCTTTACAGACTGGCTCTTTCCATACCTCGCGTTAATGGTGAATATATGAATTGTATTATGTACAGTGTCAATTATACCGAACAATTGGCTAAGGGTGTACGTGTAGCTGATCCTTCCTGGCCAACGGCACCCTGCAATCGTGGTTGGTCTTATAATTTTACCGAAATTCCCTATGCCACCGTAGCTACTGAGGAAAATTGGGTTTGTGATGATGCAGCTTTACCCACCATCGCTCAATCGATATTCTTTTTGGGTGCCATTGTTGGTGGTCTACTGTTTGGTTGGATTGCTGATAAATTTGGACGTATTCCATCGTTAATTGGCAGTAATTTAGTGGGTTTTGCGGCGGGTGTAACCACAGCCTTCGTTACGAACTTCTGGCAGTTTGCCTTAATGCGGTTTTTTGTGGGTTTTGCATTCGATAATTGTTTTACCATGATGTATATATTAGGTAAGTTAACAAAAAAACAAAAAAAAAAAACATGTAAAATTAACAGGGTCAACTTTTGTTAATGAAGATAAAACATGTATGGAATTAATGCAATGATATTGCATTTAATTTAATCAGGTTCAATGTATGATTTTGTTTAACATTTTTTTTTTTGATAAGAATAAATTGGTGTAACAAAATAAGCAATATTGAAAAAAAAAAATAAACTTATCTTTTCTAACCCAAAGAGTAGAACAAATTAAAAAAAAATAAACATATGGTATAAGATTAATTTTTAGCGATTGATATAAGTATTGCGTCTGTTTATTCTGTGAGCATTGTTGCAGTATACAAAATTTTCCCTTTTTTGGAAAGTTTTTTGAGGATCTACTGCAACTTTTTTTATACCCTCCACCCAGTATGGGAGTATTCTAAGGTGGAACATATTTAGATTTTTTTTCGATTTTAAAAAATCGAAGCACAGAATTGAGTAAGGTTACGGTAAAAAAAAAATTGACAAAATTAAGAGCTCGATCGGTTGAAAATTGCCGTTCCGCACGCGCTTTGAAATTTGTGAGATCGAAATTTTGCTAAACAGAAGGAAAACAAGTAAAAAAGTTAAATTCGGCCTTGCCGAATGTAGTGATACCCTCCACAATTTCAAAAAGATTATTGCAAAAAACTTTATTTAAAAATAAATTACTTTTGAAAAAAAAATTGAAAAAAATTTCCGCGAAAAACAATTTTGGTAAAAAAAAAAATCCGCGATTTTTTTTCTTTTTTTGTCAAAAAATATGTTCGTACTTGTTTAAATACCATTTGATGTTCAATTATGTTCACATATGTCAACCAGAAGCCGAATTAAAACATTTTGTATATTTAGGTTATGTTGAATGTACTGAAATTTTTGAGGTTTGCTTACATTTTCGTTCATAACTTTTGAACCGATATCGCTCAAATGCAATACCAAACTTCTCGGGAGAACTTCCAATACATATGTTAAGTTTCAGTCATCTCTGTGCAATATTTGACAGCATTTTCCATAGACAGACAGACATACAGACGGACAGACGGACATCGCTAGAATGTCTTAAAATCGATTGGGCATCATGAATATATATACTTTATGGGGTCCCAGACCGATATTTCGATGAGTTACAAACGGAATGACAAACTTATATATACCCTCTATCACTTATGCCTTTATGATACTTGCTTTTTTCAAGTTACTAGTTGCTGCATTTATTAGGGTTTTTCTATGGGACTTTCGATAAATTCAAAATTTTTGGTTTAAGTTATCGAAATTTTTATAGAAAAACCCTAATAAATGCAGCAACAAGTAACTTGAAACAAGCAAGTATCATACGCACTTAAGTGGAGGGTATAAAAATAACATGTCTTGCGATACATTATTAATTTTTATGTGCTGAACGCAAATATCAAAAAAAAAATTAAAATCGGCCAAACGATTTTCGCTATTTGAAATTTGTAAAAATGGCTGTTTTTTCCTACATTCAAGGTTTTTTTAAAAAAAAAATCTTAAAATTTATTTTTCTTGACACTTTCATAGAGCTTGAGACGAGCTTTTATTTAAACTTAATTTGAGCCAAATCGGAACCCGTGTCGCCATGCAACCAAAATCAATAAAAATCGAACAAATCCGGAATTTTAATCGAAGGTGCAGTTTAAATTATCGGATTTGGCTCATAAAACTCAAGTTTTATGAAAGTGGCAAGGAAAGAAATGTTCAGTTTTTTTTTTTTTTATTCTTGAACGCAGGAAAATGATTTTAAAACTTTTTTGATATTCGTGTTCAGAGCATCATATTTTTATACCCTCCAACCACAGTATGGGGGTATACTCACTTTGTCATTCCGTTTGTAACGCATCGAAATATGGGTCGGGGACCCCATAAAGTATATATATTATTGATCTATGATCGATTCTAAGACGTTCTGTGAATGTCCGTCTGTCCGTCCGTCCGTCCGTATGTCTGTAGATAACACAATGCAGTCCAAAATAAAACAGCTAGACTCCTGAAGTTTGTCACAAATATGTCTCATGGTCATAGGCAGGTTAAGTTCGCGAATGGACAAAATCGGCCCAGGGGGAAAAAAGTTCCCCCCTGAAGAACTGAACCAACCTCTGAAAAATTCACTTTTTTTACATGTTTTTTTTAAATAAATGAAACATTTGATATATTTATCGCGATGGGAAGGAGCTCTCAATGTCCCCCCCTGACCCCATCACCCCCCCCCCCCTCACAAAAGAAACGACCCTGACAAAAAAAAATTTTTTTCATTTTTTATACATTTTTTAGGGTATAAAAGATTCGACACAGCCGAATTTAACACTCTCACTTGTTTTTTTTCCGATTTGTACCAACTGCATTCTCACAAACTTTAATGCCGCACGCACGGCAATTTTCAACTGATCGAGCTCATATTTTTCTTAATTTTTGTTTACCATAACCTTACACAAAATTGGGCTCCGATTTTGGAAAATCGAAAAAAAAAAACAAAATAAGGTTCACCTCACTGTGTCATTCCGTGAGTAACGCAGCGAAATATCGGTCTAGGACCCCATAAAGTATATTCGTAAATTTCTGAATAGGTTCTTTGGATAGCCCCATATGGAACTAAGAAAATTGCGTTTTTGGTTTTTTTAATTTTCAAAAAATGGGCTTCGGAGGCATGGTCAAATATTGGAAAAATGGTAAAATTTGTGGCGAGTTGCCTTGATTAAATATTTATCACATTAAAATGGAATGCACCACAATCTCAAAAATTTACATTCTAATATAGTTTTGTATGGGCTATCGATTTTTTTTTTTTTTGAAAAATGTTCAGAACCCGTTCTAAAATTTTCCATTTTTTAAAAAGTCAATTTATCAAAAAACCGGCCACTTTTTTTTAATTTTTTTTTTAAGTTTAGATGTTTGTCCATCCACACAAAAAAATTCAGACACGCGTTTTTCGTTTTTTCGAGAAAATCGCATTTGAATTTTAAATTTCATAACAATTTTGTAATTTGCTTGTATTTTCTTGTTTTAACGTTACGAATGAGTATTATTAATTGCATAAATATTACTCATACGCTCTGTTGAAACAAGAAAATACAAGCAAATTACTAAATTGTTATGAAATTTAATATTCAAATGCGATTTTCTCGAAAAAAACAAAAAATGCGTGTCTGAATTTTTTTTGTGTGGATGGACAAACATCTAAACTTTAAAAAAAAAAGTGGCCGGATTTTTCATAAATTGACTTTTTTAAAAAATGGAAAATTTCAGAACGGGTTCCGAAAATTTTCCAAAAAAAAAAAATTTAATCAATAGCCCATATAAAACTATATAAGAATGTACATTTTTAAGATTGTTGTGCATTCCGTTTTAATGTGATAAATATTTAATCAAGGCAACTCGCCACAAATTTGACAATTTTTTTAATATTTGACCACGCCTCCTAAGCCCAGTTTTTGAAAAATTGAAACAATTTTCTAAGTTTCATATAGGGCTATCCATAAAACCTATTCAGAAGTTTACGGTACTCGTGTTTTTTTTCGCTGGACATTTGATGTGGAATGCCTCATATGTATATTACACCATCCGACAGATGATATACGCCTGAAAGTAGAGATCAAATGAAGTAAAACTGCATTTACAGTTTTTCATTTCATGAGCCTGTTTCCTTTTAAAAGGACTTCAAAGTTTAAAAGGATTATAATTTGTAAAATATTTTTTAATATTTGTAATTGTCCTAGGTTCCCACTGATGATGGCAAATGAAAAAGGAGGATATCCCCTTTTCTTTCCATTTTTTTTATTTTGCCACATAAGGATAAAATAATGTGAATAACGTCCTTTGAAAACTTAATCAAAATATTTTGTTGAAAATTTTGTACGATATAGAAGGATACATTTTTGAAAGGACGTAACTTACCTTCTCTTTCCTGATACATAAAAATAATAAAATAGGAAAATTATGGGAGATCCTCCTCTTTCATTTGCCATCACTAGTGGCATCCTAGTGGCATCCTAGGACAAAAATTAAAAAAAATATATAAATAAATATAAAATTTTGTCCTCTAAAACGTTGAAGTTCTTTTAAAAAGAATCAGGATCACGAAATGAAAAACTGTAAAACCAGTTTTGCTCAATGGATTACTGGATTACTCAATGTTCCGTTATAAAATAACTCTCCGTTTAATTTAACTTTTAAATACATATTTTGACATAAGGCACCGTTAAATCGGCAGTTAGCAGCTAACTTTTCATTGAGTAGTCCGCCCTTAGTCTCTAGTTTTAAACGTATATTATACAGTTCGTGATTAAAGACTTTTTTCATTTTTGTCGGACTGTGTAACGACTTTAAGAAAATTATGATTAAATAAAAAATAAAATTCTAAACATCTCACAAAAACTTAAAACCTAAACAATTTAGGGAAATTCAAAAAATATCAGAATAGTTCAAACACTTAACAAAAATTCAGGTAAAATCCGAGAAATTCAGAAGAGAATAGTAAAAATTAAGGAAACCAAAAAAAATTTTAAAAAGATAAAAATTCAAACAAAAACATGAAAGAGTGGTGGAAATTGTTGGTTTAGCACAGCTAAATAGGTAGTGTCCGACCGAACAGTTCTAACCGAATCGGTATTTGGGGACGATAGAAAACTTTCTGGATTTCAAATTAAGGGTGAGGATAAAGTTAAGAACCAATTTCATTGTTCGGTAACCGAACGTTTGGGAAACTTGAAAAAAATTCGGTTACCGGACATTGAAATTGCGGTTAAACTTCGCACTCGATCCTAAATTTTACACTCAGAACTCTCTTTTTTCAATTATACCTCATCAGAAAAAAAATTTTCAAAGTACTTCCAAATACCAAATTCTTATCAAATACCGTGGTCAAACACTATTTGAAATATATTTACATATTTACTTGTTTTTAATAATTAAAATTTTTAAATTTTCAGTTTTAGAATATGTTGGTCCACGCTATCGTACATTTGTAGCTAATATGTCGATAGCCATATTCTTTACAGCGGCCGCTTGTATGTTACCTTGGATTGCCTATTATTTAGCAAATTGGAAATTGCTTGCTCTAGTCACCTCATTACCTCTATTACTAGCTGTTTTAACTCCATTAGTTGTGCCAGAATCAGCTAGGTTGGTGAAGTTTTTGTTAAATAACTAGAGGAATTTACTAATATTTCTATTTGTATGCTTTCAGATGGTTGGTGTCCCAAGGAAAAGTCGATAAAGCTGTATTGATTTTGAAGAAACTAGAAAAAGTAAATGGCAAACATATCACACCAGAAACTTATCAAAATTTCACCGATAGTTGTAATAAATTAAGACAGGATGAAACTAAAAATCAAACCTATTCTATATTGGATTTGTTTAAGACACCACGTTTACGGAGAACCACCATATTGTTGATTATAATATGGATGGCTATTTCATTGGTATTCGATGGTCATGTACGTAATGTAGGCTCCTTAGGGTTAAATATATTCTTTACCTTTACGGTGGCTAGTTTTACCGAATTTCCCGCCGATACTTTATTAACTGTAACTTTAGATAGATTCGGTAGAAGATGGTTAGCTTGTGGCAGTATGGTCTTAAGTGGAATTTTCAGTCTTTTAGCTACAATAGCCCCTGTTGGGGTATACTCGGCCAGTTTAGCTATTATGGGACGTTTCTTTGTAAATATTTCCTATAATATTGGTTTACAATATGCTGCGGAAATTTTACCGACTGTGGTTAGAGCTCAAGGTGTAGCCTTTATACACATAATGGGTTATGTAGCCTCAATTATAGCACCATTTGTAGTTTATCTAACTTATATATCACCTATGTTGCCATTAATTATTTTGGGTCTATTGGGCATAGCTGGAGGTTTAATGTCACTTCTATTGCCCGAAACTTTAGATCATGATTTACCACAGACGCTAAGTGATGGTGAAGAATTTGGTAGAGGTCAGAGTATTTGGGATTTCCCATGTTTAGCTAAAAAAATTGATGAATCTAATGATTTAGAGGTTAGAAGTCCACATTTCGTAAGATCAACACAAAGTGGTGCTTCGTTAAGAGCTTCCACAACTGGTGAATTAAGATCTAGTATATTACAAAGATCAGTACGTTCAAGATATACTTCTAAATTATAAGACAAGTTTTGATAAAAAAACAAAATTTTAATCTCAATAACAAGGTTATATTAAATTAAATTATAGTTAAGCTAATAAAACAAATCAAATATGTATCCGTAATGTAATACTCATTCACTAACACTTACGATACATTATGCACGCCTGTTGGGGATCTTAAAAATACCACTTTTGCAGACTCATTTTAAAAAACAACTTAATTAGAAAATGCTATTAATGTCAGCCTACACAACACCATTTTCATATTGAATTTAAAGCTGATTGTAAGTTGTAGAAATTGTAGAAAAGTTCCGGTTAAAAGTTCGAATTGGGAAATTTTTTAATTTTCGTAAGAATTGGAAATATTCGACCATATTTTTTCCTTTATGGTAAAAGTGAAAATTTCATGGGCATTTTCTACTTAAATTTATTTAAGTTCTTACGAAATCATTCTATGTAAATCATGAAATAGTACATTCAGACTTAACACATTGAAAATGTATACAGGGCGAAGCGAGAAATGTTTTTCGCGAACGCGGGATTTGTAAAAATAGATGCCAAAACAATGTGGTTAAGATTTTAATAAGATCAGACTTCATCTTTGAAGTCCTATCCAGCCCAGAAGTTTTCACTTTTCTAAGCCAAGAAACATTTAAAAAAAAATTCAAATTCAAATTTAATCACATCTTCTTAAGTTTGGACTTTATGTGGTCTACATTCCAAAAATTATGACGGTAAATTCCACTACATATGACAGTTAAAACAATTACATTTGTTCTTGTTTAGGCGTTCACTACATTTTACGGTAAAATCAACCAAAAATTGTTGTTTATAACTATTGTTGTTTTTAACTATTGATTAATAACTACAAAAAAGCTAAAAACAAGTTCAAATGACAGTTGTTTTTGCTGTAACTTAAATTGTCGGAATTTTTTATTAACAAAAAACTTCTAGACGTAAAAATGATTAAAATCCGTGTTTCTACGGACCAAAACGATGTGGTTAAAATTTTAGTAAGATCAGACTTCATCTTTGCAGTCCTATCCAGCCCAGAAGTTTTAACTTTTCTAAGCCAACAAACATTTAAAAAAAAAAAGTAAAATTCAAATTTAATCAGATCTTCTTAATTCTGGACTTTATGTGGACTACACTTTGAAAATTATGACGTAAGATTCCACTACACTGACACTTAAAACAACTACATTTGTTGTTGTTTAGGCGTCCAATACATTTTTCGGTAAAATCAACCAAAAATTGTTGTTGTTTTTAACTATTGATTAACAACTACAAAAAAGTTAAAAACAACTTCAAATGACAGTAACTCAAATTGTCGGAATTTTTTATTAACAAAAAAAAAACTTCTAGATGTAAAAATGGTTAAAATTGTTTGGAAATAATTTCTGCTGCATCTGACACTTTCAACTCGTTCAACACATCCGTTTTTCTAGTTTTTTTATAGACTAAAAACAACTACATAATACAACTGTTACTACAATGTAGTAATTTTTTGTATTTATTTTTTAAAACGACTACAAAAAATAGTTGTTTGAGATTTTTCATACAAAAACAATTGAAATTGTAGTTGAAAACAACAACTACGACATACTACACAAATGACCGTCATGTAGTAACTGCAATAATTTTCTAAGTGTACCCTATTTACAGATGTAATTCGATAAATATCAATTGTAATTCGAAGATTCTATTTGTAATTCGTAGATTCCATTTGTTATTCGAAGTTTCCATTTGTAATTCAAGGATTCTACTAGTAATTCGAAAATTCCATTTGTAATTCGAAGATTCTATTTGTAATTCGAGAATTTCATTTGTAATTCGAGAATTCCATTTGTAATTCCAAGATTTCATTTTTAATTCGAAGATTCTACCTGCAATCCGAAAATTTCATTTGTATTACAAAAATTTTAATTGTAATTCGAAAACGATTAATTGTGGTAAAATATCAATTGTAGCTCAAAAAGGATCACTTGTAATTCAAAGATTCCAATTGTAATTCGAAGATTAAAATTGTAATTCGAAGATTCCAATTTAAGTTCAAAAAAGATCAATTGTAATTCGAAAAATATCAATTCACTCAGAAAATTATGTTACTACATGTTAGTTGTTTGTATATTTTACAGTAATTAGTTGTTTTCAACTACAAAGTCAGTTGTTTTTGTACCCGAGTAAAAATAATTTAATATGATCTTATATACTTTTATATAGTCATATTATTTCATATATGATCATGTGTGACACTATGTATTGCAAGATAAGTTTATATAATAAATTTTGATGTGGGATTTTTTTAAGATATCGCCATACATAACTATATGTTGTAACATCTGGCCCCATGCATCATTTTAAATATCTAAGTGTTTTATATAAAATTTTATATGCCTCCATTATTTTTAAATTTTTTTAAGTTTTTTCCAAGAATATATTTTTATCGCAAATATTTTCAAAGTGTTCACTCAAAAAATTATGTTAGTAAAATCAACTGAAAATGTCAGTTAAAATAACTACTTTGTAAGTTGTTTTGGGGTCAACTACTTTTTCAGTTAAATCAACTAAAAATGTTAGTTATTTTAACTGACAAAAAACAACTGACTTACGTAGTAAAAACTACTTACAATTGTAGTTAAAACAACTAAAATGTAGTAAAAATAAAATAATCAATATATAATTTTTTTTTTCAATAAATTTTTCAGAAAAAAATTGAAGACCAAATTTTTTTCAAGTTTTTTTGTTTTTTTAAAAAATGTTGTGAAAAATAAAAAAACAATTTTTTTTTTATTTTTTGGAAAAAAACTTTGAAAATTTTTCAGAGATAAATAAAATAAAATTAACTACTTTAAATAACTGTTACTACATCACAGTACTTTTTTGTTAGTTGTCCAAAAAAACGACTTAAAATAACTAACAGAAATAGTTGTTTGATATTTTTCATACTGAAACAACTGACTTTGTAGTTGAAAACAACTAACTACTGTAAAATATACAAATAACTAACATGTAGTAACTTACATAATTTTCTGAGTGTTTTATATAAAATTTCATATGACTTCATATTTTTTTATTTTTCTAAGATTTTTCCTCCAAGCACCACTTTTTATCACGAATATTTTCTAAGTGTTTTATAGCACCACTTTTTTATCACGAATATTTTCTAAGTGTTTTATATAAAATTTTATATGACTCCATCTTTTAATTTTTTTCTAAGTTTTTTCTAAGTGTTTTATATAAAATTTAACATGACTTCATTTTTTGAAATTTTTCTAAGTTTTTTTCAAGAACAACTTATTTTTATTATTTTAGTTTTTCAACTTTTTATTAAAAACTTAAAAAAACATCCGATTTATAAAATTGTATAAATTTTAATATAATTGGATATAATTTTATATCATTGGATTAGACCAAAACTCGTATCAAAGTCGATATAAAGTTATATAAACTGATATTATTAGATATTATTCGATCAAATCTTATGAAACCATTTTTCGTATAAGATTATACCAAAATAGACACGAACCCATATTAAATTACACAGGTTTACAAATTTTTAATTTGGAAAAATACCAAGAACACCGCATGCCTGGATAAGTTAATTGGGACCTCCTGAATACGAAAAACGCTATAATTTTTTTTTGGTAAGTACCGTTTTTTAGATAACGGTACTTTTGTGTTTTTCGGTGTATGGTCTCACTCAAACTCTTCTGGAGTCCAACCGAAAAGTCCGATCGAAATAAATGGTATATCGATGGAAAGGTAATTGAATGCCCTTTCCGTCGATATGCTGCTCTATTCTATCTGATCAGAAATGGCTGAGATATGGCACCTCAAAGTTCAAAATTTTTCTATTTTTTACTTTTTTTTAAAAATTTTTCATTTTTATTTAATTTTTTTTCTACGTTATATTGAAAATCTGGAATGTTTTATTTTTTTACCAAATAGTCTATTTCCTTACCAACATTTTAAGCATAGTTTGAAAGAAATCGGATGAAAAATAAAGTTTTTATTAAGGATTTTGTGGAACGACAATATTTTGTTTTTTTATTGCTCACACACTATATTCAAAGTAAATTCAAACAATTTAAATTAAAATGACGAGCGACTTGAACTTTTGCGTTTTTTTTCCGATGGATCTTCGCGAATGAGGAACCAGCAATAGTCCGCCATCATTTGTTCATCCCACCAGCCTTTGTAACGTCTCTCAATTTCTTCCATTTCCTGGTGAAATCTTTCACCTTGTTCATCACTTTCGGAGCCCAAGTTTGTAGGGAAAATATCCAAATGACAGAATAAGAAATGTAATTTAGGGGTCATATTTGAACCTAAAAGTTAAAAATAATAAATTTTCAAATGATAACGGCCTTTTTTTTATACATGCTTTCACTCAACGCTTACCAATGGCATTGAATTTTTGCAGTAGTGTATCGATCTTCTCCGCGTAATCCGGACTTCTGTAGTTTCCCAAAAAGTTGTGAACGATGTCCTGGAATGCTTCCCATGCCTCCAAATGGGCTGTACCTAAACACTCATTAAATGCTTGGTCACCGTACAGAGCACGAATTTGAGGTCCATCAAATATACCAGCTTCAATTTTGCTCGCTGTGGCTCTCGGAAATTTTTGTTTAAGGCAATTCATGGCAAGACTGTCTTTTGGCAACGTTTTCACAATATTTGTAAATAACCCAAGCTTAATATGTAATGGAGGAAGTATTATCTTCTCCTGAGGAATGAGTGGATCATTTTTGATATTGTACTCTCCGTGCGTACGTCCATTTCGCTCGGGCCAAACTTTTCGGGTGCAGTGATTCTGACGGTCACGGCTGTCCCATAGACATAGAAAACAGGGATACTTCGTATTGCCCCCTTGCAATCCAGATAGTATGGCAACTAATTTAAAATCAGAGCAAACTTTCCATTGATGTTGGTCATAATGTATGAGATCAAGAAGTTCTTTCATTGTTTCATATGTTTCCTTTATGTATTTTCCATATCCGATTGGAATTGAAGGGCTTATTGTAAAAACTCGATTAGCAACATTTCATTTTATATGGATTTTTGCCTTAAAACTTTTTAAATAATGTAGAAAATAGTACTTTTGCAGATCTTTTATTCTCAATATACTTGTACGAAGGGTTACATGAAGACTTCTGCCAAAAATCTGTCAATGGAACATCAGCAGAAGGCGAAAAACACGAAGAAATTAAATGTTGCTTATCAAGTTCTTGCAGGAAGCCCTTCAATTGATGGTTTCGTATTCCCTTTATGCAGCAAGACTGCCTTCAAACTATCCTTGCCTCCATCCAGAAAAAGACGCCATTCCTCTGGGTCATAATTTTGTTGGAGAGCGTTAAAAAGACCAGATATGTTGGCACAAAAACAAAAGTTTGCCGTTTTTTCGAAGAACTGTGCAAGTTGTTTGCTGCGATTACGGTAATATGTAACACGTGTCTCAGGACCAAAATATCCCCACTGTTGCAATCGTGATGCAAGTACTTCAGAACTCGATTTCGGCAAATACAAATCTCGGCACAAATCATTGAGCTCGGCCTGAGTAAGTAAATGGGGTTTCTTATTTGATTGCATTTCTGATTCACTGCACTCATCTGATGAATCACTTGTTATTCTTCTCTTTTGTATGTCTGCTACAATCAGCTGCGGTTTGGGGCACGATACTGAGTGAGGCACTGGCAGTGTCACCGAGCTAGCAACTGGATAAACTGGTTCAATTCTACGTCCGTTAGCCTTTTCCGTTAAACAGAAATAACAATCTGTTGTATGGTTGATCTGTTGTTTTGACTACAAATGTAAGTAGTTTTTACTACTTACAGTAGTTATTTTAACTAACATTTTCAGTTGATTTTACTAACATAATTTTTTTTGAGTGCACTCAGAAAATTATGTAAGTTACTACATGTTAGTTGTTTGTATATTTTACAGTAGTTAGTTGTTTTCAACTACAAAAACAGTTGTTTTTGTATGAAAAATATCAAACAACTATTTCTGTTAGTTATTTTAAGTCGTTTTTTTGAATAACTAACAAAAAAGTACTGTTATGTATCTCTTAAAAATTTTCAAAGTTTTTTTCCAAAAAAATAAAAGTAAATTTTGTTTTTTTTTTTTTATTTTTATTTTTCACTTTAAAAAAAAAAACATACTTGGAACAATTTGGTCTTCAATTTTTTTTCTGAAACATTTTTTGAAAAAGATTATTTTATTTTTACTACATGTTAGTTATTTTGACTACAAATATAAGTAGTTTTTACTACATAAGTCAGTTGCTTTTTGTAAGTTAAAATAACTAACATTGTTAGTTGATTTAACTGAAAGAGTATTTGACCCCAAAACAACTTACAAAGTAGTTATTTTAACTGACATTTTCAGTTGATTTTACTAACATAATTTTTTGAGTGTATTTAAAATGATCGGATTTGGCTCAAATTAAGTTTAAAAGAAAGTTCGTCTCAAGCTCAATGAAAGAGTTAAGGGAAAAAAATTTTGAGATTTTTTAAAATAATTTTTTTGGAAATTTTTAAATAGCTATATCTCGAAAACCGTTCGACCGATTTTAAAACTCACTTTGTCATTCCGTGTGTAACGCATTGAAATATTAGTCTAGGACCCCATTAAGTGTCCTATTGATAAGTAATTGATTTTAAGACATTTTAGCGTCCATCTGTACGTCCGTCTGTCGGCTGTAAAGCTGCGCTAATACAAAATTGCAAATGGTGTGTACGTAAGTTTAGTAATTGTACTAAATAGTAATTATAACAACGTTGACTATTTTGAATGCTGTAAATTTTTTTAACACGCATTACTTTCATGCATAATTAACTTTTTATTTTTATTGTATATTTTTATAGTTTAGTTAAAAAAAAAAATATAAGTATATTTAATTATGTTATTTTTTATTTGTTATCATCTTAACATGTTTAGTTTTTAAGTAGTAATTGTACCTGTCTGTCTATCTATTGTACTTGTTCAAGTTTTTTTTTTATTTTTTCATCATTGATAGCAGATGATGAATACCAATCATTAAAATGTTTTTGGTAAACTTTGTACAATTGTGATATTAGTGTTAATTAATTATTAAAATTTGTTTTACAAAAAAATAAAAAAAATAAAAACAATTTTACACTCAAAAAAATAAGTTTGTGAATTTACAAGTAAAAGGTCTTGTAATTCTATTTTACTAATATTTTTGTCTTTTTACAAAAATTGTTGTATATTTAATAAAACGAAAACTACAGTTTGCTTTCTAATTTTACTATTATATGTTGGTAAATTTATTTTACAAATTTTTTAGGTAAATTTACAAAAAAGTGAAATATTTTACAAATTAAAAAAATATTACAAGGTGTTTAGTTTTTTTACACAAGAAAACTGTAATTGTACAACAACATTTTACTTGATGTTATTTAGTCTTTCTACCAAAAAATCTTTTATTACTAGCATTTTTTAAGATCGTTTACAAGGTTTTCAGTTATTAGAAACATTTTTTGTTAAGATCGTTTACAAGCAGGGTTGGCTACCGTTACCCTTTTAATACCGTTACCGATTAAAAACCCTTTAATATTGACTACCGTTACCGTTACCAATACCGAAATAAAAGATTTTAAATACCGTTACCGATAAAAAACCATTACCTTTATTCGGATTTTTACCGGTATTATATCGGTTTTGTTTCGGTTGTGTTATATTACATATTTTAATTTTTTTTGCAGATAAAAAACAAAGTAAAATATTTTTAATGTACATAAAATAAAAAAAAAACTAATTTTTGTTCATTGTAAATCGGAAGAACAATGAAAAATCTATCAAACCAATGATCACATTCGCAATGTACTAAATTATGTGGAAATCGGTCCAACCAATGATCACATTTGCAATTTACCTAAAAATTTCTGGCGAGAAAAGTGAGTGCCACGTAATGTAAGCATTTTTCAGCGGGAATATAAAAGAAGAGGCAAACCTGAATCGCTCATGTGTTGCTGGCGTTGTTATCAACTATTTTGTAATTTTACAAAAAAAATGTTGTAATTTTTTTAATTTTTGTCTAATTTAAACGATTAAAAATAAAAATTGCTCAAATGTGAAAAAATTACTATTTTAAAGATTTTACAGAATCTGACCCGTTTGTAAGAAAATTTCTTTAAAAATAAATAATTAAATTTATTAAACAAAAAAAATTTTAAGTTTATTGAAAAACTTCGCTTCTTTTATAACATTTTTGACAATTTCGATGTTCAGGCTGTTTATCTAAAATCAGAAGATTTTTCATCTTAAATCAGCAAATTTATCTACGGTCTTAACAGATTTTTCTGCAAACTCTACCTGGTTTATCCAGACAGAAATTTAGCAAACCGCGTCAGCAAAAATCAGCAGATTTCTTAAATGGCTCAAAATGCAGATATTTCTGCTGATTGGACAGACATCTTATAAACACGTAAAAATTCAATAATTTATTTGTTGAATTACAATATTTCGTGAATGTTTTAATTAGATTCTGAGTTAATTAATAGTCTATATAATTATAAGCTAAAAATACACAAAATTTATCAGTTTTTTTTAATTTTCTTAAATTTTTTGATTTTTTACGTGTTTTTAACAAATTTGTGACTTTTTAACCTGTTTGGTAATTTTTTTCATAATACCGGTATGTACCGGTATCGTTGTTTCGGTAACGGTTAACCGTTACCTAAATAATCCAAAATACCGTTACCTTTACCGTTACCGATATAAAAAATATGTAATACCAATACCGTTACCAATACCGTTATTCGTTTCGGTTGCCAACCCTGTTTACAAGGTTTTCAGTTTGAGATGTATGTATTGAAAAGTACAAAATTCCAATGTAATATTACAAAACTTATTTTATTACTAGAATTAATGTTGTTTTACAAAAAAAAAATTGATTATTCACGCAAAAATTTTCTAAGTTTAGATTTGTTTTGCGTTTTGGAGAAAAAATTTAGCTAAAAATCATTTTTTATAAATAAAAAATTTCATGAAAAAAATGTTTTGAAATTTTTTAAGTTCCGAACACAAAAATTGTTCAACTAATTGTAAGCTTTAGCAAAAAAATTGAATTTTACACCATTTTTTGGTAATTTGCGCTAATTAAAATACCACAATTTTTATGTGTTTCTACTATATAATTGTTCTTGTTTTTTTTTTTTGTATTTTTACCATTTTTTTTTTGCAATTTTACCATATTTTTTTGGTACTTTTTTTTAAAATTTGGCACCTAAAATGTCAATAAAAAGTTGCCAATTATTAAAAATTAAGTTTTTCTTATTTTAACAGGTACTTAAACATCCAATCTACAATATCAAAAAAAAAATTCAGATTTTTTAAAAAAAACTTGTGAAAATAATTAAAAATTCCAAAAAAAAAAATATTTTTTGACTAATTTTTCATGAAAATATAAGAAATTTCTTGTGTAGCCTCCTTCGCAATTCTCGTATGTTCTACTTAAGAAAAACGAAATGTCGAAAAAAAATAAAAAAGTGCAGTGTTATACATTAAAAAGTTTGTTAAAAGTGTTCAAGTGAAAAAAAAAAATCATTTCAGGTTGTTGAAGTGCTACTCCAGAAGGAAAAATAAGATGCATCAATGGAAAAAACCTTTAAATTTACAAAACAAATATGCAAATAAACCAAATTTTTTGTAAATTTACAAAACAAATATGAAAATGTAAAAAACAAAATTGTAAACTTACGAAAAAAGTTATAATTTTACAAAAATGAAGTAGAAAATCAAAAAATAATATTGTACACTTACAAATTTTTTGGTTAAACTACTGTTTTTACGGCAAACAAATCAGAAAAAATGGTATATATACAATAAAAATTGTAAATTTACCACTTTTTAGTGTAAATATAGAAGTTTTTGCCATAAAAAACAGTAGTTTAACCAAACAATTTGTAAATTTAAAATTTTAGTTTTTGATTTTCTACTTTATTTTGTAAATTTACAATTTTTTTTGTAAGTTTACAATTTGTTTTGTAAATATTAATTTTGTTTTTGCAAATTTACAATTTTTATTGTAAATATACGAGCTTTTCAATATTTTTTTTGCGGTAAAAACAGTAGTTTAACCAAATAATTTGTTAACCTACAATTTATTTTTTTCATTTTCTATTTTTTCTTTGTAAAATAACAACCTTTTTCTGTAAGTTTACAATTTTGTTTTGTAAATTTACCAAATTTTTTGTAAATTTACAAAAAAAATGTTCACCTCGAAGTTAATATTTTACGAAAAAAAATTGTAAATTTACATTTTCTTTTGTTAAATCAATTTACAAATTATCCCCGTAACATTACGGGGATTCTTGCTAGTACATATTTTACAAAACCTGCCCCGTAAAATCACGGGGATTTTATGTCATTTTACAAACTTTTTTTTTTGAGTGTATATTTT
The DNA here is from genome assembly GCA_963921195.1 of Pegoplata infirma. Lineage (NCBI taxonomy): Eukaryota > Metazoa > Arthropoda > Insecta > Diptera > Anthomyiidae > Pegoplata > Pegoplata infirma. The sequence goes on along the minus strand of OY992539.1, from coordinate 40,157,414 downwards.
ATAGTAAATAAATAATAAAAATTTAGTAATTAATGGTTGGCCAATAATAAAATTAATATTATTTAAATATCGAACAATCTTTTATTTAATTAGCAAGTTTTAGTTTTAAGTAATAAAAAAAAGAACCCAGTAAACCCAGCAAAAATACATTTTACATAAATTAAAAAAAAAAATAATTGGAATTTATAAGTTAACTAGAGGTGGTAGAGCAAAAATAGCAAAAAAAAAATTTACAAAAATTCGTTGTACATGAATTTTTCAAAAAAAACTTAAAATGCAATTTTTTAGTTAACTAAAGGTGCAAGATCAATAATAGCAAAAATTGGGAATCACCTTACCACAAACTTATTAGTTAACTAGAGGTGCGAGAGCAAAAATATCAACAATTCCTTAAAAAAAAAACAAATAGTTGATTAACTAGAGGTGCAAGATCACTAATAGCAAAAATTGGGAATCACCAAAATTTATTAGTTAACTAGAGCTGCTTCAGCAAAAATAGCAACAAATTGCAAAAATAGCAAATATTGGTGATCATCACTATAAATGTCCAAAAAATGCATTTTACATTATTATTTGTAAAAAAAAACTTTATTAGTTAACTATAGGTGCTAGAGCAAAATTGCAAATATTGATGATCATTACTAAAAATTTCCAAAAACCCACTTTTACATGATTTTTACTAAAAGAAAAACTTTAATTACACTTTATTAGTTAACCAGAGGCACTACAGCAATAATAGCAATAATTGCGGATCATCGCAATTGATTTGTTAACTAGAGGTGCTAGATCAAAAGTAGAAAAAAATTAAGGACCATTCTAAAAATTCATTTTACATAAATTAAAAAAAAACTTTATTTGCTGCTGCACTATTGGTGCTAGATCAAAATAATGATCATTAAAATCGTCTCTTTAAATTTCCAAAAATCCATTTTTACATGAATTTTTTCTACTAAAGCTAATATAGCAACAATTCGGTAAAAATAGCAAATGTTGGTGATCATCACTAAAAATTTCAAAAAAATGCATTTCACATGAATTTTTGTAAAAAAAAAGTTTAATTGCAATTTATTAGTTAACTATAGGCGCTTGAGCAAAAATAGCAAATATTAATGATCTTGCTAAAAATTTCCAAAAACCCACTTTAACATGATTTGTTTCTAAAAAAAAGCCTTTAATTACACTTTATTAGTTAAATAGAGGCACTAGAGCAATAATAGCTAATATTGGGGATCATCGCAATTTATTAGTTAACTAGAGGTGCTAGAGCAAAATAGAACAGACTAGTGCTAAAAACTCATTTTATATAAACTTTTAAATAAACATTTCTTGCACTTTATTGCTGTACTATAGGTGCTAGAACAAAAATAGCTTATATAAATGATCATTTAAAATCCACTTTTACATGCATTTTTGCTGCTAAAGCAAAAATAGCAACAATTCTATAAAAAGCAAATATCATGTGATCATTACTAAAAATTTCCCAAAAAAAAAAAATGCATTTTACATGAATTTTTGTAAAAAAAAAAACTTAAATTGAAAAATTGAATTTATTAGATAACTATAGGTGCTAGAGCAAAAACAGCAAATATTAATGATCATTGCTAAAAAATTTCAAAAACCCACTTTTAAATAATTAAAAAAAAAATTTAATTGCACTTTAATAGTTAAATAGAGGCTCTAGAGCAATAACAGCAAAAATTGGGGATCATCGCAATTTATTAGTTAACTAGAGGTGCTAGATTGCTAGATTATTGCTGTACTATAGGTGCTAGAACAAAAATAGCTTATAATAATGATAATTTAAAATCCACTTTTACATGAATTTTTGCTGCTGGAGCAAAAATAGCAACAATTCTATAAAAAAAATAGCAAATATTTGTGATCATCACTAAAAATTAAAAAAAAAAATGTATTTTACATGAGTTTTTGTAAAAAAGACATGAATTGCAATTTATTAGTTAATTATAGGTGGTAGAGCAAAAACAGCCAATATTAATGATCATTGCTAAAAAATTTCAAAAACCCACTTTTAAATAATTTAAAAAAAATATTAATTGCACTTTTTTAGTTAAATAGAGGCCCTAGAGCAATAATAGCAAAAATTGGGGATCATCGCAATTTATTAGTTAACTAGAGGTGCTAGAGCAAAAATAGATAAAATTAGGGACCATTGCTAAAAATTCGTTTTACATAAATTAAAAAAAAAAAACTTTATTTGCATTTAATTGGTGTGCTATAGTAGACTGGCATTTTTTTCTCAACTTTCGATTTTCCCAAGTGTCCGGGCAAATTTTTATTGTCCAAGGTCTAAAACTTATGTGGTACAAATTTCAGGTCAATCGGATTAAATTAACCCGTGGCGCCCGGCGGTCAAAGTTTTGTATTTTTGAAAAATTAAAAAAAAAAATAAAAAATTTAAATTTCTTTCGAAACATCATATTTGTTAATTTTGATGCGGTGAGCACGAATATCAAAAAAAATTAAAATCGGTCGAACGGTTTTCGAGATATCGCCATTTGAAATTTGCAAAAAATGGCGTTTTTTTCCTACGTTCAAGAAATTTTTTAAAAAACATCACAATTTTTTCCCCCTCGGCCATTTCATAGAGCTTAAGACAATCTTTCATTTAAATCTAATTTGAGCCAAATCCGATCATTTTATCCCGTGGCGCCCTACGTTCAAAGTTTTGGATTTTTGAAAAATTTCCACCAAAAAAAATTAGATTTTTTAAAAATTAAAAAAAATAAAAAAAAATGTTTTTGATACATTATTTTAATTAATTTTGGCATGCTGAAACGGATGTCATAAAATTTCTTGAGTCGGCCTAAATGTTTTCGAGATATCCCTATTTGAAATTTTCCAAAAAATGCCCAAAATGGTGGTTTTTTCCTACGTTCAAGAAATTTTTTAAAAAACATCACAATTTTTTTTGCCTCGGCCATTTCATAGAGCTTAAGACAATCTTTCATTTAAATCTAATTTAAGCCAAATCCGATCATTTTATCCCATGGCGCCCTTCGGTCAAAGTTTTGGATTTTTGGTGGAAATTTTTCAAAAATCCAAAACTTTGACCGAAGGGCGCCACGGGTTAATTTAATCCGATTGACCTCAAATTTGTACAACATCCGTTTTAGTCCTAGTAGAATAAAAAAATGCCCGGACTTTGAAAATTGGAGAAAATTTTTTTTTGGCCATACAGAAAAATGCCAGTCTAGTGCTATAGGTGCTAAAACAAAAATAGCTTATATTAATGATTAGGGTTATGATTTCCATGCAAATGCATGTTTTTTGTCGAAAGTCTAAAAACGATATCGACTAATAACACTGCGTGACAAAACTAACCACTATTTTAGAAAACAAGAGTACATGACATGCTAAATCGAATGGCGTACTCCGTTTTTCGATGTATGGTACAGTTTTCTTGTAAAATGTCGTTAAAGATTGGCTGATTTTTAGCTGCTTTTTTAACAAAAAAAAATTCCAAAGCTAATGATTTTTAAATTTTATGGCATGGAAAACAAAGATATAACTTGTAGCAATATTTCTAATATAAATTTGGTTTAAAGCTTTTCATCTTAAGCCCTTAAATTCGCAGATTTCTTATTTTTTTTTAAGTTTTTGCGAAGTTAACCGCTAAATTGGTCTCTGATAAAAAACTTGCATTTTGTGGATCATAAAGGCGTCCATGACACTACGAATAGTGGACAAAAAACATCTATGTTATATGGACCATCATGATGAAAATCGCGAAAAACCGTTTTTTTGTATATGGCAGCATCACTTTAGGAGATGATTTGAGGCTTTATCTTTTAGTATATTAAGTGGGAACCTTAAACAATGAACTGACCCAAAATTTGTCCAAAAAAGTTTTCATTTGCAAAAGTTATCTTAACAAAAACTATAATTATTGTATCGCAAACACTGAAATAATAGTTTTTGTTAAGATAACTTTTGCAAATGAAAACTTTTTTGGCCGAATTTTTGGTCAGTTAGTTGTTTAAGGTTCCCACATTATATACTAAAATATGGAACCTTAAATCATCTCATAAAGTGATGCTGGCATATACAAAAAAACGGTTTTTTCGCGATTTTCATCATGATGGTCCATATAACATAGCTGTTTTTTGTTCACTATTCGTATTGTTAGGGATGCATTTTTGATTCATTAAAAGCAAGTTTTTTATCAAAGACCAATTTGGCTGTTAATTTCGCGAAAACCGTAAAAAATGAAGAAATTCGCGAATTTAAGGGCTTAAATTGAAAAGCTTTAAACCAAATTTGCATAAGAAATGTTGCTACAAGTCATATCTTTGTTTTCCATGTCATAAAATGTATAAACCATTTACTTTCAAATTTTTTTGTTAAAAAACTGGCTCGAAATCCGCAAATCTTTAACGACATTTTGCAAGAAAACTGTACCATACATCGAAAAACGGAGTACGCCATTCGAATCAGCATGTCCGAAATATATAGAAATGATGGTCGTAACTCTTGTTTATTTTTTAGTGTTCCGCAGTGTAATCTTTCCGAATCAAGAAATTTGCGCTAAAATGGCATCGATTTGTTTTTGTATATTGTTGCATTATTTGGTGAAAATGCATATTTTGTGCATATTTCCAACTATTAAGTGCATATTTTTGAATAAATTAGTAAAAACACAATTTAAAATTTATTTGTTTCAAAAACTATTCTTAATTTTAAAAATTCATTTGGAAAAAAGGAATAATTATTTTTTTCTAATTTTTTTATAGGTCTAAATTGTTTAAAAATCTTGCTTTATAATAAAGTTTTAAATGTTACTATTTAAACTTACACTCAAAAAAGTATGTCGGTAAAATCAACTACAAAAGACAGTTGTTTTGACTACATTTTGTTGTTGAAAAGGCGTCCACTACATATTACGGTAAAAACAACTGAACATGTTGTTGTTTTTAACTATTGATTTTCAACTACAAAATGTAGTAAAAACTACTACAAAACTGTTTAATACAGTTGTTTTTACAACAATTGCCTGAAATTTTATTTAAAAAATTTCTTAAACGTTTAAATGATTGATATTTATTTATTTAAAAAGCAATACAATTCAGTTGGTTCACTCAGAAAATTATGTAAGTTACTACATGTTAGTTGTTTGTATATTTTACAGTAGTTAGTTGTTTTCAACTACAAAGTCAGTTGTTTTTGTATGAAAAAAATCAAACAACTATTTCTGTCAGTTATTTTAAGTCGTTTTTTTGAATAACTAACAAAAAAGTACTGTAATGTAGTAACAGTTATTTAAAGTAGTTAATTTTTTTTTATCTCTGCAAAATTTTCAACGTTTTTTACAAAAAAAATGTTTTTTTTATTTTTCACAACTTTTAAAAAAAAAATTTGGTCTTCATTTTTTTTCTGAAAATTTTTTTTTGAAAAAAAAAAATATATATATTGTTTATTTTATTTTTACTACATTATAGTTGTTTTGACTACAAATGTTAGTAATATTTACTACATAAGTCAGTTGTTTTTTGTCAGTTAAAATAACTAACATTGTTAGTTGATTTAACTGAAAAAGTAGTTGACCCCAAAACAACTTACAAAGTAGTTATTATAACTGACATTTTCAGTTGATTTTACTAACATAATTTTTTGAGTGTTGTATAGAATTTCGACATGATGACAATTTTTTGGTGTATTTATCTGGAATTATAGAAGAAAAAATATATATTAATAAAATGTCCCAGTTGGAAAATGTGTCACTGTGGAAATTTCCACAGTGATTCCTTGAGGAAATGTCTTCAGGTTCTGACAAATCATAGGCAATCCTTGATGACATGTCCTAACATTGTCAGCACTGAATGTTTGCTTTAAGAGTGTGGACAATTCCTCCAAGACGTCTAAAAGGAAATGTCTTCAGAATAGCAGTATATTAAATTAGAATTTTAAATCTGGGCAACTCTTCAATTTCCAAGAAAAAGATGGCAATATTATCGACTTAATTAAAATAAAATCAAAATCTAACAAGTAGAATAAAAGTAATAAATAGACAAACAATTTTAAAAATAAAGTTTGGAACAAGTGGTTAGGTGTGGGACTAGTAAACTGGAGGTTCCAGGTTCAAATCCAGTTGGGACTAAAAAAGGCGAAAAGTTTTTTCTAAATATGAGAAAGATAATTTATAAAGGAAAATGGATAAAAGTAAAAACTAAAGGAAATACGAAAATTTTTTGTATTTTCGCATGACCTATGTCAGACATTTCCCCAAGGAAGTCTTAGGTGAAATGTCCCCAGAAGGTCAGCCCTGACCACTGCTGACTTTGAGTGAGGACATTTTGAAAATTTGTATGAAACTGTCTTCAACCCAGTACATAGAGATGTCTTGTGGATGTCAGGTGTGACTCTGACATGTCATCGCTCCGTCACTGAGGATGGCTCGAGGACGTTGCCAACTGGGGTTAAACAAAATAAATTGATTGTATTTACCTTTGTTTTTTTAATAGTTTGTTTCAAATTTCCACCGCTTCTGATCAAAATTTGTCTGGAATAAAAAAAAAAAAGAAATGCTTTGGTAGAATTGATTTATAAAAAAAAAATAATTAATTTGCAATGTTTCAAAAGGTATGTATGTACCTGTTCTGTTGTGTATACAAAGAAAAGAAAGATGGCACGCAGGCAACCAAGCCGACAAAAAATTTTTTGTTTTTTTTTTCGATTGGTTTTTACGCACGCTTATGTGAGCGCTATATTATACACACTTGCTATCTCATTTATCCACTTATTTTCTTTCGCTCAAAAATATTTTTCCAAAAACATATTTTTTGTTATAATTAAATTTAATAAATTGTAATTTAATTTATTTAGATATTTTTTATTTGGTATAAAAATAATTCCTTCCGCATCCCGCACGACCAACTCGTTCGACACATTCGTTTGGAATAAAAATTTCTAGAAAAAAACGAGTTTTTAGAAAAAAACTAAAAACAACTACATAAATCAACTATTGCTACAGTGTAGTATATTTTTTGTAGTTATTTTTTGAAACTACTACAAAAAAAAGTTGTTTGAGATTTTTTCATACAAAAACGACCGAAATTGTAGTTAAAAACAACAGTTACTACTTACTACATAAACGACCGTCATGTAGTAACTGCAATAATTTTCTGAGTGTAACGTTATTTTTAGCTTTTTAATAAGTTTTTCGTATAAAAACAATATTTTTATTGTACACATTTTATTTTTTAGTGCATTTTTTTGGTTTTTTTAGTGCATATTTTGAATTTTTTAGCGCATAATTTTCGATTTTTTAGTGCATGAAAATCTCATACCCATTAATGATCATTAAAATCATCGCTTAAAATATCCAAAAATCCATTTTTATATGAGTTTTTGTAAAAAAAAACTTGATTGCAATTTATTAGTCAACTAGAGGTGCTAAATCAAAAATAGCAAACATTGGGGATCATCAAAAAAATTTCCAAAAATAACTTTTAAATTAATTTTCTAAAAAAGTAAAACAAAAAGCTAAAAATTTTCAAAAATTCGTTTTTACATGAGTTTAAAAAAAAACAAAAATGATAGCAATTTATTAGTCAAATAAATAGCAAAAATTTGTGATCATCTCTAAAAATTTTCAAAAATCCATTAATTTAAAAAAAAAACTTTATTTGCACTTTATTAGTTATTTAGAGGCGAAAAAATATTTGGTTTTTGCCGAACTGTGTTATTTATTATTTGTGAAAGCTTTATTACTCTTAACTTGTCTATTTCTCTATAATTTTTGCGGTTAATGTTCAAAATTCAAAGAGAATCAAACTTGAAAATTAAAAACAATTGGAAATCATTTGTGTTGTTTTTATATGGAAAAAAGCCCTTGAAAAGCTTTACTCCAGATGAGTGATTAATATAATTGATTATGGATGCTTTTTTATAGCCTCCAACCACAATATGTAGGTATACTTACTTTGTCATTCCGTATGTAACGTATTGAAATATCGGTCTAGGACCCCATAGAGTTTATCGTTGGCAGGCTTTCAAGAAGGCCTATGTGGAAACATTTTTATTTTCACTAAATAAAAAACCTTGTAAAACGACAAGAAAAATTTTTACCTTTTTTTGCTACCTCCTATTTGACAACAATTCCTTGTAATTTTACAAGCTTTTTACCAATAATTTTGTAATTCTACAAGCTTTTTACCAATAAAATTGTAAATTTAAAAATTTTTTGACGCGATAAAACTTACACTCAAAAAATTATGTAGGCAAATTCCAGTGAATATTCACTTAAAACAAATGAAATTTTATTTTAAAACCATTCCACTGTTTTTTCATTTAAAATAAAAACACATTACAGTCAATTTTAAATGTTAATTTAATGACTAACCAAAACATTGAAAAATTACTGAATATTCACTTATTTTGTATTGAAAAACAGTAAAACTATAGAAGAAATTTTTTACTGCCGAAAATAAATGTAACAGAAAATTAATTTTTAAGATAGTAAATTATATTTTTTAAACTACAGAAATAGTAAAAAAATTAAATCCTTTATAAAATAAGTGATTTTTCTTTTAAAATAACTTTACTGATTACTTTTTAAAATAACCTACAAACAGTTAATGAAATAATTTTCTTAGTGTACAAGGAGGTTTCGTGTTTTTACTAGATTTTTTGCTACCTGCTATTTTACGAGAATTCCTACACTCAAAATAATACATTAGTAGGTTTACTAATTTTTTTTGCTAATGCTGGTTAGCTAACTTTTAGCAAATTTTTAGTTGAGATTAGCATGTTAGCAAAAATATCTTGTAAACTTCATTTACCGCATTAGCAATTTTAAACAAAATTTGAACTAATTTTTTTTGCTAGATCTAAAATTGAGTTGACCAAATTTTTACAAGCTTTTTTGCTAATATTAGCAAAATAAATGGTAAATTTTTTTTTATTTTCGAAAAACTTAAAATGGCGCTATCTCGGAAACTAAGCCAGATAGAGCAAAATGGAGGCCATTTTTGGTTCTCGGGCTATCCATAGTATCGCCGGTCCTCTTCACATGTGTGGACCCTAATGGGCCCTAACTTTGGATCCAACAAAAGTTACCATTCCCGAAAATTTTAAAATACTCATATCTCGGTAAATATTGCCGACACAACAAAAAGTCCAAAAGCATTTTTATAGCTCTCAACACGTAGAACAAGACCGCAAAATAGTCAAAAGCTCTCCGAGTAATATTTTTGAAGTTATCGAGTTTTTTTAATTCTCAAGACCCCAGTGGTCCCCTATAATCAAAAACTAAGCAAGGTAGAGCGAAACGGACACAAATTTTGAATCAAAAACTATGACGATTTTTAAGGAACCCAACTAGGTCTAGGCCCATCGGGGTCTGGACCTATCGGGTCCGAACCCAATGGGGTCCTTAGATGTGTATGAACTAAGTTCAAAAAAAAAATTTGTTAACTAATTATTGGCAAAACATTTTTGCTAACTTTAGCAAAAAAATTGTGGGTTCAAAATCAGCAAATTTTCTTGTAGGTTTACAAGCTTTTTTTGCTAACATTACAGTTTTTTTTGAGTGTAGTAAAAATTACAAGCTTTTTCGTAATTTTACAAGATTTTTACCAATAAAATTGTAAATTTACAACTTTTTTGGCGCAATAAAACGTATAAGGAAATATCGTGAAATTACCAGATTTTTTTTTCTAAAAAAAAAATTTGTAAAATTACAAAAATTTGTAAAATTACAAAAAAATTGTACAATTACAAAAAAAATTTAAATTTTGATCGAAAATTTTTTGTTAAAAAACAAGGAAAACTGTCAAATAATGGGATTACGAGACTTTTCCTAGTAATTTGACAAGCCTCAATTTTTTTAAGGTCCATTTTAGAATTGAAAAACTTGTCCGATCAAAATGATTTTTTTTTTGCCATTAAAAAGCTAACAAAGCTCACTAATATTCAAAAATAAAAAATCTAAAAAAAAAAAAATTTTTTAATGTATGGATTTTTTTTTGTATCTTGTGAACTTGGACCTCAAAGGGATACGGGTTAAAGTTATCCGATTTGGGTGAAATTTTGTCCACATCAGTTTTAGACCATGTGGCACAATATTCCAATCCGACAAGGTTAAAAATCCAAAGTTGAAATTTCGCAGCCACCCTAATACTCGCTCACGAAGTCTTTTCGACATATTTTAAAACTGCACATTGGCCTTCTTGAAGGCCAGCCAACGATATATATTATTGATCAGTAGGGATAAGATTTTCATGCACTAAAAAATCGAAAATATGCGCTAAAAAATTCAAAATATGCACTAAAAACCCCAAAAATATGCACAAAAAAAATAAAATGTGTGCAATAAAAACCTTGTTTTCATAGGAAAAACTTTTTAAAAAGCAAAAAAGTAACGCCGGGTTTGAATACTAACATTTAAAACTTTATATAAGCAACATTTTTTAGAAATTAAGACAATCTATAAAAAAAATTTAAAGAAAAAAAAATGTTTTCCCCTTTTCAAAATAAATTTTTAAATTTTAAAATAGTTTTTGAAACAAATAAATTTCAATTTGTGTTTTTTGCTAATTTATGTTAAAATATGCAAAACTATGCACTTAAAAGTTGGAAATATGCACAATATATGCATTTAAAACTTAAATATGCAAAAATATGCATTTTCACCAAAATATGCAAAAACAAATCGATGCCATTTTAACGCAAATTTCTTGATTCGGAAAGATAATCGTTTTTAGACTATCGACAAAAAACATGGATTTGCATGGAAATCTCTTCAGTAATCGATTTTAAGACATTCTGGCGATGTCTGGTTAAGTTTGGAAATGGGTAAAATCGGACCAAGGGGAAAAAAGTTCCCCCTTAGAGAACTAAAACAAACTCAAAAAAAAATATTTTTTGTAGGGGGTTTGGTACTTTTGTTAGACAAATGCTATGTTTTTATATTAGAAGGAGTTCAAAATCCTGCATGTGGCAGTGGATAAAACAAAAAAAATTTACCCACCCCTTTTGTGGGCGTGGATAAAAAAATATATTTTAATAATAGCCTTGTTTTTTGCAGACCGGATTAAGATTAGGATTAACTTTATTTTGTTAAATAATGGGTCAAATCAAGTCAAGATTTTTTTTTTTATAATTTTTTTTTGGAGGGTATAAAAGATTCGGCACAGCCGAACTTAACACTCTCACTTGTTTATTATTTGTTTAGTATGGTTTTTGTTTTAGTTTTAGTTTTGAAATGAATTCTGCATAAAAACACTTGTTGCTATAAAGCCAACATAACATATTGTTGATTGAGTCTTGGGAATTTTTGGAGTGGTAAACAAATATAATTTAGCGGATGGTTAACGGAAAACAATATTAATATAAAAAAAAGAGAACAGTAATTTGAAAAGAAAAAAAAATATTGTAGTGTTTCAGTTATAAAAAGAATTTTGTTTTATATTTAATTAAGTGGAAATGTTTAGTCATACAGTGATTTTATTTTTTTGTATATTTTTCCTGATAAAATTGGGTAGTTTACAAGTTCAGCAAGTATGTACTGAATGTGTAACAAAATGCGTTTGAAATAATATTTAACGAAATTAATAAATTTTTATAATATTAATTTTTATTTATGGATTTCAGCAGTCATTATGGCCAGATGATAATACCCACTTTAATAATACGTTGGCAAATATTTTGCAACCCCGCGTTGTAGGCTCAAGTGGTCATACAAATGTACGGAACTTTATTTTAAGGTAAATATGTATAAAAAAGCATGTTTTACATAAAACCCGTTTTAAAACAGAGCTTTAAAAGATTTGTTTCCTTAATTATATTCAAAGATTAATCAACACAAATTTAAAAATACAACACACAAAATTACACTCAACCAATTATGTCAGTAAAATCAACTGAATATGACAGTGTTTTAACTGACAAAAATATATAACTGTCATATATAGTGAAAACAACTTATATTTGGAGCTTTTAACTTTTCCAAATTTAATCTAAAAATTGACGTAACAAAATTTTTAATTTTTTTAATTTAAATGAATGTGTTTTGAAAATTTTAGAACTGTTGAGTTACTGTAGAAAATTTTTCCGAAAAACAAAAGCTTTTGTTCCACGATTTGTTAATTCCATATAGAGCAATAAGCTCCGTAAGATTGAGTTTTATCCGAGATTTTTTTTCCTGGCACGTTTGAAATAAAAAGTTTCAAATGTAAGTTGTAAAGTTAATTCTCTACAAAATGTAAATTTTTCACATATCAGTTATTTTTTGTTTGCGGGAAAAGTTACTTTGAACTTCAAAGTGTCGTAAGATATGGTAAAATAGAAATTTTTACATGACATCGCATTATGTTTAATTTTTCAATATGATAATTTTTTTAGGCTCGTGTCTAATTTTAAAAAAGTGGCAGGACAACAACCCAAAAATGTTAGTAACTTGCACTCAAAAAATTATGTTAGTAAAATCAACTTAAAATGTCAGTTAAAATAACAACTATGTAAGTTGTTTTGGGGTCAACTACTTTTCAGTTAAATCAACTAACAATGTTAGTTATTTTAACTGACAAAAAAAAAACTGACTTATGTAGTAAAAACTACTTACATTTGTAGTCAAAACAACTAACATGTAGTAAAAATAAAATAATCAATATATATTTTTTTTTTCAGAAAAAAAGGACCAAATTTTTTTCATTTTTTTTTTTTAAGTTGTGAAAAATAATCAAAAAACCAAAAATTTTTTTTTTTTTTTTTTGAAAAAAACTTTAAAAATTTTTCAGAGATAACAAAATAAAATTAACTACTTTAAGTAACTGTTACAACATTACAGTGCTTTTTTCTTAGTTATTCAAAAAAACGACTTAAAATAACTAACAGAAATAGTTGTTTGATATTTTTCATACAAAAACAACTGACTTTGTTGTTGAAAACAACTAACGACTGTAAAATATACAAACAACTAACATGTAGTAACTTACATAATTTTCTGAGTGTTGTAACAAAAGCTTTAGTTTTTTTGAACAATTTTCTACAATAACTTAACAATTCTGAAATTTTCAGAACACATTCATGTTATAAAGTTGTGTGTTGGCTATCGATTGGCATTATTAGTTTTTGGCAAATAATTCAGAACTATTTCTAAATTTTCTAACCACCTAATTTTGTAAAACGCAACGCGCCGCGTTGTCAAAATCTCTTTGTAATTTGTTTTTGTTACAACAATAAATTGTATTGGAATTTTGACAACGCGGCACGTTGCGTTTTACAAAATTAGGCCATAAATTTATTTTAAAAATTGATGTAGCAAAGAACACGCCATTTTTATTTTTTTATTTAAATGAATGAGTTTATAGAACCGTTGAGTTACTGTAAAGCTTTTGTTCCAGAAGTTGTTAATTCCATATAGGGCAATAAGCTTCGTAAGCTTGACTTTGTTCCAACATTTTTTCCCCTGGTACGTTTGAAATAAAAAGCTTTAAATGTAAGTTGTAAAGTTAATCAGTTATTTTTTGTTTGCGAGAAAAGTGACTGAACTTCAAAGTGTCGTAAGATATGGTAAAATAGAAATTTTTGCATGACATCGCTTTATGTTTAATTTTTTAACATGATGTTTTAGGCTCGTGTCCAATTTTAAACAAGTAGAAAAGTTAAATTCGACTTTGCCGAATCTATGAATACCCTCCACAATGCATTTTTTTTAAGGATAGTACATTTTTTAACGTGAAAAAATTAACAATTTTGATTAGAAATATTTAATTTTGAGTAAAAAACTCTTTTTTTGTCATTAAAAAAAAAAAAAAAAATACCCGAGTAAAAATAAACATATATAACAATATATAACTTGATACAAACATAATAAATTATATATGATTATACATCCCGTGAGGTATTTCCTAATTTTTTTAAATGCAGTCATATGTTGTAATATATAATTTAATCATAATTCGGATTAAAAGGCATACGGTTGATATAAATATATGAAATAATATTAGGGCCAATACAAAATTTGTTTTTCTGTATAATTTAATATAAAATTATATATAGCTTATTCTGTTCCATATATAAATGTTTCCAATTAACAAAAAATGTTCTAAGTTTTTTAAGCAAAGTACATATAAGAATCTTTTAAAATGTTCCTAAACATTTCCTTGTTAGGGTAATGTATATCACCTATCTGGTTCGAAGCGTACCCAAACATTTTTTTTGTTTTAGAAAACTATATGTTTGGTGAATGTATCGTTGACCTGTGGTGTAACTCACCCAAACCAAAACACACCAAGATTTTTTATGTTTTTTTGCAATTAGATCTAATTGGATCCAATGAAATATGGCAATGTCTGGTCAAAACTCGGATGAAATCGAATCATATTTTATACAAGTTGATCTTTTTTAATGCAAAAACATCCACCATTATTCGGATTAAATTGCGTATAAATATATATTGTGTCATATATCATTATATATTGCATCATATAAAAATTTTTACTCGGGTACTAATATTTTTTTGGAGTGTAAAATTTTTTTCGAGTGTTATGTTTTTTTACTGTAAAAATAATGCACGTACGTATGTACACAAAATATTGTCATTTTTGTAAAAAAAAACACAAAAATTTTTTTTGAGTGTAAAATTTTTTTTGAGTGTAAAATTTTTTTGATTGTAAAATTTTTTTCGAGTTTAATTTTTAAGTTACCAATGCTTTTAAAACTAAACAAGTTTAAAAAGCATTGCTTTAAAACTAAAAAAGTTTGAAAAGCATTGCTTAGTTACCAACAATGCTTTTAATTAAAACTTGTTTACAACGTGGCATTTAAGATGAACAAAGTCTGAAACTCGGGGTTTTGCTTATAACTTTTGAACCACTTGACCGATTGAGCTAAAATTCAATACCAAACAGACCTGAGGAACCGCAAAGGCACATGCCACGTTTCAGCAGTCTCATTATTGTTTTTCGAAAGTTATCGTGTTTTTTATCTCGTAAAATTTCGAAAACCCCTTGCCGAAATTTACTCTTTTGCTTATAACTTTTGAACCACTGCACTTTGGCCGAATTTTCAATTTTGGCGGCAAAAAGTCAATTTTTCAAGTATAGATTTTTAAAAATTTTTTGAGTGTGTTCAATTCCCAATATATTGGTAAGAAAAAATTTAAAAAAAGTTATGATAGTTGGCAACACTGTCGATGTGTAAAAAGCTGCTAATGTATACAGTTTTTATAACACGTGTTACAAGTTGTAAAGCAACCAAATTTTAATAAATCTATATATTTTTTTTTAAATATATTTTGGTTAAAAAAAATGTTTTGAATATGAATTTTAATACTCGAGGTGAGTATTTTTACGAACTCTTAACATATTTGGAAAAAAAAAAATTATTTCGAAGTTATTTTGGAGATTTTTAGGGGTAATTTTTTATGAAATTGTGAATAGTTTTATCGTCTTTCGTGGAGTATAACTTAAAATGTTAACAATTGTTAAAACATTTTTATCACAGTACATGAGTAGTAGTATCACAGAGTTGCATCTGATGGGTGTAAGTATTAGTGACAGCACACGGTGTAACTTTTGACGTTTCATACAAAACGTAAACAAACATCATAAATACATGCACAAAAGCTCACACGTACAGGCACACATATACTAGGCAGCGATGATCATTCTGTACTAAAAACCATACCACCATATTGGAAAGTACGCAATTAGCACCAGTGTTTGCATACTAGTCTGTACTGTGATTTTTATACATGCAAATCTTCGTAGAAAGCTCAGGTTTTATTGCATATTAATATGGTATGCGAACGAGTGCGAAAGAATGAGTTATTAGCAAAAACGTGAATTTTGGATGGTTTTTTTCCGCAAAATCACGTGTTGAAAAACACACTAAAAACGCTTTAAAGCTTAGTGGAAAGCTACAAAAATATTTTATAGTGTTTCTTTTATTCAAAAAACTTTTTATTCTCAAACAAACAAAAAATTACACTCAAAAAAAATTATACACTCAAAAAAAATTGTACACTCAAAAAAAAATTTTTTTTTATATTATTAAAAAACGTAATTTCCTCAAAATAATAATATTTTAAATAAATTAGTATCACTAAAAAAGTGTTTTTCTACTTGAATATGTTTTTTAACGATTGACTACAACTTTTTTTTACAATTATTCGGTATTCGGCCATATTCGTCCAAAAATGTGACCGAAGCCGAATAATGGCCGAATAGTACTTTTTTGCCAACGAATATTCGGTCAAACACTTCACATTATTAAGGAAGATTTTAATTAAATACAGTTTTGTGAGCATTATTTTTTTTCGAAAATCCCCCTTATGGGCGGGCCACTAGAAAAAGGGGGCGTGGACCGCCCATTTTTTCTCAAATCAAATATTTCGACAGTAGAACCCTGCATACAAAATTTGGTGAGGCTAGCTTGTCGGGAAATAGTTTTTGCCGCGATTTGGGGTTTTTCGGCCATAGTGCACTGGACCGATTTGGCTGGATTCCAATACCAACCTGACCAGGTAAATGACCAACATATATGCCAAACTTTAGTAGCCTCTGTGAAGTCTTTCAAAAGTTAGCGTGTTTTCTACGTACGGACAGACAGACGGACGGACATCGCTAGATCGACTTAAAATCGATCGAGGATCATGAATATATATACTTTATGGGGTCATAGACCAATATTTCGATGTGTTACAAACGGAATGACAAACTTATATATACCCTCTGTCACTAGAGTGGAGAGTATAAAAATATTCACCAGCTGTGAATAAAACGTAACATAAATATTTCTCATCAATTTTTTTTTCATCAATATTTTGTTTTAATCAATATTTTTTTTCATCACGCTCAAAAAATTATGTAAGTAAAATCAACTGAAAATGTCAGTTAAAATAACTACCTTGTTAGTTGTTTTGGGGTCAACTACTTTTTCAGTTAAATCAACTAACAATGTTAGTTATTTTAACTGACAAAAAACAACTGACTTATGTAGTAAAAACTACTTACATTTGTATTCAAAACAACTAACATGTAGTAAAAATAATCAATAGATTTTTTTTTTTTCAAAAAATGTTTCAGAAAAAAAATTGAAGACCAAATTTTTTCCAAGTTTTTTCTCTTTTTTTTTAAAAAAAAAAGTTGTGAAAAATAAAAAAAGAGGAAATTTATTTTTATTTTTTTGGAAAAAAACTTTGAAAATTTTTCTGAGATAAAAAAATAAAATTAACTACTTAAATAACTGTAACTACATTACAGTACTTTTTTGTTAGTAGTTTAAAAAACGACTTAAAATAACTAACAGAAATAGTTGTTTAATATTTTTCATACA
This sequence comes from Pegoplata infirma, assembly GCA_963921195.1. Classification (NCBI taxonomy): domain Eukaryota; kingdom Metazoa; phylum Arthropoda; class Insecta; order Diptera; family Anthomyiidae; genus Pegoplata; species Pegoplata infirma. The sequence goes on along the minus strand of OY992539.1, from coordinate 40,140,116 downwards.
AAAACAACTGACTTTTTAGTTGAAAACTACTAACTACTGTAAAATTTACATACAAACAACTAACATGTAGTAACTTACATAATTTTCTGAGTGCAATATTTTTTTATCAATAGACTTGTTTTTTGCAGACCGGATTAAGATTAGGATTAACTTTATTTAGTTGTTTTTTCATCAATATTTTTTTTCATCAATATTTTTTTCATCAATACTTTTTTTCATTAATATTTTTATACCCTCCACTCTAGTGATAGAGGGTATATATAAGTTTGTCATTCCGTTTGTAACACCTCGAAATATTGGTCCTAGACTCATAAAGTATATATATTCATGATCCTCGATCGATTTTAAGACGATCTAGCGATGTCCGTCCGTCCGTCTGTCCGTCTGTCTGTCTGTCTGTTGAAAACACGCTAACTTTGGCATATATGTTGGGCATTTACCTGGTCAGGTTGGTATTGCAATCCAGCGAAATCGGTCAAGTGGTTCAAAAGTTATGAGCAAAAAAACTGAATTTTTAAGATAAAAAGCACTATAACTTTCGAAAAGCAATTCTGAGGATGCTGAAGCTTGGCATATATCTTTTGCGTTCCTCCAGCCTCGTTCGTATTGAATTTCAGCCAAATCGGTCCAGTGGTTCAAAAGTTATTAGCAAAAACGTGAATTTCAGATTAGCTTCACCTAAAATTCACGTGTTGAAAACCCGTTAAACCTGTTTTAAAAACATTAATAAGTCACAAAAATATTTTACAACGTATTTTTGTCACTCAAAAATATTTTAATACCAAAACAAAAAAAAATACACTCGAAAAACATTTTACACTCAAAAAAAAAAAGTAAATTACATCTTTTTTATAGACTTTTTTGTATTTCTTTTAAAAAAGGACAAAAATTACCCTTTAAAACAGGAGCTAGAGGGTTAATTTGGTCAAAGAAAATAATCATCATAAAATTTTGTAAAACACATCAGAACACCATTTTAAGCTTAAAAGTATATTTGCAATGTTTTTTGTCGATATTTTTTAACACTGTTTTGGTAAAAAAAAATAACAAAAATTGATTATTTATACTTGACTCTTTTTAAGCACTTTGCGCATGTCGCACAAACTTTGAACATTTGACAACCCCCAGTTAAATTTTATGAGGAAAATATTGGTAGAGCATTTTAACCCTCTAAATGGACGTTTTATTAGACTTCTGTGTTTAGTTTTTGAAAAAGGACTAAAATGACCCATTAAAATGGCAGCTAGAGGGTTAAAATGTTCTAAGAAAAGAACCGCCATAAAATTTCACTGAAGACATCAGATCGTATTTTGAAGCTCAGATGTGTTTTTATTGTAGTATTTTTGGCGTTTTCCAAACGCCTTTGACAAAAAAATGAAAACTTCAGTGGGCTATAAAAAATAAATCCAAACTGACTTTGCAAAACCCATTGATGATTTTGTTCACTTGATGATCTACTTTCTTATGACGTTGAAGGCATTGAGGCTCAATGCGATGACCCAAAAATTGTTGCACAGTGCTATTGGACCCTTTTTTAAATTTTTAATGTTGAAAACTTGGAAAAAATTTACTTAAAAATATTTTTATTAAATTTCTAAAAAAAAAAGGTATTTTTAAAATTTCCATTTCCATTTCGAACCTCATAGCACATTTAATATTTACTCAATCTGGACGCCATTGAGCTTAAATTAAAGTTTGATAAATTACCTACACAGCACTTTTTACAAAAAGACTTGTTTGATAAAAAAAAAAATAGGTTTATTGTTGTTATTTTTTCGTTAACGAATAGATCTACTATGTAGTCGTACGTATACTTTTGGCGGCTACTGTATTTCAAACAAATATAATTATAAAATCAAGATGTATTAAATTTTAAAAAAGTCATTATTTTTTTTTTTTTAATTGAGAATATTAAAAATGAGTATGAAATTGCTTAATTTGACTACAATTTTAAAAATGAGTATGAAAATGCTTGATTTGACTACCACTTTTTCCTTCAATTGTTCAAATGTGTGTGAATGAAAAATAAATTTAGCTCCCACCTTGTAAGTTTCATTAATTTTTTGTTTTAAAAAATCAATTCATTCTTTTAAGCTCTCTTTTGAATTTATTATGATCTTTTAATATAAGCACAAAGTATAAAAAAATTATTAATAACATTAGCTTTTGTTTAAAAAAAAAATACTTGTATAATTTTATTTTTAGAGAATTAAGTTCTTTGGGTTTTACAACGGAAACTGATGAATTCTCTGAACAAGTACCCATATTTGGTAACGTAACATTCTCCAATATTGTTGGTTTTATAAATCCAGATGCCAGTGACCTTTTAGCCTTATCATGTCATTATGATAGTAAATATTTTCCAAATGATCCCGGTTTTGTGGGTGCTGTTGATTCAGCTGTTCCGTGTGCCATTCTTCTTAATACAGCCAAAACATTACAACCTTATTTACAACAAATAAAAAATCGTAACGATTTGGGTTTGATGGTATGTATGAATGTTTTTATATAAATATAAAAGCAATGACGTAGTTAGGTAGGTGTGGAATACATATTGGTATCAATTGTTGATAAAGAAGATTTGCATCATTAGTATTCATACAGGAAGTATTGCCTGCATGAACACATTGTGCATAATTTATTAATTTTTATGGCGCTATTAAATTTTGTTTTATTTTTGCAGTTGATATTTTTTGATGGTGAAGAAGCTTTTAAGGAATGGACAAACACAGATTCGATATATGGTTCTCGTCATTTGGCCCGTAAACTATCCAATACTAATGCGAAATCCTCATCTGGTATTCGACATATTGATCGAATTGTAAGTTTTAAGTATATGTATATCGAAAGTGTTTGGTGGGAGACGTTGGGGGTTCAGTGTGTTTGGCGGGAGACGTTGGGGCTTCAGAGTGTTCGATGGGAGACATTTAAAGGACACCTTCCCCCTCACGATAAGTGTCAACTTGATTTAAATTGATGATTGCACTTCATTAATAACATTTTATTAATATTTTAAATTATTTCTTATATCCACGCCCACAAAAGGGGCAAAAAAATAAGTTTTCCTTATCCCCTGACTCCAGGTACAGGACTTAACTTCTGACATAAAAATATTGCATTTGTGTAACAAAAGTACAAAAAAATATTTTTTTCTATGGGGGATTTCTGTCCGATTGCCCATTTACCAGCCGATTGCCCACTTAACCACGTCCGTCCATCTAAACGTTGCAAACACGATACAGGTCGCAATTATCAATTGGCCTAAAGACGATTATAGTTCTACTCTAAAAGATTAAATATTCTCTGAAAAAAAAAACACAGAACCCGAATTTTTTGTACATTTCATTTTTATGAATCGTCCCTTTCAATGCTCATTGTTTATAATTTTTTTTACAGGAAGTTATGGTACTTTTGGATTTAATTGGTGCTGCAAATCCAAAATTTAATAGTTTCTATACAAATACCCAAGGCTTGCACAAGAGTCTATGTGATATTGAACGTGATTTGATGAAACAAAATTTATTAGAAGGTCATAATTTAATGTTTATTAATCGTCAGGCTCAAGGATTTATAGATGATGATCATCGGCCATTTTTACAAGAAAGTAAGTTGACTATAACAAAAACCTCTGCTGATTTTTTAATGTTAACAAAAACCAATAAATTTCTTTTAGATGTTCCTATATTGCATGTTATACCAACACCATTTCCACCTCAATGGCATACTCCTAATGATAATGCAGCCAATTTACACTGGCCTACCATAAGGAATTTCAATAAAATCTTTCGTTCCTTTGTTTATGAATATCTTCAACGTCACAGAGCAAGAGTTAATTTGAGATTTTTCTAAAATGATGTTGTATTTTGAAAATGTAAATTGTAAAATTGTTTGTAAATTGTGTTTTTTTTAGAAATATTTTATTATTGTTTTATTTTAATTCATTAAAACTAAATTAAAGAAGCATATTTTTAGAATTTTTCTTTTAACAAATTGTACAGTTTTGTTAAGCTCATCTCCTCTTGCGACCAATAGCAATCTTTTTACCAGGCGCTCTTTGTCCCTGACCACCCTTTGGTTTTTTGCCTACCGCCTTACGACTACCCTTACCACCACCCTTTCTATTCTTTTTGCCCTTTTTGCCACCATCCACATTAGCCTCTCGCCTAGAAGAATAAAAATATAATACAATTATGTTAAATATTTTTGAGATTTTTTTTTACAACTTCATTAAACTTACTCTAAACGTTCATCATTTTTCTGTAGCGAAATTGCTTTTTCAATATCAATTTTAGGTTTTTTATTTAAAACACTCTTAATGAGATCCAAATTGACTTCTTTTTCGGGTTGATCGGTAATGTGGGAAGCCTTGCGTTTTGAACCGGGTATCAATTCCTTAACACCAATACCACGAGCTTCCTTTTCTTTAGGTAGTTTATTTTGGAATTTACCCACAGAAGCTGTGGAGGCTTTCGCTACTGTTACGGCGGTCAATAATTGAGTTGAAGAGGCTGCTTCGCCGCCTAAATAACCACTACGAGGTACTTCTTCCTTTCGGGCTCTTACAATATTTTTCATACGTTGGATTTCATTTTTGGCTACCTTCTCGTTACGTAAATCAACTTTCTTTTTAAACATATCTTCCATAGGATTAACGTTTTCTGGTACTTCTAAAACCCAATCTTTTTGTTTTTCAGCATCGGCACGTTTGAAACCATAAGTGGGTACCCATTTCTGTAAAAGAATGACAATTAATTACGTTATTTATATTGAAAATTTGAAGTTGAAGAGTTAATTTTGTTCGGAAGTAGAATTAAACTTTAAAGGAAACATTAAATTTCACTTTGAAACGGATTTTATTGTTTATTACTGTGCACATAGTCATTTTATAACAAGTTAAAATGTCGGTATTTTCGAATATTTTGATAGCCTCCACAATGTAAACAAGTAAGAAAGTTATAGTCGGTCAAGCCCGAACATATGATATCCTACACCAGTGTTTTCCGCAAAATGGGCCCCAAGTCCAAGCATGGATTAACGTTTTGGATCTGTCTTTTGTTAGATCTTTATTTAGTGTAGAAAACACACACAGATCAAATTTTAGTGGAATTGGTTTATTTTTTTTGTCAATATACCGATTTAACTGAATATCGGTCGAAATTTTTATGAGGGGGACTTATTCCAAAAATGGTCCAATTATATTCCGATTTGATTAGGTAACTAAAGTACACGTTTAACACCTAAAAATAAAATTTTTATCAAATATTTTAATTTTTATGAATTTTGAGGGAATTATGTGAATATCGGGAGGGTGGCTTGTATGGGGACTACCAGAAGGACTGATCCGATTCCTTTAAAATTTGGAATTATGATTCATGCATACACAATTTGATTACCTGCTAAATTTCAAAGCGATATCTATTATAATATGGTCATTAGAGTCATTAGGCCGAATCCAAAGGAGGCGTTTGTATGGGTGCTAGGTCTTAACATGGACCGATGTTCTCCAATTTCAATAGGCTTCGTCCTTGGGCCAAAAAATGCTTAAGTTTCAAATTTCAAGTCAATTGATTGAAAATTGCGACCTGTATCGTGTTTAAACCGATAGATGGACAGACGGACGGACGGACATCGCTAAATCGACTCAAAAAGTAATTCTGAGTCGATCGGTATACTTGAAGGTATGTCTAGGACCAATATTTCGGGTAGTTACAAACATCAGCACAAACTCAATATACCCTGTACTTCATAGTGGTGTAGGGTATAAAAATTTATTGCAAAAACTGATGAATTTAATCATTTTGTATTTTGAGGTTATGTACTAAAATTTTCGAGGTGTACTTTGCTTTCATAACTTTGGAACCGCTGAACCTATATCGCTTAAATTCAATTCTAAACTACTCGTATTACAATCATATCCGTGTTTTAATTTGGTCGTGATCTCCAAAATATAAAAATCACAATTTTTTTTTACTTTTCGGAGTAAAGAATTTTATTAAAAATTATTTTTGGGAAAAAAATTTTTGAAAATGGTCCCGCACACAAATTTTTTTTGGCAAATTTCTTTTTGAATTAAAAAAAATAAATTTAAAATGCTTTTAGAAAAAAAAAAATAAAAATGTTTCCAATGTTCGAAAATTTTTCCGGGCACAAAAATTTTTTTGTTTTTTTTTTTATTATTTTGGAATAAAAAAAAGCATAAAAATACTTTTAGAAAAAGAAATCTAGGGACTGAAAAAAAAATTAAAAGTCCAAGGCATAAAACTTGTTTTGCATATTTTTTGCATTTTAAAGTAAAATATTTATTAAAATTTTTCTAAGCTTCAAATTTTTTTTAACTTTTCTAAGATTCGATTTTTTTTTTTAATTTTTCTAAGCTCCAAAATTTTCTTTTTTAAATTTGTCCTGAACACAAATTTTTTTTCGGTTTCGGCTAATATTCGCCCAAAGTTTTGCCGAATACCGAATAGAACCCCGAAGCCCTAACATTCTGCCGAAACCAAATACTCGGTTGGACTCCACAAATTTTGAGTCCCAAAAAAATATTTAATAATAGATCGGATGAAATACTTCTGAAAGAAGAGATCAAATGGAGTAAAACTGTATTTACAGTTTTTCGTTTCGTTATCCTGTTTCCTTTTAAAAGAATGTTTAAATGGATAACATTTTGTAAAATATGTTTAAAATTTTTGTACTTGTCCTAGGATGCCACTGGCAAGGGCAAATGAAAGAAGAGTATATCTCCTAATTTTTACATTTATTTAATTTTTCTATATCACGGTAAAAGGATGAGAATAATGTCCTTAAAAAACCTTATCGAAATGTTTTGTTAAAAATTTTGAATGATATTGAAGGATAAAGTTTTTAAGGACGTAACTTATCTCCTTTTTCCTGATATGTAAAAAAATAAAATTGGGAAATTAGGGGAGATTCTCTCTTTTATTTTTCATCACTAGTGGTATCCTAGGACAAGTACAAATATTAAAAAAAATATTTTATAAAAATTAATCCCCTAAAACTTTGAAGTCATTTTAAAAGGCAACAGGATCACGAAATGAAAACAATAAATGCAGTTTTACTACATTTTGTATCTAGTTCATTAAAAAATACCCCTCATGTAGGTCTTAGCTTCTTTTGTTTTCAAAATTTAATCGCTAGCTACTATTGTCCCCTAACTAATTACTACAATTTAATTGTAATACTTACATCCAATGTCTCATCATAAACTTTCTTATCCTTCTTCTTTTTGGTAATACCCTTCTCTTGGGCGAATTTCTCCCATTTAGTCATTGCCTTGGGACCAGGTACCTTGCGTAAACGTGGCAACACCGTTGTGGGTGCCGGCAATTTAGCGACAATACACTCATCTACACGTTCTGTGGGCAGTTCCCAGATGTCATTTATCAATAATTGACAATTATCACGTGTTAAATTTAATAGATAGTTTTCTCTATTTTGTCTAAAATAAATAATAAATAAATTTAAGTTTTAAATACTTTATTAATATAATTTTTACTTACTTTAATTCATTTTCTTCCAAGTCATTGGGATCTGTTATTAACATCATGCCCACATCAATGCGACATTCTAAATGTTTGTCTACTTTTATGGGTTTATATTTTTCCAATTCTTTTTGTTGTTTTTCCAATACTTCTTTAACTATATCCATTGTAATAACTTTTTTTTGTTTTAATTAAATAAAAATCGTATAAATCTAATGTAAAATAAAAAAAAATACGGATATTTTCGTTTTCTCAATAGCACGTGTGTTGTTTATTTTCTAAAGACAGAGATGTTATAAATTTACACTGTTGCCAGCCTAGATATTTTGTATCTAGATCTAGCTATTTTGTGTCTAGATCTAGCTATTTTGTTTTAACATCAGCTGGATTTTTTTGCTAACGTGTATAAATTATCAGAGTCATATGTAAATTATCCCATACAAATTTGACGTTTTTTAAGTATATACGGCAAATTTATGTCAAATTTGTATGGGATAATTTATACACGTTAGCAAAAAAATCAACCTATCTATATATCGATAACATCGATATATCGATAAAAATGTCATTAATACCCTATTCACACGGACAGCAATATTTTTAGCATTTTCTTTATTCTATTACAGTATATTGCCAGAAAATGCCAAACGTAATTGCTAAAAACGGTATAAGAGGGTATAAAAATCTTGCTATTTCTAGCAATTTTTTAGTTTGATCTAGATACTTTTTTAGAAAAACATCTGGCATCAGTGTACTTTATTATCAGAGTTGCAATAAACGTATTAAATACATTTTTAGTTGAGCTATCAATTATTTGTACATTAATAAAAAAAAAACAAGTATTTGTTTACATTCTTCCACAAGTTAAAATAATAAACCGGTGCTTCATCCATTTTTCATCCAGGACAATGCAAATCCAAAAGTTAAAATTATATAAAAGTGAAATAATTGTGTATTTTAGTGTCTATATAGCATATATAGTTTACGAACTATGGATGCTTATTAAAGCTAGGCATAAAATATGGAAAATGTCACCATATGAATTTCCGCAGGGCTGGTCGGTGCTTAATTCTCTAAAAGATGATACCAATGACGAGTTATACGCTTTCAACGAATACATAAAAATCTATTGGCCATGGTACTTATTTCATTTATCCGGTGCTACAGTAATCCGAAAATATAAACCTAGTTGGCAAAGTTGGAGAAATGCTATTGTTTGTGTTGTCATACTGGGCATGACAATGAAATTTATTTCTGTAGCCCTAATAGGATGTTTAATTGTATCTTACTATTTCGTGTCCTTGAGTCGTTCAAAGATATTAACATGGACTTTGTCGGTACTGTGGATGATAGTAATGATTTTCCTTAAATCAAATAAACATTTACAAGATGATCTTGGTTATACGGAATTCCATAATGTTATGGTAACATTATGTTGGTCTATACTAAGAGGTTGCAGTTATAGTTTACAACGTGAAAAGTCGTATCGTCTTCAAGAAAAAAATGTCCATACTAAATATACTTTGGGTCACTTTCTTGGTTATACATTGTATTTTCCTTGTCTTATGCTGGGTCCATTTATGGGTTATCATCGTTATATTGAACGTGATCAATATGACATACTCTGCAGAAATAATACGTTTCGAACATTTCTATGGCAAATTGCTAGAGCAATATTTTGGTGGTTAATCTTGGAAATTGCTACCCATTTTGTATATGTCCACTATATGGCGGTTGACATATCAGCAGTAGAAATATTGGATACTAAATTTGGTTTATATGCTGTTGGTTACTTTATGGGTCAATTCTTTTTTATGTTCTATGTAATATCATATGGTCTGGGTATAGCATTTGCCCAATATGATGGTTTAAAACCACCACGTAAGCCACGATGCATAGGCCTAGTACATTATTATTCTGATATGTGGAAATATTTTGATGAGGGACTTTATGAATTTCTATTTACTCATATCTATGCGGAAATGTGTAGCAAAACTTCATCAGCTTTAAGGAAAATATTAGCAACTGCTGCCACATTTTCATTTGTATTTCTATGGCACGGCTATTATGGCTATGTCTTTATATGGAGTATATTAAACTTTTGCTGCTTAGTTGGTGAAAAATTGGTAAAAACCTTAATAAACTCCCATTTGTATATAGATTTCATGAAAAATAAATTTAAATTATCTCCTGCGGCTCTTCAGCGCTTTAATGCCCTATTGGGTTCACAAATTTTTATACCGGCTGCATTTTCGAATTGTTATTTCATAAGTGGTTTAGATGTGGGTAATTATCTAATGAAGGGTGTCTATATGGGTGGTTGGTGGAACTATTTAACACTAACATTTTGTACTTATTGCTTTTTTCAATGTTGTGAAATTTTATTGCAAACAAAAATTGTAACTTAAACTTTATGACTGATTATTAATTTATTGTATATTATTACTTTTTTATATGTATGTATTTTGTAAATAAATGAGATTATAAAAGTTATTTAAACTGTAATTATTTATAAATATTATTTTATTTTTTCCTCCTTCTTATTCTGTCACTTTAAAGACTAATTTGGCCATCCGTTAGGATCAATACGCCATTACAAATTCACACGATCAAGTCGTGAACATATTATAAATTACGGCAATAGATTAGCAGCACGTGGAATAACGGGAAATCCCGTTACTAATGACCCATACACTCAAGTTTGCACCGCACACAAAAAACAACCATTGCAATGAAGGCAGTGAAACAATGCTTCCATGTGCCAACAGACATAAAACAATAATAAACATGAACCGAATGGTATACGTCTGAAAGTATAGATCAAATAGAGTAAAACTGCATTTACAGTTAATATTTCGTGATCCTGTTTTCTTTAAAAAGAACCTCAAAGTTTTAAAGGATACATTTTGAAAAATATTTCTGAAATATTTGTACTTGTCCCAGGATGCCACTTGTGATGGCAAATGAATATTATATTTTGAGAATGTTTATTCTGGCTCAAGGTCATTATTTTCTTTACTAATTAAAACCATGATATTCTCATAGCATAATTTTCAAGAAAATTATTTTTAATTTTAAATTTATTTATGTTGGTCATTTTTGCAAGACTTAACCGACACGTGTTTCGGAATTTGTCAAGATTCCATTGTCAAGATTATTTAGCAAAAATAGAAACGATTCACTACAAAGTAGCAAACGAGTTTAATGACAAATCGTTTGTGCACAAACTAGAATATTAATACATATTCGCCTCTATTCACAATGAGAATTAGAAAGACGAAGAAATTGTACCATACTAATAAGGCAACGATTGTCAATAACCAACAAAAATATTCAAATGAATATTTTTTTATTTTGCCGTATCCGGATAAAAGGATGTGAAAAAAGTCGTTTGAAAACTTTATAAAAATATTTTGATGAAAATGTTGAATGATATTGAAGAATAAAGTTTTAAAAGGACGTAACTTACCTCCTTTTTCCTGATATGTAAAAATAATAAAGTAGGTAAATTAGGGGAGATTTTTTTCTTGTTACAATTAAAGATCTAGTTGATATCTTCAATAATTACAAGAAAAAAATTTAAATTTCGAAAGGATATAAAATTTTTAAAAATAAGGTGGATGGTAAAAGAGAGAGAGTTTCTATAGAAAAAATGGACGAAGTCTGAAAATTTCTCTTTAAAAATGTTTCTCAAAACATTTAAAAATTTCTCAAAAACAATTGTTCTATAGAAAATTTCTACGACAATTTTCTATAGAAAGTTTTCTAAAATCAATTGTTCTATACAAAATTCCTCTGACAAATTTTTTTGAGAAAGAAAATTTTTCTATAGAAAATTTCTTAAAGACAATTTTTTCTATAGAAAATTGTCTTTGAGAAAGTTTCTATAGAAAAATTTTCGTCCAAAAATTTTCTATAGAAGAATTGTATTTCTATAGAAGAATTGTCTTTCAGAAAGTTTCTATAGAAAATTTGTCTTTCAGAAATTTTCTATAGAAGAATTGTCTTTGACAAATTTTCTATAGAAAAATTGTCTTTCAGAAATTTTCTATAGAAACCATGTCTTTCAGAAATTTTGTTTTTGAGAAAGTTCATATAGAAAAATTGTCTTTAAGAAATTTTCTATAGAAAAATTGTCCTTGAGAAATTTTCTATAGAAAAATTGTCTTTGAGAAATTTTCTATAAAAAATTGTTTTTGAGAAAGTAGAAAAATTGTCTTTGAGAAATTTTTTATAAAAAAATTGTCCTTGTGAAAATTTCTGTAGAAAAATTGTCTTACAGAAATTTTCTATAGAAAAATTGTCTCTTAGAAATGTTCTATAGAAAAATTTTCTTTCAGAAACTTTCTAAAGAAAAATAGTCTTTTAGATATTTTCTTAAGAAAAATTGTTCCTATTGAAAACTTTTCTATAGAAAAATTGTCCTTAAGAATTTTCTATTGAAAAATTCTCTTTCAAAAATTTTCTTTACAACAACTGTCTTTCAAAACTTTTCTAAATTTTCTATAGAAAAATTGTCTTTAAGAAAATTTTTACAGAAAAATTGTTCTTGAGAAATTTTCTATAGAAAAATTGTTCTTGAGAAATTTTCTATAGAAAAATTGTTTTGAGAAAGTTTCTATAGAAAAATTGTCTTTGGGAAATTTTCTATATAAAAATTGTCCTTGTGAAATTTTCTATAGAAAAATTGTCTTTCAGAAATTTTCTATAGAAAAATTGTCTTTAAGAAATTTTCTATAGAAAAATTGTCTTTCAGAAACTTTCTATAGAAAATTGTCTTTTAGATACTTTCTTTAGAAAAATTGTTTTTGAGAAAGTTTCTATAGAAAAATTTTCTATAGAAATATTGTACTTGAGAAATTTTCTATAGAAAAATTCTCTTTCAGAAATTTTCTATAGAAAAATTGTCTTTCAAAAATTTTCTATAAAAAAATTGTCTTTGAGAAATTTTCTATAAAAAAATTGTCTTTCAGAAATTTTCTATAGAAAAATTGTCTTTGAGAAATTTTCCATAGAAAAATTGTCTTTGAGAAATTTTCTATAGAAAAATAGTTTTTCACAAATTTTCAATACAAAAACTGTCTTTCAGAAATTTTCTATAAAAATTTGTCTTTGAGAAATTTTCTGTAGAAAAATTGTCTGTCATAAATTTTCTATAAAAAAATTGTCTGAGAAATTTTCTACAGAAAAATTTTCTTTGAGAAAGTTTTTATAGAAATATTGTCTTTGAAATTTTCTATAGAAAAATAGTTTTTCACAAATTTTCTTTACAAAAACTGTCATTAAGAAATTTTCTATGCAAGAATTGTCTTTCAGAAATTTTCTGTAGAGAAATTGTCTCTCAGAAATTTTCTATAACAAAATTATCTTTGAAAAATTTTCTATACAAAAATTTTTTCTTTGAGAAAGTTTCTATAGAAGAATTGTCTTTAAGAAATTTTCTATAGAAAAATTGTCTTTCAGAAATTTTCTATAGAAAACCTGTCTTTCAGAAATTTTCTATAGAAAAATTGTACTTGAGAAATTTTCTATAGAAAAATTGTTTTTGAGAAATTTTCTATAAAAAAATTGTTTTTGAGAAAGTTTCTATAGAAAAATTGTCTTTGAGAAATTTTCTATAAAAAAAATTGTCCTTGTGAAATTTTCTATAGAAAAATTGTCTTACAGAAATTTTCTATCGAAAAATAGTTTTTGAGAAAGTTTCTATAGAAAAGTTGACTTTGAGAAATTTTCTAGAGAAAATTTGTCGTTGAGAAATTTTATGTAGAAAAATTGTCTCTCAGAAATTTTCTATAAAAAATTGTCTTTCAGAAATTTTCTATAGAAAAATTGTCTTTGAGAAAGTTTCTATAGAAAAATTTTTTTGAGAAAGTTTCTGTAGAAAAATTGTCTTTGAGAAATTTTCTATAAAAAAATTGTCCTTAAAAAATGTTCTATAGAAAAATTGTCTTTCAAAAATTTTCTATAGAAAAATAGTTTTTGAGAAAGTTTCTATAGAAAAGTTGTCTTTGAGAAATTTTCTAGAGAAAACTTGTTCTTGAGAAATTTTCTATAGAAAAATTGTCTTTCAGAAATTTTCTATAGAAGATTGTCTTTGAGAAATTTTCTACAGAAAAATAGTTGAGAAAGTTTTTATAGAAAAATTGTCGATGAGAAAGTTTCTATACACGCAAAAAAAAATCTGTGTCGGAGTGAGCAAAAATCTGGCATAATTTTACCAAAAATATGCTAAAACTACAACCGGCGAAGTAGTTTTCGTAATTTAGCCAAAACGTTTATGTAAAAAATTTTGAAGAAAATGGTAATGCTATTTAAGCAAAAACTTGGTAAAATATACCAAAGAAATATGGTGAAATATACTAAAATTATTAGAAAAGGTGATTAAAAATAATGATAAAAATTACCACATTTATGCTAAAATAAATTTTCAATAAATTTTTGTAAAAATTTGTATATTTGTTGAATTTAAAATTTTCACACAATAAGTCCATATTAATATAATAAATGTTGTGTAGAATTTAATTTACCATCGACCAACTGACCCTTTTTGTACAAATTTCCCCAGTGACTGCTGCCTTCACTTTTTCTTGAAGTGAAGGATCCGCTATAGCTTCACGAATTTATTTAAAAGCATCCTGTAAAAATTGAAAATTATTACAAAACATAAATTTTTAATTTAAAAAATTGGTTAACCCCATTGGTCTCTTGGTAAGGAGGAACACTTACTTTGTCATTCCATTTGTAACTCATCAAAACAGGTATGGACTCCCTTGGCTTTGGGTTTTTAGGTTTTAATTTTATAACTAAAGGCAGGATTGGTGTCCACGCTCTTTATTGTAGTGAAGGATTCTCCATAGCTTCAAAAATTTATTTAGCAGTACCCTGTAAAAATATAAAATTATTACCAAACACTAATTTTTAACTAAAAATCTATTAAACCTTATTGGTGTCTTCGGAATGCGGGTATACTCACTTTATCATTCCATTTGTTATTCATCGAAACATACGTCTGGGACTCCATTGGTTTTTTTATTGAATGGTGTTTTAAGTGATGAAAGCAAAATTAACTTTAACATTCTTTTATCTTACATTTATTTATCTTTTAGAAAACTAATTATTTATTTTTATTTATGTATTAATTTATTTTTATTTTATATATCAATTTCCTTTTTACGTTTTTATAACACAAAAAATAAACGAACAGCGCACACAAAAATACAAAATGAAAATGGCGGTCTGTATTTGTTTTGTTTTTTTGTTGTTTTCTTTCGATAAATTTTTGTGCAGGTAATTTGCGTTATTGAGCAAGCTACTTGGTTATTTTACATAAAAAATGAATTATGTTACTTTAACATCGACAAGCATAATATTAGCAAAAATTTGGTAAAAAAAATTTTTTGGTATGAAAAAAGTTTTACCAAGTAGGATTGCTCAATCTTACACAGATTTTTTTTTTGCGTGTATTAACAAACATATGAGTTGAATTTACAAAAATACCTTATACTATGTTCAGATTGGCCTCGAAACCGCGCTGAAACCTCATACTTTAAATTTAAAAACTCTACTGTTCACACACAATAATTTTGGCACTTACCTAGGTTTCGGAAAGTATCACACAAATAATATCTTATTAAACTAATTTAATTATATAAAAATTATTTTGCTCACATTTTAATTTTATTTTTATTCCAAATAAGTAATTTTGCAAAGAAATTTTATAAATAAATTAAATTATTTATTTTTTATTTTTGGCATTTTCCCATTTTCTCTATTTCTTATTGTTGCACAGTGGTAAAAATTTGTAAAATTATGAAATTTAAAAGGTTTCAATCGTACTTTCGTTGAAACCTCACTACAAAAAGGTTTCAATTTATAAGGGAAAATACGTATTTTCAAATGAGGTTTGGCACGAAACCTCGTATAACGGGGTTTCGAGGCCAATCTGAACGTACTATTAATATATTTTTCTCTCAGTGTTTATTGCTGTCAAATACAACTCTGAAAGTTTCCAAACACTTCCTAAATTAATTTGACGTTTACCACTTGCAGCCAACTTCATTCAATAGCCATATTACGGCCGCCATGATGTTTCCTGTTTCTTTTCTGTCATCGCAGTCCCAGACAAAAGGTGAGATTTTTATTTTCTCCAGTGAATTTGTTGAGTTAACACGTGTATAATTTTGTGAATGGATAAAAATAGAAAACACCAAAGTCTGAACTATCATTTAGCTACCCAAGATTATATAAAATGCTGCTGAAAACCATCAATATAGCCAAGGGTAAATATTCCAAATTTCTACACGTGCTAACCTCAAGTCAATTAAAAAAAAAACTTGAGATTTGTTAAATTTCATAATGATGAACGAATAAGCAGAAGAGTTCCTTGAAGACTATATTCATCACCCAAGACTGATATAATAAATTTAACAAATCTTGAATATTTGAAAATGATTTTAACATAAAAAACAGAAACTAATGTTGGTTTTACATTTTTTTTTTGTAGATCTGAGATGGCCACTTCATCGCACCTTAACTGGTTGATCATCCGCAACAACAATGCTTTCTTGTTGAAGAAGCGTGATATCAAAAAACCATTCAGCACTGTAAGTAGTTTTCAAAGTCATTAAAAAAGATTCCAAAAAGTATTCTGTATTCAATTTCTGTAACTATGAGAAAAGTTTCCGCATCGAAAAAAATGAACGCACTATAGTAATCCTTGTATTTAATGGAGTAATTTTGAAGAAAGCTTTGCATTTTTTTTTTATTTTGATGTTTTTAATACGAGCATCATTGTACTCACCCTGCAGAAAAATAAATGTATACATAATATTATTTCATATTGCCGACGCGAAAACGTTTCGCATGGTTACAGAAATTGGGCACTGGTTATGTCTATGATGTATGTTTAATTCACAATGATATTTGAAAAACCACGTGATAGGAAACCCCTAAACCCTGAGCATAACCATATTTTTAGGAAATCTTGCAATAAGAATGGTTAAATATTTTAATAAATTGTCCTTATTGTATTTTTAGGAACCTAGCAACTTGACCAGTGTCAGTTCTTACCGCTACAGTGGTATTGTGCACAAGAAGACCTTAGGTGTTGTTCCAGCTGCCGATAAGAAGGGCTTCACAGTTGTCTTGAAGAAGGGTAAATATGCCCAACGTCCAGCCAAGAGCACCGTCAGAGTAAACATGAAGGCTGGTCCCAGAAGGTCTTTGAAAAAGTTGAGAAATTTATTGACCGACAACAAATACCGCAAGGACTTAACTCAGGTTAGTATTTTGAGCATATACCCCTCAAAGCAAAAACAAAATCTAGAGTGATGATTTATTTTCAATTACCAACCAAGATCGCTGAAGTGCAGTGTTGAAAAACTTTAATCTGATTGTCTTAAATATCATTCTAAAATGTTTTTTTGTAATACCGAAAAACGATATTAATAAATCTTTTTTTTCATTCTAGGCTGCTTTGCGTCGTGCTTCCGCTGTGTTGCGCTCTCAAAAGGCTCCCCAAGTCAAGAAAACCAAGAAACCAGAATAAATATATACTGGATTATTGAATAATTTTTAAATATAGACAAAAGAGAAGAAACAAACACACCCAAGAAAAATTCGTTTTTTATTTGTACATATATTCCGGAACACAAAATACATATTGTAGAAAAAGAAATGGTTAAATTCTTTTAATTTGAATTGATAAGATTTTCAATTTTAGGCCTCTGTTCTGTTTTTCACAACTTTTTAACTCTCATGAAATTTGCCGAATCACGTGAAATCAAATTCTGTGTTTTGTTCACGTTTTAACCAAATAACTAAAATTGAAAAAATTCATTTCCAATTTGAGAAAAAGAGGACATCAACCTCAAAAAAGGAGAACATTTGTCAAAGAAAGGGGACAATTTTTTATGAACAAATCCCCTATGTGATGGAAATCGATCGATTTCAAATCGATAGTTTTTGAATTTTCAACCTCGATTATTTTGAAATATTTATAATTAAAATGAGATAAAATTTTACAAATTCATGTTGGGTTTAACTCAAGCCTTTAAAGGAAATTTTGGCTTTTCTATTCACTTTTAAAATTTCGATTTTTAGTGAAATCGAGCGAAATTGAAATCGTTCGAATTTCATCACATACAAAAATTAAATAAAAATTCTTTGAACTCGAGGCCATTTCATTATTGTAAATAAATATCCTCAAAGAGATTCGAAACATTGGAATGGAATAAAATAATATTTACAAGAAAAACTGAACTCGAGCTCAAAGAATTTTATTTAAAATTGGAAAGGTCGAATAACAGCAACTTTAATTTTTACATTAATTTAAAAACAACGGTGCAAATAAAATTTCTTTTTATTAAGAAAAAAACTAAATCTCTGACAGCATCACTTTCCAAGGTACAGCTTTTGACATATTCTGGTATGTGATGGAAATCGAACGATTTCAATTTCGATAGATTTTTTTAAAAATCGAAATTCGATTGAAATTATTTTTAAAGGTTCTGAGTTAGGGATGCCAAACGGGATTGACATTTACAAATCCCGGGATTCGGGATTTTTAAATCCTAATCCCGGGATCCCGGGATTTTTCGGGATTTCGGGATTTTTCGGGATCCCGGGATTTTTCGGGATTTCGGGGTTTCGGGATTTATTAAAATTAAGCTGTTTTACGTTATATTTTTAATATTTTTTTTTATAATTAAATATTCAATAAATTCATCACTATTGAATAATTACCGTAAAGTTTTACATATTTAGCACAGAAAATAGAAAAATTAGGATCAGTTATGACCGATTTGAATAGATTAGCGAGGGGAAGTCCCCCAATATCCTCTGCCGATACAAAATTTGTATTAATTGTCCTATTGATAGGCGAATCGCATTTTCACAGTTTCCTTCCCTTTGCGATAAATGTTTACAAATGCGTTTATTACGCTAAAAAACAGAATTTTATCATTATTTATACTATTTTTTATATCCACGCTCACAAAAAGGGGCGGGACAAGAAAAATTTTTAAAAACGTGTCATTTGTTAAAAAATTGTGGGTTTCAGAGGCTGTTTTGGTTCTTCAAGGGAAAAATTTTCCCCCTCATTCGCTTTTGCTCATTTACGAGCTTAAACTATTAAAAAGAAACTTTACGGATGGATTACTTAATGGTCCCTTATAAAGTTTCAAAAAAAGTGAAAAAATCTTTCACTTTGTTCGGAATTTTCTAATTTTCAAGTCAAAAAAGAAAGACATTGCCCTGCAGGTCCAATATTGACCCTAAAAGGTATCAATTCTGACTCCGACAATTTTTTAATTCGAATATAGGAAAATTTGATCCACTCTTTTGTATATTAAGTAAAACGGCCTAAAAATTGAATTGTACTCCAAAAGAGTAAGAGAAATTAAGTCCAACATGCCTCATTGGACAGATATTTCAAACACCATTCAAACGATATCCATTTTGTCACCATCGGACAACAAATACTGAAGAAATAGTCAATTTTGAATACAAAATTTGACAAAAAAATCCCGAAATCCCGGGATTTTTCGGGATTTATCAATCCCAAAAAATCCCGGGATTGAAAAAAATAAATCCCGGGATTCGGGATTTGTCAATCCCGAAAAATCCCGGGATTTCGGGATTCGGGATTCGGGATTTCCCGTTTGGCATCCCTATTCTGAGTATAATCAAATAAATGAAATCCTACAATTTTATCTTATTTTTCTTACAAATATTTCAAAATTATTGAAATTCAAAAACGATCGATTTGAAATCGAACGATTTCATCACATGGGGTAATAGTAAACTTCTTAACAAAGCGTTTTTTTACTAAAACATTAATTAGAATATTCTTTGTAAATTTTCGCGAACTGAAATCTTTAGATTTTTACTATTTTAAAATGTTGTTAAAACATCTTCCTATGGAAAATATTGTAGTTTTTAAAATACTTTCAGATATTTTTCAAATACAACAGAATGTCCTGTGAGGATGTATATTTACTCAGATTTTCAAGGTTTTTGGCTTTGGTGACATTTTTAAGAAAATATTCTTTAGTATTAACTCTGAAATTCTGATTAATTTTTATTAAAAAATAATGATATGAATAACCCTAATGTGGTCACGCAAGCTCTACTCACGCAAACAAATTTTCTTACAAAAAAAAAACAGCTAAAAATTTTTTTTTTGCAAGAAATGAAAAAATTCTAATTAAATAAGTAAAATCAAAAATTAAATCACGCAAACTCACGCAAAAAAAAATCGACTTACTCACTAATCACTCACGCAAATTTTTTTCCAACTCACTCACTCACATCAATCACGTGATTGAAATGAAAATCACTAACACTCACGCGTGATTCACGTGAATCACGCAAATCACGTGACCAGCGCCCATCTCTAGTTGACAGTAGAAGTTTATTCATATTTTTTTTGTAGCTATTCCATTACGGTAAAAGGTAACCGAGCTGATGAGAAATTATCGTCGGCGCAAATATCCAGCGCCGGTGCGCCGCTAATCGACATGAACTTTTCTATGTGAATGTTAAAAATATATTACCTTTATCTTATTTTATGTTCTTTAAAATTTAATCAAATTTGTCTGTATATGGGCAATTCCATCATGTCGAACGTGACCGTTGCACGCATTAAAGTGGAAAAAAAGTCAAAATAAAAAGATTTTTTTTCTTGATAAAAGGGGAAACTTATAGCTCTTAACTAGCTCTATAATTGTTGCTCAGGTTGATTTTGAAAATTGTTTCAAGCTTTCGAGATAATCGCAAAAAAGACAACCATTCGCACGGGACAAAAAACAGAAGTCGTTATCGCGACTATCAATCAAAACTCTGATTTCAGCGAAACCTGAGGCAATATTACAATGCGACTAATTTTGAAATGTTGGCTTATAATGTCTCTTAAAAGTTGTAAAATTTTACCTCAAAATTATTTCTACTTTTTTTTTAATTTAACTTTAATCACTGTCGCACGGGACATGTCGCACGGGACCGTTTTTTCCATCATCATATTTATGGTTTTTTTGTTGTTCTTTTTTAAATAAATTAAATAAATAAGCTTAGAAAACTTGGCATATATATTTTTCGTTCCCCTAGTCTGGTTCGTATTGAATTTCAGCCAAATCGGTTCAGTGGTTCAAAAGTTATTAGCAAAACCGATAATTTCAGATTAGTTTCACCTTAAATTCACGTGTTGAAAACCCGTTAAACATATTTTTAAAACATTGGTAAGTTACAAAACTATTTTACAACGTATTTTTGTCACTCAAAAAATTTGTCACAAAAAAGTACACTCAAAAGAGTTTTACACTCAAAAAAATTTTACACTCAAAAAAAATTTAGTAAATATTTTTTTTTTTTTAAATTACTTAAAAAATTTTTTTTACAAAACATTAAATATTTCTAATCCAAAATGTTATTTACTTTCACTTAAAAAGGGCATTGTGGAGGGTATTCATAGATTCGCCTAGTCGAATTTAACTTTTCAACTTGTTTAATTTATTGTCTTGTAATTTCATTTCATCTTCCTTAAACTTTTCTCTCCGCCGTTTGCATCTTTATTTTTTTCGCCGTTTATACTCATCTATATTTAAATAATTTAAAAGAATGTATTAAAATAAGTAAATCATTTATTTAAGAAAAAAATATTTTTTCAAAATTTTAAAATCCACACTTACCATCCCAGCAAAACTTAGATTACCAAATAAGGTATAAAATAAGGTATAGGATCTCTTATTTTATACATTGCAGCATTGATGATTTTAACAGGCGATGAGACTCAAAGTAATGCATCCACATAATCACAAAGAATACCAGTAAGGTATAAAATAAGTCATAAATTTATAACGAAGAATACGAGTAAGGTGTAAAATATATGATATTTTATAGGTTACGAGAAATGAAATAATATAGCATACCAGAAGATAATATATAAGGTGTTACGAGTAGTGAAAAAGTAATTTTTACTAACGTGAGTGTAAGTAGATAAAATATGCTCGTGAGTGTGTGTCGTTAGAAATTTCCTGTCGTGAGCCCATCTCTAGTTTAAACTTCTGCATTTTTTATAAAATAATTATTTTTTATGTTATTGTAATGCATTATGCATCCAATTATAAATAATGCATTATTTCAAACTTTTAAATAATAGATAATGTAACCAAATATAAGTCATCCATGATTTAATGTTTAGAAATAATAAATATGAAATACATTTTTTCCAATAATTATGCATTACGTAGCAAATTATTAGTAATGCATTATTTTTCACTTGAAAATAATACGTTGTGGAACAAATGTTTGGTAAGACATCCTAAAATAATGTTACAAATAAGGTATATACATTACCTGGTAATGTGTTATAGAATCACTACCCATTACCAAAGTTTTGCTGGGATGTCGCACGTGACCAACTTTATATAAGAACCAAGATCACAGATTTTATTATTTTTTAATTATTTTTTTTATTTTAATTGTAATAAAAATCTGTGTTTGTTCTCAATATTTGATGAACTTTCGTCATGTCCACTTGACGCACTAATTACAAATGTTGTTTTTCAATGTCGCACGGGACATCGAAATATGTGATAAAGCATAGCAAAAACTAACCGTTATTTTTTAAATTGCATAGTTTGTTATGCACTTTTTTTAGCTCTTTGTATCTCCAGAAAGATTTTTTAAAAGCAAAAGTCAATATTTAATGCTTCTCTTTAAGAACTTTTAACAAAACAAAAGGTGCAGTAGAAATGTCCCAATGAGAAAAAATTGGATTGCTCGACTTCACCTTCGAATATCGCGAAATGGGGTATAAATAAATGTAAAATTTGATCACGTTAGTTAAATTTGATTGTTTTCCTATGAAAATATGTTAAAACAAATTCGTTTCAAGAACTTTTGGTTTTTTGGTCTTGGTAGACCTTTCGGTGGAAGTGCCCATATATAAAAATATATTTATGTATATAAAAAATAATAAACATATTTTTATTAAATATTGGATAACAGACTTTAAATTAAAAAAGTACATTTCAAGCCATATGACAAGATATGTCAAGACAGCAGAAAAATCTGTTGAATTTAGCAGAAAACTCTGTTGATTTTATATAAACAAGATTGGCAAGGTTAAATTACCATCTAAAATGTATCTTATTTACGTAAAAAAGACTTAGGCCTTTATTCATAATACTTAAAGTGTACTTAAAGTAGGTTTATTTGACAAATATTCATGCAATATCAGTCAAATAAACCTACAATAGATTTAATTTACTCATTATGAATAGCCCAGTTAGAAAAGATTTTGACCATCATTTTTTTCTAAAACTTTTAAAACAGTGATTTTAATTGTTTCATAGAAAGTTTTCTAAGTTTGTTTTTTTAAGCGTTATTTTTTTAGACATGTTGATCTTTTTTAAAAAATTTTGTTTGGGTTTTTTCAAAAAATTATATGTTTGAAAAAAAAAAGAAAATTCTTGAAAACAGGATAACTAAATATTTCTGTCTGTCAGAGAACTTAGTAAACATATCCATTCCAGAAGAAAAATCTGCTAAAAGTTAGCAAATTCTACCTGATAGTCCATTTACAGATTTTTCGAAAGAGTTTTTGTTACAGGTATTGGTATCGCCCAAATAAAGGTATTAGTTTTTCATCGGTATTGGTTTTCAATTTAAATTGGTTTTAAAGGGTATTGGTATTGAAAAGGTATTGGTATCCATCCTTGCTTTATTGCAAAAATCATAATAAATGAATTGCTAACATTTATCACGAGTGGGAAGGTGGCCCTCAATGTCCCCCGGCGACTCCCTCCCCTGGTGCTCCATCATAGACTTGGCGAAGGAGTATTAATAATGAATTGGGGGCCTCAAATTAAAGCTACAGTAATATCACCTGTGAAGCTAAAAATAGAGTGGGAGATAAGGATGACAGAAAAGAGGAATTTCAATTGGAATTTCCTGAATTCCAACATAACGGCCTCTGTTCTGTCTTTCACAACTTTTCAATTCACATGAAAATTTCCGAATCACATGAAATAAAGTTTAGTGTTTTGTTGATAACGTTTTCATTCGAAGTTGAAATTGAATAATTAAAATTTAAAAAATTATAAGGAAAAAAGTGCATTCGTTTTACTTTCACCAAATTTTATTTATGTGAAACAAAACGAAAAAAAAATTCGGATGTGTAATCTAGAACACCAAAAAAATTCGGAAATTTTCATTTTCACATTTTTTATGTGAATTACTTACTTTTTTTGGAACAGCGGCCAACTTTTCTGTATTTCAATTGACTTTTTATAAATTACAACTTAGCTTTTCTGAAATTCAATTGGGCTTTTTAGAGTTTTAATAGCATTCTCTATACAACAATTCTCCTAAAACATCAAAAATAATACTTTTTAAAAGAATCTAATTTTAAACAAAACTGTTTTGTATGAATAATTTTATGTTTCACTGTATAATAAATGACAAAATAAATAAAATAAATTTTTTTCAAACACAAAATTTTCAAGAATATTTATTTTTTTTTGTTTGAATAATACGTTATTTATTTGATATTTTTGTGAATAACCAAAATTATTCAAAAATTTTTGTTGAATAATAAGAAAAATTTATTTTTTTTGGTTTGAATAATCAATCAGAAAAAATTATTTAAATTTTTCGTTATTCAAATAAAAGCAAATAAATATTATTCATTTTCAAAATATTTGAATAATATCTTATTTGATTATTTTTTAAGGCCTTTATTCATAATACTTAAAGTGTACTTAAAGTAGGTTTATTTGACAAATATTCATGCAATATCAGTCAAATAAACCTACATTAGATTTAATTTACTCATTATGAATAGCCCAGTAAAAATATTGTTATTTTATTTGTTTCGTTATTTCAATCATACACAGAAAAAAAACGTCGAGGTAATGTTATCTATGCTGGCTTAGGTGAATTATTTTAGTATGAAGCTTAAAAGCCACGACTTATTACCTATGCTACCAGTATAATTTTACTTTACATTTTCACCTAATGGCCATGTAAGGTTTACTAATAAAAATAGGTAAAATTTCGAATTTACTTTTTTTATTTTTTATTGTCAGTTTCAATTTTAATATTTTGAAAAGAAAAGTCCAAAAAATAAATTAATTTTAAAATAACAAAATTTAAGACAATTTGTACATTAACTGGGCTATTCATAACATAGAAAAAAATAGAAATGAAACAGAGTCGTATTTCGCTTGAATAAGTATTAGTGACAGCACATTATGTAACTTTTGACGTTTAATAAAAACAATGCAACATAAAGGAGAACAACAACAAAGCAAAAAACAAAAGAGAAAAAAAAGTTTTTAAACTATCAATAGTGCGTATTATCTTTAAAAAAACGATGAATAAAGCAAAATAAATAATAAATATAATTAAATGAAAGACAAATTCCATTTTTTTATAAACAAAGAATCTAATTTGATATTAAATACGTGTGAGATGAGGAAGAACAAGCATTTTGCCACCATATTGGAAAATACATCAAATACAACACTGCGTACCTTCTAATCTTTTCTATGATTCATAATGAGTAAATTAAATCTATTGTAGGTTTATTTGACTGATATTGCATGAATATTTGTCAAATAAACCTACTTTAAGTACACTTTAAGTATTATGAATAAAGGCCTAAATTTTTAGAAATTGAATACAAATGTTTGTATTTAATTAACTGGAACTAGCAAGGGGTTTGAAGAACGGGTACATGGATGGATTTTGATTTAGATTTGCAAGTGATACACTCGAAAAGCAAAGAAAATTAAATATGGAGTCTGGAAATCATAATTCAAAATATTTGTAGCTATTTAAAGGTAAACAAATTTAATGATTTCTTTCATGTGCTGATTTTTATTATATTTTTTTATGAAAAGCTGCTGCCAAATTTTAAAGGACGATTTCTCAGAGAAGAAAATAGGTACCTTTAAGATTTTAAATGTATTTTGATTAGGGAAAGTAGTACTTTTAGTTGATTGGGAAACCTTTGAAGAAAAAAATAACTCAGGGTTTTATAGGGAGCCGATTAAAGCACAAAAAAGTTTTTTTCTCAGTATTGCAAATCTAAAACAGTGTCTAACAGAATGGTAAATCTGAAATATTTGAAGAACCCGATGTGATAAATCCATTCTGAGGCCAGCTTAAGATTTAAAAATGTATAATGGTAGATAAAAAATATGTTTACTATCTGGTATGTGATGGAAACCGAAAACGAAATCAAACGATGTTTCAATCGAGTGCATTTTGTTTAATAAAAAGACAATTTAATTGGTTATATCATTTAGGGCGGATCACTCAATGAAAAGTTAGTTGCTAACTGCCGAGTTAACGGAGCCTTATGACAAAATTTGTATGAAAAAGTCAAATTAACGGCGAGTTATTTTATAACGGAGCATTGAGTCCAGCCAGGTTCTGATATAACCAAATGTACAAATGTAAACCAGCCAACCGAAATGGGTATAAGTACTTAGGCAGCTTTTTAACTAATATTTTAAGCTAAAAAAAATATATATATTTTTTTCAATTTGTTCCGAAATTTACGATTTTAAAGTCAAAAAGGTACCCAAAGACACTGCACTACAGGTCCAATATTTTTTGTCCAAACCCGACGATTTTAAAACTTGAAAAGATATGTATAAAATTTGCTCCACCCTAATGCATACTTTTTCTTTTAAAACATTTTAATAGTTTGCTATAACAATGTTTAACTGTATTTTTGTTTAATCATGGCACTGCCATTAAATGTATATATTAATTTTCGAAGTCAAGACGTGAACCACTTTTTTGCTTTGGCAATGCCAAAAGTCAAGATACAAACCGGTACTAATGAGCCAAAGCAAAGACCGAAAATATAAGAAATTTTAACCAGTTTTTAGCTGTTGAGCACTAGATGTCGCTGCTTCTGTTTGCATCGTGTTCCGGAAACGGAAAAGAAGAAGACAGAAAATATTTATTAGACACCTCAAATTTATTAAAAAAAGGGTATAAAAAAAGAAGATTTAGATTTTAAGATTACACTGTGCTGCAGTGGAAAAATACTTTTGATGTGACATAGTAGAGGTTGTTGCTTTTGTCGAGTAGATCACAAAAAGCCCATTAAACTTGCCAGACACCCTAAAATTTTAGAGTTATTGTCAAAAAATGTTTTTTGAGACTTTTCTTACTAAACCTCGTGTGATTTAGAAACTTTTTAACCGATTATAAAATTTTTAACTGTTTTGGATAGAAGAATTTGTCTATACATTTAAGACATGGGTAATTCCAAAAATTTTCGCCCCACTGTTCGGAAACATGAATTTGGACGCCACTGAGAATTTGGCTCATAGATATCAACGTTTATATGAGATACTAGCGTACCTGTTTTTGCAAATTTTACCCCCTTAGAATCAACATTTCCAAAACCCAAGCCTTAGTGGACCTATTTTCCGGGTGAATCTATAAAATTTAAAGTCTCTAGCTTCAGTGGTTTGTGGAAATATAAAAAGTACCGAAATACCTTTTTTACCCCTATTCCCTAGAATCAACATTTCAAAAAACTCAGCGTTAAAGGATCTATATATCGGGAGGCGCACCTACATTCCAAATTTCAAATCCCCATTTCGTTCCCTGTTTTATTCCATTTGATTCCCTGTTCCATTCCGATTAGTCCCATGTGGCTTTCATTCCGTTCCGAATATGCGCTTACATGCGCTAAAAAACAAAAAAATTCTTTGCCTTCTTTAGAAATCTTTTTTCGCTAAATGACCCTGACTTCCAAATTTAAAGTTTCCAGGACCATTATTTCAGGAATTATAAAAATTACCAAAGTACACTTTTTCCCCCCTAAGAATCGGAATTTCGAAAAAGTACTTTTTCAGAATTTTCCCCTTTGTTGGAACTAACATTTTAATATTTTTTTGTAGGACCTTAATTTCAAAAAATTTAGATAGTAAATTTTTTACCACTTTTTACCATTAGGAGTCCGAATTTCCAGAAAGTACTTTTTTTGGGAATGTTTCTCCGTTAGAGGATCCTACATTCTAATTTTCAAATTTATAGGATTTTTTTTTACCAAAGTGCTCGCTTTTTACCCCCCTTAGAATCGTGATTTCGAAAAAGTACTTTTTTCAGAATTTCTTTCGTTGTTGGAAACAACATTGCAAATTTAATTTTTTTTGTAGGACTTTAATTTCAAAAAATATAAAAAGTAATTTTTTATCACTTTTTACCCTTAGGAATCCGAATTTCCAGAAAGTTCTTTTTTGGGAATGTTTTTCCGTTAGAGGATCCTACATTCCAATTTTCGAATTAATAGGTTTTTTTTCAGAAAAAATAAAAAGTACCAAATTACTCGATTTTTTACCCGCCTTAGAATCGAAATTTCGAAAAAGTACGTTTTCAGAATTTTTTCCGTTGTTGGAACCACCATTGCAAATTTTGATATTTTTGTAGGACCTTAATTTCAAAAAATATAAAAAGTACCAAAGTACCATTTTTTACCCCTTTCTACCCTTAGGAATCCGAATTTCCAGAAAGTTCTTCTTTGGGAATGTTTTTCCGTTAGAGGATCCTACATTTTAAATTTCAAATTAATTGGATTTTTTTTTCAGAAAACAATAAAATGTACCAAAGTACTCGCTATTTCTCCTTTTTCAACCCTTCGTTTTTACCCATTAGAATCAACATTTCCAAAAACCCAGTCTTAGCGGATCTGTATTCAGGGAGGTGAAACTACAATCCAAATTTCAAGGCTATGGCTTCAGTGGATTGGGCTGTGGGATGATGCGTGATTAGTGTGTCAGTCAGTCATCAGTCAGTCACGTAACTACTTTATATATATAGATGTTGCATTTTTGGATTCCCGAGTAAAAAAGTTTTGATATAATCATATAGTTTTTTATATAATTATATATAAATAGATCCATCATTTGATCCCAAAAATGGAGTATCTAAATATATATATTTATAACTTATTAGATAAAATTTGATATAATTAGATATAATTAGATCCCAAAAATGGAACGGTAAATTTCATCTGATTTGATATTAAAGATCATATTAGATCTAATAAGATATAATTATATATTATTAGATCTTATTGTATACAATTTTTTATAATATCAAATTAGATAATATTTGCCGTTCCATTTTTGGGATCTAATTATATCTTATTATCTAAATTTTGATCTAATAAGATATAATCATATATTTTTGGATCCTCCATTTTTGGGATCAAATGTTATATGGCATCGTATTATTTTTTTTTTAGTCGGGTTTTCAAAATTTGCTGTAGTTTTCAAATTATCGCGGGTCAAAGTTAGACTTTTTTTAGCAAAAGTCAGAAAAATACATGACGTTTAACGTGCTCTAACTTTTTAACTAGTAATCCAATTACCACAAGTAATGGCTCATATGAAAGTTTAATTCTTCTTCTTTTAGGAAATATTTTCAAAAGCATACGGTTTTTTTCAGGAGTGTTGCAAAAATTTAAAAACATTTTTTTTTTGCGAATATTTAAAAAAACACATCTTCTATTTTTTTAAAAAAAAGCTTGGTGATAAACAATACTGTTTTGTATAACATATCCAAAATTCAGAGTGGGATCCCAATGGGATCAAAAAATATTCTGGTTTTAGTACGAAGTTCTTAAATTTTACCTTAGAAAATTATAATTTTATGTTTCTTCAATATAAAAATTTAAATTTTCAAAGAAAATTATACTATTAAAATTTTGAAAAACATTCGAAACATTAGAAATTTAAATTTTCTAAGGGAAAAATATGAGAACCTCGTACTTAAAACAGAATATTTTTCTGAATTTTGAATATGTTATACAAAACATTGTTATTTTTCACCAGAATTTTTTTTAAAAAAATCGAAGATGTGTTTTTTTAAATATTCGAAAAGAAAAAATGTTTTTGCATTTTTGCATCTTTTCTGTAAAAAAACTGTGTTATTTTAAAAATATTTTCTAAAAGAAGAACCCCAGCTTTCACATGAGCCTAAATTTGTGAAAATCGGGTCATTAGAAGTTACTGCTCTTTAAACGTGATGTATTTTTCTTACTTTTGCTTAAAAAGTCAATCTTTGACCCGCCATAATTCGTTAAATACACCAAATGTAAAAAAACGATATATGGTACATATATAGGGTGACCATTTTTTCCAGAACTCAAATCAGTACACCCATTTTTTCCAAGAAAAAAAATCTGTGAATGTTTTGCATAGAAAAAAATTTATGACGAATGTTTTCAGCTATCAAAAATTTAAATTACGAACAATTGTAGTTGTTTGGGGTCAACTAGTATTGCAGTAAAAACAACTGTTAAAAACAGCTGACAATAACAGTTGTTGTTATTTTACAGAAAACTTAAAGAAATATTTTATTTCTTTAGCAATTTCGGCAGATTCTAAGGACTTTTCATTTTAGGAAACCTCCCAGATTATGAGCACATACATATTTATTAAAAATCTTTAATCTCGGATATTTTTTTCAATAGGAAAAAGCTCTGACTTTTTTTTATATTTTTTTAGAAATAAACGCCCTTAAATTCTGACGACTTTACCAAACATCTCAGCTTCATTTGGATTAATTTTAAATGTAGAAAATTAATAATTTCGTGAACTTTTGCCTAAAGGAAACCGATAAGATTCTACACGCTTTTTCTTACACTGTGCAAGATCCTTCGAATTTGTGCGAAATAAAACATCTCAGACCAAACTTGTATAAAACTTCTCTGATTCCTTATTTTATGGAATTTTATAGTTTTTGTAAAGAATTTTTAAATAAAATTATTTTTTTAAGTTAAAATATTCAAAAATCAGTACAATCATTACATATTTCAAAAAATCAGTACAAATCAGTACACGCTTTTTTGATCAGTACACGTGACAAAAAATCAGTACATGTACTGATCAAATCAGTACGAATGGTCAGTCTATACATATATCATATTTATGAGGGCTATCTATGTGTCAAGGTTCAAATTAATCTGAGACACCATTTCCAAAAATGACTAAAATTTGAGCTAAGTTTTTTGGAATGGCCCACATATATGATTTGGTCGGATAACAATTGAGAGAGTTGTGATAATTTTTCTAAAAAAGAACATTAAGGTTTTGCTGGAAATCGATGTCCGGATTACCCAGGCAAAAAAAAAATTCTTCAAAAAAGGTCATGTATAGTATATTAAAAGGTTTTTGGTGCGCTGAATCCGAATGCGACAGGTTTCGAGATATTTAACATATCTTGTTATGTTATAAACTTAAAGAGATAGAGCAATTTCAAGGGTCAAATTCGGATTCAGCGGGCCAAAAACCTTTAAAATTATGGTAGGCGATATATTTAAGTTGTTGCTCATTACAAAAGTATATTCGTTTTTGTTTTTTTTTTTTTTGTAGCACAGTGTCATTTTTGTTTAGCACAATTTTCTGATAGTAAAAATCTGTTTTTTTCTCTATTTTTTCATCCATCCATCTCTCTTTTTCTTTTCCCGTTTTTCCTTTTTTGAATTTGATTTGGGGAAATTTTCCTCCGGAAATATGTTTTTACAAATTTCTTTTTCAAACTAAATTTTCTTTATTTTAAAACTATTGTCTTAATATCACACATGTTAAATACGAACAAAATAAGGATTTATAAAATTCAAATAAATTACAACCTCAGTCTTTCTTAATAATATTTTCAATACTAAACGCCGTAGAACTTTTATTATTCACTGTACTACTTAAATCGGGACTACAACATCTTTCCTTCTTAATGCGGGATTTAATAGTCGAACAAGTAGGTGTAGTAAAGGCACTAGGAGATTGTGTAAGCATACGATCACTGGAACAACTGCTATTGGAAAGAGTGTCTCCAGAAAAGTCTAATGATTCTACATCAGCATATGATGTAGATGAACCATTTAATGATGCAGGAGCAGCAGGTATTACCGAATTTGAGGAAGTTGCCTGTTGATTACCACCGGAGTTGTTAAACTCTTCGTTAGTTTGTGAAGTTGGCGATGATGAGGGTAAATTCGATGATCCAAGTGAAGAATTACCAAATAGTATATTGAATGGTGCTATCGAGGCTAAATATTGACGATGCATTTCTGTTATACGATCACTATAGTTCAGGCATAAGTTATTTGAATTAATATTAAACATTGAATCCATATTTGAGGACATTTCACCCATTGATTGATCACTTATAGCAGCTTGTTGTTCGGAGGCCTTTAAAAAGAAATTAACAAAAAAAATTATAAAAAAAACATTTAAATATTTATTTAATCCATTTTCCCCACCTTAAATGATTCTCCTAATAGAGTACCCGTTTTCAGACATTGCCTTTGTCGTCTTGTTCTACGACGTCTATAGTTGCCCTGTTCAAACATATCATTCGCCGAGGAATCCAACATCCAATAGCTGCCTTTACCGGCGCTATCATTATCTTCTATAGTATTTTTATCTCGTGCCACTTTGACAAAACAATCATTCAGCGAAAGATTGTGTCTTATGGAATTTTGCCAACCTTGTTTATTTTCACGATAATAAGGAAACCTACAAAAAAATAACAGATAATTTGATTATAATACAGAAAATAACAATGCTATAGATTTTTTTCAGATTATAAAATGTTTACATTTACATAAATGTATACAATTTCGCATAGGGATTGCTTTCCAGTGTAATTATCACCTTCCATATATAACACAGTACAACACGAACAAAATTACGGTGTTCTGACGATTGATTCTTGTACAGGAGACTAAAAAAAAGTATACGAGTTTTGGCGTTTTATATGGAGTTTTGGCCCTATTTAAGACCAAAATTACGATGTCACCGAAATATAAATTAATAAAAAAAGATAACCTATTATAAAGAGCGACAAAAATTTTAAAATTTCGTAGTCCATTTTGGAATTCAAAAACTTGTCCGATCGAAATGAACTAATAAATCTCACTAACTTTCAAAAATAAAACAAGTGAGAGTGTTAAATTCGGCTGTGCCGAATCTTTTATACCCTCCAAAATGTAAAAAAAAAAAATCAGGGGCATCTCTTTTTTTGTGAGGGGGGGAGGGGGGGGGTTTGGGGGTTTGGTGGGAGACATTGGAGGACACCTTCCCAATGAGATTGATGTTAGCAAATGGATTTATTATGATTCTTCCAATTATTTAATCCAATTAATCATTATTTAAATACATTTTTTATATTCACGCCCACAAAAGGGGCGGGTCAAACTTTTTTCAATTTTTTTTATCCGCTGGGTGGGTCCACATGGAGGGTTTTGAGCTTCCTCTGACATGAAAGTGTTGCATTTACTTAAAAAAAGTACAAAAAACCCTGGAAAAAATACCGTTTTTCAGAGGTTGGTTTAGTTCTCCAAGGGGGAACTTTTTTCCCCTTGATCCGATTTTGCCCATTTCCGAACTTAATCTGCCTAGGAATATAAGACACATCCATGCCAAACTACGAAAGCCTAGCTCTTTTATTTTGGATCGTGTCTTCTACAGACGGACGGACGGACGGACGGACATCGCTAGAATGTCTTAGAATCGATCACTGATCAATAATATCTATACTTATTGAGGTCCTAGACCGATATTTCGATGACAAAGTGAGTATACGGAATGACAAAGTGAGTATACGCCCATACTGTGGTTGGAGGGTATAAAAATCGAAAAAAAAATTTTTGCTTGTATGGAAACATTTATTTTTACCTTGTGAACCTTGACCTCAAAGGGGCGCGGGTTAAAATTATTCGATTTGGCTAAAATTTGGTCTACACCAGTTTAAGAACATGTGGCACAATATTCCGCCCCGACCATATTCCTTTACAAAAAAAACGCCTGCGAATTTTGTGCTCTTGCCCAAAACATTAAATCATGATAATGTTTTGCGGAAGATTTGGGTGTACTTGCCAAAGCAAAGTTTTTTTTAAAAAAAATAATGTGATATTACTTTGCTATTCCATGAAAAACGAATTAAAATATCAGTCGAGGACCCCATTAAAAAACCAAAAGAGCTGTACATTTCGTAAGTGAGTGCAAAAATAAGTGCAAACAAGTAAGAGTGTTAAATTCGGCAGTGCCGAATTTTTTATACCCTCCATCATGTAAAAAAAAAAATCAAGTGCGTTTTTTGGGAGTGGGTTCGGCGGTGGCAAAGAAAAGTGTTTACTAATTTATTTGTTATGCTTTTTGCATTAAAGTAATACAATTTTATCATTATTTAAACATTTTTTATATCCACGCCCTAAAGAGGGAGGCGGGCAAAAAAAAAACACAAAATTTTTTAGTCCCTCCGGTCCCAGTGTAGTACTCTGCACTTCTTGCATAAATTTGTTTCATTTGTTTAACAAAAATAAAAAAAAAATACTGTGGTTGGAGGGTATAAAAAGTGTTTTAACATTTTGGAGAGTATAAAAGATTCGGCACCAAAGAATATAACACTCTCACTTGTTTTATGTACATTAGGGTGGATCGAATTTGGCTTTTTGGCGAATTTCGTTCCGGCTCACCGACAGATGTGTTGGAATAGACCTAAAAACAAAGTGGTTAAATTTTCATGCAGATCGGTGGTCATCTTCCGCTGCCGAAATGACGTTGAAAATCCGCGATTTCTTAAAAAATAGTATTTATTTCAAAATATTGCCAAAATTACAAAAATCACTTAATCTTCTTTTTTATTTCAGTCAATCTTTTCAATTCGATCATATTTTCTTAGAAAAAAATTTCAGCTTATTAGGACATTGTTAACCCCTCTAAAACGGTAGCCGAAAATTACCCATTCATTTTGCCCTAAACTCAAAACCACCAAATTTAAAAAAGAATTTTTTTTTTGATTTTAAGTTTCACAATCTAAAGTTTTTATTGCATTTATATCAAGTATATATAAGTTCGTTTGACAAAAAAATTTTTTGAAAAAATACGAGATTCTTAAACAGCGCGTGTAACGGTCTGTTTCCAGGATTTTTTGGGAAAATTGCACTTTTTTTTTTAAACTCAACATTTTTAGTTAAGAACTTTTCATTTTACACCAGATTTATTATAAATTATAAAACTTAATATAGAAATGTTGGATTTTAAGAAACTCCTTAACCCTAAACAGCTTTGGGCCCTAAATGACCCATGATGAACATGCATCTAGCAACAAACCGCTTTTGGCGGTCGACAAACCATTGGAAACATATTTTTCAATTAAAAATGGGAGCGTGAGTAAGGATGGGAGCGTGAGTAGAGATGGGAGCGTGAGTGAATTCGACCACCTCACGCTTACGAAGAAAAAAAAATTTCTCACGCAAGAAATTTTTTAATTTTGCATACATTTTACGCAGGATTACATGAGTGTCACATGTTAATCTCACTCAAGCTGAATTTTGACGTGTTTCATTTTCCGTCACCATAAAAATCATGCAAACTCACGAAATTTTACTCACGCTTAACAGTGCAATTTTAAAAATAATATTTTTAATGCAAATGAAACAAAAAAGTTCAAATATCATTCAAATAGTATCCCGCTTAAATGCACCCACCCTTTAAGCATTTTTCGTACCCACCATTAACCATTTATTTATATCTGACAAAAAAAGTAATTCACATTTAAATAAGAATATTGCTGAATAAATTCAATAGACTATTTACTTGCTATATTCTGGCATTTAAGGGGATAATGCTTTCGGGGTGGGAGCATTTAAATGGGAAATAATATTTAAACTTGTTTAAAAAAAATATATGGATCACTTTTTTATTTTGCATTAAAAATATAATTTGTGCAAATGCACACGTGACACAAATTTCACGTGATTTACTCGTAAGCGTGAATGAAATTGCGAGAGATTGCATGATTTTTTATGGTGACAGAAAAATAAAACACGTCAAAATATAGTTATGTTGAGTTTTCGTAAGCGTGATTATAGCGTGAACGAGTTTAATATGTTGCAATCACGTGATCCTGCGTAAAATGTATGCAAACTTAAAAAATTTCCTGAGCGAATTTTTTTTTCTTCGTGAGCGTGAGTTGCTCAAATTCACTCACGCTCTCATCTCCACTTACGCTCCCATCTTTACTCACGCTCCCATTTTTAATGGAAAAAATATGTTCCCAATGGTTAGTCGCCCGCCAAAAGCGGTTTATTGCTAGATGCATTAGTTCATCATGGGTCATTTAGGGCCCAAAGCTGTTTAGGGTTAAAGAATTTCTTAAAATCCAACATTTCTATATTAAGTTTTATAATTTATAATAAATCTAGTGTAAAATGAAAAGTTTTTAACTAAAAATGTTGAGTTTTAAAAAAAAAGTGCAATTTTCCCAAAATGTCCTGGAAACAGACCGTTACACGCGCTGTTTAAGAATCTCGTATTTTTTCAAAAAAATTTTTTGTTAAACGAACTTATATATCCTTGAAATAAATGCAATAAAAACTTTATATTGTGCAACTTAAAATCAAAAAAAAAAATCTTTTTTAAATTTGGTGGTTTTGAGTTTAGGGCAAAATGAATGGGTCATTTTCGGCAACCGTTTTAGAGGGGTTAACAATGTCCTATTAAGCTGAAATTTTTTTCTAAGAAAATATGATCGAATTGAAAAGATTGACTGAAATAAAAAAGAAGATTAAGTGATTTTTGTAATTTTGGCAATTTTTTGAAATAAATACTATTTTTTAAGAAATCGCGGATTTTCAACGTCATTTCGGCAGCGGAAGATGACCACCGATCTGCATGAAAATTTAACCACATTGTTTTTAGGTCTATTCCAACACATCTGTCGGTGAGCCGGAACGAAATTCGCCCAAAAGCCAAATTCGATCCACCCTAATGTACATTTGATAAACAAATGGAAAATTTTTATGCGAAAAGCTTAGACTTGGTGAAAAAGTAGTTTTGGTAAAAAAAGATGATTTTTTTTCACGAAAAAACAATATTATGTTAAAATAATTTAATGGACCCAAAATTATTGGTGAAAAAAAATTTTGATGAAAAAAAGTTTTTGATGAATTTTTTTGATGACAAGAAAAATTTTTTGATGTAAAACAAAATTGATGAAAAAAAAATATGAAAAAAAAAATTTTTTTTGGTAAGAAAAAATTTGATAAAAAAATTTTATGAAAAAAAAAATTGATGACAACAAAAATTTGATGAAAAAAAAATTAATGAAAAAAGAATTTGATGAAAAAAGAATTTGATGAAAAAAAAATTTGATGAAAAAAGAATTTGATAAAAAAAAAAATTTGAAATCGCGAACAATTTTGTTAAAACCTTAAATTTCGGTAAATTTAAAACACATTTTTTTATTGTTGTGTTATACAAACACTTTTATTGAAGAAATAAATTATTTCCATTACTTAAGGTTCCTCCGTAATTACTGTGCAGTTGTTAATTTCCCGGGATGCCCAACACTGATTTGTGAAGATTTTTGGTTGAGTCAGGGATCTGACAGTTCGTTTTCTGTTAACTTTTCGATGCTGATTCCGAATCTGGGTTTAACATTTTTCTAGTACGTTAGGTTTTTGAGAAACGTATTCTTGTGCATTTTTAAGAGCTTTGTTTGTGATATTTTTGGATGCGTCTGGGAACTCACTACTTTTTTCGATTTACTTTTTAATGCTGATTCCAAATCTGGATCCGAATAACGGATATAGATTCGTGATCGAATAAAATTCCGATCAATACCAAACATTGGTACATAATTTTGAAAAAAAACAATCATTACTCAAAATTGGACTTTAAATGCTTTCTTCCCGAGTAAAAATTTTTGAATGGAGCAATATATGTTCTTATATTATTCCAGATCTGTTGATAGATCCGAGATTTGAAAGATCAGCACTGATCCGAAAAATGGATCGCTAAGATTAGATCAGTTTTAACCGGACGGATACAATTTGATCCGAAAAGTGGGTTTATCTAATTAGATCAGTTTTAATCGGTGGGATACAATTTCATCCGAAAAATGGTTGGATCTTATTGGACCAAGACAAAAAAAAAAAGATTTTTTTAGCTGGATAAAAAAAGATAAAATTTCATACGAAAGAAAAAAAAAATATTACAAAAAACTTTAGATAAAATTTTATCCGAAAAAAAAAAATCTATTTTTAGAACTATATAAAACACAAAACAGACATTTTAAAACAAAAAGAATCCACTGCATTAGCTCAACACATCATGAACACCTCTCACAAACCAAATTTTGACAACGTGAAAGTGTTAGACATTGAAAGTGCTGAGAGAAAACGATATACAATAGAGAGCCTTCGTATTCAGCAACAAATACACAAAACAATGAACCACAAAGAAGACACAGATAATATAAACGCCAGCTACAGCGTTGCATTACGATACAAATAATTTTAAACTGTGATATTAAACTAACAAGGGAAGTCTCCCTGGTGTCACCCTCCGATCTTCATGAAATTTGGATATGTTGTTAAGAACGAAAATTAATTCGACACGTATTTTTTTTTAGCGGCCCAAACTCATTTTTAGGGGGGGTCGATTTGTATGGGGGGAAATTGTCCTTTTTCAGTTTTTTACAATTTACGCCTATTTAAACAAAATTAATATAGGCATGTGTGGTATCAAATTAAAGGTATTAAAAATACCTATCTCGTGGTGCTAACAACGGGCCGAAGAAGTTAATATTTTTCGACCTATTAACAAAAATGTCCTAAAATTTTGGTATTTTACTCAATATGACGAAAAGTTGTGCATGTTTCGACACGTTCTTAGCACACGTAGATAGGTTTTCCAAAGACCTTTCATTTGGTATGTAACATGACTAGGTTTCTTTGCATAATTTAGGAAATAAACGAAAAAAACTGAAAAATGGCCTTGTCTTCCCCCCTCCTTTTTACCCCCTAAATATGAATTTGGGCCGCTAAAAAAAAATACGTGTCCCTTTATTTTTTGTTCTCTACAAAATAAAATCAATTCCATAAAGATCCGCGGGTGACACTAGGGAGACTTCCCTTGTAAGCCGTGTTGTATTAAATGTTCAAATTTATGTTTTATGTTTTTGTTAGTTTAAAATTAATCAAAATTTATTTAAATGTGATATAATCCCAGATTATTGTAAGTTTTAATTGTTTTTTGTATTGAATTTGTATTAATGTTATGTTTTATTTATTAAATAGACGAATTCCCTTGAAAAAGTCGACAAAAAATCGACGAAACGTCGGGAAAAATATGTAATTAATTTGTTTTATTTACATCAACAACAATAGGCCCAAATAGCTTAATAAAGGAAACTTTAAACCAAAATATATAATTTAATCCGAACAATA
This sequence comes from Pegoplata infirma, assembly GCA_963921195.1. Lineage (NCBI taxonomy): Eukaryota > Metazoa > Arthropoda > Insecta > Diptera > Anthomyiidae > Pegoplata > Pegoplata infirma. The sequence continues at coordinate 40,101,350 of OY992539.1, read as the reverse complement.
AAATCTATTTTTAGAACTGATAAAGTTTTATCCAAACAATTTTTTTCAATATTAAGATATAAATATATATAATTAAAATTTATTTAAAAAAAAAAAAAAAATTCGAGCGGCGGGGGAATCGAACAGCTACCAACTGTTTTGTAATCGCAATCTCTACCCTCTGACCCAGCGGACGTTGTTAATAAATGACAAATTTAAAACCCGAGTAAAAAAAAATTGTATGGTAAAACATGTTATCTTATAAAATTATATATAATTTATTGGATCTGATTTTGCTAAATTTCATCCGAAAATTGGCCGCGCTAAAGTTATCTCATAACATCATATAATATATGAAGTTACAGTTTAATATTTGATTGTATGTGATTTCATCCGGAAATTGGCCGCGCCAAAGTTATCCCAAATTATCTATTATCATGATTTTGTATTAAATATGATATAATATGATGTAATTTCATCCGGAAATTGGCCGCGCCAAAGTTGTCTTAAAATATCCAATATCATGATTTTATATTAAATTGGATATTATATAATGTAATTTCATCCGAAATTTGGCCGCGCAAAAGTTATCTTATAATATCTGATATCTTGATTTTATAAAAAAATTATTGGATACATTTTTATCCAAAAAATGTTTCTGTTTTTAGATTTATTTTAAGATATAATAATGTCAAACTGAAAATAAATAAAAAAAAAAAACTTCGAACGGACGGGGATTAGAACCACAAGTCTTCCGTTTTGTAATCGCAATCTCTACCCTCTAGACCAGCGGACGTTGTTAGCAAATATCAACTTTAAAAGAGTTAGTTTGAAATAAATTGATCGTATCTAATTATATCAAATTGATCTAACATATAGTAATATATGATTACTAGCTTACCATCCCGGTACTTCGTTACCGGTTGTGTTGAATACTGGATAATAGAAGAATCAGGATTACTCTATCGATTTCCAAAAAAAAATTCCCTACATAGTCTTTGTTTTATTTACTTGTGGAAGTTTAAGTCTTCCATAAAAAAATATTTCAATGAATAATTTAAGCAATAAAATTTGAATAACTTCGCTAGTATGCTATCATGTTCGTTCCGGGGGAAAAATATATTGACAATTTTCGAGCCCTTTCGTCGGGATTTTGAGTGAATAAATATTTCAGTGAAAAAAGAAATTGGAATTAAAAAAATAAGTTTGAGGAAAAAAATATGGAGAAAAAAATTAAACATGAAAAATTTGAGTAAATATCATTTCATATTGTTCCCTGCTCTATTCCATTTTGTTCCCCGTTCTACTCCATTTCATTTCCAATTCCATCTCCTTCTTCTATGGTCATTATTATAGGAACAAAAAAAGTACCAAAAGTACACTTTATTACCTCCATTAGAAATGGAATTTCCAAAAAGTACCTCTTCCAGAATGTTTTATGTTCACCGAAGTATCCTATACTCCATATTTCAATTATATAGGATCATTGTTTCAGCAAATATTAAAAGTATTTTTTATCCCCGTAAAGAAACGGAATTTACAAAAAGTACTTTTCCACATCTTTTTTTTCACCGAAGGATTTTACATTCCAAATTTTAAGTTTCTATGACCATTATATTTTTTGGCACCTTTTCCAATTATATATATAGAGGGAAAAAATATGGAGAAAAAAGCTAAACATGAAAAATTTGAGTAAATATCATTCCATATTGTTCCCTGCTCTATTCCATTTTGTTCCCCGTTCTACTCCATTTCATTTCCAATTCCATCTCCTTCTTCTATGGTCATTATTATAGGAACAAACAAAGTACCAAAAGTACACTTTATTACCTCCATTAGAAATGGAATTTCCAAAAAGTACCTCTTCCAGAATGTTTTTTGTTCACCGAAGTATCCTATACTCCATATTTCAATTATATAGGATCATTGTTTCAGCAAATATTAAAAGTATTTTTTATGCCCGTAAAGAAACGGAATTTCCAAAAAGTACTTTTTCACAACTTTTTTTTCACCGAAGGATTTTACATTCCAAATTTTAAGTTTCTATGACCATTATATTTTTTGGCACCTTTTCCAATTTCAAGTTTCTATGATTATTATTTCAGGAAATAAAAAAGTACCAAAAAGTGCACTTTCGGTACTTTTAACAAAGCATACTTTTTATAGAAGGTACTTTTTACAAAAGGTACTTTTTATAAAAGGTACTTTTTATAAAAGGTACTTTTTATAAAAGGTACTTTTTATAAAAGGTACTTTTTATAAAAGGTACTTTTTATAAAGGGTACTTTTTATAAAAGGTACTTTTTATAAAAGGTACTTTTTATAAATGGTACGTTTTATAAAAGGTACTTTTTATTAAAGATTTTTTTTTTATAAAAGGTACTTTTTATAAAAGGTACTTTTCAAAAAGGTACTTTTTATAAAAGGTACTTTTTATAAAAAGTACTTTTTATAAAAGGTACTTTTTATAAAAGGTACTTTTTATAAAAGGTACTTTTTATAAAGGTACTTTTTATAAAAGGTACTTTTTATAAAAGGTACTTGATTTAAAAGGTACTTTTTATAAAAGGTACTTTTTATAAAAGGTACTTTTTATAAAAGGTACTTTTTATAAAAGGTACTTTTTATAAAAGGTACTTTTTATAAAAGGTACTTTTTATAAAAGGTACTTTTTATAAAAGGTACTTTTTATAAAAGGTACTTTTTATAAAAGGTACTTTTTATAAAAGGTACTTTTTATAAAAGGTACTTTTTATAAAAGGTACTTTTTATAAAAGGTACTTTTTATAAAAGGTACTTTTTATAAAAGGTACTTTTATAAAAAGTACTTTTTATAAAAGGTACTTTTTATAAAAGGTACTTTTTATAAAAGGTACTTTTTATAAAAGGTACTTTTTATAAAAGGTACTTTTTATAAAAGGTACTTTTTATAAAAGGTACTTTTTATATAAGGTACTTTTTATAAAAGGTACTTTTTATAAAAGGTACTTTTTATAAAAGGTACTTTTTATAAAAGGTACTTTTTATAAAAGGTACTTTTTATAAAAGGTACATTTTATAAAAGGTACTTTTTATAAAGGTACCATTATTTCAGTAAATTAAAAAAAGTACCAAAAGTACACTTTTTCATTTTACCCCCATAGAGTCAACATTGGCAAAAACCTACATTGCAAATTTTAAGTTTTTAGGACCATTATTTAAGAAAATATAAAAGGTACCAAAAGTACAGTTTTTTACCCTTTTTACCCCTAAGAATCAACATTGGCAAAATCCAGCCTTTGTAGATTTATATTCCGGGAGCTGAACCTACATTCAAAATTTCAAGTGTCTAGGACCATTTTTAAGGAAATATAAAAGTTACCAAAGGTACATTTTTTACCCCTTTTATCCCCTTAGAATCAACATTGGCAAAAATCCGGCCTTACTGGATCTATATTTCAGGAGTTGAACATACAGTCCAAATTTCAAGTCTCTGTGACCATTATTTCAGGAGATATAAAAAGTACCAAAAGTACAGTTTTTTACCCTTTTTGTCCCCTTAGAATCAACATTGGCAAAAAATTCGGCCTTACTGGATCTATATTCCGGGAGGTGGACCTACAGTCCAAATTTCAAGTCTCTGTGACCATTATTTCAGGAGATATAAAAAGTACCAAAAGTACAGTTTTTTACCCTTTTTGTCCCCTTAGAATCAACATTAGCAAAAATCCGGCCTTACTGGATCTATATTCCGGGAGGTGAACAGACAGTCCGAATTTCAAGTCTCTATGACCATTATTTCAGGAGATATAAGAAGTACCAAAAGTACAGTTTTTTACCCTTTTTACCCCCTTAGAATCAACATTGGCAAAAATCCAGCCTTAGTGGATCTATATTCCGGGAGGTTGACCTACAGTCCAAATTTCAAGTCTCTAGCTTCAGCGGTTTGGGCTGGGCGATGATGAATGAGTATGTCAGTCAGTCAGTCAGTCAGTCAGTCAGTCAGTCACATTACTCTTTTATATATATAGATATCCAATTAAATATGTTATTCACTTGTACACAATTTTCAAAAAGACTTAGAAAATTTTTGATAAAATTTGCAAAAAAAAAAAAATTGGAATGACGTACAGCGCTATTAAGGGCTTCCATGGTAAGCTTAAACAATAATTTTAATATAGCGGTATGCCTTATTTCCAAGTCATAGCCTTCCAAAGTGAAATAAGACTTTGGCTTATAAATTTGAAATTTTTCATGGAATCAGGAAATCAGAATTAGATTTGAGATCGGGTTCCAAAAATCATTGATAATTTGATCATTTAAACCAAATATAGCTATTATTAACTATATAAATGCAATATAAATTTTTAAAAATGATTGCAAAAATTCAAAAAGTAAAATTTTTTAAGTTCTAAAAAAAAAACAAATGCAATAAAAAAGTGTTTTCCATTTAAAAAAAAATTAAAAAAATATATTTTTTTCTGGAATCGAACTCGGGTTCCCAAAAATGATAGATAATTTTATAATAAATTAAATATAGTTATATATAACTATATAACAGTAATATAATTTTTTAAAAATGATTGCAAAAATTCAAAAAAAGAAAAATTTTTAGTTCTAAAAAAAAAAAATGCAATAAAAAAGTGTTTTCTATTTAAAAAAATAAAAAAAAATATATTTTTTTTCTGGAATCGAACTCGGGTTCCCAAAAATTATAGATAATTTTATAATAAATCAAATATAGTTATATATAACTGTATAAAAGAAAAATATTTTTTTTTTTAAAATGATTGCAAAAATTCCAAAAATGGAAATTTTTTAGTTCTAAAAAAATTAAACGCAATAAAAAGTGTTTTCTATTTAAAAAAAATAAAAATAAACTTTTTTTTTCTCGACTGGGCCGGGAATCGAACTCGGGTTTCCAAAAATCATATGTAATCTTATATGATACAATAAAAAGTTTTGTATAACCATATATGTTGATACACAAAAATAAATTTTGAAATACTGGCATATATAATTATATATGGCTAGTTGTTTGGCCAAAAAAATATTTTTTTTATACATGATTATATCAAAATCTATATTCTATTACATATGCGACCATTTATAAATATATATTGAGTTTTGACGAAATTTGCGTATATATAGTACCATACAAACACAGATATGTTATCGTTTAAGACACATATAATTATATCTATTATTTTTGTTGGAAATTTTTTTAGTATGGAACCATATATAATTTTAAATGGTATTATATTAGTCATATATAATTATACATAAATTAATACTGGATTTTTTGTTTAGTAAAGTCCTATACATAATTAGATATAAAGTAACGTATAATAATGTACGAAATCGGATTAAGTTTTATGTGCAACGTATGATTACATCTACCATTTATATTAATATATTATGAACAATATAATTAGATATGATTTTATATGACATCATTTAAAAAAATTGGAAAATTTCAAAGTGAGATATAATTTTATACTTTGACTCATATAGTTGTATATGATTTTATGAAAACATATAAAATAATATACATTTATATAAATTCCTTTTTACTCGGGAAGACTATGTTTTAAAAAAAACTTAGAAAATAGTTTATCATATATAATTATATCAAGTTTAACTTATATATAATTAAATCCAGTTTATCTTATCGGGTATATAATTGCATCAAATTATATTTGACTTGAATTTGAACAAAATTTTAAAAAAGACTTAGAAAATTTTTGCTAAAATTTGTGATTTTTTTTTTTAGTTTATTTGCTGAGCTAATAGGGGGTTTAATACTGAGTTCAACAACATGATTTTCATCTTCCAATGCTCTTAACTTTCCAAGTTATAAAGCTTTAAAGAAAAACGGTTTTTGGCTTATGAGCTTCACATTTTTCATCGGATCCAAATTTTCTTTCTGCCGTTGTATATTTAATAAAAATACCTTTAAAATGGTATAAAACATGTATAAACTTTTTTACTCACAAACGGCCAAATAATGAGTTTTAAGTTTTTTTCGGAAGTTTTTTCAGACAAAAATAATTTTATCTGAAAATATTGCTAACATAAGTTCGAACCAAATACACTTTTAATTATTGGAAACAAATAAAGCTTTGATTTGAGCTTGATCTGAGTACTTTAGCTCTCTTAAAACCAGAGATATTGATGGTTAAACATTAAAGTTTTAAAATATTTTTTTCTTCGGATTAAATAATATATAATTATATCAAAATATAATTATTTTTGAAATATTTTTGTTAAAATTCAGGGATTTTATTTTTTTTTAAATTTGAAAAACGAAAACGCATTAAAAAATCATTTAGATTAAAAAAAATTTAAAAAAAAAATAATTTTTTTCTTGACTTAGTCGGGAATCGAACTCAGGGTCCTCAAGAATTATATATTATCATATATGATGCAATATAGAAAGTTATATTACTATATATAAATAATATTTATTTCTAAATATTATCATAAAAAATAAATTAATCAATATTTTTAAGTTTAGTAAAAAATTAAAGCTTCTAAAACATATTTTCTTTAAAAAAAAAGTTAAAAAAAACAACTTGTTTTCTTAGCTCAGCCGGGGATCGAACCCAGGGTCTCTAGGAACCATATATTAACTTATATGATGTAATATATAAAATTATATAACTATAAATAAATAATATTTATTTTTCGATTTCATCATAAAAATTTAATTATTCAATATTTTTAATTTTAGAAAAAACAAAAAGCTTTAAAAACATATTTTCTTTTTTAAAAAATTAAAAAAAAAATATTTTTTTTCTGGGTTGAGCCGGGAATCGAACTCGGGGTCCCCAAGCATCATATATTATCTTATATGATCTTATATAAAGTTACACACAACTATTTAAGTTATATGCATTTTTTAAACATTTAACTTTTAAAATCCAATATGCATTTTTTTAAGTTTTAAAATACAGTGGATTAAACAGATTTTTTTTCTATTTAAAAATTTATAGAATTTATATATATTTTTTTTTGACTGATTTTAGGTGCTTTGAGAATCATATATAATTATACAAGCTCTCTTGTATACTTAAATAAAAATATATATGATGCAACATTAAAAAAAAATATTGAAATACTGTCATATAAAAGTATGCATAATTATATATAAAATATTGTGAAAGAAAAAAATATTTTTTACCTTATACAATTGTATAACATTTTATATGGCGTTACATGTGCCACCATTTAAAATTATATATAGAGTTTAAAAAAAAAATCTATTTATATGGTACCTTACAAAACTATATACGGTATCTCATAAGCCATTTATAATTATATCTTTGATAATATTAAAAAAATAAATGTTTGATGCCATGTATAGTTTTATATAACTGTATATAGAGTTATATGTGCGACCATATATAATTATATTTGAAATTTTTTTTTTTTCGTTTTTTAAGATGGAACCATATATAGTTTTAAATGGTTTCTTGTAAGTCATATATAATTTTAAATGGTTTCTTGTAAGTCATATATAATTATATATATAATGATATTGGATTTTTTTTAAATATGCTCGTATACGTTATTTGATATTAAGTCACATATAAATATGTATGCAATCAGATTAAGTTATATGTGTCACATATGATTATGTCTCCCACATGTATTTATATATTAATATGGTTATCATTAGATGTAATTTTATATAACTCCATTTAAAAAATTTGGAAAAACTCAATGCGAGATATAATTATGTACTTTGTTTGATATGAAAACATATTATTTCATATGGCTATATATGGGGCATTCCAAGCCAAATCACTCACTTTTAGACCCGACCCCTTTCGATTTATTTTATTTTTGGATATGTTTTAGTACTTATTAAATGCAACTTGGACACCAATTTTCTGCCATTTATTCCAAGATGGTGTTCAGTAATCAATTTTTCAAAATGGCAATTTTCTCAAAAAAATTAAGAAATTGAAATTTTTAATTAATTTTGACCATTAAAAAATATAGATATTTTAAAAAAAGTTGGACAACGTTTTGTTGGTATTTAAATGTAGTTTTAGAAAAAAGATATGAAAAAATTATTCCAAGTAATTATCACTTAATTTTTGACGTTTAAAAATTAAAATCGACTTTTTGAAAAAGTCTGAAACCTTCGATTTTTTTGTAAAAAACTATAAAAAATCTACTCTAAATTACGCAACTTTTAAGCGATAATTCGAGATGTGATCACAATTCTTCCTATTTTTTTTTAAATTTTTTAAATTGCACCTTTTATTTTTTGGCTCTGATTTATTTTATATGGTGCTCCAAAAAAAATAAATTGGTAGATACTGACCCTAACTTACCCTAGATGTATTCATTTGGAGGTACAAATACGTCTCAAAAAAATTTAGGACGATCGGACATGGGTAAGGCGTTTAGCATGGTCCTTGAAGTTTAAAAAACGGATTACAAGGAAAAATATGAATTTTTTTTCTGTTTTCACAATTTTTTTGGTGTTTTAAGTTAAGTTTTAATTCAAATGATTACAGAATTATGATGTGGGGTAAAATGCCTTTCTAATAAGGTACTAAAAACTAAAATCGGTTGAAAATCAGCCGAGTTATTACAACTTCCCCAGGCATCTAACGTGTGTCATACCACTTGATTAAAGAATACGAGTCCATTTATTTAAATTTATTGAAATTTTCTACTGTAATAACATTTTTTCATTATTCATGTTTCAGGGTAAATTTTTTTTTGGTTTTTCCAAATTTTAAAACAAAAAACTTTTTTTTTTTTAAGTAGAGATTTCAAAAGGGTGTTGAACATGAAGGCATTTTTAGCATTAATTTAAAACATGTTAGCAAAACGCAATATGAAAGATACTTGTCATCTAAATACATTTGAACTTGAAGAATGAAAAAATGTTATTACAGTAGAAAATTTCAATGAATTTCAAAAATCGGATTGTATTGCTCAATCAAGTGGTCTGCCATACGTTAGATGCCTGGGGAAGTTGTAATAACTTGGCTGATTTTCAACCGATTTAAGTTTTTGGTACCTTATTAGAGAGGCATTTTACTCCGTATTATAATTCTGTAACCACTTGAATTTAAACTTAACTTCAAACACCAAAAAAATTGAGAAAACAGAAAAAAAAATTCATATTTTTCCTTGTAATCCGTTTTTTAAACTTCAAGGACCATGCTAAACGCCTTACCCATGTCCGATCGTCCTAAATTTTTTTGAGACGTATTTGTACCTCCAAATGAATACATCTAGGGTAAGTTAGGGTCAGTATCTACCAATTTATTTTTTTTGGAGCACCATATAAAATAAATCAGATCCAAAAAATAAAAGGTGCAATTTTAAAAATTAAAAAAAAAATAGAAAGAATTGTGATCACATTTCGAATTATGGCTTAAAAGTTGCGTAATTTAGAGTAGAATTTTTATAGTTTTTTACAAAAAAATCGAAGGTTTCGGACTTTTTCAAAAAGTCGATTTTAATTTTTAAACGTCAAAAAATAAGTGATAATTACTTGGAATCATTGTTTCATATTTTTTTTCTAAAACTACATTTAAATACCAACAAAACGTTGTCCAACCTTTTTTAAAATATTTTTATTTTTTAATGGTCAAAATTAATTAAAAATTTCAATTTCTTAAATTTTTTGAGAAAATCGCCATTTTTAAAAATTGATTACTCAACACCATCTTGGAATAAATGGCTGAAAATTGGTGTCCAAGTTGCATTTAATAAGTACTAAAACATATCCAAAAATAAAATAAATCGAAAGGGGTCGGGTCTGAAAGTGAGTGATTTGGCTTGGAATGCCCCATATACATACATCAAATAATGTAAAATTATATGTATTCATTTTTACTCGGGTTGGTAAACATTTCTTCATTTCTGATCAGGTTATTCTGGTATTTTTCTATTATTTTCGTAAATAAAAAATGCATGACGATAGTAAGTTTCGATAAAAAATGCCGTAGTTCGGGAACTGGTTTCCAAATTTTTGAGGAAATTGAGGTTCACAAAACCTTTAGGAGAGAAATGCGTATGCAGCCATGTATGCGTGTCAGAAAATGGTTGGAAATACATGGGGTCTGAGACCAAGACTTATAAACTGGATATTCACGGCAACACAGGCACACGGTGCAGTAGTGTGGGTGCCACGTACCTGAACAGGGTTAATAGAGTAGCTGCCTTAAGTATCACTGGAGCACGAATGACAACATCCACCCATGCTTTATATAAGATTCTGGACTTACCATCTTTGGATCTTAACATCCAGGAATACACACTTAGGATTCAGCTGAGACTAGGTCAAAATTGTGTGCTAGGTTAGGTTAGGTTGTAAGTGGCTGCTGACGTTTTACGTCAACACACGTAGACTCTGAGGTCCATTGTGATACCACGGGACCGTAATAGGTTTCCCTACTAGTCTCTGTCGTTAAAACAGTTTGGGCTTCTTATGAAACTCCTTAGATGTTGAATTTTGACATCCGACAAATCAGAAAGATCGTACAGCTCCCTAGATCCCAGTGAAGCAAGTCTCTGACCAGAAAGTGCCGGGCAATGGCAAATAAAGTGTTCGATAGTTTCCAACTCCTCTTCATCCGTGCAACTTCGGCAAAAGTCATTCGACGGCACATTTAACAGCTCTGCGTGCTTCCCTATAAGACAGTGTCCGGTAATTATAGAAACCACCGTCGAAATCTCTCCTCTTGGAAGCGATATCAGCTCACTTGTGCGCCCCTGATTAAGAGAAAGCCAAACCAGTCGTGTTGTCTCATACGTCCATCCATTTGCCCATCTTTGATTGGTCTCCGTCGCAGAACAAAGTTTGCAAGTTTCTAGAGGCATACCAACACATTCCAATTCTGTTGGAACCTGTAAGGTAGTTCCTAGTCTTGCAAGCTCATCGGATTTGCAATTCCCTGGAATGTCTCTGTGCCCTGGGACCCATATGAGTCGTATGTTAAACTGCTTGGCCATCTCATTTAAAGACATGCGGCAGTTAAGGAAAGATCCTGTTTTCAGAAACATTGAATCCAGGGACTTTACCGCGGCTTGACTGTCAGTATAGATGTTGACTGCGGTTGTAGACAAGACACTGCAGCCAGTCAGCCACTTCCTTTATTGCCAGCATCTCTGCCTGGTAAACACTGCAATGATCTAGCAATCTTCGAGCCAGGCTCAATCCAAGCTCTTCCAAATAGACTCCAAAGCCTACTTGTTCGTGTAGCCTCGATCCATCTGTGTAAAAAATTTATTGTGGCTCCACTAGCCGGAATGTCCCCCATCCAAGACTCCCTGGATGGTGTTATAGTGGTAAAGTGGCGCTCAAAGAGGCTCAAGGAGGGAGCACAGTCCACATTTTGTGGTATTGTTATCTTCTTCAAGATTGCGCTATGGCCACAATCGCTGCTCCTCCATTGCAGCGTGATATTAAGTCGAATTGCCGACGCAGCCGCATACTGCCTACCCAATATGTCCAATAGTATCAGGTGAAGGAGGATTTCTAATGCAGCCGTAGGTGTAGTACGAAGAGCACCTGTGATGCACATCGAAGCCATTCTCTGTACCTTCGTGATAAAGACACAGTTAGCTTTCGTTTCTAAAGCAGGCCACCAGACAATGATTCCATACAGCAAAATTGGACGCAACACTGCTGTATAGATCCAATGAACGACTTGAGGGCTAAAACCCCATCGTTTTCCAATGGCCCTTTTACAGGAATATAAAGCAATTGTTGCTTTTCTCACCCGTTCCTCAATATTACGCCTGAAATTCAACTTTCTATCTAGAAATACTCCAAGATACTTGGCTCTATCTGAGAAGGTGATTTCAGTGCCGTCCAGAGAAATAGGATCAAAAGCAAGAATCTTATTTTTCCTTGTAAACAAAACAAGCTCTGTTCTACTTGGATTAACTCCCAGACCACATTCTCTTGCCCATTTAGACAGATCTTTCAGAGAACCCTGAAGAATGTCCCTCAATATTGGCAGATGCTTCCAGATTGTGTGCTAAATGTTCGGGACTATAGACACAAAACTCATACGAAACCATCGATATGAGGACTGTGTGACTGATTATATGACTCCACATATCGTTTGGGATGCAGGTATAACAATTTAAATACCATCTAGGGTATTCTGGGAAAATCCACCTGTAGGAACATCACATCGAAGTCTACAAGGATGGATCAAAGATGTTACAGGGAATATGTAGCAGTATCTATCTACTGTGAGAAACTGGGAATTGAACGCAGTTTAAGGATACAGCTGTAATATTTTTCAGAGGGAGCTGTATGCAGTGTCGAAGGCAGCCAGGCTTATTTCAATAAGACCGATCTACTTTAGTGAGATCATTATTTACATTGACAGTCAAGCGGCTTTAAGGGCACTATGTAATATTCAATCAAAGGTAGTCAGCCGTTGTCGCCAAGAGCATATGGCTCTCATCGAACAACACTCTTTAAGACTGTGCTGGGTTTCAGGTCATCAAAATATACCAGGAAACGAGAAAGCTGACGAGTTAGCTCTTATGGACGCAGTTTTACCATTCAGTTCAATCATGACCGACGTGCATCCCGGCCTGGATGCGATTTAATTCAAAATAAGGAGAACATTTGAACGACAGGAAGATTTAAAATGGGAAAGCAGCAAAGACTATATTCAGACGAAGGCCTCGTGGGGGAAAAAGTGTCCAAAAACGCTTTTTTTATTTGGAAAAAACAGATCTAAATACAGGCCATACTGGCTTAAAGCTTATTTGAAAAGTTTAAATTTGATCAGAGATGAATTGTGCAGATAGTGTGGGGACGAAGAGATAGTGAAAGATTATTTTTATTATCTTTGTCAGTGCACTGCTCTATCTCGCACTAGATTTAATTGTTTTGGCTCTTACTTCTTTCAGGCACTGGAGGAACTTAGAGATGTCCACCCATTGAAGATGCTGAAATATATTAGGCTGAGTAAACTCTTTGAAACATATGTGGGGACATAAATCATCAACTTAAAAAGTGATTCTTATTTGATCGGTTTGAAGGGGGGTCAAGAATAAATTTGCACCAACAAATTGGTGCAAATGGAACTTTTTTTGTCTATGTTGCGGTATGATTTTCATATTTGTGTACTATCATTTTATGTCTATTCAGAGCTTTTTGAAGAACATGAGCTAGAATGCTGAAAATTGGCACACACTACCAGGGCTAGAGGGTTGGGCGGAGAGTTTTGTCGAAAAATTGGCTTCCCAGTTGAAAAATGTGTCACTGAGGAAATTTCAACAGTGATTCCTTGAGGAAATGTCTTCAGGTTCTGACAAATCATAGGTAATCCTTGATGACATGTCCTAACATAGTCAGCATTGAATGTTTTGCTTTAAGAGTGTGTACAATTCCTCTAAGACGTCTAAAAGGAAATGTCTTCAGAATAGCAGTATATTAAATAAGGATCTTAAATCTGGACAACTCTTCAATTTCCAAGAAAAATATGGAAACATTATCGATTTATTTAAAATAAAATCAAAATCTAACAAGTAGAAAAAAAGTAATAAATAGACAAACAATTTTCAAAATAAAGTTTGGAACAAGTAGTTAGGTGTGGGACTAATAAACTGGAGGTTCCAGGTTCAAATCCAGTTGGGACCAAAAAAAAGGCGAAAAGTTTTTTTCTAAATATGAGAAAGATAATTTATAAAGGAAAATGGATAAAAGTAAGAACTAAAGGAAATAAGAATTTTGTTTTTATTTTGGCATGACCTACGTCAGACATTTCTCTAAAGAAGTCTGTGGTGACATGTCCTCAGAAGGTCAGCCCTAAACACTGCTGACTTTGAATGAGGACATTTTGAAAATTTGTATGAAACTGTTCTCAATCCAGTACATAGAGATGTCTTGTGGATGTCAGCAGTGACTCTGAAATGTCACCGCTCCGTCACTGAGGATGGCTCGAGGACGTTGCCAACTGGGTTGGAAAAATTAAGATTTTTTTACATTTTAGCTATTTTTAAGCCCCCCCCATTGAATAAGAAATCTAAAAATTTCCAAGCATCATGATAACATGCTTGGAAATTTTTTCTTTTTTTTTTGTTTGTAGTACAAAAATGTTGAAGGCAGACTTGAAAGCAAAAGGTCAAAATCCGAAAGCGAATTTGTTAAACAGTGTATTCAGTAAAATCGGCCTATTGACAACTTAAATAAATAATCTAACAAAAGACGGATGCATCGGTCCATTTTTTAACTTAAGACCCACTTACCTTGAACTACTATAACTTTTATACTTGTTTTTATACCCTACACCACACTGTGGTACAGGGTATAATGAGTTTGTGCTGATGTTTGTAACTACACGAAATATTGGTCCTAGACCTACCTTCAAGTATACCGGTCGACTCAGAATAACTTTTTGAGTCGAAATAGCGATGTCCGTCCGTCCGTCTGTCCATCTATAGGTTTAAGCACGATACAGGTCGCAATTTTCAAACAATTGACTTGATATTTGAATCTTAAGCATTTTTTGGCACAAGAACGAAGCTTATTGATATTGAAAAAAATCGGTCCATATTAAGACCTAGCCCCCATACAAACGCCCCCTTTGGATTAGGCTTAAATGACTCTAAAAACTGTTTTTTAATAGATAATCAAATCAGGTAATCAAATTTTGTATGCACGAATCATCACTCCAAATTTCAAAGGAATCGGGTCAGTCATTCTTGTAGTCCCCATACAAACCACCCTCCCGATATTCACATAATTCCCTCAGAATTCCTAAAAATGGAAATATTTGATAACAACTTTATTTTTAGGTGTTAAACGCGTACTTTAGTAACCAAATCAAATTGGAATATAATTGGACCATTTTTGGACTTATTGTTAGTCCCCCATATAAAAATTTCTACCGATATTTATTTAAATCGGTCTATTGGCAAAAAAATAAACCAATTCCACTAAAATTTTATCTGTTTAAATAAAGATCTAACAAGAGATAGATCCAATCGGTTCGTGTTTTGACTTGGGACCCATTTTCCGGAAAACACTGGTGTAGGGTATCATGGTCGCTCTTGACCGACTATAACTTTCTTACTTGTTTTTTTGTATATTGCTCCTAAAAGGCAACTGTTCCGACTCCGACGCTAAGCGAAATCGAAAAAAGTAATCTCTCGACTTTATTAGAAAATGAAAATTTTGCGGCCCGCCCCATTTTGTGGGCGTAGAACATAAGTGCAAAAATATAATAAATGAATTTCAAAACAATTATCGCTAGGAGAAAGGTGTTTCACGGCGTAAACCACCCACCTTCCCAAAACGCTCCTGTAAATTTTTGTTTACATTTTTTTTTTTTTAAATTTTGAAGGATATGAAAAATTCGGCACAGCCGAATTGTGTTTTTTTTTCAAGGTTGGCAATCGATACCCACCTAGAATAACGGCATTTGGCTATTGTACCGCAACCAATAAAGATATGGACATTTTTAAAAGCGATTATGAAAGTCGATGAAATTTCTAATATTTCTGATGTGTCACTTCGTGTTTGTAACGGTTGATTTTTGTTATAAAGGCCAATACCGTTAAAATACCGTTTCAAACGGTATTATAAAGGTATTGGTCTATATTTGGTAAATCAACCGATACAAAGACGAAGCGACACATCAGATATATTAGAAATTTCATCGACTTTTATAAAAGCTTTTAAAAATGTTCATATCTTCAAATACCGTTTTTCTAGGTGGGTATCGATTGCCAGCCTTGGTTTTTTTTTTAACGTTAACTTACTTGTCCATTATAAATTTATATATTCCACTTAATGTTAAACGTTGATTTGGTGCACTGCTTATGGCCATAGCAATTAGAGCGATATAGGAAAATGGTGGTTTTTCAGGACGATGAGAATTTTGTAGAAATGACCATGGATAAGACCACATATTACTATGCATGGCCATTAAAGGATGTATATTTGGTATATTGCCATAAAAATATGAACTAGGAGAAGCCGACGGTGAATTATCCGATATCATTGCAGGTATTGGTGAACTACCAATTGATGGATCTAAATAATCCGAACGAGGTAACATATTGGCACTGTTGGGTAATTGTGCCAAATTTAAATAATACGGAGAGGGTAACATGATGATTAAAGGGAAAACTTAACTTTAATAATTTTTTTTTGGAATATTTAAATATTTTTTTTTTTATAATTTCTCTAGTTTTTTTTGCAGTTCACTTGGTTTTTGCACAATGTAGTTTTAAATATTTTTTTTTATCAATTTTTTTTATAACTTTTTGTTTTTATTTTAAAAATTTCCCGTTAATATTTAAATTTTTTTTACGTTTGGAATATAAATTTCCATTTCTTTGGCGCTTTTAATATTTAACTTTATCCGTTTTGTGTACTTTGCTCGACAACGGCCAAATGAAAAAAAAAACATCAATCCCGAAAAATCAGTTGTTTCAGTTAGTTAAATTCTAGTGATGATTTCGAAAATTCTCACTCAGAATTTGTTTTTTTTTTCGTTGGTTCTCAGAGGAACATGAAAAAGATGATCTATGTAAACAAAAATCACACGTACCGTACTACTTGTTACGCTTTCATAACAATTTGAACGGAACAACAATATTCCGGCGTACACAACAATAAAAACAAAAAAAAAAATATTATTGAGTTTGTTACGCGCGGTTTGTGGGATGATCTTTGAATATATTTTAAATTTTAAATAGAGCGCTCTAAAATATTTTCTTTAAAAGACAAATCTCTCTTAAGATTGCTAGGCTAGAATAAATACAAAAAAAGTCGTAAAATATTTCCTCAATTTTCCTCCCATTCAATATGCGCTAAAAGGCAAAGTAAACATTTGATCACATGTTGATTTCTTTCTTATTGTAGAACAAAACTAAAAACACTTAAAGGGCACGAGTGCTCCGTCCGTATTCATAATGTATGGATTTTAAAATCCGTAGTCGTATGTGTTTACTTATATCCCTTTTTCTGTTGTTGTTGTTGTTTTTTATCACTAAAAATTACCATAAAAAAAGGGTTCTGGCAAAATGATCATAAAAAAGTCGTAAAATAATTTTATTGTTTATAATCAAAAAAAGTTTCACTTTTTTCTCTCATCTTTTCTTTTTGTAGTTTCTACTGGTGTCATTTCTCATTTCCAGACATACCAGATAGATAGATAGTTTCTTCTTATTTACAATCTCTTCCATTTTTAAATTTTTATTGTGTTTTTCTAAATATTTTTCTTTCTGTTTAATTTCTATTAACCACATTAATCATTGTTGCAATTGCATGCGGTCAGATCGATAAAATCCCTATAAAAATTATTGTAAACTCTGGTCAAAAAGTATAAAATATAATAAAAGTACCAAAATAGTATAAGTAATTAAGCAAAACTTTGTAATAAAATGTTATCACTTTTTTATAAAAAGTTTCAAAATATTTTTTTTTTTTAAATTCTGATTAATTTTTATTAATAAATAAAAATTGTTTTATTCGACCTTTAAAATATTATATTTTGTGAGGATGTTTATTCTGGCTCGAGGTCATTATTTTCTTTACTAATTGAAACCATGATATTCTCATAGTATAATTTTCAAGAAAATTATTTTTTGTTTTAAATTTATTTATGTTGGTCATTTTTGCAAGACTTAATCGACACGTGTTTCGGAATTTGTCAAGATTCCATTGTCAAGATTATTTAGCAAAAATAGAAACGATATACTACAAAGTAGCAAACGAGTCTAATGACAAATCGTTTTTGCACAAACTAAAACATTAATACATATTCGACTCTATCCACAATGTGAATTAGAAAGACGAAGAAATTGTACTATGCTAGTAAGTAACAATTGTCAATAACCAACAAAAATATTTAAAACATTTTACATACGATAGTCCATTGGACGCCACAGTGATGAATAGCCCAAGAAAATACAAGCAAATTACAAAATTGTTATGAAATTTAAAATTCAAATGCGATTTTCTCGAAAAAACGACGAACGTGTTTCTGATTTTTTTTTTGTGGATGGACAAACATCCAAACTTAAAAAAAAAAAATAAAAAAAAAATAAAAAAAAAGTGGCCGGATTTTTGATAAATTGACTTTTTAAAAAAATGGAAAATTTCAGAACTGGTTCTGAAAATTTAAAAAAGAAAAAAAATTTAATCGATAGCCCATACAAAACTATATAAATTTTTGAGAATGTGGTGCATTCCGTTTTAATGTGATAAATATTTAATCAAGGCAACTCGCAACAAATTTTACAATTTTTCTAATATTTGACCACGGCTCCTAAGTCCAGTTTTTGAAAATTTGAAAAACCAAAAACGCAATTTTCTTAGTTCCATGTAGGGCTATCCAAACAACCTATTCAGAAATTAAAGGGACACATGTTTTTCTGTAGCGGGACATTTGGTGTGGAATGCCTCATATGTTCTTTGTTAGTACTTTTTTTAGTGTCGCGATTAGTGTATTCGGCATTTTACCAAATACCGAATATTTGGTATTCGATTTCAACAGAATATTGCCGAAATACGCCTATCTAAAAAATAAAAAAAGTAGCAGACTAAAAAACAACAACACTTTAAGGGACAAATTGCACGTTTCGCACTATGCAATGTGCCCTATTATGACACATGTCACATCTGAAATGTGCCAAGTGCCAGTTATGGGCCATCGCACATTTCAGATGTTTTTTTTTTAATAATTGTTTTAAGAAATAAAATAATTAAGTTTTATAAAAAGAACCAATACAGCTCTAATTTTCAAAAAAATAAATTGTACCAAAATAATACGTTTTTATAATAGTACCAAAAAAGTACTTTTTTTTACAAAGAAGTACCAAAACAGATTTTCTTTAATTATATTTATCAAAATAATTTTTTATAAAAAGTACCATAATAGTACATTTTAATTACAAACTGTTATAGTTTTTACAAAATAGAACTTTCTATAAAAAGTACGAAAATAGATTTTTTTTTTGTAAAATGTACCAAAATAAGACGTTTACATATAAAATTACAAAAAGTAGTACTTTTTTTATAAAATGTACCGAAATAATACGTTTTTATAAATAGTCCCAAAATAGTACTTTTTTATAAAAAAGTACCACAACAGATATTTTAATTATAATTATCAAAATAATATATTTTTTTTAAAAGTACCATAATAGTACATTTTAATAACAAACTGTAATATTTTTTACAAAATAGTACTTTTTATAAAAAGTACGGAAATAGTACTTTTTTTTTATAAATGTACCAAAATAATACGTTTTTATAAATAGTACCAAAGTAGTAAATTTTTAGAATTTTTTAATAATAATTATAGATTTTTTAATAATAATTACCAAAATAATGTTTTTGCATAAAAAAGTACAGTAATAGTACATTTTGAAAGAAGTTATAAAAAACAACAACGCTGCGTTTAGCACTGTGCAATCTGGAATGTGCAATGTGCCCTAGTATGACTCATGTCACATCTGAAATGTGCCGAGTGCCAGCTTGGGCCATCGCACATTTCAGATGTTTTTTTTTAATAATTGTTTTAAGAAATAATATACTTTTTTAAGAAAAAAAAGTCCTTTTTTTTTTTTTTGGGAAAATAGTACTTTTTTAACAAAATAGTGCTTTTTTAAAAAAAATAGTGCTTTTTTTAGAAAAAAGTACTTTTTTAGAAAAAATAGTACCTTTTTTTAGAAAAAATAGTAGTTTTTTAGAAAAAATAGTACTTTCTTAGAAATAATAGTACTTTTTTTTAGAAAAAAGGAGGTACTTATTTAGAAAAAGCAGCACTTTTTTTTGGTAAAATAGTACTTGTTTAGAAAAAAATTTACTTTTTTTCCTAAAAAGTATTATATGTATAAGAAAATACAGTACTTTTTTGGATAAAAAGGAATTTTTAGAAAAAAATACTTTATTAAAAAAGTATTTTTTTAAAAAAAGTATATTTTTACTACTTTTTTTCTAAAAATGTACCTTTTCTAAAAAAGTACTTATTATTATTATTAAAACTGCTTATTATGGTCCCAGCGTTGCCAGGTACTTTTCTTCGTTGACCCTAAAAATATCACAAAATATCCCTAAAAACCCCAAACCGTGAAAAATAGGGGTTTTAATCGCAAAAAAATTATATTTTCTTAATTTTTTACAAAAATAATTATAAATAGTAATTGTATTTCGAAGATTTTGCAATTAAAAAATCCCCAAACGAGTAAATAAACAGCTTTCGCCAATGTTAATATACATTTTACAGCTGAAAAATGCACATATTACAGAATACACTACGTTAAATCGTACCAAAGAGTGCTCATCACTGAAACTTTGTTTAAAAATCGTTGTTTACATCAAAAATTGCTGGTTTAATGGATAAAATTTTGAATATCCCCAAAAAATCCCCAAAATAATTTTCGAAATCCCCACAAAAATCCCCAAATGAGATTTCTTGTCGCATGAAATCCCCAACTTTGGGGATTAATCCCCAAGTCTGACAGCCCCACGAATACAATTTCATGTGTATTTACCTTTTTATAACGAACACCCATAAATATTTTTAAACGAGTGGCAATCATGTTTATCAAACTAACAAGAGGTTGTAACTTTTTGGATTATATTATAATTTTGATAAAATTTATTTATATTTTTACTGGGCTATTCATAATGAGTAAATTAAATCTATTGTAGGTTTATTTGACTGATATTGCATGAATATTTGTCAAATAAACCTACTTTAAGTACACTTTAAGTATTATGAATAAAGGCCTTAATGATTTCTTTTTAATAAGAATTTTTTTTACGAAAAAAACATCAAATAAAACAAAATTGGATCTATTTTTTTGGAAATAAAACTGGGTTGATAAAAAATATATCCCGCTTATAACGAACTTCGCTTATAACGAACTATTTTAACTAGTCGCTAGGAGTTCGTTATAACCGGGTTCGACTGTAGTAAATAGTGTACAATTAGTACTTTTTATAAAAAGTACCAAAATACTACTTATTTTAAAAAATAATAAAATTATTAATTTTGAAAGTACAGCTCTTATTTTCTTTGTAAAAAAAATAACCAACATTGTATAAGTATTTAAACAATATGTACTAAGAGTTAATATTTAGTACATTTTAATAAAAAGTAAAAACTTGGTAAGTTTTTGTAAAAATTAGTCACATAGTATTTTTTTTTAAATTACCAAAATAAATATTTTTTTATAAAAAGAACCAAAATAGTACTTTTTAAAAAAAAGTACTTTAACAGTATTTTTTTAAAGATCCAAAACAATCAAAATAGTAAAAAGTTCAAAAAATAGTACTTTTTTATAAAATGTACCAAAATAATACGTTTTTATAAATAGTACCGACATAGAAATTTTTTATAAAAAAAATACCAAAACTGATTTTCTTTAATAATAATTATCAAAATAATATTTTTTTTATAAAAAGTACCAAATAGTACATGTTAATAACAAACTGTTATATGTTTTACAAAATAGTACTTTTTATAAAAAGTAAGAAAATAGTACTTTTTTTATAAAATGGTTTTTATAAGAGGTTTTTATAAAAAATTACAAAAACTAGAACATTTTTTTATACACTCAAAAAAATACGTTAGTAGATTTACTAATTTTTTTTTGCTAACGCTAGTTAGCTAACTTTTAACAAATTTTTAGTTGAGATTACCATGTTAGCAAAAATATCTTGGAAACTTCATTTAGCGCATTAGCAATTTTAAACAAAATTTGAACTAATTTTTTTTGCTAGATTTAAAATTGAGTTGACCAAATTCTTACAAGCTTTTTTGCTAATATTAGCAAAATAAATGGTAAACTTTTTTTAATTTTCAGAAAACTTAAAATGGCGCTATCTCGGAAACTAAGCCAGATAGAGCAAAATGGAGGCCATTTTTGGTTCTCGGGCTCTCCATAGTATCGCCGGTCCTCTTCACATGTGTGGACCCTAATGGGCCCTAACTTTGGATCCAAAAAAGTTAGCATTCCCGAAAATTTTAAAATGCTCATATCTCGGTAAATATTGCCGACACAACAAAAAGTCCGAAACCTTTTTTGTAGTTCTCAACACGTAGACCGCAAAATAGTCAAAAGCCCTCCGAGTAATATTTTTGAAGTTATCGAGTTTTTTAATTCTCAAGACCCCAGTGGTCCCCCACGTATCTCAAAAACTAAGCAAGGAAGAGCAAAACGGACACAAATTTTGGATCAAAAACTATGATGATTTTTAAGGAACTCAACTAGGTCTAGGCCCATCGGGGTCTGGACCTATCGGGTCCGAACCCAATGGGGTCCTCAGATGTGTATGAACTAGAGATGCGCGCGTGACACGAATTTTTCGTGATTCACGTGACTCACGCGTGAATCACGCGTGATCGTGAGTGAAATTTATTTTTACTCACGTGATCGTGAGTGCACGTGATTATAAAAAATAGTTTCGTGCGTGAGCGTGCGTGAGTAATTTTTTTGTCGTGAGTTTGCGTGATTGTTTTGTGCAGTTTGAAACAGAAAACGAGTAAAAAAATCGTCATTATATTGAATTTAGAGGGAATTAATCCAAAATTGTGATTTTTATTATTGTTTTAAGGAAATTCAATACTTTTTGTGCAAAAAATCGAAAGAAGTAAAATAAAAATTTGCTAATTTTAATTTCGTGAGTCTTCGTGAGCGTGATTTTTTCGTGAGCGTGAGAAAAATTTTAGTTACTCACGTGAGCGTGCGTGAACGTGAGCAGAGAAAAGAATTTCGTGCGTGAGCGTGCGTGATTAATATTTTTATTTCGTGAGCGTGCGTGAGTCAAAATTCACTCACGCGCCCATCTCTAGTATGAACTAAGTTAAAAAAAAAAATATTTAGTTAACTAATTATTGGCAAAACATTTTTGCTAACTTTAGCAAAAAAATTGTGGGTTCAAAATCAGCAAATTTTCTTGTAGGTTGTTTACAAGCTTTTTTTGCTAACATTACAGTTTTTTTTTTGAGTGTACATTCCAAATTTGAAGTTTCTAGAACCATACTTTCGGGAGATAAAAAAGTATCAAAGTACAAATTTTGACCGTTTTTACCCCAAAGTAAATCGGAATTCCAAAAACGTACCTTCTTCAGAACGTTTTTAATTCTTGCTGAAGGGTCTTATATATCAAATTTCATTTTTATAGGGCCATTGTTTCAGGAAATATAAAAAGAACCAATTTAATATTTATATTATTTTCTAAAAAAAAAGTACTTGTTTCAGAATGTTTTTCAGCTGGATCATCCTACATTTTAAATTTCAAGTTCTGTCCCTTAGGACATCGAAAAAAGTACAAAATTGTACTAGTTTCTCCTTTTTCGCCCCTTTAAAATTGGAAATTTCAAAAAGTGCTTTTTCAGGAAGTTTTTTCCTTCGGAAGATTCTACATTCCAAATTTTCAGTTTCTAGCACCACTATATCTGGAAATATACACTCAAAATAATTTCTCTGACCAATCAGCAGAAAAATCTGCTGAAAAACATCCATTTTGAGCCATATGAGAAATCTGCTGATTTTAGCAGACACGTTTGCTAAAAATCTGTCATGATTATCTAGGTAAAATCAGAACAGAAATCTGAAATCTTGGGTCTCTTTTGGCCCTAGGACGAAGCCTATTGAAGTTGGAGAAAATCGGTCCATGTTAACCCCTAGCCCCCATACAATGACTCTAATGACTCTAATAACCGTATTATAATAGATATCGCTTTGAAATTTAGCAGGTAATCATTGTATGTACAATAGCGCGTCCCGAATTCAGCTTTTTTCGAATTTGAAAATGCTTGCCCCTCCAAAAGATGGGGATTTTGGACCCTTTTACGGGAAAAATAACAAAAAAATGTTTGGACAAAAAACCAGTTGGCTACCAGCGGCTAAAGATTGCAAGCTCAGTGCATTTTGAAAAAATTTTTTTTTTTGTTTTTAAAAAAATTAACGCCAAAAGTTGTGCAATATAGAGTACATTCCGAGAAAAATATTAATAAAATTTCCATGGAGTAATTTTGGTGCAGCGTTGCATCTTAAAGATGAAAACTGTGTACTTAAAATTATTTTATTTTTTCTTTTAAGCTAAATTGGTTTCAAGAGCTGCGCAAAATAGAACACATTCGTTAAAACTGTGTCAGAGCAGATTTTGAGACTAATTTAGCTTAAAAGATAGAAAAAGTAAAAATTAAGTACACATTTTCATCTTTGAGATGCAACGCTGCACCAAATTTACTCCATGGAAATTTTATTAATATTTTTCTCGGAATGTACTCTATATTGCACAACTTTTGGCGTCAATTTTTTAAAAAACAAAAAAAAATTTTTTTTCAAAATGCACTGAGATTGCAATCTTTAGCTGCTGGTAGCCAACTGGTTTTTTGTCCAAAAATTTTTTTGTTATTTTTCCCGTAAAAGGGTCCAAAATCCCCATCGTTTGATGGGGCAAGCTAAAAAAATTTGAATTCGGGACGCGCTAATGTACAAATTACCATTTCAAATTTCAAAGAAATCGGGTCAGTCCTTCTGGTAGTCCCCATACTAACCACCCTCCCGATATTCACATAGTTCCCTCAAAATTCATGGAAATATTTGATAAAAATTGTATTTTTATGTGTTAAACGTGAACTTTGTAACCTAATCAAATCGCAATAAAATTGGACCATTTTTGGACTTAGTTCCCCCATAAAAAAATTTCGACCGATATTCAGTTAAATCAGTCTATTGACAAAAAAAATAAGTTAAATCCACTAAAATTTGATCTGTGTGTGTTTTCTACACTTAATAAAGATATAACAAAAGACAGATCCAATCGATCCATGTTTGGACTTGGGATCCATTTTCCGGAAACACTGGTGTAGGGGGTATTATATTGTCGGTCTTGACCGACTATAACTTTCTTACTTGTTTTTTTTAGTTTTGTTAATTATTATCCTCAATCGTTTTACATTTGTATAAAAGACGAAAAAAATTAACACTTTGAAAAAAAAAACTTTTTCTTGAAAAAAGAATGACACCAAACTATTTCTGTAAAATTACAAAATAATCTGATAAAAATATGTTTAAAAATATCGTTTTGATTGCATTAAAAACAAAAATAAAAAATACTACTAACACTTTGAAAAAAAAAATATTGAAAAAAGAATGACCGCAATCTATTTCTGTATGATTAAAAAATAATCTGCTAAAAATATGTTCGAAAATATTTTAAAATACAGCAAACAGAATCAGTAAAAACGCAGTTAAATTTCTGTTATTTTGCAAAAGTGAATGACTGAGATTTTAGTAAAAATATCAATTTTAGCAGAAAAATTTGATTTGATTTGTTATAGTTTTTGTATTAGTCATAATTTAAAATTTATTTTTATACCCACGCCCACAAAAGGAGGCGGGTGGAAAAATTTTAGAAGTCGAACTATGTTGCTTTGAAATGTAATGTGCTGCTCTCAGATGGATAAACGGATCAAAAAAACGCCACATCTCCCTCGTTAAAAGCTTTTACTCTAAATTTTATATCTAAAATTTCCCTTAACTTTTCGATCAGAGTTTTTCTTTACTATGTAGTAGTTCTTAGCCCAGGGAGTAAATGGGCGTACTGTGTTTAATGTGCAGAGAGTATGATGCTGTTTTTATTTTTTAGTTGTAAAATTTCGGCAGCTTTGATATTGTTTCGAATTGTTTGAATTGTTCGTTGGTGGTAGACCTCGTATGTGTAAATATTTTGAAATTATAAAATAGTGTCTATAAACAAATAAAAGAATAATTGGTTTTTATTTGAATATCAGTGATAGTTTTTTTTTTTATACGTATGTATGCAATTCATCTCACTTCTTTTGTGTGTATGTGTGTGTGTACTTTTGTGTTCTTGTGGTGTTTATGATTTAAATCCACATCAAAGTAAAATTATTTTGTTTAATTTGGTTTTTATTATAGGAAAATTAAGTTAAATATAGCAAGTTTTGTTAAATATATTATGTATGTGTATGATAATTTGGGCTAAATGTGTGTATTTTGTCATTTATGTGAAAAAAATATATTTTTTTTGTTAGTAAACTCTAATAAAAAGTTCTGTCAAAAAATCTGTAAAATGAGTTTCAATTTGAATTAGCAAACTTTTAGCAGTTTTTTCTGCTGAAATAGATATTTCAGTTAAAATCTCTGTCATTCAGTTTTAGAAAATAACAGATTTTTTTTTTGCAATTTCGCTGATTCTGTTTTCGGAATTTCAAAATATTTTTGTGCAGATTTTAGCAAATTATTTTGTTATTTTACAGAAAAAGTCTGTTGACTCTTTTTTTTCAAAAAATGTGTTTTATAAGATGTTTAATTTAAAATCCTAAAATTATTAAATAAAAAAAAACAGCAAATTGTTTTGTTAAGTTTACAGAAATATTTAGTTATTCCTATTTGAAAAAATGTATAAGTGTTTTTGTTTAATCTTAAACAAAAATTTGGAAATTTTATTCTTGAAACAGTTTAACTTAAAAAAATTAACACTTAAAAAAAATAAACAAAAAAAGAATTTGAAAATTTTCTTTTCTCGACAGATTTCCCTGCTGATTTTACCTAGATAATCAAGACAGATAATTAGCAAACCGAGTCTGCTAAAATCAGCAGAATTCTCATATGGCTAAAAATGGGTGTATTTTCAGCAGATTTTTCCGCTGATTGGACAGAGAATTTGTTTTGAGTTACAACTATTATTTTTGTTAACATTCAAAATGAGAAAAAAATCCGATTGTTACTTACTTTGACATCGAATTTTTAAGAAAACGCAAGTCAAGAAATTATATTCTTTTATAGAATACGTTGCGTTACAGTGTTTTTCGGGAAACAGGTAAACAGTCCAAAAATGGACCGATTTGATCTTCATTTGGTTAGATTCTTAATTCGAGGAAAGGCTCATATTTGTTGCCAATAGACATATTTTAGTAAATATCGATCTGATAGGCTTATATCTATTTATATACAATACTTTCTGACTGCATATAATTATATCTGAAGTATATTGAGATTTAATTATATTTTGGATTTGGTCAACATTGGAACACATTTAACATTTAATAAGACAGTGACATAAAATCCAACTTTCCTAATCGGAATGGGATAAAACCGGTTCAGTACCTACTTGCTGAATAGCCAAATGATCAAAAATAAACCACTGTGCACCGTTGCGTATGATTGTTATTTAAAGGCAATTACAAAATTAAGTATACGCCGCTTATGCAGTTCTCAAGTAATTATTAAGAATGTTTTTTGCAAACCGGATTAAGATTAGGATTAACTTTATTTAGTTGAAAATTGGGTCAAATCAAGTGCAGAAATTTTTTTTCTGAATCTACATACAATTAGTAAATATAACAGAGAAAAAAATAAGCGTCGTCCAAATGTAAAGAATGAAAAACGAGTAAGAAAGTTATAGTCGGTCAAGACAGACCATATAATACCCTACACCAGTGTTTCCCGGAAAATGGGTCCCAAGTTCAAACATGGACCGATTAGATCTATTTTTTGTCAAATCTTTAATAAGTATAAAAAACACTCATAAACCAAATTTGAGTAAAATAAACTTCTATTTGTTGCCAATAACCCTATTTAACTGAATATCGGGCGAAAATTTCATATGGGGCCTAAGTCCATAAATGGTCCAATTATATTTATATCAGATTTTATTAGGTTATAAAATTACGTGTTAGGCACACGCAAACAAAATTTTAATTAAATATTTTCTATTTTCATGATATTTGAAAGATTTTATGTAAATTAGGGAAGGTTATATATGGTTTTGAATTGAGAAAAGTGTGAAAGAAAAATTTTAATTTTTCTAAAAATTTAAGACATCCTGGTTTGTTTCTTACTAGTTTCATATTATCCAGTTATAATAATCTTCAGAAAAAGTTTTAATGTCAAATTTATTTAGTTAATAGTCAATAAAACTCTATATGTGAAAATTATTTACAGATCGCAGCCGACAAGGATTGAACTATCATCATCTGTAATACTTTGCTATTAACTGCTTGTAACGTACAATCACTCTAGACCGACACGCCAAGTAGGCTGTTAAGCAAGTATCAACTAAATCTGATTTTTTCAATTCGAGTGTGGTTGTTGCTGTTGTTTTTTTCTCACAGAAGACTTGTTATTGTAATTGTGTAAAAAAACTTTTATTTTTAGTAATCATTATTCTTCTTCCTCTCCTTCATCAAGGGTAGTTTCTATGGGGGCAACAAGTTTCTATGGGGGCAACAAGAAGAACTGATAGGATTCCTTTAAAATTTGGAATGGCAATTTGTGAATACAAAACATGTTAACCTGCCAAATTTGGAGGGATATCTATTATAATATGGGTATTAGAGTCATTTGAGCCAAAATTAAAGAGGACCTTTGTATGGGGCATGGGTCTAAACATGGACCGATTTTTTCCAATTTCAATAGGCTTCGTCTTAGCCCAATAGAGGCTAAAGTTTAAAATTTCAAGTAAATTGATTAAAAATTGCGACCTGAATCGTGTTTATACCATTTACATGGACAGACGGAAGGACGGACGGACATTGCAAAATCGACTCAAAAAGTGATTCTGAGTCGATCGGTATGCTTAAGGTGGGTCTAAGACCAATATTTCGGGTAGTTACACACATCAGCACAAACTCATTATACCCTGTACCACAGTGTGGTGTTGGGTATAAAAAATGTGAATTTCGATCGAAATTTGTTTGTTACTTCTGTTAAAAAAAAAAAAAAGGAACACCGTCAAATATTGGTAAAATGGGATTACGAGACTTTTTCGGGTAATTTGACAAAGTTTATTTTTTTTTGTGTGTAAACATAATCTCTCGATCATACTAATAATAAGCTAAACATTTGTATAATCAATAGAAGTATTCCACAAAAAAAAAAAAACTAAAAAAACAAATATTTTCAAAAATGAGATCTGTCTGTTAAAAACACACCTACTTTTGAAAGACTTTATAGAGGCTCCTGAAGTTTGGCATATATGTTGGGAATTTACCTGGTCAGGTTGGTATTGCAATCCAGCGAAATCGGTCCAGTGCACAGTGGCCGAAACATCCAATCTAGCGGCGCTTAATTCGGAAATGTAAAATAATAAAACCCAATGCATATTTGTGATTATGAAACTTATAAAGAATTTATTTTTTAACCATATTTATTTCAGTGTTTTTATGTATTTTGGGAAATTTATGTGAATATCGGGAGGATGGTCTGTATGAGGACTAGAAGTTAAAATGTTCCGATTCCATTAAAATTTAGTGTGGTTATTTATGGCTACAAAAAACATTTACCAGTCGAGTTTCAAGAGGATATTTGTTAAAATACCATTGTTAGGGCTTTTTAGTAAAACTGGAAGGGGAAATTAACATGGGGGCTATGGAATAACATGGACCGATTTTGTCAAAAATTTAATAGATTTTGTTCTTTCGATAAAAAATTTTAAATTTCAAATTTTAGCCAAATCGATTGAAAATTGTGGTCTGTATCGCGTTTATACTGTTTATTTGGACAGGCAGATGGACCCTAAAAAACAGAACAACTTGCGCGAACTAGCACGCCATACTGAAACGTCACAACAAAAATAACCCAAAATAATAAACAAAACAGAAATTGGACCGAATACGATCGAATTTCAAAAGTTGCAGTCCATGAAACTATAGTTTCCATCACAAATGCCAACTTCTATAATGCACTAATAACACTGCGTGACAAAACTAACCACTATTTTAGAAAACAAGAGGTACGACCATCATTTCAATATATTTCGGACATGCTGAATCGAATGGCGTACTCCGTTTTTCGATGTATGGTACAGTTTTCTTGTAAAATGACATTAAAGATTGGCTGATTTTCAGCTGATTTTTTAACAAAAAAAATCCCAAAGCTAATGATTTTTAAATATTATGGCATGGAAAACAAAGATATAACTTGTAGCAAAATTTCTAATATAAATTTGATTTAAAGCTTTTCATCTTAAGCCCTTAAATTCGCGGATTTCTTCATTTTTTTAAGTTTTCGCGAAATTAACCGCTAAATTGGTCTCTGATAAAAACTTGCGTTTTGTGGATCATAAAGGCGTCCATAACACAACGAATAGTGGACAAAAAACATCTGTGTTATATGGACCATCATGATGAAAATCGTGAAAACCGTTTTTTTGTATATGGCAGCATCACTTTAGGAGATGATTTGAGGCTTCATCTTTTAGTATATAATGTGGGAACCTTAAACAATGAACTGACCCAAAATTTGTCCAAAAAAGTTTTCATTTGCAAAAGTTATCTTAACAAAGACTATAATTATTGTATCGCAAACACTGAAATTACAGTTTTTGTTAAGATAACTTTTGCAAATCAAAACTTTTTTGGCCGAATTTTTGGTCAGTTAGTTGTTTAAGGTTCCCACATTATCTACTAAAAGATGGAACCTTAAATCATCTCGTAAAGTGATGCTGGCATATACAAAAAAACAATTTTTCGCGATTTTCACCATGATGGTCCATATAACATAGCTGTTTTTTGTCCATTATTCGTATTGTTGGGGATGCTTTTTTGATTCATGAAAAGCAAGTTTTTTATCTAAGACCAATTTGGCTGTTAATTTCGCGAAAACCTTAAACAATTAAGAAATTCGCGAATTTAAGGGCTTAAATTGAAAAGCTTTAAACCAATTTTGCATAAGAATTGTTGCTACAAGTCATATCTTTGTTTTCCATGTCATAAAATTTATAAACCATTTACTTTGCAAATTTTTTTGTTAAAAAACTGGCTCGAAATCAGCAAATCTTTAACGACATTTTGCAAGAAAACTGTACCATACATCGAAAAACGGAGTACGCCATTCGAATCAGCATGTCCGAAATATATAGAAATGATGGTCGTAACTCTTGTTTATTTTTTAGTGTTCCGCAGTGTAATAAACTAGATACACACAAGCCTCAAACATTTTTTTTTTAGTTAAAACATACCTTTTACTTTCAATTAAAACTTTTTGGCTCAAAATGTATAAACAATTGACTTAAAAGTGTCAAGAAAAATTAACTGAGTAATTACGCCCCAAATTCCTTTAATAAACTGGCTGCAGAAAGTGTATATTTGACA